>OW796107.1:8066288-8748158 GCA_941860345.1 Chrysodeixis includens | reverse complement strand
GGCACACCCGCGACCGCAGTCGCCGGCCCACTAGGGTAGGGCCCCACCTAGTGATTTTTTAAGGAGGTTGTCTTCCTCCGAACTAAAAACCAAACCTAACCTAACCTAACTCAGAAATAAACCTAACCTAACCTAACTAAAAACCAAAACTAACCTAACCTAACTAAGAAACAAACCTTACCTAACTCAGAAACAAACCTAACCTAACCTAAGGTTAGGTTTGAAACAAACCTAACCTAACCTAACTAAAAACCAAACCTAACCTAACCTAACTAAAAACCAAACCTAACCTAACCTAACTCAGAAACAAACCTAACCTAACCTAACTAAAAACCAAACCTAACCTAACCTAACTAAAAACCAAACCTAACCTAACCTAACTAAAAACCTAACCTAACCTAACTAAAAACCAAACCGAACCTAACCTAACTCAGAAACAAACCTAACCTAACCTAACTTAGAAACAAACCTAACCTAACTAAAAACCAAACCTAACCTAACCTAACTCAGATACAAACCTAACCTAACTAAAAACCAAACCTAACCTAACTCAGAAACAAACCTAACCTAACTAAAAACCAAACCTAACCTTACCTAACTAAAAACCTAACCTAACCTTACTGAAAACCTAACCTAACTAAAACCCAAACCTAACCTTACTAAATACCAAAACTAACCTAACCTAACTCAGAAACAAACCTACCCTAACTAAAAACCAAACCTAACCTAACCTAACTCAGAAATAAACCTAACCTAACCTAACTAAAAACCAAAGCTAACCTAACCTAACTAAAAACCAAACCTAACCTAACTCAGAAACAAACCTAACCTAACCTAACTAAAAACCAAACCTAACCTAACCTAACTAAAAACCTTACCTAACCTAACTTAAAACCTAACCTAACCTAACTAAAAACCAAACCGAACCTAACCTAACTCAGAAACAAACCTAACCTAACCTAACTCAGAAACAAACCTAACCTAACTAAAACCCAAACCTAACCTAACCTAACTCAGAAACAAACCTAACCTAACTACAAACCAAACCTAACCTTACTCAGAAACAAACCTAACCTAACTCAGAAACAAACCTAACCTAACTCAGAAACAAACCTTACCTAACCTAACTACAAACCAAACCTAACCTAACTTAAAACCAAACCTAACTAAAGTAAACTTGGATCTCTCAAGGAATCTTGTCATTGCACAGAGATAGCAGGGAACAGGCAAAGCCAGCGATTACCATCTCGGGTATATTAACTTCAGGGATTTTTTATTCGATTGCCATAATCGCATTTCAGTTGAGCTCTCTCTTTGCAATCCAACTGAAATTTGAAAATGTGGTTAAAATGATCTTGAATCCTCGAAAGTTTTGCGAATGTTGATATCGGCTTTTTTTTTAATTGCCAGCCATGATATTTGGTCCGGCTTGACATTCGTCAGACAGATTGCTGCACGCCCCATTGACAAAATGGGTTAGAGCAGAAGTAGAGTAGAATTGAATCGAGCCCTTTTATCATTTTCTGCTTAACTATCATTTCGCTAAATTCTGATTCAGGTTCATCAGGGTCTTAGTTGACTAATTTTATCGGTCCATCCTGAACAGGTTCACGAGATGTCATATTTTCAGCAATTTTTCCGAAAATTGCTTCCATACCGGACGAAAATGACATCATTTGCTCCATTATTTGATTGCAGGCTACGACATTGTTTTTAAAAAACCCCAAAAGTCTTCACACAATAGCTTTGTTTATTTCAATTTTATTAACAGAAAATAATTACTATGATTAATATTTTGGTACTTTATTAACAATAACAACAATAGTAATTAAGTTAAAACACACGCACTGGAATAATGAGAAACTGATTACTGACCATTTCTTGAAATTCATGATTTAGTTGCAACAATTTTGAAAACTATAATTTATTTTTACCTATCTCTACATATACAGGGTGTAATGAAACGACTATAACGATCGTGAAGGGGCATATGTAGTCTCGTGTTACAAACACATTGCTGCGACTTTTACTTCGATACGCGATTATGATTTTTCCCCGTTCAAATTAATTCATAATGCTAAATTTCCCCACCGTTATTAGTGGCCACACTGAACATATGATAAAGTTCGGGTCATGACCTGAACTCAAGAATGGCCGCTAGCGCAAGCGCAAGTGTTTGATACTTTGATCATATCGCCAAAAATACCGTTGCAAATCAATTTCAACTTTACTGGTAACGACACAAGGTTAAACACTTTACGTAAATTATCCCAAAATTGTATGCTATTTATTGAATTTATTTTCTATTTTCTACAAGTTTACGGCGGTATCTTCGTTGTGAGCCGTGAGCTGACATTATTAATTGAACAGTCATTTTGTATTTATCTACCACAAAATAATATCAATACTACACTAGGTAGTAGTACGACAAACGATACGATGATTAGTAAGTTGTTTTCGAAATATCAAAGATCAAGAATTGTCGATCGTGCTACTCCGTCAGCTGACGATCGAGAATTCGTAACAATGACTACTTGGGAGATCTCGTCAACGGCTTCGACATACAAACTCTCTACTAATACTACTTGACCTCTGTTTACCTGGTCCTTACAATACAATTTTAACCAAAAATAATAACTATGAGAAATGAACGTAGGTATGAAATTCACTTGACTAGTCTAGGTATGTTTAGCGAGTCGTTGAAGTCGCAATAATTATTTTGATTTTATTTGTGTGTGTGCGATGATAACAATGTTAATGGTACTTACAGGTGTAAGTAGGTGGCCAGCAACCTGGTATTCCGGCAATTTACGTGCGTAATGAAGCTACCACTTTCAATTGTAAATTTTGTTTATCGTGCTTGACTTCAACACTCCTCTGAACCGTTTAATCACATTTCTTAATGTAACACTGATACTTTCACACCTGTACTGGCTTTAAGACTCGCCTTAACACTCACAGTTTGGCTCTTTATGTGAAGATGATGCTAGTAATACTTGTACCGACGGCATTGTTACACCACTCGCAAACAGCATTGCGCGTCAAACTTCCTTCGGATACTTGATATTGAAATAAGTTACGTTAGAGTACGCCATAACTTCTCGCGAAAAACTTATAACTATTCGGAGATCTTATCGACACAAATTTATACACGAGACTGATGTCGGGATAAGGATGATCAATAGTCATCGATGGTAAAGAAATAACGATGTTTAGCTGGAAAACATCAAGCAATCGTACGTCTTGTCGGAAGCGCTTTCTACACGAGACTGAGTGTCGTCAGTGTCGCTCGGCCGGTCGGCGGCATCATCAAAGGAATCCGCGGTAGTTGTGCACGCGCCGAAAGGGCTGGCGGTTCCTTTGACATAAAATAAATAACATTATTTTTTGACATTTTATTTTATTTTGGACTGGTCGGCTCCTTTGAAGCAATAGTACAATAGATCACATAGATGCCGCGGTGGTGTGGAGTATTGTCAGTGTTATGAAATTTTGCCGAGTTTTGGGGAGAATTTTGCGTTAGATGGATGGAACAAAAATTAATAACTTTAACAGTTTTTGATATTGACCTCCAAAAATACGTTTTCTGGTATTTAGATTGATAGTAGTATACGCCTGTTCAGGATCGTTATAGTAGTTTTCTTACACCCTGTATATTTTTAGTTATACACATTGTAGGTAAAAATAAATTTTAGTTTTTTAACTTAGAACTATGTTAAAGTTCAGTCGTTCCGATTCCGACTGAGATTAGGTATAGCTAGACTACATAGTCGACAAGCGCGCGCAAGTATGACGCGGTAAAATTCAAAAAATCTAACTTTCGATGTCATGACCCCCCTGACCCTCCCCCTGGATCCGCCCTTGGAACTACCACGTTTCTGATCTTTTCGAAGACATCTATTGGGTTTAATTCCCACCCAGGAAATGTGTGTGTGATGAGCATGATCATTAGTTCTGTGTCTGGGTGTAATTTATCAAGTCGTTACTAAGTCAGTTGGATGATAGTGGTTATCAGGTTCTCATCTATTTATTTATTTATATTAAGAATCACCAAAAAAGATTACACAAGATACATTATTATACAAAAATGGACGGTATACATTTGGGTTGTGCTTCCTCAATATACCTATTGTAGATAGATAGATACCAAATTGAACGCTAAAATAAGCTGTTAAAATCAAGGCCGCAAAACTTCCTTTATTGACACGAATTTGTAGTAGACACGCTGGTTGACACTTCTTTTCTTCCATATCATCATGATCGAGTAGAAAGTCAGTTTCCTTACCTGCCAGCTCTTGCTGGTGACGAGCCTCGGCGCCTGCCGCAGCCGCAGGATCTTGGCGCGGCAGATGACGCAGCGCAGCGGCAGCAGGCGCTGGCTCACTGCCATCTGGATGGTCTTCACGAAGCAGCGCCGGCACACTACGCGGTGCCCGCACGGCGATGTCTGCATCGTCGCCTTCGCGTTCACACATATTACACACTGGAATGTAAGGATGAGTCTCTGAGCAGTTGTAACGTGTAAACAGAGAATGGAGAAGAAGATGCTCTATTTTTGGTTTGATGAAAATCGTGGAAGGCTGTGGGTACCTAAATGATCTTTGCTAAAATAGGTGGAAATAAAAAAAAAACAGAAGACTCCCTCCATCCTGACGTTTGCGAAGCTCACTATTTGGCTAGTCCTAAATTCAGAATCCACATTCTGACTTAAAATCCTAATAATATCGGGGTCTCTATTTCCTTCATATGAGTAAGTGAATGTAATCTATTGATGATTGACGATCCCGTCATATGGGCTAGTCTAGAATTCTAGACCAGTTTAAAATATTTTTGACAAGTTAGTTACGATAATGTTCGTCACGGGAACAGAAATGGCCTTGGCTAATGGTTTTTGAATATTAATATAATTACACCCTCGCGAAAATTAGGTGTTAACCCTACTCATTGATCATAATTAATTTAAATTAAATTAACTAATTGTACGGGTCAATTGTACCCAATTACTGGTAATTCAGAAGCCTTAATCCGGCACAAGGTCAGGCTGCTGTCGTTGCGCTAGAATAAATAATTGATTTCTAACTTTCGATTTACTTCCGAACAAAGTAAAACGAAAACTTACATATCGTTCATTTTATTTGACTTGTTTTATCAATGATAAACTACGTTAAGTGTTTTTCCCTTTTTTTTAATTAACGGTCCAATGCCAACCTCAAGTAACTACTTCGTTAGTTACTTAAATACTTAATTCAGATAAGAAATGACGAATTTCTTATGTTTTTCTATGTTCGCAACTATCTTACGCATTTTTTACAAGTTTTTCGGCCTAAAGAAATATTGAGTTATGCAGCCAATGTAGGCAGATACTTGAATGAAAAAGTAGATTCTATACTCCTACATTAATCAAAATAACCTCCAATACTTACTTCTTCATCGGGCGAAGAGGCTAGTTCCGGTTCATTTTCTTCCAGCTTATTGAGCAATTTGTCCTGTAACAAGAAACACGAGCTTTTTAAGGTACGTCTTATAAAATATGCATCTCTCTTAAAACTTTGTTTCTTTTAAGATGAGAAACCGTTAGAAGTTACTTTTGCAGTTTCGTAGGTTGCTCTTGTAAAGTACGTGTTTTATAGTTAATTGCTTTGGGCACTTGGCCGTTAAAGTGCTTGCTTTGGTCCCTTACGGTTTTATAGAATAAGCTGAAAGGGAGGTGAAACACATATTGCATGTATGCTTGTATAGGAAGATGTGAACGTTCATGTAAGTTAAAGTTGATTTATATGCTTGTTGTTGATGTTCGACATTTTTAAGATGTTTATAAAATATGCTCTGATAAGCAAAGAAAGCTTACAATGACTGAAAATCAACGCTGTGGCGGGTCGTGCTCGGCCCGCTACAGCATTAGCTGAGCCACCTCCTTTTGCTACTAGTTTTAATTTCATTAGTACTAAGTTTATTATTATTTTTAATACGTGATATTAATGTATCCTTGTCTTTTTTAGTAGCAATAAATGTCTATTAAAAACATTACAGCCTATTTACAAACAACCACATATCAAGTGACGTTTTTAAACCTCTGATTCTTTTTGTTGTCTCTACATCCGATACGAAAGTGACAGAGACGGCTTTTAACTAAGTATCGTTCATTACAGTGGCAAGTAAATACATTTTTGTTTTGCATTGATTTTTAATTGTAAATATAATCCATCGCTACCTTTCAGAAATTAATAGTGTCACATAAGGGTTATAATTCAGATTTAGTTCGAAACGGGTTCCTACTTCCTATTAACATTTTTGATTCAGATTTAGTTCAAAAAGGGTTCTAATAATATTTGTAGAGACCTGGTGACGGGGTATTTATAAAAACATGCTATGTATTAGAATCCGGATATAACAATGTCGTGACTGCAGCCTTATCATTTGTCTAGAATTTATGTAGTTCTGTCATGTTTGGAATTCTAATAGCTATTATGTAGGTTATAAAGACTGCAATGTTTCCTTATCATTTAACTATTTATGTACAATTTTAAAGGTTAATTAAAACATTTTTGTGATTCTTAATAAGTAAAAATAAAATCGCAAATACGGTTCGACTTTCCGTCTGTCCGTCGTACCTTTTAAGGTGAACGCACACTTATCCCAGCCAAACGCGTTGACCAAGTCAAACAAAACGATTTTTCAAATGTATAAAACCTCATACACTCCTCCTTTTTTAATCGTCCGTAGATTTCATATATTATACAGTTATACATACTCGTTAGTCAAAAAATCGTAACGTTGGAAGCGTTGGGCTATGATAAGTGTGCGTTTACCTTTAGTTTCATAGATAATGTAGTAATTCATCGTCTATCATGAAAGGGTAATCATATCAAAATCATTGTATTAACTGTACTTCAAGTCCCAATCATATATTTACTTTAAATCATACTCCTTCAAAATTGCTTACTTATGGTAATTTATGGCAATTTGGAATAGGTACTTATAGTAAGTGCTCGCGTCATTTGTTTTTCGGATACTTTTCTATCATTGATTGTAACTGACAAATATTCATACAGTGTAAAAAAAGAATTGGTGGTAGTTCGTGACATATAGGCAATTCTCTAGCTTTTTGAACAACTAACTATGCAGTTTCAGTCGCTTTCTTCCCGCTCATATGTATTGTAACGAGATCTTACGTATACGGTAGGCTATCGCTTTTCCTCAGTAAATAGACTATGCAACATAGAAAACAGATGTCATTTGTTATAGGAATGCAGAAAAAGAAATATATTTGTCAGAATGTAGTTAAATGTATTATGTTAAATAGAATCTCACACATTCTACCGAATCTGTGTACAAATATTAGGCTTATTATCTTCTTAGGAAAACAAATCATTAAAGAGTTCCATCAATGACCAAAAATGTGCATTCGTCTCCATTCTTTCCTGACCAATTAGGTACAGATATTCCACGGTATATGGCATAGAATGGCATCCGTATTGTAAGTAGCGTGATATTATGTGTAAACAATGTTCAATCAAAATGCTTATGACCCATGTGAACATATCTGAGCCTCCCGAAAAATGTGAAAATGTTGTTTCTGATGTGATTTATCGCATCATTTGTTATTCAAGGCTGTTTATGTACATTTACTGAGAAATAACGTAACTAATTTACAATAGTACAGTAAATAATTATTTATTAATTACATTCACGGACGTGGTCACCGTAGCATATAATATGAATACAAAGTTAGTGATTAATTCAGTTACGATGATGAATTGTGAAGAGGGTTTCTACTTGGCAATGATTCCACTCTCATGATCCAACAGTACCTAAATTACTAGCTGCTGCCCGCAACTTTGCCCGCGCAGATGCTGGTTATAGCTGCAAAAATATAACCTCCCTCTAACGCAAAAACGCTGTCGGGTAAAAAGTAGCCTATGTGTTAATTCAGGATGTCAATTGACTTCGTACTGAGTTTTATGAAAATTGATCCAACTGTTTGAGCGTGAAAGAGTTTGTATACAAAAAATTAACTACTGTTATATCGTTCTCGTCACCACGATGTTTTTCTGACAATAATATCATTTTTTGCCCGATCAAGTGTTCGTTTTTTTCCCGCGGATCATAATGATTTTCTTCGCCCTGGGGATGCGGAGTGGCATGTCGGAATTTTACCATCTAAAGCAACCGCAACACTTCACTGTTCCCTCATCCCAGAGGCAACGACAGTTTGTCTATTCTTATTGTCTTAGAAAACGATCGACAAGAAAAGATACAGTGCGAAACTATGACACAGCGGCAGATATAGATGAGTATCATACAATCCCCGCATAATGTTAATAGCAAAAATATTATCATATCGTATTGTTTTAAATTACCCTGACCCTCAACCCTTAATTTAACTTTACCGCAGTTCACAGCCAAAAGACAATTAAGAGATATATAAAAATTAATATTCCTTTCGCGCCTTACTTAACTCCTAGGTTTAATGCGGTAAAAATGTATTATTCGACGTGCAACAGAGATGTTTCAACTTAAGAAGTTCCTTTTTATGACGGTCACGTAAATAGAATCTTTCCGTTGATGAAGATGATGTAACTAGTTTATAATGTGAGATAAACCTTTAGTTAATTACGCTTAGAATATGCGCATGTTATAGTTTTAGGTACCTACTAGAGCATGTAATTAGTGTCTAGGTACCTACATGTTTAACTATATTACAATGAGAATAGAACATTGTACATATTTTTCACAAATGTATTATAGAAAAAAGTTAAAATAGGCATTAGGTACCTACAATAGACTTAAAACTGGCAACATGCTATAATCCAATATTTCATAATTTTCAAGGAAGTAATAATTCCTAAATATAAAACAGAAAAGAGGTTTTAATACAATATTACTGGCATACTAAAACATAATTAAAAAGCTAATATATCGTTTAATATCTGTGCCTTATTTAATATTCGGCGCATAGTTGGAGGAAGACGGGCGTCTTAATAAAATTCGCCGGTAGCTTAACCTGAACGGCTTTAACCACCGTTTAATTAACTCCCCGGCAGATCGCTCTCGGTTAATATAACGTAGTAACTAAGTATAGAACGGAACAGGTGTCGCATCTTCTGAAATTCTACTATATTATAAATGTGAAAGTTTGGAGTATGGATGTTTGTTACTCTTTCACGCTCAAACGGCTAGAGTAATTTTGATAAAAATTGGTATGGAGTTAGCTGACCTCCAGGATTATACTCATAGGCTACTTTATAACCCTTTATTACCCCTCTCTCACGCAGTCGTCAGAGAGGGCTAATATTTTACAGCTGTAACCGAGATTTCCGCGGACGAAGTCGCGGGCTACGGCTAGTAGGTAATAAGGTCCACAATAATAGTCCATGAACATCATGAAAAGACTCTAAAACAACTTAGTATCGTGATTGGGAAATAAATAATTATAACACTAGAACTCAACAAAACATAAATACAGAACACGATTTTTTTAGATAATACACTGGACACTTTCGGCAGATCGTAAATCCGATTTTAGTCATTGACTTACTTTGGTACTTAGGTACTGCTTCTAACCTATTCCTTAACCTAATTTGTTTTTTCAGTTCCTTTAGTCATTACAAAGCGCAAGGAAACATCGCAAGAATAATTTAAACTAATAGGGTTTTTCTTTTGTTTTGAAATGATACCCGCAGTGGGGAAGAGAGTACGCGTGCTCACTGCGGTTAAAGACTTGGGACTGAAGAAACAAGCAATGTTAGCTTTACATATATGTTGTATAGTGTACGAAAGAAGAGTTTTCTTTTCACTGGGATAGTTTCATCAACTATTTGATGTTGTTGTTTATTTCTGAATGTTAATTTATTTATTTACTCTACCTAATAAAATATTTATAGATATATTCAGCATTTTTTCCTAGTCTTTAAAGGTGTGTAATTGTGGTTCTTGAAACTTCGTTTTTTTTTGTGATAGCCGGCAACTTTAAATTCGTCAATAGCTATTTAATCTAAAGTAATGCCATTGGGTGAAATCAATTCGACAGTCTAGATAATTTCGTTCCGATTTTGTGTAACAGAATCAGTTGCGTAAGCATGGCGGCCATTGGTATCTGCGGTTTAAATTTAATAAAAACAACTAAACAGTTGGCAAATAAACCTCAGTGCAGACAGTTCAACATCAAGCGACCTCTTTACGATAAGTCGGAAAGGATGAATGCGCGGGCCGTTGTCTCCGCGGTTTAAAAAAATAACGAGTCATATATGCGAGTGTATTTCCGTGTATTGTTACAGTAGCTTGCGAAACCTAATAAGCTCCGGGTCTCCGGTTCTCTGGTTAATCGGGAAGCTTCAGTAAAAAAGAGGTTTTATAACGAGTTCCAAAGCATTGTGCCGGGTCATTGTAGTTCCCGTCTCTCGCTGCGGGGAAAATGCTCCGTGTTCTGAGATGACGGTTTTCAGTACTGAAGTGTGTTTTTAATCGTTATTGTTGTAATATTACTGTTCCCGGAATATGGTGGTGAATGCTACGTCGTGTCAGCTAGCGTCGTTTTTCATTGGTGAGTTTTGTTATTTGAGATTTCACAGTTTAACGGTGTCAAAATAAGAATTACTCATCTGTTAGTAAAACTTTATCTATAAAAGGGCCTCTTATCTGACAGCTGTTTACTTTTATTTTATGGAATGAGATTGGGAAATAATTCTAGCAAAGGTTTTTAGTTTGATATGTGAAAAATTAATTCACAAATGATTCCTATACCTACGCAAAGACTTCCCGTAAAAATCAAGATTTTTTTTAAAGAGCAATTATATCTTTAGTCTAAAACTAATGTAGGTAATATCAAAATATGTACCCACTATCTAGCCACTCATCTTGTCAATAAATGATTCATACGATCTTACATCAGTTTAAATGACTTGCAAATCATATTCTACGTTACGACAATTGCTGACACTAAAGGAAAACAACGTGAAAACTTCTGTAATTAACAGTACTTACAGTTAGTACTTGCAGAGGAAGACCACGATAGACATGAACACTTCCTACTCAAGGCGATGTTAATTAGTGGCTGCTTAGCGACAATTATACCTATGCTTCTTTTGCTTCTAACGGTAACTGTGAAAACCTTAAGAGTATTTTGAAAATTCTCTCTAAACTGCGATGACTAATTCGAAGTGGCGCGAGATAAAGAATCGTAGAAGGATTTGGGTAGGTTGTAGTTCAGTTGTGGGGCTACAGGCAAAGAAAAATATGGTATTGCATAATATACGTATGGAACGCAATATTTATAATTATAATTTCTACCCGACTGCTCCAGAAAAAAAGGGTAATGTTTTCAAGATGTATTACGACGGTACAACCTGTAACCTAAACAGAGGCTTATGAGGCTTTTTATCGTTTAAGTAACAATGACACTATACTCCATTTGTTTAGGTAATTAACTAAATGTAAACAATCTTGGCATTACTTTTTAACCAAAAAAATAATTTAAAATATAGATATTACCACTTACAAATCAAATATCTATAGTTTAAGAAAATCTGAATGTATTTCAAGTTATAAAAAGTATTTTACATTTTTCAAGATCACATTTTGTATAAAAGACATACCAAAATTGTTTACATTTAGTTAATTACCTAAACAAATGGAGTATAGGCATATTTTTGCTTGTTTATTTCTTTATACAGTCAAGATTTTTTTTAATATCAAAATTTATTTAATTGCAGTTTTGCATTTTTAGTTTCCTGTCAATACTCGTAATGTATAAATATCTGAACTTTAAAACACGGACATGCAAGTTATAAGAATAGTTATGCAAAGTAGGTGCATTTATAGTGCATTAGATATTATTGTTAATAAATGCGTCTGTATATGTGTATTGAGTACATCATGTTGTATTGGTTGAATAGTAAATTACTTCCGCTGTGATCTACGTGCCAGTTATAAAGGACTTACGACCCGCCCTGGCTTCGTACGGGTGTAATGCATGTTTCACGTTATCATATTGGAATCCTCTAAAATTATAAATTGTCAGCGTTTTTCTACTATAATGTACCTACATGTATTCTACATAAAATATTTCTTCTTCGAAAAAAATGTATCAAAATCATAGTGACATAGACTCGAAGCAACTTTGATTTATGTTTTTTAATAATTAATATTTATTGTATTTCATAACGAACAATTTGAAGTCTTAGAAAATAAACGTAAAGACATTGTGTTGTAGAACATACTGATAGAGCTACTAAAGCTGATCTCAACAACATTAAAAGATTTATCGAATCTTGTTGCGTTTGCAGCTAACAAGAGGAAATGGGCTAATATTGTATAGCTGGATGCTGCATCTCGGTGCGCCGGATAATCTTACTTAGCCAGTTATACGAACACCCACTACCGAGTTAAGAACTTACTTGCTAAAGCTCCTACCACCATATATTACAGTAAAATTGTTGCAATTGTGCAAGCGAGACGGCGCGCTACACAATATACACCGTGATTTTTAGGTCGTTTTAAAAAAGTCGTCCACACAATGTATCCGTCATAAAATACCTCTAGGCGCGAATATAATTTTTTTATCATTAATTAAAATAATATGCATGAAAAAAATAAATAATACATTGGAAATATGAAACATCCTGTTAAAAATGTTTACGTATCAAACTGTTGAAGATACATGCTACATACTTACTGCGAACATTATGATTGCAATAGTAAGACAGCTGTTTTACGCTAAGGTGAATGACCTGTGATAAGACGCCGCCGCGCCGCCCGCGCGGCCCCTTTGGCACAAGGTTCGGACCGCGCTCACTACAGAGTGTTCGTAAAACTGCCTTGTGTCATAATAATGAATAATATTTTTATTCATTCAAATCTTAAAAAAAACATATTTTTTTATTATAAACGTTTACTAGTCATTGGATACATGAACTGGGCTGCTTTTTTAAAACGACCTAAAAGTCACGGTGTAGAGCGGTGTCTCAGTCCCACAACTGCAACAGTCTTACTTTAAAAACTAGTGGTATTTCCCTGAACAACTTTAATATAGCTACATAAGTGGGTCGTAATTGCCAGGTATTTAGTTGAGAATCGAATATTTCTTAAGCTTGTAGGTTAATATGTCAGGTAAAGTCAGGGGTAAAAATAATAAGCTGGCCTTAACCTTTCTTGATTTGAATACCAGTTTCTGAAGTCGGTTAAAGACATTATGTAAGTTTATTGCTGACGTTTATTACTACATGTTTATTATCAATTTTTAATTTATTTGCCTGCACATAGCAACAAGGCGCCGCGGTTTTAGCTATATGGGTTTTAAAAAAATCTTCGCCTTATTATTATAAGGCGAAGATTTTTCGCGTATAGAGAAGGTTTGAACCTTCATTAAAATTTATACGTTTGTTCACTGCGAGTTGTCATTTCCAGAAATTTGGAGTCCAGATTTCCTCAAGGTGAGATCTTAGAATGATTTATAAAGGATGCATATTTGTAAAACTCTACTAACATGTTGTCACCCTTTATAAAATTATATTTGTGCATACATTGTAATTAAATTAGTGTCATATTAAACAATCACTTTATGTTTATCCGCATTATTAGTATAAATGTTACACCTGCAACATAATGCATACAAATCTTTCCTTAAACTGCAAGGTCATCACGATAATAATATTTGAGGAACTGACATATCAATTACTTTATGCAAAATGATTAAATGCTACTAATAGTTTGAGAGAATCGCACGTATATTTGAGATTATAGCTTCAATATGTATTTAAATTATAAAATGTTTGTTTTTAAATGACAAATAGAACGAATTACACTTGCGAGGCTTCTGCAAAGCAGTACAAATGATAATAAGTACACACTAGACTTAGGTACGGAGTGCACAAGTCGCATAAAAAGCGTGCGGATTTGATCACACATGCGGGATTCTATTATTCAATGAGTAGAATTATGATCAGTACGTATATAATAGCTAATAAACATCGACTTCAAAAACAGCGGCACTCCTTTTTGAAGTCGGTTGATAAAACAATATCGCTTCCTGCGTCTGTCTGTCCCTATGTATGTTTAGATTTGCTAATTACGCAAAGGTACTTGAGGCGTATTTTGTATAGATGAGGAAGGTTTATGTGCTTAATGCGATCAATAATGTATCCATGCGAAGCTAGGAAGGGTTGCTAGTCAATACATAAAATAAGCACGCATGACCCGCATGCATATTCCACGCATGACAATTAATATTTTTTATGAAAAGGACATTTATATTGCGGGGGTTTCACGCTTGAGTGATAAATCCGCACGATCAAAATGAAAAGGTTTTTATTCCGAGTAGACCTTCTTAGGCACTTTCAAAACCTCCCTGACTCTAGCTGCGCTGTTCCAAAATAACATTCTTAAGGAGAAGAACTGGCAAGAAACTCCATAATCGGTATCATTAACACGATCAAATTCAAAGAGTCGTTCCTGTGCTATTATGTAAAAAATAGGATTGAACTTAAGCGTTAAGCGTTTAGTAGTTGACGTTTAGTTGTAGACTTAAGCGTTAAGTTTAGTAACTCTATTTTTCTACGCGTCACTAAAACATACAGGTACCTACGTTAATTATCTGATTCACGGACTTGTATTGCTGACCTTACCTAATAGACCATAGATAGGAATATGCAGTCATACGAGCAAACAACCTCAAGTGTCGAGTTTTTGCACCCGAAATTATGACGTCACGATTTTTTGTCTATGTTTATGAATGTATATTTTTTTTCTATTTAAATCTTTGATAACCTTTTTGCTTCAGACGAATAAAACATATTTTTGTCTATACATATTCAATGATCTTATAATTATGCCATTTAAAACAAGAAAAAAACATTTAATTGTTGTGCGAAGTTGTATTATATATTTATGATGACGAATATTGTTATTATTTGAATTTAAACAATAATATGAGAATTTTTATTTGACGGTAAAGAATAAGTAATTATAGATAATAACAAACAAAGGCGTGAGAGACTATTATATTAAAGGTATTATAATCTATAATCTAAAGGTCACTAAAAATGTAAATCAATTTTTTTATTAAATTTGGGTTTATAAGCAAATTTTAATTACAAAATTATGCTTAATATTTTCTTTATAACTCATCAACGCTTTTTTTTGTTTTATTTCAATTAATTTATACCCTTATGTAACGACCTACCATTACAAATGTACCTACTGACACAATTTGAATATTTATAGTAACAAAAAAATGTTATTGCATTTTTCAAACTAAACAGTTATGTAAGAACATTGTTATTAAGTTACACAGCCTTTGTCGAGTCAACCTTTTTTGTTAGTCAGAATTACCACATAAACTTTTTCCGTTGGTTACGGTAAGGCCATAGTTTTTATCGAATTTTACGCTCACAAATAAACCATACAGAAATATACACTTTTGGTTATGAAATGCACTCACCGATTAAGTTGAGAGCACTTTAGAGTGCTCCGAATACTGTGAAATCGACGCATTAGGTGCTCGACTTGAAACAAAGGTATATTGTGCAATTTTTAAATGTTTTCACTAACCTAGATTTTAAATTGGGAACTTTAGTACCTATTTACTTGAGAATTTTAATTAGGAATGAAAAGTTCAGGTTTTGTTTTTCGGGTATTATATAAGCTGGTCATAAAAGAAAAGAAAACACGGCAAGTACATAGTAATATTAAGTTGAAAGTACAAATTTATTATCAAACTAGCTGTGCCCGCGACTTCGTTCGCGTGGTTGTCGAAACAAAACAACGTCGTTTAGATAAGAGTAGGCTATATACATATACCTTGGCGTGAAAATAGATGACGAACTAAGAATATTATTAAGTAAAAAATGTACTACCTAAGCTTTAAAGTTCCTATTATTATTTTAAGAGTTTTTTTTTATGTCACAGCTATGGGTTAACATTCAAAACTCACTAAAATAAACTGGAAGCTCTTCAAAATAGATTTTTAAAACTACTTGTTATTACTAAAAATACAAAAGCGCATGTAAATGAGATTATAGTACCTAAATTATTTGAAATAGAAATAGCTGTTGCCCGCGACTTTGTCTGCGTGGTATTGAAGATTAGGTAAATTGAAGATGTGTAGTGCTGTACAAAAAGTAAAGCTAAATAAAGTTTAATGCAAGCTCCTTAATCCAGTTCTGTTCCTGATGTTTATTTCTTAACTTTCTACTCATAACCTTTACCCTTACAAACATATTACTTGACTGTTAACACTGCTAGTTTTAAAGGTTAGTCCAACATTCATATGATGAAATGTCGTATTATATTGTTGCTGTGGCCACTATCTTACACAGATTTGCCAATTTGGATTGAAGGTCTTGAAAACGGGCGATAGGGAAGAAGTGTGCCGGATTCTGACTGGCTAAAACCACCTGAGGGCATCTCCGTGTCCTATTGTCTGGAGCCACGGGAACACTTTCGCAAACTGTCGTGAACCCTGACGGGAGAGATCTTTTTAACAGGAGCTTCTTAATTGACGTGGAGTCAGTTTTCCCCAGCGCTCATTAAGAGTCGCGCGAAAGCACCGTGCTTGCCGTCTTAGCCTTTATATTATACAGTACAGTAGACTTCCCCTAGCCTACCTGCGTAGGCTATTTATGGTGGTTTCAGGAGGGTAAATTTGGTCTTTCTTCTATTTGTTGCTCGCTGGGCACGGATCGAGTGGTCAGATGAGGCTTCCCGTGTTCTTTCTATTTTGTTGAGCGTCATCACTTCTTTGCAGAATTCGATGACGGCACACCAACTATCCTTGGTTACGGCAAACTAATACCCTCTGGAAACACTAAAAATAATTGTGTATTGAATTATGTTGTGGAGTTTGTTACGCCGTTTCTTCTCTATTTTTAAGTTTAATTAAAAAATACTTCTTCTTTTTCTTTTTGTGTCAATTGTACGTAGTATTTAGTATATTAGATCCTCTCAATTGCAAGTGTGCAGACATTTTCGTCACTATAGGTGGTGTGACATCGTCTGTACGGAGATGACGCATTCTTACTGGATGTTAGAGAGGTTTGTATACCCAAATTTGAGAAATTTTGTTTGCAGCGACCTACTTGGATTCTCAGACGGTTGAATGCTTTCCAAACAGGCCACTGCAAAGAATTCCGGGCGGCAGACGTTTATGAGGTAGGAAATAAGTGGCAGGTGGTAGATGCTGATCTGTCCAGATCTTGCACCGAGTTCGAGTTGGAGTTTCGTTTGTAGTCAGTGTAAATCGGAGGAAGCTCTTTTGGCTCTTAAGCCTAATAGGGTGTAAGCTTTGGTATTACATAGGGGATGTCCGATGTCGTGTGTCTGATTCCTCGATGTCTTTTTCGAGCGCGCATGCGACTTCTCTTCTAACGTCAGGTAGAGCAATGCTAACCAAAGGGAGAACTTATTGAGCAGGATTGGTTTTAAACAGCCAGATATTATTCGACACGTTTTGTTGAGCGCTATGCACTGTGGTGCGGCGAACATCGGACGCCGCTCCCAATCTGGTGGATGTATGCGGGCGCAGCAGATTATTCCGGGCACCGATCTTCTATTTCGTTTTCTTTCTACTCCTTGACGGACGAATTTTCAAAAATCCCTTCTTAGTGTTATATGGTTATCAATGTTTCAAGTTTCTAATTATGGTAGTTTGAGCTGAGCCAACTGAGCCTGAAGAAGGGTAATGTTATGCACACGTAACAAACCATTTGCGGGAGAATGTGAATGGGGCATACTCGTACGCGAGATTAATGATATTAATAACAGTCTATCAACACACTTTTACCAATGCAACTACCCTGTACCATCGCAATTGGTGCACAATTGTAGTAGTGTATAAGTACTATCAAATCTTCAATACCACGCGTAACACACAACAAAATTGCATTCAACAGCTAGTTAATAAAATATAGTAAATCATTTACCGTCCAAACTATTATTTTTGTTTATTAAATTTTAAAAAACAATTTTACTTCATACAATACTTTTGTACTATCAAAAACGAAAGAAGAAAAGTAAATGTTTGTTTAGTAAAATTTATATTCAAAAATTATTGAAAAATAAACTCAAAAAGTGTATGTCGAAATGAAATTTGAACTTGAAGTGAAAAAATACGAAGGTCGCAATTCACCAACCCGGCTATTTTGATTGCTATGTTGTAAGCCAAATAACATGTATTACACAAATCTTTATTTCAAATTAAATGCACAATATTTACAAACTTATAAAACTAAAATTAAAATATTTACAAACATATATTTACAAAGATATTATATACAAGGCTTAAAAAATCGCATCAAAAAATTCGTCCGCATCATTGCCGGCCGGGAGTGTGCCCAAAAGGCTGGCGGCATTGCCACGTTGGATGGCAATGCTTATCCTCTGTGCGAGGTAAACGCCAGCCTTTGGGTCACGAGAAGTGTCAACAAGTCGCTTTGCTAGATCTTTAAAAAGCGACTTGGCACTCGGGCCCCACGGTCCGAGAGTTTCGACCCCAAACGGCTCAAACAAATAACTACCAACTAGTTTAGTATATTTGCGCCGCTTGAGGTTTTCAGCGGCCGCAGCAGCAGCGCCAGCACAGCTAGACGAACCGGGAAGATGAGATGGCGCAAGAGTATCGACACAGGTAGCGTCCCACACTAAAGGCCTACCCATCTTCCAAGGGAACAAGGACATACCGTCTGGTCTCTTGCCATCGTCGCGTGCCAAACCATTAGGTTCTAAAACGGCTGGTACGCCGACAGCAACAAGAGCACGACGGATGATGTCATTAATGTTCGCATGACGAGCCAAGCGACCCGCACTACGGCTGCATGACAAACCGTGGTGTCCGAGGCTGTTGACAACTTCTCCACAGAGACAATGATGCGGAGAACAACAAGCAGCGCCAAGGCGAAGAGCAGCAGCAAGGCGGAAAGTAGTGTCGTCGAACAAGGTGCCTATATTCGACGACGGAAGAGCATGGAGCCAAAGACCTGACTCCCATTCACCAACAGCCAGGAGGCGTGCACGCTCCGCAGGAGAGGTAGAAGAAGAAATTAGATTTTCTTGAGTGATTCTGCAAAGCGGCTCGTCCCACTGTCTCTGTGATGATGGGTAGTCTGGAATATTTGAACTTGGGCAAGCAAGTCTCCAGGCATCCACAGCCTCAGTAAAGCACGGCACATCAAAATCAACCAGTGTGGAAGCTAGAATATTCCTGGTTAATTTATCAGTGCCGCACACAGAGGATATGAATGCAGGGAGGCTGAAACTCGAAATTTTGCGGATGCCGAGCCCCCCCATGCGAATGGGAAGAGTAACTTGAGTCCAAGCCCGGTCATCCAAGATCATATTTAAAACCAAAGAAAGCGTGTGTTTAATAATTTGGTCCAATTTTACCAAAAGATTAGGGTGCTTCCATAAGTGGGAAGCACGGAGGAAATAAGTTAATTTTGGGCCGAAACAACAAAAACGAATTAAAGTAATAGCCGAATGCATATTAATTTGAACGAGTCTTTCCGAAACGTCGTTGAAATTTTGAATTTTCTCTTCTATGAAATTTTCAAAGGAATCATCAAAGATAGGAGACCCAAGAAGGCGTAGAGAAGATTTATTTATAATTTTGATTGCAGGAGCTATGGCATTAAATTTGGAAACGGTCAGTCTGTCAGTATGGTCAGAAAGGAAAAGTTCACATTTAGAAAAGTTTAGTTCAAGACCAATAGTGTCGAAATGGTTTTTTAAAAACAGCAAATCATCCAGAACCGAATCTACATCGCCTCCGAGGGTCCCATCATCGAGGTACCATACGTTAAATTTAGATTTTAGCTGCCGGATTATAGGGTGAATAGCCAAACTAAAAATTACTGGCCCAAGAGGATCACCTTGCTGACAACCGACAGCAGAATTCAAAAGTTTGTCCCGATATAGTAATTTAGAGGGATATCTGTAACACTGCCAAAGAAAACAATAAATTTGGGGTAATTCTTTTTTAACTTCTGCCAGCAGGGTGTCCCTGTTTACCGAATTAAACGCATTTTTGATGTCAACCTTCAAGACGACCTCTCCTTTACCAGAATTTACGTAGGTCGACAACGCGTGTACGGCAGCTTCACAGCCCCCTTTGGAGCCATAACCAAGCTGAAGGGGCTGAAATTTTTTCGAAACTGTCTCACCGTAAAATTTGCAACAAACCTTAGCTGCCATACGACGGTATGTAGTGCCCACGGCAATCGGACGAATACCACCATCCCTCTTACGCAGAGCACACAAATTGGCCCCATATAAGACGTCAATGATGGCTTCGTCCACCTTGCCGGAGAGCATGAGGTTTATCAAAACCGTAAGCTCCTTCAAAAGCGTCTCACCCGCTTCCCCGGCGCCTGAACTCATCAGATCTTTTAGATGCTGTGGGCTCAGACCGTCGAGGCCACCAGCAGAGCCGCTCCTAAAGGAGCCAAGGGCTGTGACAACCTCCCGACCTGTAATGGTGAGAACATGTAAGTCCGGGTCAGGGGGGTCAGGAAAGGAAAGGTCGGGCGCAGGGATAGGGTGTTTGCTCTCCAGAGCTGCAAGAGTTTCTGGGGAGCAAGGTGCCACCTCATCACTGCTAAAAAGAATCCTGGCTGCTCCGCTAATATCACCTTCCTCTAACTTACTTGTAACCAAGTAGGAAACACCTTTGGAAGAGGTTACAAGCCTTTGCTGCGGAAATTTGGAGTCAAAATTATGGACCGAAACATTGCAATTTTCTTTAATTTGGGTGGTTAACGACTTTTTAGATGCCAAACTCTTATCTACATGCAAAATTCTGTAGGGGAAGGTGAGGAGACGTTCCCAGGCACTTAGCGAGTTCTCTCGGGCAGCAAGGCGAATGCATCCAGCTAAATGCTGGGCCACAACATGATGGGTGATCATGTCATACTGACTAGGCAGGCATCATCAGGGGAATTGTAAATAATTTTCCATTTCCTTAGGTAATGAATGAACTCTACAACCTAAAGCTTAACCATTATACTTACCGCTTATGAGGTAAGTAGATACACACTTGCACCTAAGTCTGTGAACTTTGAATGTGCGTTGATATGAGTTCAACCGTCAACGTCCTTTTGCCCGTTTTATAAAAATAGTCCACATACTAATGACAATAGGACAATGTAAAACTTTTTTTATGTTTGTCTTGAAATCCATTTAATATGCTTTGTTGCGTGATATGTGTTTGAAAATTGTGTTGTACTACGAATGGGTTTTACAAATCAAATAGAATTCGGTTCTTTACATTTTGAATATTAGTTCGCTTGTATATTATTTAAGACCAATTTAAAAATATTTGTTTCGATATAGATGTGAATAGTAAATGGAAAATTTACATTTACAAATTTTTTAATAAAAATATTTGGAATTACCAAAGATCGCAACTTTTCTTCAAAAGGACTTTACTCATGGAAAATTATAGAACCGCTTTACACAAAACTGAGTCCTCCAACATTCTGAAAGCTGGTTATAAGTTCAGCTTCTTGCCCTGAAGCTTGTTACGATGCGAGCATGAGATAAATATTTGTTAGACGAAGTTGACAAAGAAGACACAAAGTTTTTTATAAATTACTTCACATAAATTCGCTTGGAGCATGAGCGTTTGTGCTCTGGAGTCATGTCTGTAATGTGTTACGAGATACAGGAGAAATATTATATCTACACTCATATTTTGAAACGAGTATATAGGGGTGATATCTATGCCTGTAAATAAAACTCGTCTTTGGAGCTATTACTGCTATTAAAGGAACCATGCGCGATTGAAAACGTTAGTAATTCTAAATTATGGATACGAGTTCGTAGCTGACCGTAGACTACAGGTCTCCATGAAATGCCTTCTTCAATTAATGTATTAAAACCTGCTGTCTAGCTCTTTTTGGTAGGGGAACTTTGGGCACCGCCACGTCGTGAACTTTAGTTTTGTGTATAGTAAGTCACTAAGAATAGAATAGAATATAAAATAGAAGAAGTAAAGCTACGTAATAAGTAGATGTGTATCTTTAAAACAATGCACTTTTATGCTCAGGTGGTTGAAATGTTTCAATCTATTCACGTTACTACCTGGTCGAGCAATGGACAAAGATAAATAGATCGCTCGTTCACACTTTCATCGGTGACGTTGATATTCGTAAAATTGAACAAAGCAGAGATTTTTCTTCCTGTAATGGAGGAAAAATCACTGGTCATAAAAGGTTGAAGCTAGCCTAGTGGTAAGACCGTAGGTCTGCCAAGTCAAAGGTCTCGAGTTCGATTCCCACGGCGTGCACGGACTTTTCGAATATTGTGTGCGTTTTAGAAATAAATATCACAGCTTCCGTGTTTCGGAAGGCACGTAAAAATGTGGGCCCTGCGCCTGATCTCTCTCCGGTTGTGTCGGATTGCCATCCCATCGGGCCATGAGAGTGAAAAAATTGAGAGTGTACCTGTGTTTGCGCACACGCTTGTGCACTATTATTAAATATGTCCCGCGTATCTGGCTGGTACCGTAGTAAAATTAGCCGGTGTGGCAGAAATCGGTACGGACATTATTATAGAAGGTTGTACGTGTATAGTATTAAGGTGTGACATGAAACGAGTGTAAAATATTAAACAAGGTTTTCAACCTTGCCATTTACATGCCATCCATTACCCTATATTTATTTCGTTACATATTATTACGGACATGATCGCTTTTGTTAACATTTTCTATATTTATGTATGTACTTTACTGTTTACCATACTGAAATTTTCGTGTTTCTAGACGCTTTTGTTATTCAGTGTATAATTATTTATTTATTTATTTATAATCTTTCTGGAGAATTGGGCGAATCTTGGATGACCAAATGCTATTTTAAAAGAGTCTCAAATACGGTCTGTTATATGGTCACCAGACTGTAAACCAATGGGCCTACTATCTTTAAAGTAATTATATTTGTTACAGGTATAGCTGAAGTATGTTTCATGACAGCACCTGTCGGTCAGTGCGATTACTGCTGCCCGAGAGATGACACTACTGACATCATATATAAATTATATACTAGGTAAGTTATTTGAGTGTGCTTGGAGAGGCCCATGCCCAGCAGTAGACTGTGATAGGCTGATGATGATGATGAACTTATTTGAAAAACGGGAGATATATACTCGGCAGTGAGTGATTTCAGGCTGTTATGATGATAATTTGAAGACACAAATTCACTGCATTTATCTAATTCAGAGAATCGACTAATATTTATACGTCAACATATTATTACATCCAAAAATGAGTAAGCAATCAAACCGTGTTGAACAGAGAAATAAAAAAAATAAATAGCCTTACAAAGCAATGAAAATAAACGTTTTAACATTTACATACAAAACCTCGAACCCAAACTTCAAACAGGTTCAATCGCAAGGCTGCAGCTCTCGTGCAGGCATTTGATGCTAACATGCACAATAATTGTTGTAACCTTAGCTTGGGCAAGGCGAAATACTAATATTACCTTACCCTACCATTCCGTCTTAGAGTAAGGCTATTGCAATCGTGGAAAGATGACGGCGCACAACACGGTTCAACAGCTGTAATAATATTATATTAGGAAAACGGGAATTAACGCGTAACATGCATTTACAAGCAGCAGACTAAAGTCTGCTTGTGACCACGGCCAGTATAACCTGGTCGAATCGTCAAGCCATTAAAGGTCAAGTGATCTCTGATTGATTCCCATGCACCACGTTTGTTCAAAAGTTTATAATAATATTGCTTTAGGAAATGGTGGTTATCCCTCTGACCCTACTTAGGCAATGTGGACTCAGCAAAACGAGGGCTACGTGTGACGTCAGGTTATCGTGACAACTGCACACTGTAATGAGGATATACGGCTATGGAGGTCGCTATACAAATTAAATGTTTTACAAAAGTCTATTTTTGGCGACATGACGTACGATTTGCATTGATTTAATACTGTCGATGTTGACCGTGGCGAAAAGGGTACTATGATATGAACTAATGTGAAGGATACAGAATGTGTGCATTAATGAATATTAAAAGGATTGAGGGAGTTGAGAAGGCAAAAGAAAAATACCGTTATCGGCCATTCTCCGAATAGCAATTTTTACGTGTCCGGGCTTGTTTAATCCGTACTATTATGATATTCAACAATTGTTTTTTTTTCATATGTTAGACAGCATCGATATCTAGCCATAAACAAAAAATTAGCATCCGTTTTTAAGTAGTTAAGACCAAATTAATTTAATTATGTTCAAAAAACCTTTGTTCTCTAATTACCGTGGCGTGTCCGCACACTAACTTTATGTTAAAACTTGCTTGTAATTTTTATAACTTACAAATTTACTTCGATCCATTCAACGTCTTAAACGGTGTTGAGTAACGTGTATTGCATACCAAAATGTCGACTCAATACAACCAGTCTATAAATAATTATCATTAAATAACCGGATGTCCGTTCGTAAGTTATAATTGCCGTGACATATTCTGTTCTCGGATGCATATCTCTAAATATTAGTATTTGGCCAATCCCTACCGCGCGCTTGGAGACTCCTCAGCGTGTGCCACAGCCCATCAACAGTTGCAAGTCTCTAGCGTTTGTGTACCGCCATTGAAGCACGTGAGTATATAATTACCATAGCCTTGGTTACAAACTTTTATAATTACCGTTATGCTTGTGTTAATACTTGTTTTTTTAAGTTAGATCTAAGTTGATCATGTAAATGGAGACAGTGCTTTGGCCTCCGTACGTTGTTATAAACTAGTATGTGCTAACTATGTCTGAATTCGATATTTATAAAAAATCGATCGTTTTCTACTTACCGTACACTAATTACCATATCTTTATAATTACCGTTGTATGAAAAAATAACTCTTGTTTAAATACAAACTATAGCCGCAATGTCGTACTAATGGCAAGTTTTCCCGCGATTTTCGCAGATTATTGTTAACATTGTCCGTAAATATAATTATTAATATAGTTATTTAATTTGTAGGATGGGAACACCTAAAAATGAGTGGTCATGGCAAAAGTTCAGCAGATGGCGTAGGAGCAACGATAAAAAAACTACAGATATAATCGTGGCTCAAGGCTGTGATATTGTCGATATCAATACTCTTTCTGAAAAACTGAAAGCCAACGTCAAGGGAGTCCTTACAGATATAGTACAAGAAGCAGATTTACTTCAAAAAGATCTGCTGCTCCCTAGAGAGATACGGGAGTGTAAGGGCACAATGAAAGTCCATCAAGTCGTTTGGAATTCATCGAAACCGAATCAGTGAAAAATTTACCTGATTTTCATAGGTGTCTATTTTTTTAATATCATCATCTTCCTGCCCTTATCCGATTTCACTTGGGGTCGGCGCAAAACGTCTTCTAGATATGTTGCTTAAAGTTTTGGCTATGGTTTTATAGTCGGCCGCCTGCCTGACACTAACCCTCTTTGGGAATGCGATTGTTGGTTGTTTACCCGCCACCATTCGGGTGATCCAAGGTGCTTGGTACAGTGCAATGGGTCTTAAGGTCCATTAGTCGCCTTTTACGACACCCAGTGGAGGATATGGGGTGGTGCTATTCTTTATATCCGGACACCACACGGAATTCTATTTTTTTTTTTTTTTCAATAAATCATATCAATAAAATGGTCTTTTTTTACTATTAGTTATGGTTATGAAGGACATCCTTAATCCTATTGCTTTAATTATAATTATAAGTGTACGAATTATTAATGTTTGTTATTATAAGTTCATAGTATCATATTCAACATAGACTTGATTATATTTTCTAATTACCGTTCCGTTAGTAATCGCATTTTTCTAATTACCGTACTCATAAAAAAATTAAGTCTCAATAACTCGAAAACCACAAATAATAATTTGATGCCATTTTAATTATTCAATTCATATCTTTGATTTGTTTTATATTTTAATGGTTTTAAGTCAAATATGTAAAAATTAAAAATGGTTACGGTAATTAGGCAAAGAACGACGAATTGGAGAATGACCGTTATTCAGCTGTATACAAAATAGCAGGCCTGTTCAGCTCCAGGTAGAGTCACGGGTAGAGAGAGATCCAGTCACTCTGGCCTAGGTAATAGAAGGAGTTCGGGGTGTTTTTAGTCGGTGAGAGTCCGACACATCCCCCCGCCATGCCCTCGGCGTGGGTTGAAGTCGTTAGCGTCATACCCCAGAAAACAGAAAATAATAAGGCTTGTTCAGCTACTTATGTAAAACTGCAGGGCGAGGAAATGTCCACCTGCATGGCCAGGACCTTTCTTTCCTTTTTCACAATTTTCTTCAATCCGTAATTATTTATGAAATATTTTATTCTTTTACAGGGCAAATCCAGTAGCGTTCCAAGCGATACCGCCGAATGATGTCAATGCATTGCGGAGGACGTCGTTTAACTTCGCTAACCCGACCGTCATTTATTTGATGGGGTTCTCAGAATCCACTGGGGGAGTCGGCACCACTACTGTCAAAAATGGTAAGAGAGACACCTAGTGTAATATTACTTAGTCGATGAGGAAAAGAGGGAAATTGTAGGAGTGGGATCAAAATATGCTTTAGTTTTGCATGTGTATATAGGTCTGAGTCAGGAGCCATTTTATTAACTCAAAAAAGATTTACTGGGGTGGTGAGTAAGAAATTAATGTGAGTCAAAATATTTTTAATGGCTTTTATAAGAGGAAAATAATAGAGTTACTATATTATTCAATCAATTTTAAACTTTCAACAAAAGTAATAAAGTCCATAGCGAATAGTTAACAACCCCTTTCGTTTAATCAAAAACGCATAAATCATTGAGTTTGTTTGCAAGTATTATGTAATTTAAACAGTTCCTTATTAACACGAAACAGGTGTTTACACAATGTGTGTCGTGACCACTCGTCGTAGACGATAACGAGGCGTCTACGGCGTAGCACGTCTCATGTGTGAAGGGTTACTAATAGCTCCTTGCTACGGTCTACGCCGACAATTTAAAGTAGCTACGGTTGTTAGCCATTCATAATTTATACTGCTACGGTTTATAACATTACACTATGGAAGATAACGAACTGATCGATTGTATTTGGTTGCCATTTAAAGGGAGAGTATCGGACATCGGTGATCCCTCTTAAACTAGTGATAGTTAGCTCGCCACATTATTAACACGATACATACTCGTATGATGGTTTTCAATTTAGAAAGCCGAATAAAACAGTAAATAGACATTAACTAATTTTACCTAGTAGGTACTAATATTGTATAATGTCAAAATTTATAGGAAAAAAATCGTAGATCGATTTATTATATACAAGTACGATTTCTGTATTTGTAAAATTTCTGGACAGAGTTAAAAGACAAATCAAGCCATATTTTAACGTTAACGAATTAAGGGTGCATCGGTAAAACCAATTGTCAATTCCTACACAATATTAAAAATGTCTGACACAGATAAATGACGTCATTCCAGTCTATTTTAAACTCAATGACAATTATGCCGCAGTTATTAAACTAATTAACGTATTGCATCGTCGGAATCAATTAGTGCTGTGTTTATAAATATCGTGTACGAATATGATAGGATCACATGCAGTCCATGCAAACGTGGTTTATGACGTAATAATATCATACAAAACTGTTTTATTTGTTATTTTTTTTAGGTTAAAACGGTTTAAGACCATAATTGGAGGAAATGCTGCATGCATTAAAGAACATACAAAACCTGCGATCAAAAATTCTTTTATACGCGTACCTGTGGATTTGTATCTCAAATCACAATGATTCTTTATTTGCTTATAGAGTATACAAAAATATAAAAAGAACCTCACCAACTTTGACTGCGCTTTATGACCTTTGGAAGGCAAATATATGTATATGCTTCTGCCATGATCAAAATAAGAATATTAGAATAGTTTAGTTTTAAATGTATTTGATTATGATATTTTTGGTTAGTATAGTTTCCTATCGTCATCAGGGTTATAGGGCTCACAGAAGATTTTTCCACTTCTTTCGTTCTTGAGCAGCTAGTTCGATGTCTTTCCAGCCGAGACCAGTCGAGAAAGCCTCTTTTCTTTCTCTTCTTCTTTTGCTTCTCAACTGAGCGCTTCTAGGTGATACGGGGGCAACCTGTCCGTCTCTTCTGTGGTCTCTTCCCATGCGCTTGCCACGTCAGATCTTGCTAAGACAGATGGTTGTTTGGTCTCCTCATAACATGCCCAATCCAGCGCCACTTCCTTAGTAAAACTAAAGTCATATTATCACGTAACATTACAACTACTCTTTGATATGAATTCCCATCGTTATGCCTTCATAACGAGTCTATTACTGTTTTTTATTGCTAATCAGAGGTAATGACTAGAGCACAACCACTGTCGATGGTTGACCGATAGTCTATTATTTATGGTAACCAAATACGGTGGCAGTGTTGTCGTAAAAACGGTTTATAGTCCTACTATGATAATAACGCACAGTTTATGGAGTGGTCAACTTAAGAGTTCAAGTTATAATGGTTACCCTGTAATTTGAGGAACATAAAATTCTGTTTGTAAATCATTGTTGAAAGTGTCAATTACTTAAATAGTAATAAAAAATATTTTATGGCTATTGTTTTATGTAACTTCCCATTTTATTTTATTTTGTACATGTTTGCAGTGCATGGTTTCTGTATTACTTTTATTTACACAATTTTAGTATTTTTTTTTCTTATTTTCAGCCCATTTAGCGGCTGGCGACTACAATTTCATAGCAGTTGATTGGTCCAGGCTTGTCGTGTTTCCATGGTAAAAAGTTTTACTTACTATAACTATTCTTAAATACAATAATTTTCTTGACTCAAAAATTAGTTAATTTGTGATATTATCACTACATAGTATAAAACAAAGTCACTGACACTGTCTACCTGTATGTCTTTAAAAGTACGCGATGGATTTTAAAGCGGATTTTTTAATAGATACAGTGATTCAAGAGGAAGGTTTATTTGTTTAAATTAGGTGCGAAGCTGGGAACACTAGTTTCTAAAAAAAAGTCAATAACGTCAAATTAAAAGTTTAAAAACCATCCCAAAGTTGAAAAATCCCTTGGCAGCATGTAATACTTAATTCTCCATACAATAAGAACGAATGGCTGCGGTAACCGCACGGCAGCAGTAAACGGAACTCGGTTGTAACAACGTTTAACATGTAACAGTTACATTACGATTCCGCATACACGTGTTCATGTGCCAGTAGGACCACCGAACAGACAAGTAGAGGGAAGTGCTTCTCCACTGTTGTAGTATTGAAAAAGAGGGTTTAGAGCCTACACAAAGCCTACAGATATTTTAGGTGTCACAACATATTAGCAAAGTCACAAACAGGAATAATTAAATGTACGGGAATGATATTTTTCTTCAATCTTATTTGCTATGTTTTTGCCTTGTCATTACACTACATTGGAGCGATTGGACTAGCTCTTTGAACTAGTCTACGAGCCCAGTATTGCTCGTACTCCTCTGTCGAATACGTGCAAAAAAATGTTTCTTAATTTTGCATGACAAAACCGAACAAGTATGCAAAATTTTGAATATTGCACGAGTTCGACAGATAATGGCAAAAAGAGAAATGTTTCTTAAATATATCTATATTATTTTTAGATTTGTTAAATTGTTTAAGTCTAAGGGTTATCCTCAACGCCTAACAGAAATATGCGTAGCCGGAATGCCACTTCCTTTAACTTCTCCATGTTCTGCGAGTATGCCAGTGTGCCAGTGAGCCAGTGTCGGCCAACGAATTTATTCCCCGGAGAAAAGCGTTATAGGATCTCTTATTTATTAGGCGGTGGCTACCAGCCAAAATTTGACTAGATTTATATGTGTTCCCACTTTCGAGGGCTGTAATGGACCAGTATTTCTTTGTCGTTTTTGTGTAAGTAATTAATTGTAGCGTGCTGTAAATTTATATGAGCTTCGCGATTTAAGAATAAAGAAAAAAATACCCGATAAATTGACAATATAACTTGGAATGAAGGAACACGGAGCTCAAAACTTTTTGATTTTTTACGAGATACTTTCAACTTCTAGAAAATGAATTAGGAAATAAAGAAAACACTTTACAAAAATGTAATGTGAGTATTCTACATTCAGGTACATTTCAGCAGTACGCAACTCAAGGTACATGGGTCGGCGGCTTTCCTCCTTCATACAGTTCCTGAACAATGTTGGAGTACCAGCCTCCACCATACACGTAGTAGGCTTCTCGCTCGGCGCTGAGGCCGCGGGGTTCGCCGGCAAGGACCTGAGGGCCCGAGGACTACTGCTTGGCAGGATAACCGGTAAGGGGTCAAGATATACTGGTTTTTAGAAATGTACTGATAGGGTTGAAGTGAGATTCGAAGGCACCCTGAGGTGTAGATCATAAAGAATAATAGCTTTGATTCAAGAGACAAACTATGTGTATAGTTTTGTTGGACATTATGTACGTCATACAACTTACAATGTACCTTTTTGAGCAATAAATAAAAAAAGTCTGTCTTTTTTTACATCTTTTCTCCGAACGTTGATAACTCAGAAAAAGAAAGGAAGTAAATACAAGGAACTGGCAGCAAGTTGGCTACATTTTATTTGACTTAAACCTAGTGAAACAAATGACTGCAACAAAGGTACTTAGTCTAAAAGAAAATGGCTTCTGTATACCTCCTAACATTGGCCGAAAATACGATATCGAGACCAAATTGAGTCAATTAAAAAAAAATGGTTAAGTGAGCTTTTAAAAATAGAGCAGTATAAAATACGTGTGCCAATAATTAATATTAAAACCTCGTTGATTATTTGAATTGAAGCTCAACGTTTCGTTCAATAGGCAGCGACAATAAGTTGCGAATGCTGCGGTTTAATTAATTTTATATTTTGTCCCATGTGAGTTCGAGTGAGAATTAATGATTTAAATTATTTTTTAAATGAGTTGCTTTTAAATAGATGCAATTTTCGATTAATATTAAATTACAGTTTGTATAAGGGTATAGTAACATCTATATTGTAGGGTTATTTATTTTTGTGCAAAACACGAGTCGCTTATAAGATAATTATTTTGCTTTTCGTTCCTTGATAGACGTGATTTACGATTGTAACCTGTCGTACGACTATAAAGAAAAAGCGTCAAATGAATATTTCTCCAAAAGACAACGTAGTATTTATTACATTATCTGCAACCCATGCTCATTAACACTCATGGAAATACAATTTCTTTTCAAGGCTTTTTTTTAATTTTAATATTTAGATTTCAGTTCTTAGATAAACTTGTAACCAAAATCTCTCCTTACTTCCAGGCTTGGACCCAGCATACCCTGGATACAGTCTGTCCAACAACGACGGCCACCTCGCCAAGGGTGACGCCGCCTTCGTGGACGTACTCCACACGAACCCTGGGATCTTCGGGTTCCTCACCCCAATCGGTGATGTGGACTTCTACGCTAACTCTGGCAGCTGGATCCAGCCCGGCTGTTGGGTGGACGAGCTGATTAGGAACCGGGAGTTTAGGTTCTTTTGTGAGTATGTTTTGGACTACTTAGAATATACAAGAATAGCCTAATTTATTTATTTACACATTGACTGCCGAGCAACAAAATAATAATATGTATTGTTTGTCGGTCACCCGGTGACCCCCACGGCGTACAAAAGCTTAAGGATTTCCAACAAAGAATACACAAGATTCATTTTTAGACAGAAGAGTAGGGTATACATTTAGGTTGTGCTTCTTCAATTAAAAGGAGAACACAGCATTCGCATGAAGACAATTAGGTGAACAAACTTAATATTAGTGAAATCATAAAATGTTGACATTATAGACTTTCATCAGAAAGAATGGTGAAACCTATAGCCCAATCGATCAATCAACTTTGCCTATCGCGGTCTACGACTACTCATGGGCCTGTCGCGATTTGAAACACACATCGATACGCTAACAAAATACGAGTATGCCAGTTGGTTAACTATCTTCTGCAGTCTGCTCATAGGAACTCTTTTCTAAGAGAAAGAGCTAACATATAAATAAAGTTTTTATAAACCATTTTTATATCTGCGTTACCTACCGTAGCGTGAATAACTAGGTCTGTGACATTCACATTTACCCCTAATAAAATACTGAAGTAGTTCATACACCATTAAAACCTTTTATACATTTTTAATGTACCATTAATCGTATAAGAATCGCTTACATTTATATCGTATCAAAGGCACCTACAGACCATTGAACGTCCGTCTTACGAGATCGTAATAGCGTTTCAATATGTAGTTGAATGAGTTCTCCTCACGTCATGCGATGTCTGGGGTAACAGGTATTAGAATGAATTGTTATATGGAAACTATTATCTAAATAGTTCATTGATACTAGATATTAAAAAGGGAATATGGTTAAAATGTACCGTATTGTAATGTTAGCTCCGAACAGACAGATAGCCTGCAGTGGGACGGAAATGGTTAGTAAAAAACAAATATAAGGTTTATAACCTATTTCGATTTTTGAAAAGTTCCTTTTTTTTAAATCGAAAAAGTTAAACTGGTTTTCATCTAAACTTTTTGCTGCAAGTAGCTAGAAAAATAAATGCGAAATGTGTCTGATTTTGTTATCACTTTACATAACATAATCAATACGTAGGAATGCACAATTGTTCAAATATTTCCTGTAAAATAAAACATTGAATTGCACTTCAGTAATATAACGGAAAAAGGATAGTTGTGTCCGTGCAATTGAATTTACTCATTGACATTCACAGCTAAATGCTGACTGGCAGAATGGCATAAATAATTTGCCTGTGACAAAAAAATACATGCCATTCGTATTTCAAAGGGTTTTCTTTTTTAATTGTGTTAGATCTAGTTTCCTGCAGATACAGTGGGTGTGTTACATAGAGGTTACATAACCTTTGTTACAACTTTTGACATTGACCTTTAGCCCAGTCAAATTAGGTAAATTAAGGGGTCAACCTCGGAATGAAAGATAATTAGTTGAAAATTGGTGAGAATCTTTGTTTGGTCGCCCTAAATATTGTCTCAAAAGTCACAAGTTCTATCGTGTCCGCGTCATAAGATATTCAAGGTCAAAGGTCACGAAAAACCATTTTTCGCGAATATCTCGGTTCCTATTGCTTAAATGATATTTTTACCAATATCAAAGTTGTAGAGTATAAAATTTTCTACAACTTTTGTCTAAACTTTTTTTTTATACGATCAACCGTTTTTGAGGTAGAGCGCGACGTGTGCGCAGCGTACAGTCATATAATATACTAGCTTTCCGCTCGCGGCTTCGCCCACGTGTAATTTGGGATTGTGGCGTTTTTTAATGATCTCGACAGGACTTTCTTTCATAGGCTAAAAAATTGTTAGAATTTGAATTATTTTATACAGCTTGAGTTACTCAGGGATGATGCAGCTTTCTAATGGTGAATATTTGAAAACGATAAGTAGTTTTGGAGTTTGTCGATTCCGTTATGTAACAAAAAGTAAAGCGAGACAAAAACATCGTCTAGAAAAATTAAAAGTATCAGTTGATCTCCTCCCCCCCTTCGCCCGCTACCTAAGGCTTGCTACTCCAAAAATCCCTTCTTGGTGGTCAATAGTGTTACTAAAGAAAGCCTTGTTCAAAATATCAGACTTCTATACCGAGAGGTTTAAATTTCGGCTGTGCGTTAATCAATCAGTCACCAAATCACACCCGCGAAATCACGATTGGAGGGTAGTTTGGAAAAACTTACATTACAAAACTCATTCACTTGCCTATGTACGTTTTCGTGCCAATTTTCAAGTTTATAAACCTAAGGAATAACATTTTTCATAGAAACGTTTTTACCTCTTTTCGCCCCCTTGGGGGTACAATTTCCAAAAATATTTTTTTAATGCTCACTCCCGTCAGTAAAGGAAGCTTTGTTCAAAATATTAGACTCCTACACCGAGCGGTTATGGCTGCACGAAAGTCAATCAGTCACCGAATCGCAACCCCCTAAATCACTATTGGAGGGTAGTTTGGAAAAAAATATAATGCCAAACTTATTTACTTGACCATATACGTGTTTGTGCTAAGTTTCAAGTTTATAAACCCAAGGAATAAGATTTTTCATAGAAACGTTATGACCCCTTTTTACCCCCTTAGGGGTTGAATTTCCAAAAATCCTTTCTTAGTGCACCCCTACATATCTCAAGGAACCTACATGCCAAATTTCAGCTTTCTACGACCAGTAGTTTCGGCTGTGCGTTGTCTGTCAGTCAGTCAGTCAGTCAGTCAGTCAGTCAGTCAGTCAGTCAGTCAGTCAGTCAGTCAGTCAGTAACGGAAGAGTTTTATATATATAGATGAGGTAATGCAGGGTCAAGCGTGAGTTTCGGTTATCAGTACGTTGTATAAAGTCAATTATTGACAAAAAAATATAATTATTAAGCAATGCCCATTATTTCCGTACATAATAGGTCGGGGAAAAAGTATTTTCGCATTGTAGTATGTATGAACTTGTAATAAATTCTTTCTCTCTCTAATAAAATTAGAATTAGGAATTATGTTCTTTAAAATTTTAACTTTCAATTGAACCAAAACCAGCCAGATACAAATACTATATCCAAAAAAAAAATATTACAAGTTCATACATACCATAATGCGAAAAGACTTTTTCCCCGACCTATTATGTACAGAAATAATGGGCATTGCTTAACAATTATATTTTTTTTTATCAATAATTGACTTCATACAACGTACTGATAACCGAAACTCACGCTTGACCCTGCATTACCTTTATATTATATGACTGTACGCTGCGCACTTGTCGCGCTCTACCTCAAAAACGGTTGATCCTATAAAAAATAAAGTTTAGACAAAAGTTGTAGAGAATTTTATACTCTACAACTTTGATATTGGTGAAAATATCATTTAAGTAATAGGAACCGAGATATTCGCGAAAAATTGTTTTTCGTGACCTTTGACCTTGAATATCTTAAGACGCGGACACGATAGAAATTGTGACTTTTGAGACAATATTTAGGGTGACCAAACAAAGGTTCTCACCAATTTTCAGCTTATTATCTTTCATTCCGAGGTGAAACCCCTAATTTGACTGGGCTACTTTAGAGAGTTGATATTATGTTCTTTATGATAACACCCTAGTAAGGGCTACTTTTATTACAAAGCATGTTACATTTATTTCTATGAACATCATGCGATGATATTGCAAATATTAATGTTGAATATTTGCTGTAGATCGCAAACAAACCGCGATAAACGATGATGTAGTCTGCTCTAAACCAATTTCGCAGCGAATTTGGCGCGTTAGCCTAATGATAGTACGATGCTGCAACCCTAACAACAGCACAATTCGGCTGGAGGGAGCGATCGATGCTCTGACGTCATCGGATGCTGCGGAGGGGCGGCGAAGGACGAGGCGCGGGGGGGGGGGGGGCGAGCTAGTACACCAACCCCGATTATTTGCCTTTCAAAAAGCTATTATTAGCGTTTGTATTTATGGCTAAAATTAAATTACAAGGTTTTTGTCGGAGAATTTTATCCTCCTGTCCCTTCAACCTCGTCCCCTGTAATTTTGGGTTATCAACGTAACGTAATGCTTTAACGCGATTCTGTTGGTTGAAAAGGTTTTTGTTCTAAATGTTATGCAGATTTTTACGTTTGCCTCTAAGACACGAAGAAGCTTGGTTTAACCACATAAACATTATCAGAACTCACGTTTACGTTCTTAATCGTAAACAAATTTAATTACACAAAACCGTCAATTTTATTCAAATTTTCTTTTCACTTATTTTATGAACATCCAGCCTTTGAATGACCACACCAAGTTAACACTAAACAACAAATAAGTGCTAAAACTCTAGTGTTTGATAGTATCGGAGTATCAGACTGGCGAAGGACTCCAAGTGGCCGGAGAGGATCGTCGAGCGATAAACAGTTGCCGCACGTCAGATTCCCACTTAACCCCCTGGCCACAGCCACTATTGCGGCGCGCCGAGAGGCGCGGCTAGCGGTGAGCGGCGAAAACAAACGCTAGACAACGTACGAAGTATGCCACAGCTAGCGGCGGCGCGATCTGCGGCGCGGCTAGCGGCGCGGGTTGAGGAGCGCGGTGCGCGGCGGCGGCGGGCGGCGCGGTGTGCGAACGAAACAAATGTACTAGAGAGTATCGAGGCGGCCACAGCTCAAAGCGGCGCGCGCGGCGGCATCAAGTGGACGGACTAGCCAACGCGCGACCAAAACAAATACTTTTGTTTTTAACGCGCGTTGACCGTTTATAATAATGGATACAGAACGATTAATAAGCGAAGTTCTGAGTAGACCAGCAATATGGATGTCAAAACATCCACACCATAAATATAGGAACATTATAAAGAAATTATAAAGAGTGTGAAATTCGCCAAGTTCTCTTCTTTTTTGGTTAACTGGGTGCGCTCCAATTCTAGACTGAATAATATCTTGTGCTAAAAACGCACTTGATTCTAGGCAATACCGTGCCACTTTTGAAAGGGACATTTTATTTAATGTTACTGTTCTAAATATGTTCACTGCTAACGCCGCCGCGGTCGCAACTGGTCGAGCTGTGGCATACCACAGCAATCCGCGCCGCCCGCCGCGCCTCACACCGCACCTCGCCCCGCACCGCTAGAAGCTGTGGCCAGGCCCTAAGAGGTGCTTGTTCCCCGCTTAGCGATCGCCAAAGTTGCTGCTTGTTTGTACGCTGATTTATTTTACTTATTGATGAATGATGGACTATAACGTAATGGAGAAGGAATGTGTGTCTATAGTCATCATCATCTTCCTGCCCTTATCCCATTTTACTTGGGGTCGGCGCAACATGTTTTTTTTTATAAACATGTTGCTAATGGATCTGGCTATGGTTTTATAGTCGGCCGCCTGCCTGACACTAACCCTCTTTGGGAATGCGATTGTTGGTAGTTTACCCGCCACCATTCGGGTGACCCAAGGTGCTTGGTACAGTGCACTAGGTCTTAAGGTCCCTTAGTCGCCTTTTACGACACCCAGTGGAGGATATGGGGTGGGGCTATTCTTTATATCCGGACACCACACGGATAACACGAATGTGTGTCTATAGTGGACCATAGAATATACACATGTGTATAAGAGAAAATACAATAAGAAGGTATGAAAATGATAGTTACAGCAAACTTATGAAATGTAGTTGTAAATTTGTCTGTGAAATTTCAGACAATTGATATAAAAATAATTGTATCCACCAGGTCAAGTCATATTATGCCAAATAAAATTTCTAGTACCTACTATCCATTTTTCATTCAAAAATTTTGATTGTTACCCATATTCGACTTGAATATTAGGTATCACCATTTGCTCCGTTTTACTCCTCACCGTTTACAGCCTGTAAAGAGTGCGTTTCATCATAAAATCGCAATGTATCCGCACTATGAAACGCTCCATACACTCAGCTATCAAGCGTTAGAATCGAAGGCTTTATACCAGTCTATAAAAGAACTTTAATTAACAATGATGATGTGAAATTTGCTTATAAAAGGTACTTTACTGCTATGCTTGTGTTTTGTTGTGGCCATGAAAGTAGTAACCGAATATAAAAAATGTACAAAGGGCTGCCGACTGATTGTTGTTTTTTTTTTAATTTCATTTAAACAAAGCTATTATAGAATAGATAAATTTCATGTATCATAAAGAAACATAAAAACAAAATCTTTATAGATAAAATCTCTGTAAAAAAGAATACAACAAAACATTATTAACGTTAAATAAACCTACTGCACTGTTCGCGATAAACTTCTTATTATTTCATATTTTTGTTTTCTTTGCCTTATAAATATGTAAGCAAACACCAGAATACAGTTTTGCAGAGATTTGTCTAGGTATTTTGCATTCTGCATTTTGATAAGATCTCAGCATATTTTGTTCGCATAAAGAATTTATAAGGAAGTAAAATCTTTCACACAACACTCTAATATTTCACGGGATTTGGCAACGTTGGGCATGTAGTTTTTGGCATTGAATGCTAACCCCATTCGTTACGTACGCTGAAATATGAAACGCGATTCGAACAGAAAGATTGGTAGTGGCATCGACCCGCATACAAATTCTGAACACAATATTTCAGCAAAATGGTCCTTTGACACAGATTTTTATTAAATTCAATAGAAGCCTATTTAATCAGCACAAAGGGAGGCAAAATGTTTCCGCTATATACTGATCTTTTAACGGTTAGCTGATAAAACAGGTTAGTTACACACATGTATACAAGCTCCTAACTTGCGAGACTCGCGATCCCCTAAGCCCCGCACCGCTGCACTATCAGCTAATGTTTATCACTTAACGAACAAACAAGCAACTCGCAAAGACTCGAAACAAAATTCTTATCTCCATCGTAATCCTGTTTTCTTACTTGTTCGCGGGAAGTGAATTCGTTTTTTCTGCACCACATAATGCCGTGACTTTTATTCGTACAACAGAACATATTTTAAGGATTAACCTACATATTTCACTCGCAACCTACTAGCATTTAATTCCATTGTGTATTTTGTAGGGGAGGTCGTATGGTCCGCCCATAACTAATCTGCTATTGACATTTTGCCTTAACGATCAATCTTTGGAGTCAAGCCAAGTGCTCGTACCTACAGCGAATAGATAAAATATGAGGTTATCGAATCTTCAGGGTGGAACGAACTAAATTGGTAAACGATCTGGTATTTGACATTTTAAATTAAAAGTGGTAATCTAAATTTTATCCTTTTTGGATAGGTTTTCAGTATCTTGTTAGCTCACGTGTGAATGAATGGTGATGACGTTGGGAAAATATAGAGCATCGAGGATATTCTTGAAGAAAAATTTGGTCTTATTTTCAAACCAATGGGAGAGTCAATTTGAAAACTTGGCAGTAACATTTTCCTAATTTTTACTTTTGGTCTAGTAAATGTAGTATTCTACAAGTTCTGTATCAACCTTATTGGTATTAAAGCTATTATTATTATCTTTCAGACGCTTGCAGTCACATCCGCGCTTGGCGGCTATACTCCGAGTCCTTGAGCAACCCGCGAGGGTTCCCAGCAACCTTGTGTGCAGACTGGACGTCAGCGACCAGACCGTGCAGCTTTCAAGTAGATGGGTACATGGGTATCGGAGCTGCGCCACCGTAAGAGATCAAACCTATTTTTCAGAAAGGCTTTTCTAATTTTGCGACGAAACTGACAGTCACAAAAAGGTTAGGTGATATAGTTACAAGCTTGTAACTATGGCAGATGGTAAATAGGGTTCTTTTTTGTTTTTCGTTGGAAGTATGTAAGCAGTTCGATGTTTTTAACTGGGAATTGTCTGGCGTGACATTCTGTTAACCCAATAAGGGACTGAGAATCTTAAGTTTTTGTTTAGCAGTTATTACAGGGTAAGGGAGTAAACTTAACCTGTAATAACTGCTAAGCAAAAACGGTAAGTAGGTTCCCCTGTACAGCTAGCGACAAATGCTGCGAACAAAATTTACGACAGCAGTTCCGAGGAAATGGGTATTTTACCAGGTGAAAAGAGTCCTATGAATCTGTGAACGTTTATGGCCTATCTAGAGGCACCGTGAGCGACCTATATTTGCTAGTAAATGCCGCAACCTGCGCCGGGTTCATTTCCTGTACTTCGATACATAATCGTAGGTCATGTACATGAAAATTGAAATTTATTGTGCAACGGAATAGAAGGAAAGGTCATTTTACATTTGGGAACTAAAATATAACACGTACGATTGGTAAAAAAACTAGAAGAAAAAGAATTTTTCTCGTTTTGTGGGGCACGTAATCGGGGTTTTATTTAAAAAACGAGCTGACTTTTCTTCGACGTTCTTTTTTATAAATTGCAACTGATATAATATATTATGTACTTGCTTTACGTTTAAATTTCTTACTGTATACACACATATGTATTGCTTAAATTAAAATAGTTATTTTTTGAGTGTGCTATCTAAATGCCGAGATATTAAAAAAATGATTGTATTTCTTAATATTGTTATCTGGACCACGCCCCCGTAATAGTTTCATAACTCATTATAAGTTGTAGGCGTGACGCACAAATAGTCTTCTCAACTTGACCTTTAGTTCCGATCTACGCAGACACAATCCATTACGCCAAGACGGCAAGACCCGCACTCGTCATTTCGGGCCTTTTCGGTTACGATTGAGTGGTCCTAGTGATTGAAACGGCCGAGGTCTTTTGGCGTCGGATAAGTCAATATTTGAGCTCGTTTTACGACTAAAGAGCAAAAAGTACGTAACACGTAACTTCATAAAATATTTAAAAGAAAAAATTCTTAGATTTTTAACTCGTTTCAACAGCCGAAATAATTTGTCAAAAATTTATTGTTGTAGTATCCACATTCCGTATCGATCCTGGTAAATTATGTAACCTTTTTTATGCCCTCCCACTTTTTGCTATGTATACTAGGTACTGTTAAGGTGTCTCGACAATAGTTTCATGTTTTGTTTTGTTACAGAATGACGGGGAAAATGTACTTCAAAACAAATGCCAGACCGCCATTTGCTAGAAATGGTCCCTAGATATAGACAAGCGGGACGCAATAACCAGTGTAAATAAAACCAATACGTAATAAGAAAGTCCACTTCTATTTATTTTCCTGCTTTACGACTTTACAATTTTTTTCGTTTACACATTTTATATAAAATTACCTGTAACTTTTCACAGACAGCAACAAAAAACGTATTACAGACGCAATACATTCGACACATGATAATTGTAGTTGATCAGGTGTGCCCGGGTTTGTAACGACATTGTGGACTTCGCTTAGCACGTCTCTACTTATTGAAGTAGGAAGCTAGCTATTATGATCGTGTTCGATGGACTATTAACCTACACACTAAATACAGGGTCACCAAAAACTGGTCACTGTAAATGTTTCGCGCATTCGTCCAGGCGGTCGTAGTGCCTCGGTTTCTGAAACATTTTCTTTACCGTCATCTGACCTTGTATGACCTGAGCTTTGATGAGTGCTTGGTACCATTCCATGCTCATCTTTATGTTGGATTCCACTTCACCTAGAGCACAGTCTATCAAGTCCAGTTCTACATTGTTCAGCTTGCCTGGCATGCCCAGCTTCTTGCAAACGCCATTATGGTTTAGGAGGACGTCCATCGCGAGAAATCTGCGTCATGAACATAAGAATGTCAAAGATTGTTGAAACGTGAGCCTTTTTATAGAGAAAATAATGGATATGAGGTTCTCGGATCTCATACTAATAGCAGAATTAGAACAATTAATCAGTATCAAGTATCAGGTTTTTTTAAGCTTAAATTCTGAAAATGAAATATTAGAAATAAAAAACGTATATAGATACGACATCATTTTATTAGAAACGATTAAACTTGAGTGATTTTACAAAATAAATACTATCATAAAGACACGCACAAGAATTTAATGTAACACCCACATTATCCCATATCCAAGTAGGCACAGTCTTCGAACCGCTCATGCGTCGATTTCGGCGTGAAGAAGTGGTACTGAGAGGCATCGAATCTGTTCGAAGAGCTGCAGTATTTGCTGTACCAGTCATCGACTAGCCTGTGCTTGTAACTCAACTCGTTCAGAGCTAAATTAACCATGGTGGTCTCCGGGTCTGTCATCCTCGGAAGGCCAAGGTTTTTAACGATGCCAGTACTGCCGATCTCCACTGTGTTCGCGATGTATCTGGAGGCAGAAGATCTTGTTGTATTCCTCCGATCATAGAGCACTTAACACTGAACAACATAAATGGACGTATTTTGAAAGTTACGGAACGTTATATTTTATTATTTCGATAAAATTTTATGAAAACCGTTATACACTACTAAGATGTAAACTTATATACGATTTACGAGATGCGAGGTGAGCATGCAACTGAATGCGGGCTCAACTCAAATTTATTTGTGAATGTTATTTGACGAACGGTAAACATTTTTTTCCTATTTATTATCTAAGTATTCCGTTATTTGTTATTAGAATATTTTAGTACTATGAGTTTTGAGTTTAGCAAATGGGTAGCATCATACAAAATCGCTTTAACGTCAACCTTTAGGGCTGGGCGTTGATAAATGAGTCAATCAATCAAGTCGCCACGGCCCTCAGTATTTAGGCGCTGGATTGCTTGTTACGTAACTCATTTTACGCAATCATGACAAAAAACATTTTCACGAATACAAAACTTCCAAAATCAGTGTAAATTAGATACACTTATTTTGGAAAAGTGAGTAGAATAGATTATTAGTTGAGTACCATCTCCGAATATCCGCTTTTGCATATTTTCTACCGTATACAATAATGCCCAAACTTATATGAGTAGGTTTTCGACCGTGATGTTTTTCAAAGAAGGTACAAAGGAAGGTCCTTAACATAATTAACATTACAATAACAGAGATATTAACTTAGCTGGAGATATAACTTGACCACAGTCAGTTTCCACAAAGCCAGTGACTTTCGGTATGTCATGGCACAGGAGTGCATGTGCGACTGACGTCACGAGGCGGGCCAGCGCATGCGCCTCGCTGAGGTCTCCGGTCCTCATGCAAGGGCCGTCACACCTCGCCACCGCTACTGGGGCGTTCCTCACCGCGTCAGTCATCATCATAGCGTTGTGCTGAGAATGGTAAATATTAGGATTAAGGAACAAACTGTCAAAGTGGAAAAGGCTAATCCGCATGCTTATCGGATTTACTTCTAATAGTGGAGTGTCCCGTTGATCGACACTGTACGGATTCTTTATTACTTTTAATAGGATAGGAATTATAGGAAAATACAATTCGATTGGTTTCTGTTCAATCAGTAGGATACATTATGTTGCCAAAATGACTACGGCTATTGGATCATCCCAAGTTGTTTCTCATTATAATTGTCTACCTTAGCAAAATCGAAGTATTCGACAGCTTTAGAGAAGAGAGGCACAAGTGACTCTCCCTCTGTGCCGCCGACGCATGGCACCCGCGTGTAGCGCGGCTCCAGGCACAGCGCGCGCGCAGCAAGCGTACTGGCGCGCATCTCCGGCACGGCTAGCGACCCTAGCAGCTTCTTTGGATCGTACCAGCCTGTTTCTTTTAATGTCTGCGGGAAAAGGATTGGGTTAGGATGGGGAGAGGAAGGCCTTTATAAATACCTACATTCATAACTCCACGTTCTTCTGGAGTTGGTATGACAAATAAATGTTTGGACACTTTGAGTTTGAAAAGGCAAGAATGGCAGTAAACTTTAATCGGGGCAAATTATAATATTAATTTAAAGTCATATTTCATGAGTTTAACCTGATTATCCGATAGTTATCTGCGACAAAATTTAATTTATTCATTAATGCATAGCCTCCCCTTACGCGTTCGCAATATTCGTATTGTAAACAAAATTGAAATATTAATTTGGGTAACAAACCTAAATCTTGCTGTGTCGGCAGAATTCACAAAATCAATGTTGTTTGACCCAAAAACCGAACACGACCAAGTGATGATAAGAAAAAAATTAGATTAACGATAAAATATATAAAGTTGCGTGACGAGAACGTTCTCACGGCTCCATTCGCGGCTGTTACTAACAAACAAATGAACTAATGATCAAACATAACACGATTCGTTAGCAATCAAATCAATACACTGAGTTCCCGAAGAAGAAGATCCATAAGCCCAAAAATTCTGCGCCGTCAATTTATTGCGGCATGTTCCAATTTGGAAAATGTCTTAATTTTTTACAACAAGTCGGTTTCGGTAACCAGTAAAACAAAACAAAAGCAATGGGCAATTTCTAAAGGGAGTTGTGCCCTTGAGACTTCTCATATAGACGGTGCAAATAAAAACTAATCTTACATTATGTTGACGTTAGGAACAGCTTTTTTGATATAATTTTTTGGACTATTGAAAAAGAAGGAATACAACTTGATGTCAATGAATATTTTGTACGTTATAACGGATAATGGGTCTTAGAGAGTACCTAGCAACTTAGAATATTTAGCAGAAATCCTTAGGTACATTTTATGTGATCAAAATATCAATATAATTTAGGTGAAGATAATATGGTTATCGAATAACATGCACTCAAATGGTATAAATATAATAGGAATGTGTATTTAATAGCTTTAGCAAAACAAGGTAAACACAACAACGTATTTGGGCAGACAATTACCGCCCCCGATAAATGTTGACTCGCCAAAATTACCGAGAAAGACAAACAGCTGGATTATGGCGATGTTGAAGAGAGAAACAATTTCGTTTATTAATGTAATTGTTCTATTATCGTCAAAGGAGGAGATAACGCCCACATTAGCTAGAAGATGTCTGTTACTGATTGGGCGTTGTTGATGAACTAGTCTTGGATTATCTTTCGAACTAGCTGATGTTTGTGATAAAATTGGCAAATTACTTACTATTCTCTCTCGATTCAGGAGGGAGAATAGTAAATCTTTCCTGAGTATTCAGTTTCAGATGTGACTACCATAGCAGCACTTAGACATTTAAGAAAGGGTTAAAACGGAGCTGCATTCCAGTATTGAATGGTTAGATTATCGTTCTTTTTTCATAAGCCTGCAAAAACGACCTACAAAAATACAAGCAAAGGTTAAATATGATTTCACATAATTATTTCAGACAGCCAAGTACAGGTTACAGACAGCTTACCATACTTAGATCATAATCATGACAATTCAAAAAAGATTATGAAACGGTGATACCAGTGTGCCTTGACAAATTCCTCAGTTGTTACAAATGGGATTTGTGAGAACAACACAATTCAACTCGAGATTGAGAACGCTCTCCCGAGGGAGGCTCTACAATATTTATCACTTGCCTACTGGCTATTCCGTGAATTTATTTGAGGCAAAACGGACAACACTTTAGTTTGAAGGACTACTGTTCGATATTTCATACTTGTTCTATTTATTTCTAGTCGAAAATAGGTGAAGGCTTTTTGTAAATAGGCTGAAAATTGTGCTTTGATACTTTATGCATGATTTAATACTTCGTAGATACTTCGTCACAGTTTGTTCTATAAAAAGCATGTGACCAGATTAAAAAAAAAACGTTATTAACAAATTTTGAAACTCTTAGTTTAAGTTTCGGTAAAAAGGTTTTCAATGGAAGAAATAGCATCAGAATGTTGAACCACTTTAAACCCCTCAAACTAAAAACCCACACATGATGAATGCTTTTTAAACACAGGAAAATGCTCATTAATTGATTGCGGATCGGAAACAGATTACGAGTATCAGTATCAGCCATCTTAATGGTTCATATCCAACCAATAAATTGTTATCCCGGACAGTATCAAGCTATAAAACGTTTAATACTGTTCAAAAACTGCAGTACGATAACATAGTAATTTTATGGCTATTAAACGGTCTAAGAAACATGACAATGTTGGAGATTTAGCGGAGATAGAGCAACCTTGGGAGCTTAAATTGTATCCGTCTGGTCTTCGTCATACAAATAACAAAGAACTGAATACGAAATTGTCTATCATGTATTTTTCTTGGTAGCCTTGTGGAACCTGGAACGACCTTTTGTGTCTGCACTCCATCTAAAGTTTATTAAATTCTAAATAGCTTTTAAGTAAAACTACGATAAGAGTTCCGCTTTATGTCTTCTGAAAAGAAAGGTTTGTAAAGCAGTCTTTTTAGAAAAATAATTCCTCATTTTTTTATTCAATTAATTAACGTTGTATCGTGTATCATGCGAGGAAAAAGGTAATAGGTATCGTTAAAAAGCCTCGACATTTCCTTGATCAAGTTTTTGTCACATTTTTCCTCAGACACCCTTTATTGCGAACCAGAACCTAATAATAGGGGGACATCGATATCCGTAACGTCTTGACATTTCGAAAGAGCAGTTTTTTTGCGTTGTATACAATTTGAAAGGTCAAAGGCAGGAGAATCGATCGAAATTGTTTTGCGCGTAAATTGTAAGACTAGCGGCGTCTTTTATCTTTCTTTCTGGTGCTATACAAGAAGGTAGACCTATTGTTGTTTTAAAATCTGTAAAGTCTCAATCTAAAATAGTCTGAGTGGTCTTGATTAAGGGTTTTTATGACGAAAGATGTAAGAGCAAATTTTTTTTTAGTGATATGTTTAGGGCTAAGGATTTGGATAATAAATGTCACCAGTTAATAGGTTGCAATTGTTTTGACCTAATACAATTCAGTATAAAGTGTTTAAATTCATGATTCATTAGTTCTTTAGTCTTTCAAGCTGACTAATACATAGAATTTGAATGGGGGCTTATAAAAAGTGGCACAGTTATGTTAATAAGCGTCTTCTACAGTTCGTATGAGTAAGCAAGCTGGGAAAATAATACGTACACTTTATAATACCTACACATGATATTCTACGCAAAATTACATCGTTTAGTTTTCGGTGAAAAATAGGCCGCTCCTTTTTATTGCGTGAATGTTGCTCGTACGCGAGCAGGGCTGGTTTCAAGAGTAAAAGCATGGTAATATATTTCTCACGTATTGTCCATTAATTATGCTTATGTTGTATTTGTAAGTTCTTTGACCGTATAACATAGAGATACAAGCTATTAATAAAGGGTTAAATCATGTAAACTTAAAAAAAATATCTATGTAATTCTTGTAGATATGACTTGAATGTAAGTCTTGTCGACTTAAATAAACGGCAAATACGAAACCCTGCATCGAGAATGGAGTATTATTAATTCCCCTTAATTTACCCTGTTATTCCCGACAGAGACAAATCCTACAAATCAAAGATCATATGAGTCGGATCAACTATTCTTGAGTATGAATGGTGGAACTAACCTGCCAAATTATTTACTACAATTACCGCCTACTCTTCCGCCAAGATGGCGTCTATCGTCTAACGTCTATACCATTGATATAGGTTTTTTTAATATATCAATGGTCTATACCCAAAAAATAGAGCTATTAATACTTTATAGTACGTAGGTATGTATACCTCGGCTATCAAAGGCACCATACAGTCGATCGGCGTCGCGCACACGATGATGAAGGCTTTAGGGCACTCGTTGGCGATAGCATCGGCATAACACTTGACGATCGGCGCTTGGTACTGAAACCTCTTCTCAAAGGGCATGTCCACGTTGAGGTAGCCGCTCTCCAGCATTAGGACTATATCTGTGTTCTGAGGACGGAAGGTAGGGATTAAGGGTGGACATGTGATAAGGGATGGATTAAAAATGGGAAAAGGAACAGGAAAAAGCGTGATGTGAAAATGAAAAGAATTAGGGTGCCTGTCCACCGGAGCGGAGTTAGGCTGCGGAGCGGAGAAACGGAGTAATATTAACCAATGGATTGCGAGGAGCGGAGATTTGTGTAATCCTATTGGTTAATATTACTCCGTTTCTCCGCTCCGCAGCCTAACTCCGCTCCGGTGGACAGGCACCCTTATGCGTGGAGTTAATGCAAAAACAAATGAATGGGATAAAATCCTTCTTTATTTAATCAGTCCGAAGTAATTTCTTTTGAAGTAAATAATTAACCTTGTTTACAAATGCTGGTAAACAAAATGTGATGAGAAAGGGATGTTTTATTTTGTCATAAGATTTTATTCTATATTACGTGGGCTTTAGTTACTAAAAATAGATAATTTTACCAGTCCAATCCGTATACGTATTTCAGTAATATTTCATACGCGCTAGATTATAACAAGAATTTCCCAGAGCCGGGAAAACCTACGTTTTCCGTATTGCAGATAACTTGACATATGGTTGAAGTGGAATTTATATTTATGTTGTTTGCATTGCAGAGTTTTCAAGTGCCGTTCCTATTGGGGGAAGTGTGTGTATTGGATTACATGTATGTATGTACACATACATTCATATTTACTGTTGTTCAGTGTTCGCGTAGGTTATGTGTACCGTGAATTGATTACGGATCTTAGTTCTAATTCAATTTATTGATTGTACTCCTTTAAAGTTTAATTAGACGAAGCAGTTGTACGTAAATCATTTTTCTGTTAATGGTTGTTTAAATGTTTAGAGGCGTAAATTATCATGTATCTAGATTTTAGCGTCTTGGAGTAAAGAAACGACGTTTTAAACACCAGCTGATGAGCTCAATTTTTGTTGTAAATTAATTAGTATTTTAAAGATCTTTTTGAATGAATGAGATACGAAAATTTTCCTGTTTCGATTTTATTTATAAACGTGAAACGGGAATAAAACCTGACAAGTGATTATTATAGTGATGTCACATAGTACAATAGTGAAAGGAGTACATTTATTTAAAATAGACTCCTTCTATTGTCATAGTACCTATTCATTAAAAATCAACATAAAGGTAAAGAATAGTATAATCGGTGTAGTGGGTCGAATGCTATTGATTGGCAAGGTGGGGTCAACGCCACCCCAGTCCCACTCGCGAATACCATGCATGGGTGAAAGCGAAAGAAAACGAATAAAAAATATACCCTTATACCATTGATCCAACCGCTATTATTGCTGCAGATTGGTTTGTTTTATTTTACTCTGTGGTCGAGATGTTTCTTTAATTGTCGTGTTCGAGTTACGTTGATTGTGTATTGTTTTGTGCTTTTGTTTTATTTTATTTTTAGATTGGATTCGTATTGTTGTTAATCTAAGGTTGTTTGCAGTCCATTCTGTTATTAATAAATGGTAGATTGAATCATAGTCTCTGTAGAGGAGTGCTGTAAAAAAGGGTGTGAATGAGTTCAGCCCCGTTTAGTATTGGTGTTAAAAGGGTTTTTTCGTTTATTTGTTTTTAGCAAACAATAATTTAAAATGCAATACGTTTCTACGCTTACGAGTCTGTCTTACTTATATGACTCTCAATGTAGGTACGATCTATCTACCTATGAGATCAAAACAGTAATCCTAACATAACTATACGAAAATAGAAACAATAGTTAACAAAAACAATTTATATTCCTATAACTTGAAATAGCCAGTTTATTTGTTTTACAGTTTCAGCGCAAACCCTTCAAGCCAGTCCGGCAGTTACCCTACTACCACCTTTAAAAGTAACACCGTTGCTGTTGTGAAAGCGAGACAGCACTATGCTGTATAGAGCGGCATCTCTCTTCCACAACTGCGATAGCGTTACCTCAGGTTATAGTGGTAGGTGGTCAGTCCGGCTGTAGTATGAGAGGAAACTTGTTCCGCCTGACTGCATGAAACAAACTGTAATTAAAAGTTCAATGCTCATACTTCTAATTGCGCAAGCTTTTATATTTCGTAAAAAGTTTAAAGTTTGTAATTTGTTTGTTTCAGTTTGACTGGAATTGATATTATGACCTACGGAATATTAAAATACTGTTCCTAATATAGCTCGAATACCAAAAATACTGTATCTGTACTGTAGTATCATAAGGTTGTTAGTTTATTTTAAGATTTCAAGCTTGTTAGTATGTTTTAGATGAAATAAATAATAGTGATTTAAAAAAATGGATTCGTTATAAATCTAAGATATATTCTGATAGTTAAGGAAGAACTTAGAATAACCCTAAAGGGGTTATGCTAAGTAAGTTTCTGGTGGTCCATAGTTTGTTTCAAAAACTTGAAAATTTTAAATTCGTATTAACTACAAAAATACCTACTCTTACTAAATATGTTACACAACATCAAAACACATCGTTTGCAACACACCTCTATCTCAGTGTACCAAGCAAATTCGATGGATGAAGTTACCAGCAAACAAGCCAACTCTCCTCGTAGTTTGACACTGGCTGTACGGCGCGTTGCCTGTGCCTCACGATATGCTAATGTTTGACATTTTAGCACAACTTCACAACTGGATTTAGGTACTCTGTGGCCTCTTGTTTTTGATGAATTTTGTGACTTAATTTTTGGGTTAAACAAAATATATTATGGATTTTTATTGTAGGGTAGTTGTTGGTTTGATTATAATGTTTATTGATAGTTTATTGGTTTTAGACTAAAGTGAATAACAGTTTTATTTTAAGACGACATTCGCCCCGTGATATTGTGTGACTGGAATGAAAATTTAAAAGGTATGATGGTAATTTCAAAGACTACTTATTCTTAAAATTCCAAAATTTGGGCATTACGGCAAACGGAACTACAAGAGACGTAACTAAGGTCCTATAATATACAATTACTTACTTTCACAAACTAACTTACTCATCATACATCAAATACAAAAAGCTAAAACGCATTTTATCTTCTAAACAATAAGACTTAAAACCCAATAACCTGTAAACATCGTTCTAGCTCATAGCAGGCACAGCTGAATGCCTGCACAAGACAGTTGGTATTGATATGCTGGAGATCCTGTACGACCGAGCACAGGTCGCGGTTACAGCCCTGAGAGTCCTTGGCTTCGTATAGACGTAATCTGGAAGAATATAGGGGGGAAAGAGGGTTTAGGAAGTGGAAAGGAAATAGGTAGTTTATTCTGCAAATAGGATAAATGTTATCTATGTTACATGTCATTTTCTTAAATATTAGCTCGCTGGAATCGGCATTTCCTATCTGGCTACCCTGAGAAAAAACGTCGAAACAAGATCTGGGATTCTACTCAGGCTTGTGTAAAGAGGGTGAGGATCATATGCCTGTATTATAACCTTCTTTCTAAAGGAGGAGCTTTGCAGTTGTGGATGCGTGGCGGCAAATTACATGGCGTAGAGCGGCGTCTCTCTTTCGCAATAGTCTTAGTTCAATACTCAATATTTTTATTGTATGGTAATTTAATATAATATAATACAGTATGGACATTGTAGTTGAGGACGAGGTGGTAAGTACCAGCGCCTACACTATAAATTGCTGTAGTTAAAGAGAAACGGCTCTACGTGTAGTATCGTTTCCACAATGGCAAAGGTCTTAAGAGCTCATAAAACAGACAAGATATGAGAAAAAAACGCGATCTCAATGCAATTGCCAACAACAGTTTTAAAATTTCCCAGTAGGTACTTCAATATTTCTTCGTATGTATTTGGTCTGTTTTTGTCTAAAATAACATAAAAAATAATGTAAAGTAAAGATCGTAACATAGTAAAAAACCTGCAACTAAACTATCTCCGGAGTACAGAAAGTACCAGGGCATCATGTACTCGAGGAGACATTTGTCGTTCTCTTTAATTAAAAGTACTGCGTCAAAAGGAGTGCGCTACTTAAAGCAAATAACGGGCGGCTCCCGAGCCTCGGTTTCCTTTGCTTATAAAAGAAGAGTAAACTCTCTTGTAACTGAACGAGTCTGGAAATTATATACAGGTGGTTAAATAAGAAGATCTCAATTGGACGACTCTGATTCGCTTTGATATTAATATTACCGTGTTTGCTTGAATTACGGTCTGATTCGTACGAGCTTAAGAGGGTTTTGCTTTTAATTTTCGTATGTAATAAAAGCTTATACAAGAAATGAATGATTTCATTAATCATCCCGACTATTTCTTTTAAATATTTCGGTAAATAGTCAAAGCGACTTCATTACATAAGAGGCGGAAAGAATCAAACAATCACGTGCTTCATTTCGACAGTCAACCATTAATAAAATAAAAAAAACCTATACGTCAAAATGGAAGTAAAAACTCAGTTTTCCCGCAATAAAAATGTTGCGATAAAGATTGCTGTAGTCACGGTTCCCTCGTAAAATCTTGGCTGATATTACATTCGCTGAATGATCCACATAATAGCATGTCTTAGGCCTACTAAAACTTTGATGTGTGCTTTCTGGATGCCTGTCTCACTCCTGGCTCGTGGCAGGAATGTGTGATGGTCACAATGATACTGAGTGCATGTTTATTAGCGGCGAATTATGGTGGACGGTCGCCATTTGGAGGACGTCGTTTTGTACACCTATAGTAGGTAATCCTGTTACTTTGCTCAGTGTCGAGATTTTTGCGGAAACTTTAGGGTAGGTTATTTTGGTTTTGTTGCTAGAGAAACAAGCTTATCCATCATCCATAGATATGACATTGTCTAAGAGTTAACGTCGTACAAATCGATTAATGTTAGGAAGCGATAAGTCGACTACTTAAATCGAAAAAAAAAACGTTGTTACTCTATTTAGCGATACCTGATTTATTAAAATCTCACTTGTTCAAAGGAAATTTAAGAAAAATGCAACAACAATAAATTAACATTCACATAAAAAAAATATTTCTCTAAAGAAAACTATAATTTTATTAAATCACCCATATGTAACATTCAATCGTGTATATCTGGTTGGAGTAATAAAGTGCTAGCGTCCGAGGCGAAGGGACGGCTCCCGCAGGACCGGCTCCGTGGACCGTGCGTCCCTTATTTACGAGACGCCCATTAAACACTACAGAATCACTTCAGACTATTCACTTTATACGTCTGAAATGAATCACTCTTTTCTATTACACCTGAATTATAATATGTCTTTTTCATTCTGGCTACATTTAGACCAGTTTCAATGTAGAGCTTTTCAGCCTGCTGTCAGTTTGTTATCGATTCTACTTTTTTAATATTGATAGATACACTTGCTTTATTCTTCCAGTGGTTAATAGAATTGTTGCTATTCTAATCGATGCTTGTATCAACAATTAAGTTGAATTTTCCATAATGTAGAGCAAATATACACCAAAAGTAGAGCCTTGATTTAAAATATGCTACCAAAAAGGTTTCTTATATCATTGGTCTCGTCTTTGACTCCATGCGTCATACAAAAATGCATTTTATTTCTACAAAGAGAAGCCTTTACTCAATAAATATAATATTTCCCGTCTCGTGTGTCAGTAGAATCTTCGACACGTGAACGTTTTTCTCGTTCTCTGTCGCGTTTGCGTCATACTATTCAAATTCTTCTATTTCAAAGAAAGGTGCCTATTGAGCCGTCAAATCGTAGCTGTCGACTCCCCTGTAATTTCCTCCACAGTAGAATATAAAATGACGCTATTTTGTCTTTGTTGTTTCTTCACAATAATGTTCGTTAGCAATGCGCGTTCATGTCATTTGTATAACAAACCTGTTCCACCCTATACGCATAATAATATAATCAAGTCTTATTAATATGTGCACAAATCAAACATCCCTTGTTTTCTTGCTTAGAAATTGTTTGATGGAAACTTTGATTATTTTGTATTTGTCAAATACGACAGCTGACTAAAAAAAATGTTAACTCAGGCTAACTGCATAAATCTGTTTAAAATATGAAAAGGGATTTAAAAGGTCATACAATAAGCCCATTAAATTGTAAATAGTAAAATCAGTTAATATGTCAACTCCTGACCTTAACTGCAGTACCAGAGTAATATTGATTTCAGAACAAAAAGTATAACAAAATTCACAGGTACAACTGCAACAAAATCCACTGCGAACTCATCATCATTACTTATAGTGGAAAACTGTCAGCATTGGAATCGGATTCCGATAGAGAAGCGATAAATTCAAAGCAGGCGGGCCGTTGCGCATAAAGTCATGTTGTGACATCGGCGAGACGAACGGTCCCTCAGGGCCGGCGATTTCATGAACCGTGTTACTACCAGACAGATACATGAAGAAGTTACAGTACGAACAACGCTTTTTTTGTACTTTTACACAACGCCATCTAGAGACAACTGAGTATTATGAGTACTAAACAACTAATACTTCAATATACATACATTTTATAGGTAATTTACACCCAGACACGGAACAAATGATTGTGGTCATCAGACAATAATTCGTTCTGGGTGAGAACCGAACCTACGACCTCTGGTCTAGTGGTTAGTGGCTCAGACTGCTATGTCAGAGTCACTAACCACTCGACCAACAGGCCAGTCAGTCAAACAGTCAAAATTGGAATTAGTTTGGAACCTTGTCCTTCGCGGCATAGATGCGTGCAAACGACACGACACTTACAATGTCAGGTTATATCCACAGCCACACTCTTGCTTTTGATTGAATTGCTATCACTAAGGCTTTTTTTTAATAGAGGTTATGGAGACGAGGCACTACATGTTTTCATATCCTAGTGTGTACGAGAGTATATCCTTCTTCCCTTTTTAAAAGCATTTTAAAAATTGGTGCATACAACATAGTTATATCGAAATCGTTTTAAAAATTGGCTCTCGATATTTTACAAGAATAGTTTTTATGGGCTTTATTATGGTGGGTGTTTTCGTAAAACTTGAGCAATAAAAACTTAAAAATATTTCACAAGTGCTGCCAATAAGTATATGTTATTACTTCAGTTTTAAGTTCTTCAATAAAATAATATGGTAGTGTGTCTATAACACCACTAAGAGTGGATCAATATTTTGTAGAAATAGAAATGTCATTATCCAACTACACAAATCCTACTCGCACTAGATGCTTATACTGAAATTAGCACCTAAGGTACTAGCGGGCCTTCTGACCATTTCTACTTAGTGCAGGTCATGAGGGTTGGTGACGTAACAACCAACTGACCAGTCGCCCGTAAACTGTTTTGTCTGAGTGGCGTTTGAACGAAGATGTTTGTCAGAACTTTGATAGCAGTTAATCTGCGATAACCAACGTTTTGATTGACCAACGATCAAGTTAGCCATGAGATAATATGATTGTTGACTGAAGATGCTTGGAGGTTGGGAATTTTGGTTACTTAATCACGTCAAAATGAAAGACGTCTGCTGTTTCTATATGCTGTTTTGTATGTCGAAGTAAATAAACCAAAAATAAAGCACATTTTATTAAAATAATTACCTAGTAAAGAATTTCAAAAGCATTTTGAATATTTGGATAAAATTATTCATTAAAACATGATTCTAGTTGCTTTATCACTAGATCACACTATTATCGATCTTACAATAAAATTCGAGTTACTATGAAAGTAGACCAACATTAACGGGGTTAGTTGGAAATAGCCTAAAAAAGTAAACCAACCTTATGAACTAAACCTTATCATTACACATAATGAAACGGGAAGTTTATCTTTTAAGCCCATTTGTGGGGAACGACACAATTAGGTCAATCCGAACGAGAGAATAATAGATTTTGTACTTATTTAAATAGGTATTAATGCGGTACGTGGAAACAGTTAAGTTTGCTTTTGTGAGTTCAGAAATTAATTAAGTCCGGGAAATCAATTGCGAATCCGTAAATCTTGTTAAGCGGAATATAATTAAATAAATCAATTTACTATTTGTAGGGGTAAAATGTATATTTGTTAGTCCGATATCAATCGAATGTCTGAACTAATTCCTTTTACAATTTATGCCGAAAGTATAATAACCTTACAGGTAATTATATTTTTGAGCTGTTCGGGTTTGAAATGCTCTGGACGGCGATGACGACATATTTTTTGACGCTTAGCAAATATGTTATTTTATAGTTTGTAAGTTTAGTTTTAAATGTTTAAGTTGTACCTATATATCTTCTAGCTGATTTACATTTTAAATGTTACACTCAAAGCAAGATTTTAAATTCAAATAGCAAAATAAATAATGTAATATTTCCTCTGCTGTTAATGGGTGTGTAACATAATTGCAGTAATGGAGGTCATTTCAAATCACATTACCTACTCGAGATTAGGGACTGGTATCTAACTATACTACTGATAATTCAACTCCTTATTAAAACTCACTTTTTAATACAGGAACATTGCTTGAGCAGTAGCGCGACATACTGGCCTATGGCCGTGTCGGCACCAAGCACTGATACCTGGACACCCGGCCGAGGCGCCGGCATCGGAGCTGGTTTCTTTTGCGGCGGGGGAAGCGCCTTCGGCGGAGGCGTCGGGTGGCAAACTTTCGGCTTCGGATCGAGACGCCGAAACGGCGCTGCGATTCATAATACAAAGCTATCAACATTAGATAAAAGTTTCTAGTATTGATATCTAGCAATGTTTTAATGTGACTAAGATTGTATAACTATTTTAGAGGATGAGCAGATAATTTTATTCCATGTTAGCGCGTATAATTCGAATGTAAGTATGCGATATTCAACTTAATGTTGGTTGCTCAACACGAAAATCGTGGTGAGATCATAAAATCCATTATTTGCAGTTGAAAAAGTATTTAAGTTTTTATTTACTCTAACTGTTCTTATTCAATAAAGTTAGTTCAGCGCTCAAACCTCAAACAAAAGTAGAGCATCATGAATGTGGGATAAAGTGTAAGACAACGAACTTACTTCCAAAGTTCGTGCCGCCTTCAATCACCTTCAGTTTTATCTTGTGTAAGATCCCTTGCTTCTTCGTCTTCTTACTCTCGCAAATTTGGGGGCAAATCGGATCGGCGTCCGGGGCTATATCTACGAAAGCTCTACTGCAATCGCTGCCTTTACTTTTGTTAGAACAATGCCGAAGTAACGTCCATTCTGCCCTCTGGTTCAAATGCTTTGAAACCTCGATTAGGCTCGTCAAAAAGCCACGAGTCTTCGACAGCATTTTATTGGAACGTAAGGTTACTTTTTTTTAGAATTTTTTAATAATATAATTCATGTGGGTGCTTTTTCTTGTTGCTGTTGTGAAATTTATACTAAAATAATAAACGGCATTTCTGCGTCTGTCATGTTCTTTTGTTATGGAAGATTTGTCGAAGAGTTTGTCGGTCGTAGGAGTTTGTATACCTAGAGAGGTTTATTATGTACTTCTTGATTAACAAAATTCAAAAGGTATTTCGTTTTCTACATCGTTTGTGAGTAAGAATGGATGCTTTATTCTATTTTTTTTATTTATAAAACATGATAAAATGTTGTATGAAGTTAGCTGACATTCTGGAAAAACTCATAGGCTACTTTTTAACTTTGTCAAACCGACATTCACATGGGCGAACTCGCGGGCAATAGCTTTATCACCAAAAAATCTTTAAATTCATTCCAAATCCATTCCAAACAACCCACATAATTTGCCTAATCTTAAAAACGATTCCATCCAATTGGCATCGTTAATTAAATCTACGTGTTCTAATAAAACTGCACATATTTATAGTGGGGCGAGAGGGAAAGCGGGCGTCAACGGTCTGCCTTGACACTGCAGTATTTATAGTCCACTCTCCGCTGTTATTGGCCTATTTCCTCACTAGTGTTTCTAAAATAGTCTCATTCAATCAGTGCACCTTTGTTTACTCTGCTTTGTTGTTGGGACCTTTTTTGTTTAAGTTACTTTAATGAAATAGTTTTGTGTGGTACTTGTGTGGTAGGATGTTTAAGGGTTCATGATGAAATTTGGTGAGTGGTTTGCCGATGATGCGTCATTTTAAATGCGTTTTGGTACTGAACTATAGTAAGTGGGTATATTATTTCTATCCCAAAAAGCACCAAGATATTGAATATTGCCAAATATAATCTAACGTAACTGATTTCATATTAAAGAAAATCCTGATTTACATTTTTCATTAATCAAGCACACCGTAATTTACTGAACAAACGGTAAAAAAAGGAAAAAATCTTAAATAAGAAATATAAGCAGAAATATTAAACACTTTCTCGCGCCTCCTTCAAATTTTTAATGGACCCATAATAAGTTAACCGCAAAATGCGACGGAGGGTCAATTTTACAGCGAATAAAAACTTTCGCTTGAACATTAAAAAACAGCAAAATAAGGCGAAGTTTTGCTGGCGTTATTGAGAAACCAATTACAAATTTAGCTGAGCAGGCCTCACAGACCACGATCGTATAATCTGATAACGTATTTCTAACTGCATTTTAGTGTTCTCGTAATTGGACAATTATCTAAAGTAAAAAATGGTGTTTTGACGTTTGTTTGTATTGTTGAAAATGCCAATCTATAATCAATTGTCGAGGTTAAATAAAAAAATTGTTGGTAAAATTGTTAGTCGTATATGTAGGTAGAAATGTGACTAATGTTTTCATAAAAGAAAGTGATGTCACTCTAAAGAAAATCGGTGTTATGTTCTTCTACACACAAAAGAAAAGATAGTATAATAAAAAGTGAAGCACAAGGAGTACGTTTCCACGCGCTTAGAATGAACTATATCCTAAAATGAACCGAATGTTTTAGGAAACCCAAAAGGAAGCTCAAAAGTTAATACTTAACTTTTTCGTCTTGGTGTGACGTAGATAGGTCCTAGTAGAAACAAATGTATGAATTAAGCGAATTTATGTAACACAAACATACGTCAGTGCACTGTGCCCTTCACAAATAATAAATGAATGTAATTTCATAAAATCGATAACGTGGCAGTGAATGTAACGTGAAATTAATATGAAGTTTAGAGCTTTTTAATTTGTCGCTAAATTATTTACGGAATTATTGCCTTACTGTAATTTTTAATTTATGTGTGAAGGTTATCTTTCAGTTTCAGTGGCTACAATAACTGTAATCTCGCATAGGTACCTACTTTTAAGAGACAATAGTCTCATACAGATTGTTGCAATTATAAAATAGAGTTCCCTCTACGCCGAGAAAAGCGCTGTCTCTCTTCCTCTCCTTTATAGTGTATTGTTTCCAGTTGCCAGTATTTTAGTGACTAGTTTAAGATTAGCGTAAATCCTGCGCACTAAAATACCATAATCGATGCGTTTGTAGGATCAGTTAACAAGTAAATCATCAGTTTATAAATCAACCCCGAAACAGGGCTTGACATACCGGTAAAAAATTGGTATCGTTACTGCCTTTTGATGTAGATATCGTTAACTAAGAAATAACGTTACCATATTTAACGTTACTTCTGGCACATTTAAACGTTAAATATACATAACGTTAAACTATATGTTACCGTTAATTTTATCGTTATAAGTTAGTTTTGTTACCGTCGCTCTCGAACACTCACAAAATAATGTCAGATTGCATCGATGCCAAGACCGTGCCGTACGACCATTTGCGTGTTTAAAAAAAAATCTTTGCTTTTTCTTATTTATTTTATATTTCCCTTTTTAGTTAGTGGTTATGTTTTGCGGTCGGGTTTTTTGTTTTTTAATAATTGTTTTATTTCAGACTTTAGTTTATTTTTTTATAAATAAGTGGCCCAGTTTAGAATACTGAAAGTATGTAGGTACCTCTCACAACTTGTAAGTTAATAAGTTTTTTATATTTTATTTTCCTTAAAACTTATATCTGTCATTTGAAATTGAAACGACCAGTTACATATATTTTTGGACTTGTTATTTGAAACCCTTCGTTTTGATACCCCACTTGATGGGATGGTTTTTTTTCTTACCTCACAATATAGGTAAAAAATTATAACCGGTGTCACTCTCACAACAAATAAAATTCTATCAATGCCTTTGAAGCTGAAACCCATACTTTGCCAATACTCCGCCATTTTGTTTTTTTTTTTACTTTCACAGTCAATACAAACGACACCTTTCAAGCCAAAATCCATCAAGCCGTTTAGGCTGCAGAGCGTGCCAAACAATTATACAAACACTAGCTGTGCCCGCGACTTCGTCCGCGTGGAATAATTATTTTGGGCATCATTTATTTTTGCGGACAACCTCCTTAGCTTTATAAATTACTAGCTGTGCCCGCGACTTCGTCCGCGTGGAATAATTATTTTGGGCATCATTTATTTTTGCGGACAACCTCCTTAGCTTTATAAATTATAGCTGTTACCCACGACTTTGTCCTCGTCATTTTCTGTTATTATTTAAGACAATTTAGTTTTTAAATTTTTAAAAGAACATAATTTTAAAAGAACATAATTATTTAAAAGTACCTACTTCTGTGTAAATTATATTTTTAGTTTTATTTTCTTGTGGCTGAAGTACATATTGATTTTCTCCACAACCTGATACGTTGATACAACTCTTAACAAATGCATTAATTTCGACCGAATTTGATTAACATAAAAACGGTTCTAGTGAGTTAATCTTAAAAGATACATATACATATACTGTCCTGGACATTTTTTTAGATCATTTCAATAGGAATAATTCTTTATACATATATTTTTGGTATCTTGAACCGTTTTCGGAGCGCACGCAACAGAAGCCCTCAAGGATGAATAATTTTCCCCGTTTTTTTTCACATTTTCCATTATTTCTTCGCTCCTAATAGTTGCAACGTGATGTTATATAGCCTAAAGCCTTCCTCGATAAGTGGTCTATTCAACACAAAAAGAATTTTTCGATTTGACCCAGTAGTTCCTGAGATTAGCGCGTTCAAACAAACAAACAAACAAACAAACAAACAAACAAACAAACAAACAAACTCTTCAGCTTTATAATATTAGTATAGAAGTATAGATATCTGTTATCCACGACTTTGTCCTCGTCATTTTCTATTATTATTCTAGACAATTTAGTTTTTAAATTTTTACGGACTGTGTGGTGTCCGGATATAAAGAATAGCACCACCCCATATCCTCCACTGGGTGTCGTAAAAGGCGACTAATGGACCTTAACACCCAGTGCACTGTACCAAGCACCTTGGGTCACTCGAATGATGGCGGGTAACCAACCAACAATCGCATTACCAAAGAGGGTTAGTGTCAGGCAGGCGGCCGACTACAAAACCATAGCCAAAACTTTAAGCAACATGTCTAAAAGACGTGTTGCGCACGACCCCAAGTAAAAATTGGGATAAGGGCAGGGGTATGATGATTAGTTTTTAAATTTTTAAAAGAACATAATTATTTTAAAGTACCTACGTAAATTATATTTTTAGTTTTATTTTCTTGTGGCAGAAGTACATATTAATTTTCTCCACAACCTGATACGTTGATACAACTCTTAACAAATGCGTTAATTTCGACCGAATTTGATTACCATAAAAACGGTTCTAGTGAGTTAATCTTAAAAGATAGACATATACTGTCCTGGACATTTTTTTAGATCTTTTCAATAGGAATAATTCTTTTCTACATATATTTTTGGTATATTGAACCGTTTTCGCAGCGCACGCAACGGAAGCCCTCAAGGATGAATAATTTTCCCCGCTTTTTTCACATTTTCCATTATTTCTTCGCTCCTAATAGTTGCAACGTGATATATAGCCTAAAGCCCTTCCTCGATTAATGGTCTATTCAACACAAAAAGAATTTTTCGATTCGACCCAGTAGTTCCTGAGATTAGCGCGTTTAAACAAACAAACAAACTCTTCAGCTTTATAATATTAGTATAGATACATACATACTCTCGAAAAACATAATAGTCCGGTCAATTTAGACATAAAAATGTGGTTAAATAACAAAAATTCCCGGAAAGCCAAATTTTGGTGGAGACCTATAGTTTAACATTACGAATCAAATGTTAAAAGTCCCCATCGATCCTATGTGTGCTTAAAAAGTTATTTGAGGTCAAAGGTCTGAATTTGAGGTTTTTGGATTTTGCTTGAAAATGGTAAATTTTATCAAAAAAAACTTCAAACCAAAGTTGTAGATCTTAAAATTATCTACAAAAATGGTATCAATGATTTTTTTCCTAACAGTTACCATTCCTGAGATATCGCGATTCTAAGAGTCATATTATACATGATATGCACACATTTCCACACCACCAGGCGCGTTTTTTACCATGGTTTTCCCTGTAGGCCTATTTCACTAACTGTCAAAAAAAAATTAGGATAATTTAAGGGCGTAATAACCGTCAAGTTCTAGATATTACCGTAATATTTTTATATTGCTATTGATTATTAGATTCACTACTGTTTTGATTTCTTTACATATTTTAAGCCGATTCATACTCTTGAAAGTCTACTTCAATAACCATATCTTCTTCGATTTCTGCTTCTTCCTCTTGCTGGATGTTCATAAATTCTTCAAATGTAGCAGTCATTGGTTTCTTCATCAAAATCACAGAAATCTTCCTCTATTGTACTCAACTGGGCATTTGAGCAAGACTGACCTTGAAAATTAGTACACGCTGGAGAACACTGCAACCCGACTTTTTTACACCCACATTTGGCACTACAGCCTTTTTTGCAATTGCAAAAAATTGTGTTGAGGACTTTTTCTGGAGCAGGTGGGAGTAAAGTTTTAACCGGTTCCAGAGCATTATCTATCAATTTCTAACCCCAGTCTTCTGGATTCCCTAGCCATGAGTTGATTGCCTAGCCATGTATGAACTTGATAATAAAATAATAAATATAATAAACCCCTCGGGGCAAGTCGTTTCCTCATCATGGGGATAACGCAAGACCTGAGGGCATATTAGTATGCTTTTTCAAACCTTGAGGTATAAATAAAAAATGTATCTGAAGGTCTATGTAGGAGCATACATCCGCAGGGCAGCTTGTGGCGAGCTGTTTGTGTGTGGCGACACAATGGAACCTGATTGCCCCGGGGGGTCACTCTTCACGAGGACTCCCAGCTCTTTCTTGCCTTAACTGGCTGGCTAGAGGGGGGCCGCAAGAGCTATATGCTCGGGGGTGGAAGTGTCTAATGGCGTAATAACGAGGAAACCCGCTCCGGGTCTGTGACCCGCGATGGCGAAATCGGTGTCGCACCTCTCTACACCCCTTAGCCTTACTCTCTGGTGTTGCCCACCTGCTGCCTATCGTGGCGGTATAATAGGGGGCCCATCTTTGAGCCGGCGAGTCACCGCCTGCCAATTTATTTGCATTACCATGTATTTAAAGGCAGGTGCCATAGTTTTCCATAATGAAAGAAACAATTACATTTAACAAATCCTGTCAATAGCCCAAATTAGTTAATCTCCATAATTTACAATAGTCTTGTAGCTACCTTGGGCCGTCCATGTCTGTTCTTCCATAGAGCAGGGGTGGATGGCCCTTGGTAGGTGCCCCATCACATTTTAGATTAAAGTTCTCAACAAGGCCTCTGCATGTTGGACCTATGTCCCCGTGTAAGCCTTTAAAAAGGACCGGGTTTCTTCCCTTGAAGTTAGCCCGTGAATTAAAAAAAAATATATAATAAAAATAATAAAAAATAATTTTACCTGTAAATTTATTGCGTTAGACTAGGTCAAAAGGACACTATTTTTTTTTCCTGGCCTATAGTGTCCCACTGCTGGACACTATTTATTCAATAAAAATAAGGGTAATAAAAATAAAACTAGTTTTAAAATCACGAATATTGTAAAAAATGTTAAGTTACCCAAATTGACTGTTCGTTTTTTATCTACGTAATAATAAAAAAAACTAGACATAAGTTAGCCAAATTTTACCTACCGGTATCTAAAAATCTATGCGTAGGTATTTCTACCTACTACTTCTTTACCTACAAAGAGAAAATGTAAATTATTTATATATTTAAACACTACCAAAACAACTATTACCTATTTCATAAAATAACAACAAAATAAATCTAAAAACTTTTTAAAATACGGAGTAACTTCTCCCGTTTTCCCAACATTTCACTTCACTGCTCTGCTCCTATTGATCGTAGCGTGATGAAAAGTATCCCAGGAGTATGAAGAATAATTATACCAAGTTTCGTAAAAATCTGTCGAGTAGTTTTTGTTTCTATAACGAATAATATACAGACAGACAGACAAAAAATTGCATTTTTGGCATTAGTTTCGATCACTAATCACCCAGTAATAGTTACTTTTTAAATATAATTCATGTATAAAATTGGAGTATCTACAGATTTATTATAAGTATAGATAATATCTATAGGAGAGTAACCTATATTGGACCACTTTTGACATTTGGTGAAATAACATCGAATCCCTTTAAGTTACAAAACTATAAACTAATTCATAAGATAACGTGGTATAACAGCTACATGATATCAAGATATTAATATTGTAGTTTAGCTGCAACTAGTGAAAAAAAAGGATTTTGTGGAGGGTGTCCTTCGGTCCAAATAACGCAACCGGTATCTTATTTTGTACCACTGGGTCCTTAAATTGTACCAAAGAAAACCTATTCAAGAAAAAACAAAATTATTTATTGAGAATATTCATTTATTTGTATTCTTAAGTACAATCAGTCTTAAAAAGTTATTGTTCTAAACAACCAGTCTTTTGGAATCATATTCTTTAAGAAAATTAACAACTTATGTTAAAATAAACAATTTTAAACTTATCAACATATTAATTGAAAAATATTTATCAAAAATCAAATAATATCAAGTAACAAATATTAACTTCTAATTGAATAGGAACATAATCATCTTATTGCCTTCTTTAATTGAAACAATCGTCACATATGTCAGGATTTGAGGTACAATTCTCATGACGCTATCTGTGGCACCGTACACATTGCACCCAATCTTCTTGGGGTCCAGTTTTATCAAAGTAGTGCTTTGTAGAAAACTGTCGGCCGTCCTTTATGCGTGACATTGTTATTAGCAAACTTATTCAGCCGTTTAGCATGGCGCAGAATGGTTGGTTTCGGTACTTGGTATAGTCTTGAGATCTCATTAATACCCATTTCCTCTTTTTCATATGCTGACAAAGCTCGTTCTATATCTTCCTTATTCCATTTATAGTATTCCTTCTTTTTTTCAGCAGACGTCATCTAAAATATACAAAATCGATTAGAAAGTTATTAAAATGTTAAATCGGTTACATAAATTGGACCGGTACAATTTAAGTAACTCGACATGGTACAATATAGGGAACAGCACATTTTTACAATAATTTTCAAAACAAAAACATAACCTCTGCACTTGAAGTATCTGTTTGCTATTGGTCAAAAACAATATATATCAACGTTCTTTTTTAAATATTTCATTATATTATTATTCACCCTATTGAATAAAATACTCCTTAGGCAAAACACGAAAAAATAACATGAACTCAGTCCAAAAAAGGTTTTATTTTATCTAAGACGTTGTATCTGTCCGGCACGCTAACAAAATGGCGGAGTGTTGGTGGCGCTTTAGTCGAGTTGTTTTATGTTGCCATTGTAAAATTATATTGATATTTAGTAGGAAATAAAGATGTGGTACAATTTAGGAGCCGGTACAATATAGGTTACTCTCCCTTATATACGAAATTTATTTTCTTACGCCCCATCTTAATGTTTCGTAAAATTCGCAAGCGTGTTCTGTTAGCGCGTGCAAGTTGAGAACACAACAAACGAAATGGCAACAGCGCCGGACAGCGCGACAGTTTGAAAATTTTGAGGCCTTTGAAGGGTGCCGGTGAAAACGGCAACGTCGCATAAAATAACCAAAAAATATCGTTACCTATTTACCACTACTTTTGAAATAACGTTAAAAATACCGTTAATTTTTAACGTAATTTGTAACGTTATTATAATGTTATGTTACTAAGTATCGCTACCAATTCATACCGATATGCAGGTATCTCTATGGAAATAACGATACTTAACGCTACTTTTAATGTGAATTGGTAACGTTTTCAAGCCCTGCCCCGAAATACGCGTACCCTAAACCTTTTTTTCAAATCGAGTGTAAATCGATCGCATCGGATGGCGATCAGTCATGGTGTCTAAGTAAGGAAATGGCGTGACGGGCGCGGGTTACTGGTCACCGAACTATGCCGTGTGGCCGAGTATTAGAGGATTAACAGACCGATTATAACAGAATCATAAACTAGGTCTTTTTAAGGCTCTTGACCTTTCCGATAAAAGCTTTATTAAGTCTAGGAAAATGTTTACTTGTTTCGTAAAGCCTGTGTCGAACGAGCTTTGTGTCAAACATGTAATAGTAGTCGCCTTTTTAACGTGAATGGGTCAACCGTTACCTATATACCTAATTTCGATCAGTGGAATCCCTAGTTTATAATATTCTAAGTGGTATGTTCCTTATTACTAGAGGCGGCGCAATGCGTAGATATTTCTACCATCTCTCATCTTCCATTCATCTCATCTAGTCGTCACCTCAGTACCCACACTAATCAGCTCCAGCTTTGTCGGTCTACCTAGTAAATCCGTTAAATGTAAACATTTCAAGCCTGTGGTTAAGCGTATGGTCCCCTATTTAGCAAAGCACAGATATTTTAATTCCTATTAAAATAGTCATAACGCAAGGTATTTTTACACAATTTAAAGTATTAATTCCATTGACAGTTTTTATATCCATTTTATATGTACTGGACGTGTTGATAGTTATTTTGTCCGCAGTGTGACGTCACGTAGCTATTTGTCCTCTTTTCGTGAACAACTGGACACAGTGTAGGCCTGAATGTAAATGTATGTTAATGTTTATTGTAAGAGTTCAAGGCTGTGAAGATTTGCAAAGAGATAATCTAAAACAGTACAATGTACATGGAATTGACTGCGTACAATGGGAATAGGTACAATTTTTTGTCATCCGTCTGGTAGATTGAAAACAATAGCCAGCCTATTTTTTTAGGTGAAACCAATGAAAGATAATGAGCGGCGACTCGCTTTATCACTGAATGTGCTGGTTAGTTTGGGTTAGTGTCATCAGCTAGTCATGCCATGATTCCATGAGCCCATCGGAAGGTATGCTCAATAGTTACCTACAAGATTGAAACTTTACAACGTGAAAACTTTTTCATGAAGTAACGGAAGCATGATTTATTACGTAGAAATACTACATCGGTGATACTTACAGATATATTTAACGAATTGGTATAAGGACAGTCGAAAACACTTTCTGAAAAGATACTATTTTTTTTTATTAACCTTCATGCCAAAGGAATAGGGTTGATTTGACTTTTGATCAATAAAAGCCTACCTAATATTGGCTAGAATGACTGACAGATTCTTGCAAACAGTTTAACAATTCTGCATGAATATAAGTATTAGGATTATAGGTACGATTGTATGTACTACAAATTTCCTGGGAACAGTTGAGTCATGGGAAATCCATTGTGGACGGTCGACGGTCGTCATATCGCGTGTTGGCGCACCTAGAGGCATGGGTAGTATGGGTAGTGGGTACGTCTACACCGACATTTTGCCTTTTTTCACAATGACCTTTGCGAAACAACGCGATTTGCATGTAGAGCTCAGGAATTTGAAGTGTGTTGGATTCGTGAGGTCATGGGTACCTACTATTCATTTATTTACTAGGTTTATGAAGTATTTAAAACTGAGAAGTGGTTCTCAGGTAGATTTCGATTGTTTCTAGATTTTTTTATAGAAAAAGAAAATTGTTGATCTTTTGAGGGCATTTGTCGTTCTGTAAAAAGTCCTTGAAAGGGTTGACGATGATTCCTTTGAGTAAGTAATAACTTAAATACAAGACATCATTTTTTTTTTAATTCGTAGTGTAATAATACCTGGGTGTGATACTTTTTATAACCTTTATAATAATAGGGACTAGTGCTGTAAATACTTTTTCTTTACTATTCAGAAAGACATTATAACAGAAACGTATAAATTCTTTTATCATCGAACAGAAAAGTCAATCCTTTGATCCTTAGGCAAATGTACCGTAAAGCTTTACGACTGAACTGAGTATCCAATAAAATTGTCACGTCTTTAAAATTGAGACCGTGTACATACAATGTGTGGATATGATCAGAACTAAGTCATTATTATATGTTACTCATATTTATCGGGATAGCCGTCGAACAGTTCGAGTCGCGACCCCGCCATCAGCTCATGATTAAGGACTCCGGTGGTTCCGAAACTAGACGGGCTATCCCGATAAATTATGAATCCACCTCTCGATAGTTATTACAATAAGACCTAAGTCATATTTTAAGAATAATACTTCTACGAAAGGAAATCAACAAAAATCTAAAGGTTTAAATTTCGAGTAGGCCTTTTCAGGCACTTTCAAAACGTCACTGACTTTAGTTGCGCGGTTTCAAAATGACATTCTTATGGAGACGAACCGGCAAGAAACTCCCTGTATCTTCAATTGTCCAAAATCATTTTGTTCCTCCCATGTTCTTTTTTTGCTCAATTTGTCTTTGTAAAGGTTAAAATATACAGACAAAGTTAATCAGTTAGTTTTTTAATTAAGTCGTAGGTAACTACTAAGAAATTCTCTTATAGATTAACTAGTAGTTCTGAACTGAGTGTAAAGTAAATCTCGAAACTTCCAGCTGCTGTGCTTTTTACCTTACGAGAGCGAGACTTATGGCGGAAATTCTGACCTAGTTTTATTCACTTCAAAATTCACTTAGGTATAAATGTATTTTGTTATGTTTTACATTTATCTTATTAAATTTTAATATTTTGAGAGAACTTTCCATAGCGATCTATCGTTTTCTCAGACTAACATTTGAAATACATGTAAGACTGTAAGTACTTCTTTCTTTTTAATCAGGGTCTTTCAGATTTTTATAACATAAATTAACATCAATGTCATAAAATTAAAACTAGAGAAAATAAAATGTTCTATGTTCTGTCGATAGTTTAAACCAATTCTGATTTAGCGTTATTTTGGTGCCGTGGCAGAACTCTTGTTTTCTCGCATTTTTTTCTCTATGATATAAACATGTAAATCAGCAAACCAAAGTGAACAACAACATTAATGCGAAACACAAACAGTACTACAGCAGTACAGTAGAATATTATCGCCAAGAAATGTCGTCGCAGAGTTCTTACACTACCTAATAACCCCAACAAAAAGTTAACTGAATTACATGTACTGTCACTGACAAAACTCATGTTAAAATTCATATTTTTTTGTTTGATGTTCCGTTACCGAACTCTTTATCTTTTACATCTTTATTTAAAAAAAAGGCCAGTAAAAGTATTTTTACGGCGTAACAAAAGTTTGTTTACATTTGTAATGCCAGTCAAATGACTCGGACCCAAAAGGTAGTTCATTACTCACCCAATACGTAAGCTACCTGTTCTTTTATGTATTTTATGATTCTCTTGAATCTTCACGGTTCACCCATAAAAATATATCACGCGCCGACGTTCCGCATGGTATGCTTTTCATCGCTGTTTCGTTAGACTGATATAGTACGAAGATTTATCTAATACCTAATTTAACCAACTACCTATTACATGTTTTTGATCAATCAATGTTGAGTTATAGTGAAAATATTTACGTAACTCCGTTTATTTGCGTATAAAACACCAGAGGAATTCGTAAATAAGTAGGTATTACTAGATAGTTAGGTACTTACGATTTTGGTGTTGAGGTGCATAAGCTCGCGCTCGGTGACGCGGCGCCGCGCGGTCTCCATTTGCTGCTGGCGGTACTGGTTGTACTTATACAGCAAATACATTCCGGGCAGGGCCAACACCACGAACGGTCGCATCAAGCTTGACGACGTCGGCGCGCGTTGCGGCATCTTCTTATTAACATTATTTAATTTAATTCACAGCTATGCACTTCTGTCGTCGATTGTACGCTGAGGAGCGATAAGGCTTGAATACTCTAGTTTTAATTGAAACTTTATGACTCCGGTTTTAGAGATCATTTTGGATTGTTGTTTTAACAGTAACAGTCACGCCACATTTTACATTAAAGTTACATTAAAATATGGAAGATTTTATTTTTAACAATAGAACTATCGCTATACTTAAGCACTTTATTTAGCGTCACTACGGGGTTTCTACGTTTTAACGAATTATTGCTTTATTAATAGACCTATTTACACAGCGCTCTTCTAGGACGTGCCGATCATGGTTACTATCTATATCTGAAACAAACGAAACACACGTTAGAAATTTGTAGCTCTAGGAATACCACACAAATAGATAAAACTTCAATTAAAATTACGGAAATGTTTCTTCAACAATATCTAATCTAACAATCGCCCTTTAGGAAATACCATACCAAACACGTATATAAGAATAATAATTTCTTTTCCTCTTTGCACAAACAAAGTATGTTATGATAACAAGGTATAACATAGAATTCCTCTACATAAGTCCAAGGTATTTCATATTTCAGTACTAGCTTCGGCAGCTACTCGTGCATATGAATCAGGCCGACCGCGGGCCTGCATACTGTTTCACTAATTAAGCCTACCGCACGAATATCTCGTTGATTACATGACTGTTACATTTGTTCCGCAAACAAATACTTTGGAAAATGGATTATTCATGTTTATAAGCTTGTTTGAAAGGTTAGATTGTGCATTCGTGTGTTTTTCATACGTTGGATTTACCAATGTATTTTAGATAGGGGAAAAACGAAGAGAATGGGACTATAAGTACGAAATCTAAGGCTTTTAGAATTTGATATTTTGAGTTTTCTATCCAGATTTCTTTAATTATTCAACTTACGCAGTGTCTTTTAAATGTTGTCAAGTTGATAAAATAGGAGCTTATCAACATTATCAATCAAATAAGTAGAGATAAATATAATACACACAAGGGCCATAATAAAGCGCTTAAAAACTTCACATAAAATACAGTCATCATCATCCCAAAAACGGCCACAAATGGCGAACAATTCCCAATTAACGCCATAAATGTACCAGGGTATGATGAACGAGGCGGTGGCAGAGTCGATAACACTGCACGAGCGATGTGGCCGATACCCGAATCTACCAATTACAATTATTAAACTGACTGACTATATCAATCAAATTTTGTTTTAGCAAGATGATGGCAACTAATCAACTTCAATCACATCAGATAAGCATTTTTTCGCAAAAAAAAACAAAATTCTTTGTTTCAAGTAGCCTTTTCAGGCACTTTCAAAAAATAATAATTTTAAAATAAAGTCATCTACTACCTATCCTAAAACACCCACTAATGGCGAACAATTCCCAATTAACGCCATAAATGTACCAGGGTATGATGAACGAGGCGGTGGCAGAGCCGATAACACTGCACGAGCGATGTGGCCGGTGCCGCGACGCCCGAAACAACTAATAACGGAGCCAATGAGCCGATTGATAGCTTCCTCCAGGGACCAGTGTGGACACTGCAATAGGTTATTTACTTATTTTCCTTGTAACAACTATAAATGTGAGGCATGTAATAGGCGGGTTGAGACGAGAAAAATATTGATTCGTTTTGGAAATGATTAGGGGGTGTTTGATTTTTGTGTGTTGGAAGTTCGTCTTGAAATATTTTTTGTCAGCGATAAGTTACCTTTGTACCTTTGTTGTCCGTTTATATAATGATGAAAAAAATATTTACGTGAACCACTTTTCGATTTCCATTATGCTATAGCTACAATACGAGTACATTAAAATTTTGGTTAAAGAAGATGGATTTCTGTAGCACGGTATGTAATCAGAACTATTTTCTGATTATATGTTAGTATTTTCAATTAAATCAGCAAGAGTTCAACCTTTCGTAGAAAATATACAAAATAGATCATTCTAAAAATAGCACACGTAATTTTATAAAAATAGTAACTTTGCATTTCCCGGCTACGAGCAGCTTTGGCCGGTTTATTAGATTCTGACGTTGGCGGACAACCTAGTCTCATAAAATTCTCCTAATAATTACTGCAGGTAAAATATGCAAACAAAATTGCATTAAAATATAAATGAGACTATTTTTACTAGTATTAATACGCATTAAGACTTTATAATTATTATTTTTAATGCTAAACCCCTCAGATCGCTCAAATAATTGCCTAAAAGTTGTTCCAGAATGTTGAATCTCTAGAGCTCGTCTTTGATTACAAGAGCGATCATATTCATTAAGTTTATGGCATAAGAAATCGTCAACAGTTTGCATAATTCAATTGTAGAAAATGATGGAGGTAAGGCCTCAACTCCCAGTAGATTAATTCGTTATTGAGATTGTCAGGTTTACCAAAATATGGATAGAGTACTCAATAATGTATGTGTTATTGCAGATTCGTCGTAGGCACACACGAGTACGCAATTTATTTATGGAGGTTTATGATCCGTAGTACTCTGTGCATAGATCGATGCGTATATCCTAATGTTGTTAAGATTAGTTCCCCTATTTACAACTGTTATTACGTGAGAATATAGATATGTGCATATGTCGCGTACCCTACGAAGTATATTTTAAATGAAGTGGTAACAAACCTACAGCAAGATCTCTTGAATACTACCAAAAGTTTCACCCCCAATCCAATAGATCGAACGTTTAAAATATAACTGTATAATAATACAACAATAAATCAAGACCATTCTTCAAATACAATCAATTTCAATTAGAATATTTGAAGCGATTCATTCCGGGATCGGGTTTCGGCATTCCGGACGAAATTCGTGAAACAATGAGTAGTCCAAATACGCACTGACGTTGTGCAATCTACGGGCGGCAAATACTGGTGGGCGCTGCGGAATGTACAATATTTAAACGTTGTCCACGTTTAAACAAAGGAATAAAATTTTAATTAAATTTGAGCGTCACTGAAATTTTATTGCAGGTATAAAATATTTCAATTTTTGTTAAATTTATTGCATACGTTGTACCCAATGACTAAAAATAAATTCGGCAGTCCAAAATGTCATACTCAGATTGGGAACAAACACTTCCAAAACCAACAAATATTTGATCCTTACTCAAGGCGAAGGCAACGAAAATATTATCACAAAATATTATCCTCTAAAATAAATGTGGGTCTATAAGACATAAGTAAAAGGGACTCATCCTTTTTGCGACTTCACATTTACGCACGAATTTCTCCAAACTGCGGCTCCTTTGGCCCGGCACTCGACATTGATCAGTTACGTCACATACAATCGAAAATATCGAACGGCTCTTAAGACCCGAGATTCATAGTATCGGTATAAGTCGGTACCAGTCCACAGTATCGACGTGATCGGTACAGCGCACGAACACTGATAGACAAGCGACATCTTGTATTGTACTCAATGGGAGGAGAGTCCACTGACGTACTCGTAATCAAAAATATTTTGGGAGGATTAAGCCCAAGAAAGGAATCTATTGTGTCAAGTTTTATCTGACTTCAAAGGAAAAGGTTCTTTGTCCGATTTGTATTTAAGTATGTTATTGATTTTCTGAACGTTCTCTCGCTTCTTCAAGGATTCTGTTTCAAGTATCAAATGTTTAGCTACTTGGATTGTCCTTGGTGTAATATATTACTGTTCATATTTGGGTCACTGAATCCCTTTATCATAATGCGATGCTGTTTTTGGCTAATGAATGAGAGTATCGTTCTACTAGACAATGGTGTCAATGTTCTGGGCAAGCTGACAATTATGCCGAGGATTTTTGATCATATATCAGTGTTCCTATTTTTGTATTTAATATGTAGTACTGCATATAATATTGAACACATTGTGCAAAAGCTATTATTACAATCACTTGACAAAATAGAAGCTGCATTAGTCCCCTTTTTACAGATTTATTCAGCTTACTCTACACCAACAACTCTTTTTCGTCGTAAATGATGTCTTTATTGAGAAAAACAAGCGCTTCTTTAAAAATCGTCTGCCCCGTCTCGAAAGCCCGAACACAACCTAAACAATGGGCCCCGGTTGCAATTTTAAATCATTTGACAAATGACCTCCCTCACCGGTTCTCATCTAAACTGAAAACACGAAGGCTACCCTTTGTTATTCGACCCAAACGGCCTTCATTTAAACGGTAGCGCAATTTGTATTCGAGGAAAGCATTTCTATAGTTAATGTAATTACAATAAATATGTAAAACGGATAATATAGGTCGTCTTTGCAATCTTTTCTAGAATTTAATGACCTCGTAATATTCTGAGCAGCTTCCAATATTGCGCTCTTTCCAACTTCACCGTGGCTACTCGATTTCCTACTTCAATCGTAATCTTTAGTTTTGATCGAATAGTTTCTCCTTGAGTCGAGAGTTCAGCTACTTTAACACTGATGCATTTTTTATTTCTTGGACTTTTGTTAGCCAGATGGATGTAAATGAAATACGTGGAAGCTGGACTAGCTTACTCCAATGTTTAAATAAAGGAAATTAAGCTCTAGTATGGGGTGTTACATGAACTCAATAAAAGCTCACTCTTTGTACAAATAGAACTGCATTTTGAAGAAAATATTTTTTCCGACAAAATATGCAATTATTTTGTAGTACAGTCACACAGTCCTTCAATCCCAATATCATAGGTCATCATAGAATGTCAAAAACGAACGTAACCTCTTCCAATGCATTACGTGCGTTCAAAAGTTCAAATCGGCTGTAACATTTCAGTGTGGGGTTCAAACGAGCCGCCGCCGACACTGCGCCGGCATCGAGATGGCTCTCAGACTCTCAGCTGATTGAGCCGGGATAACAACCGTGTAACAAGCTTAAGCCGAGCCAAGGACTGTTTACACTGTTACCGTAATGTTTTAGAGGTTTTAGCGATCGATTCTGGATTTTAATGAGGACTGAAGGAGTGTGGTTAAATGTTGGAGAATTTCCTTAATGATGAGCGTAACAAGCGGTTTGTGGTTACGTTGATTACGTTTTTGAGTTAGTCATCTGGTGTACTGAATTTAATTTATGTATTGAATAAATTAATAGATATTCTCGTAGCTGAAGTAAAAGCTCTGAAAGCTTCAATAGTAAAGATGTTTAAAACAGATTTAATGTCAACAGAAGAATAACAAAAATCGCACAATAAAATTAGAATAACAAACACAAATACGGAACACAATCATAACGACCAGTAATTCGCCTAAATAAGTAAACAAACAAAAGTTTGATGAACAAAAATTTCACCTTGAACAAATAGCTCCACGTCCATTATAACTGAACGCAGTTTCTTCGACTTTAATCACGAAATTAATGTCATGTACGCCCTCAAAAGCTTTTAATCAAAACTCGCAGTTAATTGGCCTATAACTCCCTTATGTGTGCAGGATCAAATGCGGTTTTTTACCTATTAATATGTAAATACATTAACCTCTATTATAATACTCGGGGTTACGCCACTTCTTAAAATAAAATTGCAGGCGTAGAAGTTTGTCAGCGCACTACACAGTGTAGAGCTGCGTCTCTCTTTCACAATTTCAATAATATTAGGTAAGCCCTCTACCCAGACGATCTCTACAAATTTCTTGAACCTATATGCAAACCGCTATATTGACGCTGGAAAGTCAAAGTGCATACCAAGCCTCCTGGAAACTAATATTTGACGGCAAACTTTGACCATAATAATATTATGCAGACGAATAACTTCACTGGACGCCAAGCAAACGGAACGGTTCAAATAGTTACAAATGGAAGCTGTCATTTTGTAAGGAATAGCGTATTATACCTAATAGAGGTTACAATAGCACAGATTTTGAGTTTTTACTTGTTTATGAGGTTTTAAGGCCAGAGTATATTCGGTATGTTCCCAACTCGTTGGTATTAATTCGTTAATTGTATTCTTATGATAATCCTTTTTTTTATTTACTTTTAATTTGATGGCGACTTACAAGATTTCATTGGTATTAATAAGTTTTAAATTCAATCCTTTCTTTTATGTCTTTTTTGTGGGTGTGCTTGTGCATGTGAATTAAATGTCTGTTAAAATTCTCCACGGTACAAGGATCTTAGTGCGGAAACGTTAAAAAAAACCGGTAAAACGTTAAATAATATGAAATAATTTACTTAATTGTTATTCTCACGCTCGCAAGCTCACCGTTTCGCTTCCGCAACTCAATCGGTTGTCGAAGCGAGACGGCATGCTACACGACGTAGAGCTATCTCGCTTGCACAACTGCAACAGCATGATTTTCAGAGGTAGTAAGGCCTCTGTTCATACATCAACATATTACTTCATTTAATATTCAAGTCAGTGGTACATATTTGACTTTGACTTGAGTTAGTGAAAACCAATTCCCTGTAGAGACACAAATTTGAGAGTTCGCTTGCGGGCTTCGCAAAATGCTTTAAGTGCCTGTCAACTTTATGTGTATTGAACATACGAGTATCGGCCTATCTGCTAATGTATTCCACCAATATTATGAGTAAACGGGCTATTTACGAGTGCTATGTTCTTTCATGCCCGCAAGAGCAATTTACTGCGCTTAAACGAAAAATAATTGCGAGAAAAAGAAGTGTTACAATTGAAGGAACTGCTGATGGTGTTTTTTTTAAATAAAAATGGTTAACTGCCATTGAATTATTCGTGATACCGTTTTTCTAATTTCAAATTAATGCGTTATTTGCTTTGATTTGGCTGGAAGTTTCACAAAATAAACCTCAGTCTGGAATTGAGAAATGTATTCAAAAAAGTCAATGATACATCTAATATTTCGCTTTAACTACTTGGTTATAAATTAAGCTTGTTCAAAACAATAGAACTCAAATTCCAATCCGTTCAGAATTTAATAAACGTAACAAACTAACCCGATCCTCAAAGGCTAAGCTGATGAAAGGTTCGCGGTTAAAGTACCGCCGGTACCGCTAGTATTGCTACTGAAAAACACGCACCGCGAGGAATCTTCAAAAAGCTAATCAGCTTAAAAGCTATACGCCTGTCTTTGACTGCAAAACCAGGGGGACTATCACCAGTTACCACCCCTTAAAACACAACTGGTAAATTTGTGGAAGTGAGAAGCAGCTCTACAACGTGTAGCGCGCCATCTCGCTTTCACAACTGCAATATACTTACTGGGAAAGGCGGTGGTATGCCCCCTGAATGGGTGCCAAATGACATTACAGTAAGTTCCTACTTGTTTGTCTTGTGAACGTCCAAAGGAGTTTGTAGGAAAATACTATCTAGTGACGTAACGTGTGTATTTCGCAAATAGAACGTGAAGTACAAACAAGCTAAAGTTGTTAAAAGATACTAAAATTCTGTGATCTTATTTAACAAAACTTTTTAGCCTTTCGTGCATGAGATAATGCAGTCACAATGCGATATGCGAACACTTTTGTGTCCTATAGCGCGTGTTAGTCCGAGTCTGATGAATATGGCAGTAGTGGTTTGAAAAATACATCGAATTCGCGTCCTACGTATACTGCGCCTTAGTTGAAAAATAATAATTTACTTTAGAAAATTTGATTAAGAAATGTGTGTCCACATAATTTCAAGTAGTTCTGTAAATCAAGAGCCAGCATCCTTATATTCAAATCAGTGATACTTGATACGACTACAAGACCACATAAAGCGAATTTTATAATGAAACATATATCAAGACGGTACACGAAACAATACCTTCGACCTAGACACATTTGTCCGAGTTCTGGCGCTCTGCATGCGATTCATATCAACGAACACGTGTAACCTCAAAACCGAATCGGACAAACTACTTACAACTAAAACACTGCCATTTTCATCATGTTCTTTTCTACTAGTATTTTTCACTTGTTTTTAGGGATCGGTACCAAAAGGGTAAAACGGAACCCTATTACTAAGCCTCCGCTATCTGTCTGTCTGTCTCCAGGCTGTATCTCATAAACCGTGATAGCTAGAAAGCTGAAATTTTCACAAATGATGTATTTCCGTTGCCGCTATAACAACAAATACAAAAAAAATAAAAATATTAGGGGACTAACAATCGTAATTTTCAAGCATATTTTACTTGATCTTAAAAAACAGGTAGATTAAAAAATTAAAAACTAGTATACTTACAACAAATGTGGTTGTATTATAGATAACTAGATGTTGCCCGCGACTTCGTTCGCAAAAACAAAAAAAAAAATGGAATGAAAAATAGATGTTGGCCGATTCTCAGACCTACTCAATGCATATACAAAATTTCAAGAGAATCGGTTCAGTCGAGTCGAGAATTTTATATTTATTAGATAGTACGGAACCCATTGTGCGAGAGTCTCTTCAACAACTCGCTCTTTGCCGGGTTTTGCTCTTCCCTCGTATCTTTGTCAAATGTGTATCACAAAACCAGCAGTTTTCACAAACTACTCCGGTTCCTAGTTCTGCCCTCATGCGGTAAATGAGTGGCGGTCTTGCTCGAGCAACGCGCCGCCAACTTTTAATATTCTACTTCCCTTTAAAAGATTTCTGCTTTCTTTTGTTATTTCAAACGCGAGGTTTTTGTTGGAGGTGAGGCAGATTTTTTGTATTAGAATTTTAATAAAAATCTGGAGTTTTTATGCTGTACAGGTAAAGTATTGATTTAGCTTGTTGTAAACAGTAACGTTAAGATGTTTTATCATCTTGTCAATAGATGGTTAGTAGTTTTATTTGTTGTAAAAATTATGAGTATTTCAATCCATGCTTACTTACACATACACCGACAAAGCTATATACTTACTAACAGCATCTGACTGATATTGATTTAGTCCACAGAATACCTCCAAGTAACTCAACATACTAACAGCTATAGGCATCAAATAACCGCCTTCCATTATCTCCTAATGTATCCCTTGTTATTGGTATACAATTAATAAAATGAAAGGGAAACCTAATACCCTTACAAGCCGCCTAGTAAACAAGTTTTTGTTGAAAGACAATACAGTAGACAAGGTCTAAGAGAAAATATTATGAAGACAATACACTAGTGTGGTGTAGTGATGCGAACGTTGTAATGCAATAGACAGTGACGCTAATGAACTCTAACTGATATTTTAAAATCTCATAATGTAAAAGAACAAAGGGATATTTCAGCTCATGTAGCCTTTAAGAAGACACATTGTCATTAAATATCAGTGTCATGTAATAATATTTTTAGAATTTACTTTTAACTATCTAAGCTTTCATACATATAAACGTCAAAATCAAAATCAAAAGGTTTTTATTTCGAGTAGGCCTTCTCAGGCACTTTCAAAACGTTACTGACTCTAGTTGCGCGGTTCCAAAATGTCATTCTTACAACGTCGCAAGATGACTTCCTCTGGGAATGAGCCGTGGAGTGAGACTTTATATGTAGTTTCCAAATTCTGCTTGAGATTTGTCTCACTTTTTTCTGCAAATATAAGCGGGGGGCACTTCAACAAAAAATCTGTAGGTCGTACCATAAAATCTGTTTACGCGGTCTAGTGGCTTAAGTTATTTTACTGTCGGTCTGTCCCCTCTTTCCCCTTTATTTGGAACTTATTACGATGCGAGGTCAGCGAAACCAATGTTTTGGTACAAATGGTAATATATGTTAAACTGCTCCGCTTTGCTAGCAATCGCGAGTGGTTATGGCACTAGGTAAGTGTTATTGAGTTTCTTTGTAGTCTAGGAGATAGGTGTATGAAGGCTACCCTATTTTCAGGTGACCGTGCCTTTTCGTCAATAACCATGCAACAGCAATAGACTCATCTTGTCTCGACAAACAATATTAGTACTTATCTAAGAAACAATAACTTATCTAATAAACAGTAGCGACGAGATTTTAAAAGAACTCTAGAGAGTATCCTTAACTTGAAGAGACCTGGATAACCCGACGATCCCAACAGTATAAACTCTCTAAATTATGAATTTTAATCACTTGGATTTGCAAATTGAGGACGTTTGCTTAAACAAAAGAATAATTTTAATCTTTCACAAGACACGGACAGACTTATTTTGAGTTTTCTTGTTATTAAAGTAGACTTACAACGTAGCTTTCTCGTCAAAAAGTTTCTTACAAAAGCTGCGAAACTTTTTTCTCTGATCTGTCTTGACAACTCCTTTGTTCAACAAATGTAGAACAGTTTTATTGTGACGGGAAGTCAACGAAACGGAAATTTCGGGAGACGCCATATTGTTTTTAAATAAAATGGTAAGGTGGATGGTTAGGTACGTGCATTTGCGTGTATGGAATTGACGTGCGTGAGTTCCTTTGATACAAAAGGTTCATGATAACGAGGTTGGAGTTCCGAAGGCATTTTGTGATATGAGTTTCGAAGTTGACATTTTTGATGTGCGCTGTGTGTGTAACAGATCGGAAATGAAAGCAGGAACGATATGTTTATTGCTTCTACATAGCAGCTCGTATTATTTTTGCGATATTTTTGTAATAAAACTTCATCATACGTCACCAGAATAATCTTTACAATACGTCATATTAACGTTTATACCTTCAACTAAAATTATAACAAAAATACGAATTACTCTTAAAACATTTCATAGTTTGGGTACCGTAGGTAGCGACAACCCTTTCATGAAACAAAATAAAAACAGGAATAATTGAACAAAAATCTGTACAAAGGTCCCCACTGCGGTCTGACAACCCCGCCTAGTGTTTAGACAAGTACAGGGGCTAAGGGGCGAGGAAACGATGACGTCACGTCCGCATCCGCCGGCCATGCCGCACCGCGCCAAACAGCCGCGGACATACCAACTGTCCGCCACAAATTATTGTATTGTCAGAGCGTGTACGGTCAACCGCAACGCCCGCACGTCGCTAGTTACACCAAACTGCGAATACCGACCTAACTACTTTGAAATAAAGGTCATATCAGTGTTACAGCGTAGATAAACTTGTGTGGTTGCCTGTACTACGGTATTTACGACCTCTTTGGAACAACGTTTCATTTGTCCATTATTTGTCTAGGAGTGGGACGCACGGGCCTGCTTTAGTTCTCTTTGTTGGCATTATTGCAAGTCGCGAGAGAATGCCACAATACACGTGTTTCATTGCTTTACGAATTAGACCAATTTTTTTAAAATAATAGGTATTCTATGGATAATTTTTTTAAATCACGTGTTAGGTAAACTTTATAATATTCTCAAGACAATATTTGGCGTCGGATGAAAATCGTAACAAATAATCCAGCTTTAAGTTTTCTGTCTGTACATTTTGTTCACACCCCACGTTTTCGTATTATTCATGAATGAACTTTCCTTGCGTGCTGCAGATCTTACAAGATTAATGTCCCTACCTACCGAGGTAAAAGACTTTTTGAAAGAAAACCTCCTTTATTGAAATGCCTTTGAAGGAAAAGATAGAAGTTCTGCTCTTAATGCACTTTAGTAATAAGGTCTTGGGAGTAAATTGCGGCGAGTAATAAGGTGCGCGACGTGGCTATCCGACTTAGATGAGGCCGGCCTTGGACTGAATTAAAAGACATTGTTTCTTACTGCAGCGTGTGGGAAAATGTCGCGGTTCTAAGGTCATATGAAGGCCGAAATGCAGAACGAATGACAACTGATTATTCACTTGTTTTATTGTGGCTGGTAATAAAGATACTTCTTTGTGATACACGCTTTCAAGGAACAAAATTCTTGTGTTCATAGCGTATTGATGCATATCTTAGCTTTGATTTAAATTTGTAACCAGGCAAGGTTTCGAATTTAAATCAAAGGTATTATTCTACTAACCGAAAGAGTTGATCAAATTAACGCTTTTCCTTAACATCAGCTGTTGTTTTAAAGAAATGAACCCTTAAAAAACTTCAACCTACATTGAGAGTCTTTATGCTTAATAGAAAATGCAAAAATGGCATAACAAAAGAACATCGTGTATTGGTATAATGAGGACAAAACAAGCACAATGACACACATAATTTAAAAATCCCGCTCGTCAAACGATGCATCTGTTTATGTGTTAGCACGTCACGTCTCTTGTCTCTGCGAACACGCTGCGCTATACAAACACGTCACGTCATGTTTACTGCCTGTCTCTTCTCTAGCGTGTCAGGATTACCTACTGATATATATCTTTTGTATGCTCGTTAGGCGTTTGCAAATACAATATGATGAATGTGAAAGCGGTTTGTGAGTTTTAGATGCAGTTTTGAAAATGAAATTGTGTTTGCATGAATTGGTATATAATCTTTTCCTGCAGGAAATTCAGGCCTCTTAAACATTATAGTTTTTTATTTAGGTTTAATATGCAATTTTAAAAATGAAATTGTGTTTGCATACCTAATTTGGCATATAATCTTTTCTTTTAGAAGGGAGTATAGGCCACTGCAATATTGCCGTTTTGCATTCATTTTAATTTTCTATTAATTTAGTCATCAGATGTATCATCAAAGTGACAAAAAAGTCAAAATAAATACAATCTCTCTGGAAACACGTCATTTTCTATAGCCAGCGTGACGTATACTGAATCACGTATATAACATAAGGATACATGTTTTTGTGTTTCATTAGAGGTATGACACTCATGTGCGTTGTTACGAGCTTGCGAAATTGTTTTAACGCCCTCAAAATATGACAAAAGCGCCCATTGCGTTTTGGAATCCCAAATGTATCAGGAAAGAAGTGAACATGGTCAGCAACAATTTGGGAAACAAAAATAAACAAAAGAATTGTGACAATCGTTGAAAAACAAATGAAAATCAAATTATTAAATATTTTACTACCTGGTAGCTCTATTGCCTATTTATTTTTAAATTGTGGTAAAATAATGTCAACATAAAATACTTTAAGTGGCCTGTATTTTGTGCTTTTGTGATTATCAACTCCTCCCCTGACGACCGATCGATTCATAGAGTCTAAGAAACCGGCTGCATACAAAAAATGTTGTGTCTAACTTTTATTGATGGAGATTCTATTCAATTTTTTTTCTTTATAGTAGTACAGTTTTAAGTTCTAAGGTGTTTTTACAGACAATTGTTGCAGGTTCTCATTTTCTCGATGATTTTAGTGTTTAGTTATTTTTTTGGTTTTAATCGATCCAAATGTGTCATAAATCTTCATTTTGTCGGGAAAAGCAGATGTTTTTCTTGCGTACGAAGGGAGCTTTGTAAAAATATCTCTACGCTTAAAGTTTTGATTCATAATTATTAGTTTCATGTAAAAACTATAAAGATTTATAACCAAAATCCATTTACTACAAAAAAAATATCAAACTTATCCACTACCGAAAATCTTCTAATTGAAATATCCATCAAATCACTACTCAAAAAAACCTGTAAAATAAACATCTTATGACGTAAAATCCAAGCAAACATTGATAGTAAAAATGTTACGTCAGTCATATGGTCACACCAGTGGCACAGTTAGACGGCGCTGAATATTTCATCCATGGTACGTTCCCTTCACCTGAAGGCCTAGAATTGTCGCCCAAGCTATTTATAACTATAGAAACCTTCGTTTTATTTCAAACAAATTACACTATTAATAGAACGATGTTTTTGTTAAGTGTGTTTATAAAATTAGAGAATAAATGTTTTTGGAAATTAGAGTTGAATTTTGGGCAGGACATTTTATAGAGTAGACGAGACCTGTATTTTTAGCTGACTTTAAAAAAGGGAGGGGTTCTCAATATCTTTTAGTTAAAGGAAACAAGACAGGTGCAAAAGATTTTAGTTAACCTAGAAAGTGAATAAATAAATGATATCCTTCAAGAATGAAGTTTAAAAAAACACTCATTCATTAGCTGGTAATTCAATAAGTGCTACTAAGTGTAGTCAGTAGCTATTCGTAGAAATAAAAAAGAACTATATTTAAGCTATTAGGTACAGAATAACAGTAAAAAACTTTTCTACGTATTGATATTATTGCAACTAGCAATACACGAGCAAGAGCGAGGGCTCTACAAAAAATAGTTTTCAAACTTTCTTGATAAAAAAAATCCGATCGAGCTCGAAGTTCAAACTAAAAAATACACTTATACAAAATGTTAGCAACAGTTGAAACTCTAAAACAACTTGGAGCTCTGATTAAACCAACTTCTGTACACAACATCGCATAGAAGAGGCTAACAATGCCACCTACAAGGAAATTTAACCCTTATCTGCGATCCTTAGAGTTCAGAATTGATTGTAGTGTTAAAACCGTTGCGGCCGGGTAGTAGGCCTTTATAAACTTGTGAATAGATTTTCAAATAACGTTCGTGTTCGATGTGGGAGGCGGGAAATGAATAGAAACATTTAACGGGGACTAATTAACCGTGTATGGCCGCTGGAAGATCGAGTTCCTCTGACAAATGTGGAACACCTAACTCTATTGTAAGTTTGGAGATCGAATTGTGAACAAAGTTACTATCTATGTAGAGTTGGCAACTCAAAACAGGAGACGAATCTATATTACTATAGTGTTACATAAATATAGACTAGCCTGTGACAGTATTTTATTTACTTATCCTAGTTTACACATGTCATTTTTGGACATTGGACATAAGAGTCTAAAACTCCTCATACGTTTTTACCCTTGTCCATTATCTACCTACGCAAGCCTGTCTTGAATTTTGCGTTTTTGGAAATGTTTTCTAAACCTTTGTCATACCCACATCATATTTGCCATAGAAAGAGTTTTGCCTTACTAGGTATGCTCTATAGCTTTATATGTAAAGAATGCCTTTAGATAGTTCTCCAAATGATTGTAAAAATATTTATTATTGTACGAGTAGTTTCCCTGGCGACTGGCTGTCTCGCTCAACTTCTGTGGCACGAAGTTTTTGTCATGCGGTCACGACTCACGAACTTTTTGCTTCACCCGGCTTCGCCTGATCTTGGCGTACACCGGACGTTGTTAGGTATCGACATCGCAGGATATTTCTCCCAGTTTAATGAGATCGTGATCTACGTCGATAAAATCTATAATGTAGTATGAAAGGGTCTAAGACGTAACAGACTTTGAGAAAAGGCTAGGAAGTAAATATGTTTTTAATATATTTTTTTTTTAAATCAAACGTGTTTGAGATAAATCTATGGAAAAAAATCCTAAAGTATACTTATTTTTTTTTTGTAAAATAATAAAGGACCGGGTCAGACCGAGCTATAGATACAGATTACACTAATGCGTTAACTTTCTATCTAAGAATAGTTAAAATAGTTGAATACTGCAAAACGTCTTATTGAAGTGAGCATACCGACTAGAAACGTATCAAGTATGCAAATATTACGGAACTATGCGCTTGCCGCCAACTCCAATATTAGATCCATGTTCCGCATTCAATATTTACGGACCGCCACCAATAACACAAATAAAGGAAAACCTAAGGTTGACAACCTTTGAAAAGGTGTACCTATAACTAGACCAAAAACGTTGAATTTATTGATTTTGAATTTTCATTGTGTTTGCCTAGTGACCTTAATTAATTAGGACAGACGCCTAGGGAAAACGAATTTAAAATGTGCATTTTTCCAAATTTCGGTCGGTCCCAGTGTTAATTAGAAAAAATACTTGGATCTATTATATTAAGCTATTTAACCAATTGCCACCTCTTGCTTCAATTTACGAAGAGAGGTGTTCAAAAATAACCGAATGTCGGGCTACGGGCAACAAACGTGCATCAATCTCTGTTATCGGCCAGTACTCGTACGTACAGCGTTTATGTAGCCACGTGCTCCACAATCCTCTTCCATTTCCATACTTTGTACACAGGTAAATTCTGGAATTCCATCTCCAGTGCCTGCAGCCCAGTCTCACAATTAACAACGATTAACAAGATCATAATGTAGTCCAGTGTTGTGTACAAAATATATTATTATATCCATTTCTCATGTGCCACAAAGGGTCGTAAAACCTTGTCAGTCCTCTCGTCTCATTAATCATTCCTTTTCGCAAAGCCTTTTAGTAAACGTCGACCTTTCATAACTGAGGTGAATCGGAATAAGCCGCTTACAATAAATGTTTAAACACTAGTTATTAAGATCGGTCAACCTACGTGTGTTTGTGTGGTAGACTTAGGTAGACCACAAACTGCTTTTCTCTTAATACCATACTGATATCATTGCTGTATTTTTGGTTAACAGTCTTAAAGGTTTTGGTGGTCAGCTGGTCGAAATATGGTTTGAAAGGTTTTGGCTGTTGTTATACTATTCTTCCAATTGATGTTTGAGGGTTATTTTAGACCACACTTGTATCTATACATATATTAATGTACATAGTACTATTTACTGTTTTGAGTTATTGTCCTGCAAAAATACTCATGGAATTAAACCTCAACCTCTTACGTTTAATAGCATGTAATGCCGATGGTTCACATTCTAACGGTTGTTCGGCTATTCTAACACATTGTGTTAAGTACAGAGATTGTAGAGGATTGCTCTTCTGGACATAAGCCGCTCTCAACGTACTCCACCTTAAGAGCGGCTTATGTCCTGGAGTCATCTACAACCGACCGAGGGTAATGAAATAAACAGTTTAAGGCGATAACGACAAAAAAAGTGAGAATAGTAGACAAACCCAAATTCACGTGGGAACGGACTACGCAGAATAATGGTGTCAAATATAGAGTCTTTCTTTTTATCATAACAGTTTTTCCGGCCACTGCAGTGTGACCTTCTCAATCTATCCGCCATTTTTTCCCAACAGTTTACACGTCAGCAAATCTTTTCATACACACGGCTACCCGGGTCATGCATTAATAAACCGACACGGAACAGCTTGTACGGAAACCAAGAATGTGTGAAAATGTATGGAAGTATTCGAAAATGGACGAACTTTATTAATAGTGTTCTTGTTTGACATGGTTCTATTGTTATTTTGAATACATCATACATATTTAATGGGTTTGGATATGAATAACCTGTGTTCATATGTTTTAAGTAATGTTTGAGTAACGTAGTGATTAAATTGCAATTAGTTACATGTATGAATTGGAAAGGTTATGGAACTTTGGTCTGGGTGACTTTTGAAAGGTCTGACCTACAAATTGAGTTTAGAATTGATCAAGTTTGATTTTTTTTAGAAAATGAATGAACCTGGTTGTAAGTAAGTAAAGATTACTTTTCTGTTGCGCCTATCTCACCATTTTATATAGGCCAGTTTGCCACCTTTGCTACTTATATCTTTTATACATCTTTTACCTTATAAAGGGATAGGATAGACCCTCCAGGGGTTCATGTTTTAACCGGTTGAGGACTCTATATTATTATGTATATCCCCTTTTTCCTTAGTGAGCAGAAAATCTAAAAAGGTTAACAATCAAACATTTATTAGCGACGACTAGCGACTGCAGTAATACCTTTTATTACCTATCTGTTTGCAATGGAAGCCACATGTCTCAAAAACTTAAAAAAAATATCCTTTAAAACTAAATGCTATTTGAAAGGTTCCGCATCCATGTTTTATTATGGGATTCCCATTTCGTAGTAAAACGGATCCGGATTTCCAAGTAAATTGTATTTACTGGAAACTTGACGGAAACGAAATCTGATAATAATCCTGAACTGTAGGTAATTCTGAGAAAACTAGCCTTTTCAATGCATCAGTGGAAACCCGGGAAGCTAAGCTCTAATACAAAATTCTTAGTAGTCAAATCGATACATCCTGTATATAACGATTGTTAAGTACTGTATATAACATTATAATAATATTATAATGTGCCCTAGTTGCCTGAATTAAAGAAATAAATAAAAAATAAATTATAAAAAAAATCTAGATTATAAATGTGGCTAGTTAATGTTTAAATTTTCGCGACTTGTACACATATTTTAGACAAGCAACGGGTCTTATTAGCGATATAATTCGATATTTCCTTCGAAAAGGGGAAAAAAGTAATTTCGAATTATATCGTGAGTAAATCCCGTTTGTTGTCTAAAATAAATGTGGTTGGTGGTGGTGGATCTGGTTGCCCTTACTTATGTTAAAGAAACCACGTTGTTTTAAAAAGCTTGTTTGCGTAAGTGCCTATTGGCAGTCGCCGGTACGCATTGAGTAACGTGATTACAGCCTAAACTTTATTGTCTTATTCTTTAGATTCGTTGGTTATTGATTTATAGTCGTAAAAGCAAATATTAATAACGTAACATAAAATAGCAGGCCTCGTCTCATTAATTAAAGCTTTTAACAAATAATAAAAAAAAACTATTCAACTAAAAACAGTAAATATCTTCTTTGTTACTAAAACTGCACCTGCATAGATGAGAGTTTGAACACACGTAAACACATCACGAGTGTTTTATCGCCAAATTGTTTTATGACTCATAATTTTATTCCAGCGTTTACGTGTTGTTTAAAATATTCATTATGTAGTGAACTCTAGTAGTTGCATAGTTAACTAGCTTATAAAGTAGCACATGTTAGAAAAAGCCCGCGACGACCGCGACATTGCAGGTATGGGAAAAGTCCTCTGCAAAACGTTTCAGCAATTTTCTAATTGATTTCATCACTGGTCAGTCACGCGAATTTTCGCCACATATACCCAAAATACGTTGATGTATACTTGCCATTACCAAGGGCAACCTCCGACCTTAAACCGGGCAGAACTCACCTTATCAAAACAACGACACTCTCAACAGTCAATCACGTCTGTATACTAGGGGAAGACACTACGGGCACCTAACATTACCGCTAACACGCACAGTAACAGCTCAATTGACAGATTAAGACAACACACACGATTTTAACACTTTAGGACATTATTTTTATTGATGAAAATGGTATTCGGCGACCGCTAAGGGCTCGGGAGCGAGCGGCAGGCGAGCGCGCTAGCCGGCGCGCCGCCTTACTTTGACTGAAGTACGCGCTCGCGAACTGTTTTTTGCGCAGGCGTAGTACAACGCAGGATCGTCCGAAATTCACCCTCACAGACCTCTACAGAACAATCGAACCGCCCTTACGGTATCAAGCAAAAATACACTTTATCTACTCCAGCTAGAGTTTATTTTAGAATGCTTATAAAAGTGATGTTGTCGCGTTCTGACCAGGTCGTTGCGTGTGCCGCACTGCACACGATGGTAATTAAATATGTGTTTGACAATAGTATCGAGGCTCCGGCGGCTGTGCTCTCCTGATGACGTCAATGTTCCGAGCGCTACGAGAGCGTTCGCCTGGAAACCGTTTTGTTAGAGAACGAAAAAATTGACAGTGATTTGCATTTAAAATTGGAATAAGCTTTTTCCATTTAAATATTCGTTTTTAATTTTCCGCGAGCGTTTGGTGCGGCCATGCTGAACCGGCAATAAAAGGCCGGATAGGCAATTTATGAATTCATTCCTTACTGACTTTTAAAGGGTTGGTATCAAATTATTTTTGGTAATTGTTTTGAAATAAAAACATTGTTTTGATATAGGTAAGTAATCGACCTACCAGAAATACTTTTTACTTGTTTCTCAGTTGCTCTACTATTAAAGACAGTTAAATTTTTCATAACGTTTAAAATGTAGTTTGATAAATTAGGTGCTCTAGGAGCAATATTTCGTTACAAATCCTATAATAAATTATACTGTGCTTAAGAAAAGTCCATTATTCATTCCTCGGAAAATTCTGTCTTCTAAATATGTTCGTTAGAATTCCTATTATTTGAATCATAAGTTAAGCAAATTACTTTGTAGTAGGTGTCCATAGCTGAAAATAAATCGTTTAAATTAGTTAGTACGATTGACATGTGTTTTAAAGTCATAAAAAAAACGAGACGATGGCGACTAGCATACCGTGTTTAAACTGACTCCTGATAATAATTTTAAATAACGCTTCTGTGCATGGAATTAAAATTATTTTCTAAAAAGTCAATACACTATGTACAGGAGGAGCTAATTCTTCTTTCGCAATAGTCCATTGCATTTTTGGAAGGAGTTGTTTATGATTAGAAGTGGTGTTTCTTCCTTTTTATCAGGGGATATTCCAGCGCCCTGGGGAAGACGGAGATGAAAGTATACTAGACTCTTACCTCCCTTCGTTTGATCCAGGAACGTCATATGTTAATTCACACCTATTTTTCGAGATAATCCGACTAGTTTCAGCCCCAACTGAAGTCCTCATCGGTTGAGCGGTGGGGTCGCGAATCAAATCGGCACTGCCTACAGTCAACTCCACTATCCTTAATTTTCAGCCAATAACAAACCACTTTACTACTCGTATTATATTATACCTATGTATAATAAAATAAATAAATATTCCTCGACATTCACACAACGCCACCTAGTCTGAAATTAAGTAGGTAACTTGTGTTATGGGTACTAAACAACAAATGCCACAAACATTTGTCCTGGGTGGGAATCGAAACCACAACGCCTGGTATAGCAGTCAGGGCTATTACCCACTAGACCAACAGGGCAGTATAAACTTTGTGAAAACAGTTATGCGACATGTCCCGCCAACGTAACTCCGCTGCCCTATGAATCATCACAGGATGAACTTTGTTGACATTCACCCGTAAATGTTACGCGGTTACATACACCCACCGAGCTTAACAACTAGATATAGTAATGTTTGAAACTTATATTGTAGACGGTTATGCGGATTATGTGACGAGTTTCTGACGCAATGTGGGAATAGAGTAATTAGACAGGTAATTTGTGATTGTTCTATAAATAGGTACTTTTTACGTTTCTCTATACTGGGAGATTCCCTTTTTTATAAGTAACTACCCAAAAAAGGAGAGTTATTTTTCAAGTTTGGAGTTGTAATGTGTGAACATGGTAATTGAACAAAAAATTTGATATTATTTTACAAATAGGTATTTTCTATGTTTTTCTCCCCTGAGAGATTTCCTTTTTACACAACTACCCAAAAAGGTTTTTTTTTTTAAGTTTGAGATGAGTCGAGAGTGTGAGTGTCTAGAAAAAGTGTGGGTATTGTAGACGTGAAAATAGTGGTTTATATTTAAGTGGAAACAATTAGATATTCATAATTTCATACATATTTAAATAAGAGACAACACGAATGCATTTCGCATTCATTCTCGTAGGAATGGACTTTGCGGTTTCCTGAAATTTATGAATTTAAATATTTGATTAAGGGAAACATTTTGCCATTTCCCCCAGCAGGATGGAATTCAGTTATTTAATGTACTAATACCTCACTTTAAGTATCGTTTCGGGCCTTTTTAGGAAAAATAATTAAGCAGAAGTTGTCGAAATTAATTGTAATAAGTAGAGCTCATACCCCATACGGGCAAGGATTGAGCATTTCCCACTACCATAGCTCACTGCGGATTGGCGATTTCAGATTCAAATATTTGAAATCCAGATTTACTCACGATGTTTTCCCTCACCGTTTGTCAGTAGTGTATTAGAATAATTAACAGCTTATTAGTAACAATGTAAAACTCCTTGGATCGCGCAGTGGGGGAAATGGCCGTTTCGCTGTAAAAAGCAGTTTCTTCTTATTCTTATCATACGAGTGCTGTACAACCTAGTGTAGGATTTAAACCGTTTGTAAGCCTGACGTGGCTTTACACATCAATCAAATTTCTAACTTATTTCCTCGAACTATTGACTGGGCAGTCCAACGATCACGCAGCTTATTGTTTGTTTCTTAAAAGTATATCAATAATACACAAATTTGTATCCCATATCTGTCCTTTTAAAAATAGGTCACCACAAAGAGTCTACACATGAGCTAAAAAATCCATTCCACTACAAGACCACCCATCCATTCAAAGCACAAGTCTTCATCTATTCTATTTCCGTTTGTTTATTTGCATACAAATATGCGGGCAGTGCTCTTGAACCGGCCCGTTTCCGACTGGGATACGGCGAAAATGGAAATAGATTGTATCGATTTAATGCATGTTATATTTGCCTATGAGGTCAATGATCCGATCGGCCCGTCGAGAGGTTGAAACAAAAGAGGCGCGTCAAACTTATTAGCAGCCTGTGAGTGTCGTACTATAGAGGATCATGTGATTGATATGAATATTTCTATAATACAACATGACTAGCTGTTGCCCGCGAGTTGGCCCGCGCGAATGTCGGTTATAGCCCATATTTTTAGAGACAATACCCACTTCTGACCCATTACACAATTTTATTCTTCTATATCGAACGCAATTATGATAACTTTCCTAACTTGATAACTAACTAAGAAAATTTTATTGGAAAGAAATTGTAGTCAATATACACAAAAATCTAACAAATAATATACTAAATCCTTCCTCGAGAACCTCTTATACATTGGTGAAAATAGCATGTACCTAAATGCAGGGGTGCAGTCGTTTTTGAGTTTATCGTGAACAGACAAACGGAAACGGCGGAAACTCGTTTTATAATATGTAGTGATATATGGTAGGTAAAATGGTACTTTATAGTGGTTTGCATGTAGAGCGGCGCCTCGTTTCTACACCTGCAACAGTCTTAGATTAAGAGATGGTAGCCAGCGTGTCGAAGAAATATCTGTAGTAATATACTAAAATAAATATTTCAATTCCATGATGATTGAACTACGTAAATAAACAAAACTGTAATTTTCCAGTTTTTCCACACCTGTCAATTTGGGCTGACTCTCTTATTATTTATTTATTCTTAAAAAATATCACTATTACAGCTACTACGAAATCGATTGTTCTTAAAATATAATTATAATGACTAAATACAGATGAAATAAAAATATGAATAGAAATATGGCTTTATAGATTACTACTGTTAGTAGTAAGTGTAGTCTTAATAAATTAGAATACCTACTTAATAATCAAGATGCTGTGCGATGTCTTTAAAGCGTTAAAGCTTTACCCATTTGCTTTTTTATAGTAGATTTTAGTATAGAGTAGACTCTAAAACATATATCTTCCTGATGCGCTTAATCTTTGAATGTGTGCCGTTCGACGCTCTGTCCATAGATCACCGTTACACTTTACACACGATACATCTTCGTGAGGCGTCACACTGACTCCTAAGAATCCCATCTCAAGTTAAGTACTATTTATTGTGTACTCGCTGACTTAGTATTATTGCACCTGGAGAAGGTGTGTATTCTGGCAATAAAACTGTGTATGTCTCTGACACACACGTTCTTTTCTTCACTAGGGAGAAATTTTTATGATCATCTCCCGAACTAAGGAATTTAATCCTTGTATCGCGGAGGGTTTCACAGACATTCAATTCACACGCATAAAGACACCCAGACTCAGAACAAACATTTGTGGAACGCACAAATCCTTGTCTTACACGGGGATCGAACCCGCGACAGGTGGCGCATAGTAGTAATTGGCGTGGTGACGTATACCACTCGGCTATACGTGCTCAATGATATGATCTTTTAACTACCAAATGTTATTAAAAATCATTTCATACACCCATCGTTTCAGGTCCTTATATTATAAGCAAGTTTTGTATGCCCCATGTGGACTGAAATCCAAGTTTCCTAAGATTGATATCTCGCCAATAAGGCATTCAGTAATTAAGAAACAGGCGCTTCTAATTTAAATACTAAATTTATTTACGATGGGCACTACTAAGTATAAAAAAAGCCTTTTTTTAAAGTGCTGTGACATAGGTTATTACTTATTTATACTAATACCTTAACCGATTACTAAAATGGAGATAACCCAGATTATTACCGGTTAAACGAACCACATAATCCCTCACTCTAGGAAATATAAAGAATCGCGAAAACAGACCATCAATATCGCAAAGTGTTCGGAAGAAAAAGGCAAAAAGAACGAAAAAGTTTGTAAAGTATGAAAACTCCTTGAATCTATGAGAATGTCGGGCGTAATTTAGAAGCTTTATCTTTACAAAATATTTTAGTTAATGTACGTTATTTTTATATTTCTTTCATTATAAACTAACTAAAAAAGAAACAGCATTTTAAAAAACGCCTGTCAAAAATGATTAGCAAATATGATGATCCACAAGTTTCACAACTCAATACTATAGTAATTTACTGACAGAGTTAGAGAGAATAACAATAAGCCGTGTATATAATATAAAAATATAGTTATCTAGTAGCTTAGTACGGAAATAGTATCGGATGTATACCGGGAACTTGTGATAAAATTTATCTCGGGAAATGAATAGAAACAAAAAGTTATAGGTGTGGTAGATTGTTGTATCTGATTTAAAAAGTATTACAAGCCTGAATCAGTGTGAAATAATGAATTTATTATGGAATCGTCATAATTATACGTAAGTCATTTAGAGTAATGGAAATATTAATCTGTCTACATTCACATAGTTCAATAATAAATATTTGCGTAATAAGCTGATAACTTTTTCACAAATAAAATAATTTTGCAGCAAAATCAAGAAGCTGTTATTTTCTTAGCCATAGAAAATACTCCACAATTTCGCCAAACTAACTGTACCTTCGATAGCTCAGTTGGTAGAGCGGTGGACTGTAGTGTTTGAGATCTGTTGGCATCCATAGGTCGCTGGTTCAAATCCGGCTCGAAGGAATCTTTTTGGATTTCAACGAAAACTTTTTTGAACAAAATCTTCTGTTCAGGGTTGTCGCAATCAATTTTGCATATTAAACTGAATATATTTTTCTTGCTTATTTTTAACATACAATAACATTGATTTTATTTCCCGACAAATCAACATAAAACTTTAGTGATTATTATACACTCAAAGAAAATTACTATTACTAATATAATTAACGTATTTGACTCGCTTTATGATTTATTACGTCACCAAAAGATCCGCTGCGGACAGGACTCGAACCTGTGCGGGTAGAACCCAATGGATTTCAAGTCCATCTCCTTAACCACTCGGACACCGCAGCTCCAGAATGTATTTTGAATCACCTTATCATATGATCCCGTAGTATCAAATATCTGTCATTAAATAATAATAATAACGTTTCTCTAAAATACCTATTAACAACAAATCTGGTTAATAATACTTAACTCTTTAATTGTCAAAATTTTCCTCTTTTTTTCCAATGTTGCAATTGCAATGTGATAATTGAAACCTCCGGTAATCCGAATGTTGATTCTGAAACCGAATTGAACAAAAATATTAATAAAAAACTTTTTCAATTCTAAATTATTTTTAATATTTCAGTTTGGTAACACCATTTAAATATGTCATTTATCACTAAAATACATCAAATGCTATACTGCCATCTATTTTCGTTTTGGTAACTAACAACTACGTGTAAACGTAAGTGAATCTAGTTGTGTTGCTATTAGCCGCTAGATGGCGCGCTTAGCTTTATCTACTCCAAAACAGATGTCGTTACCAACATCGAACGGAATTATTTTGTACAAGGATTGTTACGCTTTTTTTTTCTTGAACAAGAATTACTTGGACACTTAATAAATAAAAGTTACCGTAAATGAATCCTACTATGTACAATATTTTGGTAAATTGACAATTTGATTGGACTCTTTTGTTTTTACATTTAGATAAAAAAAAATTACGTCCTTGAGTAACTTATAGAAAAAAGTCTACAATTTAAACATGGTACAAATAATACCGCTCATTAGAAACTCCTCGGTGGTCGACTCTTCAAAGCTGAACAAAAAGTCGTTTATGGAAGCTTGCAGGAAAGTTGGGACAGTTGTCTGTGAATACGCAATAATTAACACTTCTATTAAGAAACTAAATATAGGCACGCTAGGGCTGTCTAGTTGTCTAGTTTTTAGTCAATATTATTAATGAAAAAGTAACGCCGTATGTTTGGTTACGGAACCTTATTTTGATATTTTTGTCATAAGACTGAGAAATTAATGCGATGCGATCGCAATGTACGGATAAAGCCGTGGAAGAAATCTAGTTTAGAATAAGGAGCTCTACAAAAGTCAGACATAATAAGCACAGACCTCGTTTCTTTATCCTCCGAAACCGAAACAAAGTTTTGCTGTGTATCATCATTATGCATTATTACATAATGACGAATGATTTATCATCGTGTTATACATGTAAAAAAATACAAAAAAAAAATGGCCTTGGTTTTGCAATTTGTAATTCTCTATAAAAAAATGAAATTAAAATTAGAATCATAATCGATGTTTTATTAGCTGTCTTTATTTTCTGTAAGCAGGTTACATATCAACATGTAAAAACTCTTTTTTATACCCGTAAGGTTGGCAGCCCTGTGTATCGGATCTTGTCAGGTGCACTTTCATACCGTTTTTAGATCAGCCGTCGATAGTTGATAAATGAAGACTTATAAGGGTCGGTACCTACGATATTATTATTAGCTGAACAAGTTGTTGTTTTGTTTTAATAGTTCAAGTAATTTGCCGGCTGTTATGTTAAAACTAATTGTTTTATACATGCAATCTTTGTACCTGATAACTTTTCGAATTAAGCACTTTTAGGTATACTCTGTTCTGATCTTTTCCCCTCTAGCTTTGGCTTATGCCTTGTCCCACGGCGCCTGAATATGATCATTGGAATGAATCTCTCATTACTTTGCTAAGACCAAGGTTTCTACTAGACCTTTTTCTAAAGTAGGCATTATTGCAGATGTTGACTAGATATTCTAAGATACCGCTTTACAATGCTTTGGTGCTCCACACGGTATTATCTCAACTGCAAATTTTGTGGTAAGTAAGCCTCTAGAATATTAATTAAGACAGAAGTTTTGTTTTATGCTGTAGGTATACTTACCTTATGTGTAGGTACTATATTATAATATAATGTTTATAAATGCTATGACTCAGGAAATAAAGACCTTCCCACGTGTTCAGTACAGTCAGCCAACATTAAAATGTTTCATGCCACGCATTCTTTTTTTAAAATCAATTAAAACAAAGGAGATCCTTATCAAAAATTTCGTGATCCGCCATCTTGGATTCTTTGACACAACGATGCGTCAGTGCACAGGATACCATGGCTACATAAATTATGCTTTAATCAGCTTACAATAACACTTATTATTAAGTTCATTTCGAGAACGAAAACAAAAGAATCCCAATCCGCCATTTAAATTATGTTTTTGCCGTGTATCATTATGTGCCATAATGTTTTTATAACCAGATTAAATATTTATATCCTTGTTAGATTAGCATCTGATTGTGATGCGTAATTAACAATTGGGTTGTTAACAAAAAATGTTTTTGTGTTGGTGGTCTTGTTGTAAATCTTCGATGTACTTCATCCCTTCTTAAATTGTGTTAAGTGTTATAACATTTATTATGATAATTGTTTACTTAATAAGCCGAGACTGCGACACTGAGTCATTGCTTATAACTCACATTCCATTGCTACTACTAATATTACTATAGACCACCAGGTTGATGGAGAAGTCACGTGACTTCCGTTTTAGTGTTGTCAGTACTTTTGGTACTTGTTCTGTTGACTTTGTTAGGCTGATTGGACCTGTTGTCAAATCTAGATCACAATTGGGTTTGGTCGGTCACCGTTAAAACGTAAGACTGTCTCCCGGCTTCTGGAAGGCAGATCAATTGAAATTCCTGTCAAATTTGCTGATCACGACTGTGATTGGTTGACCGTAAAACTTACAACTATTTACAGAGCTTAACATGAGCGATTTACAGAGCTTAACTTATCGACTGACGATGAACAAATTTGATCAGCGTTTGAGAAACCAAGGGTTAGTCTAGTCAAGTGGTCATTTTTTTCTGTTGATCACCGTTTCTATAAATGAGTTTGAATTTAATTTGTTCTCATCCTAATCTAAACCTAAGGAGAGACATCAACATCCTCACTTTACAAAATTCTCAACAGAGAAACACAATGTACAATTACAACACATCGATATTTAGGTTGGCACACTATACGATTAAAAATTACGTATCGTAACTACGACTTTCGCAATCACTGCTCAATGAAGCGTCACTTTTCATGTCATTTGCAAGCAGGCAGGGCTGCTTTTTGCCACACATAAGCAAACCTAAGCATGAAACATGAAACGAATCTTGCCTAACTTGTTATAGATAATTCAACTCAGTTGTGCGCGCGGCCCTATGTGTGGGTAAACCTTGGACATATTACAGTGACTTTGTGTGCGTGACAAAAGGTACAGTCGACGACTGGCGCGTCACTGTCACACAAATGACAGTTGTATATTTACAAGCGCACGCACACAAAGTGCCGCGCGCACAACTGAGTTGATATAACTGTAACAGTTTCTTTGTACCAAACTTTTTGCTGTAAAACGTTGTGTTGTGTTATGTGTAGAATGTAAAAGTGGTGAAATACTTCCATGGAATCGATGCACTCGATTGAACACATTTCTTTGCTCTTTCTCTAATTATACGAGTAAGACTTACTGTCGGTAGGCATACGATGAAGGTTTGTTTACTGCTTTTACTGTTAATAATAGTTTAATTAGAAAGTTAACTGTTTTTTCTGACACGTAGTTTTTGATTTTTAAGCAATATTGATCAATAATTTCAAATTAGTAGTTTATTCAAAAGAGGCTACTAAATAGCACTTTCGAAGGTCAAAATACAATGGGCAGTACCCCATCGCTCACCCTTCACTATTTTTACAGCCATTTAACCTTGTTGGAAAGAACTTACCTTTAATTCCCTCCCATATCAAAGGGTGTTTTAATTATTTTATTGCCTGAATCATCAAATCAGTTCTTATAGTAGCTTGTTATACTTGGTATAGGCCTTATAATGGGTATTCTTGCAAATTACCCTAACTCTGACGATAAGCAGGCAGTCGTTTCCAGACGTTTTGGAATTCATCCAAATTGTCCCGCCATCGGCGTCTCAACTTGGCTCTCCTAATAGGATGTCAACTGATAGCAATCTCTTGGCTTATCTAGTGGTTACTCACAGGTACAATTCGAATATTTGAAACGTTTAAATAAAACGGGTAGTTTTTCTCCAAAAACAATTTGCAAATCGGGATCTAATTTCACATTTGGTTTTTAGACTGCCGGAAAAATATTCATACCTCATGTGTTAAGTATTTAAACAGATGAATAGCAACATGTAGATAACTGTTTGGCCTTTCTTATAATGCAAATCCCTAATACCCCAAATTCTACCCCCCAACGACGCGTTCCTTCAAAATTACAAACATCCAAGCGTTGCAAGGGAATAGTTGTAGAAACTAAAATCGGACAACAGAGACTTGCATTGCCCTGGTACTAATCTTACCCACGTTTTTATCAGTAACTCTATATCTTATTCTTAACTATTTTTACATATGATTAACGTCATGAGGCTACCGAGTCCATCCACGTCTCTCGAAACGTGAGTGCGGCCGTCACTGGGTACCGTCTGAGATAAAAGTCAGCTAGTACAATCTGATTTACAAAGGGCCAATATTTTTCTTTGACTTGTCGGTGTTGGTGTTTTGGGATCATTTCTAGGTGTCCAGCCTTTTTTATTTTCCTGATAGCATAACTAGAAGTCATTGAGTATGGTTGAATGAAAAGTTTTTGAGAATCGGAGGGCCACCATGTCTTATAGTAAAATATTGCAGTTAATAAAGAGAGACCCGACTCTACGCTATGACTAGACTAGAGCAGAGTCACACTTCGACAAATAAAATAATATTACTTGTAAGATTTAATGATAGGCCCCATGATTTTGTTAGCCGACTTTTGTTGCTGACCCTACCCCGTGCCCCGTACCCCGTCCTCCGGGGTAAGTGATACGCCGCGCGCGCTGCTTGACCGCAATACCGCACGGGGATGCGCGCGCGCAGGTGCAGGGAATACCGAGCGATTAGATTACATTAGTAGCTCGTTGTACAATGTTTTGTCTTTAGACATTTGGATGTTATTTGTGATCGGAATTAAGAATACTATAAATGAGATCAAATTATTAGCACCATTCGCTTATAATGTAACTACGTCAAAAAATCTGAACGTTAATGAATTCCTCTTCCTTACTAGACTAGTAAAATAGTAGTAGTAGACTAGTAAAATTTGGTACAAATTCCAGTTTTTTCGCATAGCCCTACATTACATAAATAATTCTAAGTTACTTAGTTTAGATTTAGCTGAGCTTAATCGCGGACAAAATACCTAGGAAATTGATAGTTGCCGGATAAGCCACGATTATTTTAATTAACTTGCAACATACTAGATAGAGATATTAAAGGTACCCACTTCCTTCCCACTATAATTATGCTTATTTCACATCGTATTCAGCAGGCCTTTGCCCTCTTAGGGCAGTAATTACTGTTAAGCAAAAACCAGAATATATATTTTGCAAGTTACATACGTGAATTATGATTATTATTACCTCAGAGTCCATGATGTCCAAAGCTGGGCAAAGGCTTCCCTCTCTTCTTTCCACTTCCCTTTTCTATGGTAAGTGTAGTATATTCCTTCTTTAAAGAACCAAATTAGCGTATAGATATAGAAAAAATATTTACGCATAATCATAACTCCAGTCAAACAACCAGGTACTTCAATTACTAGATAATAGACAAGCTTAAATCCTCCTCCATTATAATCGCTACGAATTATCGATAATCGTTATCATTATCGATTAACCACTCGATACCTGCATTGATGCACGATACGCTAAGTGTTCTGGGAAGACGATGTGCGTGCGCCGACGACGTAAAGCTGCGCACGCGTCGGTTAACAAACAAACGATAGCGATAGGTTTGAAGGAATTCTGTAAACATGAGTGTGAATTATGTTCCTTATTGTTAAAGATAAATCATTGTTATCGAGTGTTAGAAAATACGTAATTGTTGGTGAGAAACTACTCGTACGTACTTACACTGCCTACTTTCTTTTTTTCTGCATATACCTATTCACATTCAATAATAGGCAATAATGAATACACATACACTTTAACAATACTTATATATCAATGCCCAAAGCATACCCAGACTTGGAACAAGGATTTGTGAATCACACAAATAATATACTCATTTGCCTTACGCGGGGATCGAACTCACAGCACGTCACGAACAGTGGTAATTGTTATGCAGACCTTTGCTACTCAGCTTGCAGTCAAATCTTAGATCAGATTTAAATAAACCATTGCCCAATGACCATTTACGAAAAGTTGTAAACTCCACTCTTCGGAAAGCACGTTAATTTTTGACAGTAGTTAAATCGTTCCGATCGTGACCACCAGTGTTACAATGGGATGCTGAGTTACACTGTAATGTGGGAGGTTAGGGTGCAAACGGGTTGTGGAAGTTAGAAAATCAGTCGTTTAGTAGAAAGTACACTGTTAGGACGCGTTCGTCTGTAGACTTGTATAAGTAAGAAGGTAATTTGATATTGCAGTTATAAAAAATCTATCTTCATAAAACAAAATCAGCAGAGCACGAAGGTTTGGAAGTTTTGGAGGAGTTTAGTTCCCGAGGGATAGCTGGGATATAGTTTCCGAGGGATAGACTTGCCTAGGGATAGCCGGGATAGAGTTCCCGAGGGATGGCCGGGATAGAGTTCCCTAGGGATAGCCGGGAAAGAGTTCACTAGGGATAGCCGGGAAAGAGTTCCCGAGGGATATTCGGGATAGAGTTCCCGAGGGGTAGCCGGGAAAGAGTTCCCGAGGGATAGCCGGGATAGAGTTCCCGAGGGATAGCTGAGATATAGTTCCCGAGGGATAGACTTGCCTAGGGATAGCCGGGAAAGAGTTCCCAAGGGATAGCCGGGAAAGAGTTCTCGAGGGATAGCTGGGATAGAGTTCCCGAGGGATAGCCGGGAAAGAGTTCCCGAGGGATAGACTTGCCTAGGGATAGCCGGGATAGAGTTCCCGAGGGATAGCCGGGATAGAGTTCCCGAGGGATAGAGTTCCCGAGGGATAGCCGGGAAAGAGTTCCCTAGGGATAACCGGGATAGAGTTCCCTAGGGATAGCCGGGATAGAGTTCCCTAGGGATAGCCGGGATAGAGTTCCCGAGGGATAGCCGGGAAAGAGGTCCCGAGGGATAGCCGGGAAAGAGTTCCTAAGAGTTAGGTTAGGTAAAATTTCTTATTTTGTTTTTAAAGATTTTGGTAAGGATGGGCGCTCGGTGCCACCACTGCGTCGATTGCGGGGAAGACACGGCGCATCGCATGCTCGCCGAGTGTACAGCTTGGGACGAGCAGCGCTGTGTCCTCACAAATGTAGTACGAAGTAGCCAATGTATGACTCACAAGTAAATCACTGGAATAAAAATGTGAAAACATTCCTCACCGGCGCCATCGACTATTTTATCTATAGTCTACACCTATTCTGTCAACTCAAACATTATCAGTGCCTTCGCACACAAAAAAAAACAGATAAAGGACTAAACAATTTAAAAAGACAAGTTTTAAAACTAAACTGTTTTACTTTTAAGAACGGTTTTGAATATTTTATGGCAGCAGACGTTTTACAATAGAAATGCAATAACTATAAAGTTTTTGAACTATGGAGGTTTACACACTTGCACGATCGTTCTAAACAATTACTCTGAGTAATTGAATAAGGGTACATACGTCTTCGGAAGTGTTATACTGATTGAGTAGTAGTATCTAATATATCGCAACTAAATACGTGAGGTTATAAATTTTTCCTACGATAGAATGGACAATTTTGCGGGCCCATGATTTAATAAAATAACGGTCTAGTGCGTAAATTAATATGTTAAAAGTAGACTTTTAGGCACCTATGAAAGGGTCGTTATCATTATTAACCGGGTCGTTGCTCAGCCATTTTAGGATTCCTTTGTACCTATCCTTTATATTATTAAGTTACTTCAAAAAGGAGAATTCGACCGTATATAATTATGTATTTCTTCGGTTATAAACCGATTTTTATAAGTCCTTTTTGTTTGGAAATTCGACTTTCCAAGGTGGCTTCATGATAAGGAAGCCAGGATCTGATGATGGAACACCAAGAAAATCGAGGGGAACTTCAATAGTTAGGAGTAAAAAATTTCATATATGCACAGATAATTTTACCGGCTAATTTTATTTGTTAAGGACAAAAAATAATATTCCTGATGCGTGTAAAAATTTTTTTTAACAAATAAAAACAATCATTGAAATAATTTCCTATTTTTAAAAATAGACTATCATAATTATCATTACTAGGTGAAACATTAATTTTTTTTAAGGCTCTATTCACTACTACTACAAAAAAAAATATACGCAATCTTAAACTCCTTATAAAATTGTTATAAGCCTGATAATGAGAATGACACAAGCCGTTATTTGCATAATTATGTAAATATAGAATCATACTTGGTTAAGCCAACACAATTTAAACCAGTTCAGTATACTTGATGCAATAACTTGCATGTTACACTGACATTGGTAAGTGACTTCTGTAATTAATATAATATTCCTCAACATTCACACAACGCCAACTTGTCTCGAATTAAGTAACTTGTGTTATGAGCACTAGACAACTAATTGTGTTCTTCTAAATAATTTAAGACAAATTTCACCGAGCCACTAAAAAAATAATCGTGTTCATCACACAAAACATTTGCTCTGGGTGGGAATGGTCCTGCCTTTACAACAACTGCAATAATATTCAAAATCAAGTAATTTATTTAAATTAGGCTACAATGTTATGTAAACTACAATACAACTAATACACCACTCTTTGCCGCTTCCTTTGCTATTGCTACGGGAGAAGAAACGGCGCGACAAATAAATATTTGAGGATATCTACAGAGTATTATGAAATTAAAACTATTTAGTGACTACGGAAACCAAGGTCAGCAGACAGACCAGCCACCGTATTACTTTACTAAGTCGTGGTAAGCCCTTTAAGCACTTTTGTGCTCGCGTGTACAGTTTACACCTTGTAAGTGCCATCTAATGCAGCATTTACGACACGTTCATGTATGTTTTTGTTTTGGTCTGTCCGTTTGTCTGGCCCGTTTCATTGATTTTTGTACTTTATTCCATAGTTTTATTGCTTGTCCTAAAAGGATTCTATCGTGTGAGTTTATTGTCTGTGACTTGAATTAAACTTTCGTTTTCAGTATTATTTTGAATTTAAGCCTTATAGCCATCTTCTGCTTAATGAAGTAATACCTAATTTATTATTGCAGTGTAAGATTTCTTCTTGTGTTTTAAACATTTGTAGACTGAGTTTTGAAGCTTTACGCATTTTTGTTGCCCCATATTATGAAAGGAAGAACTCAGATTTTTCTTACCTGTTCGTGAATGGAGATTATACTATTAACCTCCTTTTTCATCATTTAAATTTCTGTACCACAGAGGTCTTTGTTTGAACGGGAAGTAGGAATCGAAGCCACATTGTACCGAATCTATAACGGTAACAACGTGTATTCACAATTTACATACTAGTCCGTATTGATAACAATACGTCAAGACGTTTATATCATTTTACACTACGCTAATTATAACGGAACCTTTCAGAAAAGAATGGCTGACCGTGTAATTCCCAATCCCATTGAATTCGATTTTCGAGAAAAACTACTCGCGAACATTTTCTCAGTGTATTTGACAATGGAGGCGTAGACCGTGAAGGCTGGCCTGTGTTTCCTGGCTGCCAATAATGGAGAAAAACTATCTAAATACCTAGGCAATAGAAAAAAGTTACCGTTTATTTTTTATGACGTCATTGACGATTGTCATTTGTTTTGATGGACTGTTGGTAGCATTAAAGTCTGTTTTGTAGAATTTATGTTTTAAAGATCGAACGATATTCATTTTTCTTTCTCTAAGTGCATCCATTTGTTTATTTAGTCGTTTTAGTAGAATTAGCAAGTCCTTTTATTTCGCCTTTATTGCATTACCGACCGTTTTCCTCATTTCACTGCAACGTCTTATCGAACAAGAATCAGTTTATTAATATCCGCCGTAACATTATCGACACTATTGATTGATAGTTAATTATATATTCAATAACAGGCCGTTAATACTCAGTTGCGAAAAACATATTTAATTCAATTTGATAGTGTCTCTATAGTCTATAGCAACTTGTGATGGCAGGAAACTGTACCTTAATGCATTAACATAAAAGCTATGACTTTGGTTAGTGGTATTTGAGCACAGCTGATTACTAAAATCTCTTAAAATAGGACTTGCCATTGAGAGAGCGAGACGCCCTTACATGCATTATATTGCATCCTCTCGTTTTCACAATGTTGTTTAATGATGCGACTAGTTCTATCTTTAAATGAACCAAAAACATTTTAAACCTTTTCTCAATCTAATTATTTCGACTATTGATCCCATGTTGTCTTTGATCACATATTTAAAAGCTTACAATGGCAACAAGAAGGTTGTATTTCGAAATATTATAGGTTGTACAAACAAAAGGCTTCAAATTAATGTTGTAATGTACGGTGACGGACAGACAAAGGTGTGAACATGTTCGATTGATGACTGAGGATACGTCACTCATATGTCATGAGGCTCATGATAATGCAATCTGATTGGTGGATAGATAACATTTTTGAAACGTTTTTTGGATATTTTTAGGTGAAAATGTTTAGACGATGAGTACTCTTGTTGTACAATTTTGTCCTTTTTTGCAATATTTTTTACCGCTATTTAGGGCGCTGTCTTAGTACACTTTCCAAGTTGCGTATTGATTGAAGTTACAAATCGATCTAGCCAAAACATGCTGTTGAATGGGATACTTAAGAAAGGAGTCGTAAAACATGATTTTGCAATGACGCATTTATAAACTCCGTGCTACATCAAATAATCTATTGATAATTTAGGCAACAATATCGTATAACAATAATACGTTAAAACAACAGTTAGAATCGTCCTACCGCAGGGCAAGACCACACTTACAAAAGAATAAAAAAAATTTTGATGATGACAATGACAAGAACCGAGATTGACAAGCTACGATACGTTCAAATACTTCAGATAAGTAAAATACTTACTATTGTATGTATCGAAGCCTACAAGTACTTAGAGATACAGTTAATTAGTAATACCTAGCCAATTTTTTGTCCAAACTTAAGTTGCGACATATTACAATACAATTCAAACTGTTTTAGTTATATGGAGGGGTCAGTGAACTCTACATGTTGTAAGGTGGTCGTCCAGTCAAAGATATGAAATGAAATATAAGGGTTTTACTATTTACAAGAATGAGTTCGTTTCGATTTTTGCAATAGCTAGTTGAACATAAAAAGAAGAAAGTGTAAGGAATCTTGCTCTACAAAATAAAATCCACATGTCGTGCAGGGTTTTATAAACTAGCTAGTTAATAGTTTATAATATTGTACTGAAATATTTGTACGCCGGAAATGGCGAATATAATGGAACAAAATTTTCTGTAACAACTTTTCTGTACCATATTCCTACAAATAAAGATTCTATTACATTCTAACATTTAAATAACAAACACATGTTGTTTTAGAAACACGCCCTACACATTAATAATTATTACTATAGTGTTACTACTTGCCCATCAACTCAGAATTAAATTTAAACCAACATAGCTGTGAAAAGTTCCACAGTTACATCATGTCATCTTCTTTCCTGTCCATCCAAAGGTTGTCTGGAAGATATCGCTATTAGCGATAAGACCGCCATTGTACCCTTACTGTATATAATTTCCTTTTTCATAGCTGTAACCATGGTGTACAATAAAGAGTATTCTATTCTATTCTATTCTACATGAGTATATCGCTATAGCATCGCTTAGCTACAACTGTACAGCCAGCCAATCCTTGGCACATTACTTGAGTACTACACTTGGCAGACTGCCAGACATTTTGGCGAGCCGTTTGGCACGATCGCTGGCACTTCATATCGACTGGCCACTGGAGGGTTGGTGACTGGCACCTAAGTCCAGGCCGCACGTGCTTTGAGACTATGATCTTGTTGGGTCTTAAAAGTGCCGAGTCTAGTTTTATTTTTTAAAGGAATGTCATATTTTTGCCAGTATCTAGGAATATTAAGCACGTAAGTATATTAAACAAATCTAGGGGTACTGAGTGAATGTGATTTGAATGTTTGTACATGTAGGTACACAATGTTTTTTATTACGAGTAGGTTAAATATTCATGAGTGTGTGTTAAAATCTAGTCATCAAAGCTACCTTGCCTAAACAGTTTGACTGTGAAAGGAAACTCGAGTTACCAGAGACCACACATGTAGTGGGACTTGCGCTAACTCTCATTTGCAACCATTCCTCATAACGCAGATCTTTAGTTTAGATCAAGGTTATTATAAAATCAGATCGGCAAATCACAAATTGAAATATGTATAGCTGATTAATGAAATATTTGCCGCTATTATAATTACCGTTTAAATCAGCAAAATGCCTACTATAACATACTCCGATCGTTGAGAATGTAGCAAAGAATTCTCAAATAAAAACCTTTAAACGACCCGACAGCAAAAACCGCATTTCAATAATAAGACATCTTACTAGAAGGGCCTATCGAACAAATCAAGCAATGTAACGAATGTAACTAATTAATTAATCTAATCAACGGAGTCATTGGAGCGATGTAATAAAAATTAATGATCTCTCACTTCAATGACGGTAGTACAAAAACTACTGGTAATCGACTGATGATCAATCACTTATTATCTGTACACATCGGTGGGTAATTATGTAGGCATTCGTAAAGGACTTATTTGGTCTAGTGCTCGCTGAATCTGACTTACAACTTTGAGTAAAACTTAGATACGAAGATTTACATTTGACTAGCGACCCACCCATCTCCTATCATGCATATAAACTTTCCTCGTAATCCGTAAAACCGTATCAAAATCCATTTTGTACTTTTGAAGATCAAAGCATACCGGTCTAATTAGGACAGACAGCGGGAAGCGACTTTGTTTTATACAATACAGTGATAGTAATAAAGAGTTTATAACGTGGAAGCAAGCTCTTAATAAGATACAATTTACGTGCCAATATGTTTTACAACGAGCAATAACAGACTTACTGAGCACAAGTAGATTACACGCCACTTCCAATTAGTTCCATCAATTTGAACTACCTACTAATTAATACCTGTAAAACCCTATTCCTCACCTCATTATCACTTGAGAAATGATAAAAATATCATAAGTACAAACAAAAGAGCGATACTAAGTATTATTTACCCATGACCCCCTTCCGCACAAATCCCGCATGACACTAGATCCCCCCTTCGCGACAGGATATACGAATTGAGAGTGTTTGAGCGACAAATTGTCGAGGGGTTAATTCTAACATTCTAACGGTTATGAGAATCGGATACCGTTGTGACGTGTGCATCAATTCCTGATGTTACATGGGTGTGGTGTAAGTACTTCCTGAGGATTAAAAAAAGGATAGTTTAAACTACGCTTTTTTTTAATTTCTTGGCAGTATCATGTGTTTGATTGGGTTTGAATGCTGTGTGAACCATGTATGTGTATTTAATTGTATGCATCTTCTTCTTGGGTCATGAATATGTATTTAAATTTTAGCCTACGATAAACAAACTTACATTTAATAGAATAAATGTACACTACTAAAGATAATATGCTTTTGTAGTTCTTGTAGTGTACGGCAAAATCTTCTAAGAGTCATTGTGATCTTTTAGAAATCTAAAAGATCGACTAAAGTTATCGTTCCCATCTTCTCAAACCTTCACATCACTTGTCAAAGTAAATTTAATACCACAACTATAAACTGTAACAAAACCCCACGTAGGTACCAAATGCAACCAAAACAACAGCCACTTGAAAGCTTCCATATTATCCACCACTCCAATTAATTAAACTCGCCTCTAAAAGCGAGCACTCTAAACAGACCATAAGGAACATATGATTAATGCCTTCTTATATCAACCTACGTTTGATACTATGCGAGTATCATAGTGAATGCAATTAGCCAGTGTCGTCCCACGGGGGCGATGACCTGAGCTGAGACTAGACATTTAGAAGTAAGGATTATGGCAATTGTTGCTGAGTAACGGTTTAAAAAGTTAGTTTTAGCACTTAGTAATGTCGTGTTAGTAGTACCTAATAGTCGGTCTAGCAATGTTTAGTGTTCATTTCAGGTGAGCAAACTATTTGCATAATTAAAAAAAAGTAATGAACAAAGTCCTGCCTCCTTTATTGATTTGTTCGTTAGTATCGATGTATATCGAATCGAATATATCGAATATCAATCGTTTTCTAAATTTCAATTAACATTACAGTTCCGAAAATTAGTACCTACTAAAACTCATTGTTAGTGTATAATAGTGTCATTATTTTCTGCCATAGAATGGCAAATGGTGCTTACCTAAGAAAACTGAACTTCTTCTTAAACAAAACCTTGAACACGACGCTGTCTCATTTTGACCGGCGACTTTGATGCCTTTACAATGAAACTTCAAATTACTGGTATAAATTAATTAATATGAAATCTGTCAGTCAAGTTTTGGACATGTCTGAGTTCATGCAGGTTGGTGACCGGGCTGGTCACGCACTGGCGACTTTGCTGACCATCGCTTGGTATATACAATGGTAAATAGCTGGATAACCAGTCTTGTACTACGGCATTGGTTTTTGAACTTAAAAATGTAAAGGATTATATGAAGTATATCAGGAAATATATGGTATTAACTCTAAGTTTTTCTTCGTCGTTATCATACGGCATAAGAATATTTTCTCTTCTCGTCCTTCAATGCATCTGCTATATCTGGTCAGTCAGTAATCTTCTGTCTTTGAAAAAACTATTTACAGTATTATTACTACCTATATTTTATTATTAAAATGTTACATTTATCCGTAGGTACAGTAATACTTAAAGATCGCAAAACCATCAACACACACAATAACTTATGCCTTAAAACTCATATTTAGTCCTAATAGTTTTACTCTACATATAAATCATTCTAGTCTAGATAAGGTGATGTAACAACAAAAAGTTCATCTTGTAAACTATACAATACCGTCTTTACAGTTCACGTCGCTCTCATGCAATATTCAGGAAGTTGCTAACTCAATTTGTCTTCGGGTCATGCAAATGTTGGTACTGTGAATGAGGTCTGATTCGCAACTGTTAACTTTTTGTGTCAATTTGAACGGCTGACATAACTGAATTGTGTGTTTAGTCAAGTGCCGTCCTTTCAACGACTGGGTACAGTTTGGAAAAATATTCATGGATATAGTCAGATTTACAAGACGTTATATCTTTAAAACTGGAATTCTACTAAAAAGTTGCCAAACACCAATATTGTTGAACTTCCTGGACATTTATTGTAGTGATAATATGATTTTTTTCATAGACTTTCGTTGTTGACAGTTCCAATGTAATAAAAAGTTTTGACGCAAAGAATCTCACTTTAATCCTAAACGTCTTTTACAAAGTCAAACATTTTTTTTTGTAGTTGCGCATTAAGTTGATAGGTAAACTGGTAATAGGTGATCAAGTCACTACAAATGCTTCAATTTAACGAGAACCATTCACGTGATCTGATATCATTAATGCTTTGATACTCCCTATTTATTGTATGCCATATCCACTTATTACTTACTAATTATCGTCATCCGTGGCTAAGACCCATTGTTGTGTACACAACACGCTTAGTCTGTTTTGGAATTCTTTTTAATTAGTTTTAAGGCGAAGCTAGGTAATAAATTAAAAGCAACAATAGTAGGCTCCCACTTGCCTGTGTGTCTTTCTTTTTTTCAACTGTCGTGTCCTTATATGGCAAGCATGGCCATGTACTTCGTATATTTGTAATGAAATAAAACTCTTTTGTTCTTAAAAAGAATAATAAGATTCGAAATTCGAAAAGATGTAGCCAGTATTTATTCCCATTATGAATTTGGATTTTTTTAATAACTCTATTCTTAAAAGTTGGCTTGATATAAATGAAAAAGGAGTAAATGATACTGACCCCCGAAGAATCTTTAAGTTCTAGTTAAGTAAGTGTGCTGGTATAATTAATGACGTTTTCAGAATCCGTTCCAACATTTACTTATTGAACCATAAACTCTCCATTATTTTGCGAGGGAAGGTCAACCACCTTTGGTATGTCATTGCCATCAACAGCGTAGTGAAGCTCATTTACTTTTGTATTAAAAACAAATATTTAGAATCTGCTCATCACAACTTTACAATATAAGAGTAAATATTTTCTTAGGAGTGTTATTTAACTTGTGTTTTAATATACAGTTTTACTTAGGTTAACAAGTTTCAAGATGTGGTATTACATAGGTGTGGTCATTAACACTTGGAGACGAAAGAGGTTTGTTTGTTTGAGAGGTTTGACTGGAGATACGGACTTTTTTAAGCCTTAATGTTACTCTGAATTATAAAAAAAATATACTATAATAATCGACTTGCGACCCCACCGCCGCATCAGCTCATGATTAAGGACTCCGGTTGGGTTCAAAACTAGTCGGGCATTCCCGATAAGTATGCGTGAGTAAACCGTATGATTTAAAAATTATGAATCCTCCTTACGGATGTTATTATAATAACATAATGTTCTAGTTTCGATTCCTTAAAAAAATAAATTCAATAAGGACGAAAATTGTACATAAATTTGACCATACAAACAAGAGATGTTGTGATAAACAACTGAGCGCCAAGTCCGATAAAGGACACGTGTGTATAAAATAATTGTGGGAGAGCAGTCGCCAAGTTCAGCTCACAACAATGCTTAGCCGATGTTTTCGAATATTTACATAATACAATTTGGAACACAATACCGATCTGTCGGCTGCCGACAAACAAAGGATAAGATGTAATTGAACACTGAACCAAATATTTACTTAACTACACTTCCGCGAGTATTGTACCTCTACCTATACGGTCCTCTGTATGTACAAGTAACTTAAATCTTAATAAGAACCTTACGATTTTTTTAGTTTCAGACGTTGTAGAAGGTAATTTCAGGTAGGTATCACTGAGCCGTATATAAAAAATACGCCATGCTACTGTACATTGTGTATTTTGTAGAGTCTTGCTTTAGCATCAGCAACAGTTACACTCTTGGAATATTTCTTCTAAATTATATTCCGAAAAAATTGCTTTGTATTGATTAAGTTACGAATCACTGTCTAGCACGGGGTTCTAAAGTGCGCGATTGCGAATATTTAACTTTTTTACAAGGGCTATAGTACTTACCGTAGGTATAACGCAAGTTATAACACAAGTTATAACACAAGTTTTATGATAAATGTAGGAAATAAACCATAACCTTCCTCACAATTGACAAGTGCACAACTCGTCCAAATGTGTAATAAAACGAATTACATAAATTTAAAACCGTTACGGTACCATCGTATTATTTGTGTGTAACCAACTACCCTGGGAAAACAAAAAGGAAGTTATAAATCAAAGAATCAAGAACAAAGAATTTACGGCCACAAGACTGTCGTATTGCAGAAACTTATTTGGGCGTTGAACTTGCGAAATTTCAGAACGACCCCGTACTATGAAACTTTTAAAACAACACAGTTGTAGTTATGGAAACGAGACACTGTTATGCGTAGTATATTGCTCCGTCCCGCTCCCACACTGGCAACTGTCGAGCTCTTAAATAACATAGTACAGGCATTGCTGTTTAAACTCTCTATATTTATAGTAAGCATGTATTAAGTCTGCTATGCTCGTTAATACATAGCTATTATCGCTAATGCAACACTAACATCTTTGTTTTGAACTTTAATTACCTATTATTAAAGTTAAAATTGCCAGTAATTGCTTGTCCACAATTTTTGGCAACGTTGCCTCGACGTATCATGTCAATAACTTGATTGCTGTACAACACAAAATCACTCAGGAAAAACACTTTAAACAGTAATTTTCGTTAAAAAGTCAATTTTGTGACAAAATTTTGTGTAATTTACGCCGTTTTGCATATTTTCTTTGAAGCGGTTCACACTTTTACAGTTACCGCAATTTGGGTGTGTTGAGTGGTAAAAGATTATAGCGATTCCATGGAAAGTAGCATAATGCATAAGCCATTATCCTGATGGCTATCTTTACGCAATGGCTAACATTACTCATTCAGTAACCTGATACTTTTGGGCAACCTGCAGACTGAAGATTGAAAGATAAACGACTTCTAATAATTGTGGGTCAAGGGTGTTTGTAGGGAAACTAAATAAGTTTTTATATACATTCCATCGCCGATTCTAGGTGATTTATAGTCGTTATTCATTACAAAAAATAAGCAATGGTCACAGAGTAATATAATATCTTCGTCTATCACCACATCTTAAAGTAAGTATTGCAGGTGTGGAAGGGAGACGGCATGCTATTCAGTGTAGAGTGGCGTCTCTCTTTCACAACCGCCACAATCTTACTTTAGAATACAGTGGTAGAGTCTTGTGCCTTTCGTCCAATTTCTATAGCCTTCTCAGAAATGGATGTAAATCTTTTAAATAATGTTATGGGTGAGCAGTTCTTTTGTTTTACAGATCGCCATATGTTGACAAGTCGGTGTCGTCTGTAATACAAGCTCGTCTAAAAGCCAGTAAATTATTTGGACAAAATAAACAAATGTGTGTGGTCGGGTGGTAGACGGATCTAAAGCACATTTTTGTCCGAACAAAAAAGGTTGAATATGACTAATGTATTTGTTTTAGTAAATTAGAAGTCTACGGGACAAATACCCTTAAGTATAAGATAAATTTAACATAAATCACGAATTTAAACTACAGATATAATCTCGTTGCGGTTTTTAACTATTATAATTATGCAATAGGATGCAGCAAGCTTAACATAAGTTCAGTATTATTTAATGACGAGCTTTTCTCCAAATAACTAGTTTCTAGACACGCGGTAGTGTGTTAAGCCAAGTTCAATTAACTAAAAACTAGGAGCAAACATCGAATTTCCAAAAGGCAACGAAATAAAACAGTAATTTTAGTACATTTCCGAAAGTCATTTTACATAATGAAAGTGCTCCGAAAAGTTCAGAGTGCCACGGAAACTTTTACACAAAAGTTAATTTAGAAAATTCTGCAGAATTATTTACTTACCTGTCATTATTTTAATGTCAATAATAATATCTCACGGAAAGAGATTACGAAGCGAAAAATAAATTATTTGATTCCTACATGTAGTATGTAATTACCTTTCTAAATGTAATCAAAGGAATTATTACGATTATGGCTGGAAGTTTCCGAGTGTCGAAAGGTTGGCTAATTTGTTTCATTAGGAAAGCAAAAAGAGCAACCAATTTCTAACAGTCAGAGAGCAATTTGATATCTGTTTCGTGGTTTGTTGGACTACATAATTAACTCTATCTATTCGTGTATCCCACTAGTCTATTGACCTATCTGATTAATTTGTTATTGTCACAAAAGGTGTTTGATTTTTCGTAAATACGTGATCTGTGAATTATGACTTGGCCTGATAGGTATAACGTCTAAATTCTTTTTTTTTTACGTTTTCTTGATAAACTCAAGTTAGACTTTAAAGATAATTTTACTAGAACTATTATACTTACAACTTACAATCTACTACAAGTATTGTCCATTTTAATGACGGCCAATCTTTTAACCATTTGTTATATTGTTCAATACATCACGTAAACTAGTGCGTGTCTATTGTATGAACAATACTATTGTCAATGAAAAAACGCAGAACCAACACATTTGGTACTTACCGAGGTTAATGTCAGTAACATAGCCTTGACACTTGGTTTCGCCTTGAAATATCAAACGTAAAAATATACATTTGTGTTATAATTATGTAATATTTGCAAGATTATTTTTTATTGACACGTTTGTTTCCGTTGTGTGTCAGATTATTCAGCTTGTTTAAACGGCTATATGAATAGTAGTTTGAATTTGTAAATCTTTATAGATTTCGCTTCTTTGAAACAATCCGTTGGAATAGTTCACCTTAGTATAGAGCCCAGAGAGAGATTAGTTGCATACTGTCATCATATAACATTATTTTGATTTAACGATATTTTCGTCTACAATTTTCGTTATGTTTCCGATCTAGGTTATGAGTTGGTTATAATGAATAATTAACTAAACCAGTAAATCAGAAAATTTACAGAAATTTATATGATCTGGAAATTCTAAACTGGAATTGGAACTTCTGAACCAGAATCTCTTCTTAGCTGTTTTCCGAACCCAAAAGGGATCTCATTTTAGGCAACTTTTCAGGTTTGACAGGCAAAGCATTACCATAATTATGTTTTAAATAATTACATATTTTATAACCTTGCAAGCAAACCTTTACCTTGATACCTTTACCTAACAATTAGCACACACATGATCGTGCAAGTTCGGCTGCCGTCGGGTGTCGTCGCACGTGCTTCGGAAGCATTTATCCACGGCCTTCACGCCGCATGCGCACTAATCTCGCCTTCCTGCCCCCGTTGTTAAGGCTCATTTACGAGAAGAAGAATATAGACTAATTGCAATACATTGCTTGTGATGTTCGTCGAGTTTTGAGACCAAAGGTTGAAAACTACGCAATGTATACCAACTCGCACGATATTTCATATCTAGCTATTAGTTTGCTTACTTGATAGTTGATAGCCAATACATACACCACTTTTTGTTACCATTTGTTTTTATAAAAGAAAGAAATGTTTCACGTAGGAGCAATTTACTAATTAGATCTTTAATTGCTTAGAATTTACTGGTTAGGGTTGCTTGCATGTAGGTATGAATCGCTATTTTGTTTGTTTAAACATTAATAATGGACTTTCTAGTTTGACTAGTAATCAAAGAACTGAACCAGACCCGTCAAATCAAATCAAATGATAATCATTTTACGAGTGTAAATAGGTATATCATACTTTTCTGAATATTGGAGGAGGAAAATCCTATGACCAAGATCAACGTAGACCCCAGCAAGCTTATTTATAATGTGACATCTAAAAGTGATAACGTTTATCCTATTTGCAGAAATGTACTATTTCATTTCATCTTTACAAATATAATTTCTAGAATTCATGAATCCAGTGTACGGAACATAAGCATGAGACTGACTCACCGCTGGCTGGTCAACATTTTCTTATTTATGTTTTGATTCTTAAATCTATGTGAAGCGTAACGATTAGTTATGGATATCAGTAACCGTTAGTAGTTAGACGATCGTTAATTATTTAAGAAGCGATTCATAAAGTGTTTGAAATAGCTCACATCTAAAACCTAGATCTTTCTTTCCTCACTGAAGGCACAGAATGGGGTCATGTTGGATTTGCAGCGACTAAAAACACCGGCTCTTTTTGCCTCCTCTGCTCTTTCCAAATCCACGGGATTAGAACAATCTCACAAACTAAACACAAAAGGCGTTACAAAAAAGCTTAAAAAAATCTAATAATGAACGAATTTGAACTCGCAGTCAACGACCTTAGTAGTAGTTGGTAATGCAGCAGATCCATTTAGTCAGGAATCTCCAATACAAGTCCTACCAGAGGATTTCACTTTTCCTATACACTTTTTGTACTGTTTTTTGTCTGCAATCAAGTGATGTGACCCTAAAAGAGGTTCTTCCTTGAATTCGATCACGGAAGCCCGCATCCAAAGCATTTATTTTTGTATTCTGTATCACGCACTTGATACTTAATTTCCTTCTGATTGTTTCGTAAATTACGATCTCAGACCTATAATTTCTTACAAGGTATATTTCTTAGAGAGGGCTAATGGATTAAAAAGGTCAGTAGCGTGATTTGGTATGTTCGTACATTTTGTGCTAATGACTCAAATTATTAGTTGGAAGAATTATTACTCATGTAAAAAAAAATATTAACCTTTGTACTTAGATTTTTTACTAAAACGTAAATAATTTATTAGATATTCGAGTATTTACTAAAAGGGAAGTTTGCTGATCAATATTACCATTTTTCCCATATGGGAAGTTTAAATTCCCTATCCACTCCCAAATCTTTCATAACATAAATAAACAAATGACAATAACATGTCGTACGACAGGGGAAGACCTATTTGATAACCAGAGCCGTAGAGGCAACATACATGATTAACCGACTGTCAATTGTCTTTGAATACTTTATGTGTTTCTCCACTGTCTGTAAACACGTGGTTCCCAGTTTGTCTGTTATGCTCCTGATAATACAAATCGGAATTGATACAGTATTAAAATATATGCTCTTTACACAATCTAACATACAGCTATAATGCAACAAATGCGTGGACTGTTAGACGGAATATTTAGTCTTCAAATGTTCACTAACAGAATTAATGGTAAAATAACACTCATAGATTTTATAACCCTTAGATTATACAACGTTGATAAAAGCGAGAGGCATTAAATGAAACCACATATTCTGTATATCATTATAAGGCTACACAACAAAAATCAAATCAATGTAAGCAATATTTTTATAATAACTTTCGTGAGGATGATTCATACTTAAAACGTTATAACGGTTTACTCACGCGTATTTATCGGGATAGCCCGACTAGTTTCGGACCCAACCGGAGCCAACTAGATAACTATGCCTATAAAACTTAGTCACCTAATCAGGAAGATACAGCATGTTCAAACTAAAAAAAAACTAAAAAAATATCCTGTGACTAAACTATTGCTTACATTGATTTGATTTTTGTTGTGTAGCCTTATAATGATATCCAGAATATGTGGTTTCATTTAATGCCTCTCGCTTTTATCAACGTTGTATAAAAATTTAACGTTTATTGCCCCATTACTAGTCTTTATACCTCTCCCATATTGATAAAAATCTTTGCATTGTATGCTTGGTTGCCGAATAGGCGGTTTCAATATCCGGTACGTGAATACGGTGTTAGAACATGTATAAATCTTGGTTGCCCAACCGGCAATGCGGGTTGACGGCCGTGCAACTCGCTCTTATCACTACTTTCCCTGATACGCTGACATTGCGACATTGTCGTGTTATCATGACGTAATGATGTCGTGTCGTGTATCTAAGAGATCTTGTTTGACGATAATGTGGAAAGGTAACACGGATTTCGACTGGTTTGGGAGTTGAGTAAATGAGTAGTTCCAATAACACTTTCAATTTAGAATTGATAGTTGGAAATACTACTTATACAGAAGTAGTAAAGCATTCAGACTCTATTGTGAGTTAAGGTATCTAAGGAACTGCCCACATTGTATCTTTAAATATTAGGTTAGTAGTACACCTAAGGTTGCCGAATTTGCTTTGAAGAATTTCATTCAATTCAACAGATTTTTATATCTTTAGTTAAACATCATTTTTCCGAAACGATTTAGAAATGAGTACTAATATTGTACACTATTACGAATCATCGTGTTTAATTTCGTAAATAACTTATGAATGTCATAGAGGTGTATGAAAAAAACTCATTTAAACGCAATCATAACTTTGTAATAGTCGCTACTGAGTATCGCGAATCGCGACTGTTTTTTCGACGTAATCAAGTAAGACTGGAGTCATTTAGTTTTTTAAAAGGAACTGTAAGGCAATGTGTATTTTTAATATTGTATGAGATAAATGCATAGTATAAGTAATCCTCTATGTGATAAAGGCACCTATATCCTAAGTGAATGTAAGTAGGTTTACTAATGTAGAGTAAGTTTGCTCTCTAAATATTTCAGAAATATTGTGAGATAGACGGTTTACTAATTTTCACCCATCTTCTCTCATAGTCATCTTTATTACGAGCAGAATTCGCAAGAGTCCCCAATGTTGTCACTAAAATACCTAAAACAGTTTTCCAAAAGAACTGCATACTGCATTTACACTTTACTCACGTATTACCAAACTCGTACAAGCATGAGTGACCATAAACCGAAGCTTTATTTCGTAATAAGCGGTAATGGCCAATAAAAACCGATTTTGCATAAATTAAACCTCATAACCCGCACAATATGTATGCTTATTGGTATTTTTTCCGGATTCAAAGAGTTATAACCATTTTCTAGGGATCTGTAACCGAATGTTGCTAACATCACTTTATGAACAACTCTCACTTTCATCCGTCATCTAGTAAGCCTAACATTTAAGTTTTTTTATTGGCTTCTCTGATAAAGAAAATAGGTTAACAGCTAAAAGGCTAGGAAATGAAATGAAATCATTCGTTATATCACTTTTACCAGTCTTATACAGTATGTATATTTGAACGACGGACTTATTCAAACCACCAATAGTTTATGCATAGACTTCACCAATAAACGTATAAACAATAAAAAAAACCCTGATTAATGACGAACAAAATCGTTCCAAAAAAGTCCTAATAACTTCGCAACGTCTTAACACCCTCGCGCTTATCGAACATATGCGCGGTCAATGACCGACGCCGACGTAGGTATGAATGCATTTCACTGCGCGGCACTCGTCGTCAACATCACAAGGGGCGCGGGGGGGCTTGCGCGCTCGCTGCCTTAGCGGCGGCACGTGTTTGGCACGTGATATTAGGCATTTTGCGCTCTGTGTTCATAAATACTGTATTTTATCGGATAGTTATATGAAAAATTAAGGTCATCGTTTTTTTACATATTTGGGACGAGAATCGAATACTGACCACCCTCCTTCAATAAGTCCGTCGTTCAAATATACACGCTGTATGTATTTTTTTGTGCTCGCTGGATTCGACTAGGTGTGTATTAAATTATTCATTTAAGCAAATATTTAAACATTACAAATCATTCCATAGTATTAACTCTTTCAGTAGTACTAGGTACGGAACCTTTGTGTACAGTCCGATTCGCACTTAATTCGTTTTCAACCAGTTATCTAAGATGGGTGTCGTTTATTAAAATTTCCTTACACAACTTACGTGTAGCTTGTACTTAAGTAACTATACTTGGGTAATGTCCGTTACATTTACTTTTAATATGACCGTGTTAGTTTCGTTGCTAAACCGTTATCTGGTTTAACTAAGAGTTAAGACCTACTTTGTGGTTTTTTTCTAATTTATTTAATTACTGGCTGTCACATGGAAAATATGTTTGGTTTTTGATTAGTGACCTTTACATGCCTGGCTATGATAAAATAAATATTAAACCTATAAATAAATACAAATTAAATCGCAGAAATGGCGACTGATACTTATTACCTACTTGATTGTGTATAAATAAATCAAGAAGAGCTGTCAGTACTTAGAATATCGTAATAAGTGTCTTGAAATCTATAGCAGTTCGCTGTGTTCGCAATTTCTTAGAGTTAATATTTATTTTTAAATAAAACTCTCCAATCCATATTTAACACTTCTAAGCCGAACCATAATTAGTGTAATAGCTTACCATAAAACGTCCACTTACTCATTAGCTAGCCCTAAAAAGCATACACACTACAGAAGTATTGAAACTTCACAATAACACGATCCGATGCTTCGTTTAAACGACTAGCACCTTTCACCTGGTCAAGCGTAGTGGGCAAGTAGTATACTATGTACTAAATAGCTGTTTGCTTGGCTCATTAGTGATGACATACTTTCTCGGCTTCCTTTGAAATTGTATTGTTTGATGTTCAATAGAAAAGTTAATAATGTTTTAATTAAGTTTTGTTAGTTTGTGTTTAGTTGTTTTTTTTTTATTTAAGAAACAAATACATTCATGTATGTATTACTATATGAAGCCGAATTTCTCTTGTTAGGTTACGTTTTGTTTTGATAAAAACTACCTACTAATACTGCTTTCCTATAAATTGGTTCACGTATTTGATCGTGTATAAACAACAATCACACACACACACACAAACACCTTTATAATATAATCGTGCGTCGAAAAACATACAATTATTAATATTTATTTTATTTTTACTTAATTCTGACTTTAAACATATTTCTGTCTTATAAAATTCGACCTTAATAAATGAGTCAATTAATCAATTAGTAGTCAGCAGTAATCGATGCGGACAGTATTAATTACTTAATTGGTCGCTCGATGAAGTTTATCTCTTAAAGCTTATTGTAATTCATGTTTTAATTATCCTCTTTACTTAAAGTAACAGCGATAACTGTCCGCTAAGGAAAACTGTATAAGTTGCAAAATAAACCTCTATTAATATAAAACTATTTTTAAACTGAGATTTGATCATGGATAAAGTATTTCGCATTGGCGTGAACCACGTTAATCATTTAAAAAGTCAAGATCAATCAGTCCATCAGTTTATTATAGATTCTCCTTTTATGCACTATTATAAAAGTTTCAGGCCAAGGATTTAAATGTGGTTGAAATTCAATTTCAGTAAAATATTTTACTCAATTCAAATTATTTGAAATCATTTCATTCTTGACATTAGGGCCATTTGAATGGTTAGGTTCATTTGAAATGAAATTATCGTTATTTAAGCATCATTAGGCGATATCTCGAAATCGTTTGCTTGCATACTCATCTACATTCACACAATTAAGCAGATTGCATCTGATTCTGACCTCCGTCCCTTCTACAGAAACTACGAAATTCATGTTAATCACCTTCATTAATTCTTTCCAAATGATCAAATTAACAACCGCATTTCAAAATCCATTTAAAAAATTACCAAAAAGGTACCGTTTTACGCAAATTTGAATATTAGTGAGAACTGGGAATCAACTTGAAGCAACAATTACAAGTATTTTGATGTAACATCTATCATTACGATTCGATGTTATATGGAAACCGGAGCAAAAAGTTCTCATGCAGTTTCCATGTAATGCAAGACTCGTTTGTTATAATTTGAATTGTAAATTTGTATTATGTATGATAACGTAACTAGTTGTGAGCCGCCAATTATCTATGAGTAATAAATTGTTCGCTTGTTTGTTTTGAAACGCTATTGCGACAATTGAATTACCGTTGTAGCTGTGATGCTTTTCATCACTCTTGCGTTTGTTTTGTTTTATTAGCGCATATGTTTGCAAGACAGAAAAATCCTAATTGGTCACCGAGGACATCAGCTGATGATTATGCAACATTAATTAGTTTTTTGACTATAATTTATCTTCTATATATATAAAAATCAATTGCTGTTAGTTAGTCTCGCTAAAGCTCGAGAACGGCTGAACGGATTTGTCTCATCTTGGTCTTGAAATGTTCGTGGAGGTCTAGGGAAAATTTTATTTATCGATTGGGGCAGTACGAAGTCTGCCTGGTCAGCTAGTATTAAATAAAAATAATCCAGACTTTCACATTCACAGACACAACACCATCTGATTCTAATCTCAAACTAAGCAAAGTTTGTATTGTGAGTACTAGACAACTGATAAACATACTTATACACTTCTAAGTACATACAGACTATAGATAAATTACACCCAGACACAGAACAAATGATCCTGCTCATCACACAAACATTTATCCTGGGGAATCGAACTCACGACCTTTGATTTAGCAGTCAGGGCAACTAACCACTAGACCAACAAGCCAGTCATAATGGCAACTAGACTTGTAACAACCGAGTTAAAACGTCAGGAGATTCGAAAATAACATCTGATCCAATTACTGTGGACTCAGTAATGAGTAATTATGTGTTTCCTGCGACTTAAGAACGACTTCCAACGAGCTATGTCGACGTGGGCGAGACACCAAGTTACCTACAGTCACAAATTGGAGTACCCAATTTGTTATTGAGTTACCTGTAAACTGGACTACCCACGTAATTCTTGAAATAATTAAATTATTTAACATGATTTCATCAAAATTATTCATAAATTCTTTGGTAAACTTTACTAGACTTAAAAATTACTAGAGTTTACTTAGCATGCCTTTATAAGCAGATGTTTCGTTATTACAAACGTTTGGCAACCAATCTTACTCAATAACCATTCATTCATTTTATTGCCAATTGCCAGTACCAGCAAACATCGGAAACGAAACGTACTGAGCAGATGTAAGTACCAGGAGCGTATAATTAAACGGCGTGTCAACTTCTTTTGACATTAGAATTTAATCCATTGCGCGTTGAAGCAGCATGCAGATTTAAGCAAAAAGGTTTTAACCCCGCAGTGAATTTGGAACTTAATTCAAATATCGATTATATTGAGTAAATGGTAATGGTATTGTAAGCTTATGGTAAGGCCTCACGTACATGTAACAATGCCTTGATTCCGGGAAGGGTCTTTGTCGCAGTGTGTCCGGAGCCTTACATCCGGTATTCGTCTCGTCCTGTGTGTCCAGTCACGATGCAGGATAATAGACACGTCTTTGTAAATAAGTTTATTGTTAGCGATAATTAATGAGGCGCCGACTATAATAATATTCAATAAGTTTCTGAGGTTCAGAAAAAAGACGGAACAGGCGGACAGAAAAAGACTTTTTTTATCAAGATGGGCCTGTTGGTCTAGTGGTTAGTGGCCCTGACTGCTATACCGGAGGTTGTGGGTTCGATTCCCACTCAGGAAAAATGATTGTGTGATGAGCATGATCATATTTTGTTTTGTATCTGGGTGTAATTGATCTATTTTTTAATTATTTAAAACACAAGTTACCCTCGTATACTTAATTTGCGGCTAGATGGCGTTGTGGGAATGTCAAGGAATATTTTATCTTTTAAATCCTATTTCGAACACCTATAACTTATCAAAAACCCCGTATTGTTTCTGTTAGAACTAAAATAACTACATAATTGTGTAACAATGACAGTTCTGTCGCTGTCAGCTGTCAGTTGCTGTCACAATTAGCAAAGAGACAGACATCGTTATTTACGTGAATCAGCTTTTGCTAAGCCCCAAATAATTGGATCGCAGATTGGACGAGCAATCTGTTTTATGTCAGCTTTATAAAGAATATTGGAAACGAAAATCTGAACAGAATATTAGAAATATTTTTTGGTTATTTCGGTACCTACATTGGTACGGAATAGTATATTTTACTCAAAATGTTTTGGGCATATTTTTTAAACGTAGGTTTTTTTGTACTTGTATTGTTCCTTATAAATTAATCGAATCCTTAAACAATTTATTGCCATGCAGGTATGGTGTTCTAAAAGCGCAACACATAAAAACAAACATAAATTAGGTATCAAATCAATGAAGCAACAAAAAAGGCACCAACAAATAAACCACCTCTTTAAATTTAGCGCCTCATTCTAAGCTATGGAATACTAACTAACTATATTATACACACTTGTACATCAGCCTTACTATTTCTTCCACTCCAAATATTTTAAACAAAATCAGTTCTCCCTCCATTCCTTTTTCTTTCCCGTGCTATCTCCACAATCCCTCTCACCTAGCTTACATGCCATTGACATACCGCCTAGATGAATGTAAATACAACCCATCTATCAGCCAGGTGCCACCGCTCTCTGTGGGACAAGCAATGTTAACACTTCATTACACCTGCTCACACGCTTGTATGCTACACGACGTAATGCGTATTAACAATCGAATTAGCAGCTTGATAGTTACATGTGTTTTGAATGTGTCGTGATGATTAAATAAGGCAACTGAAATATGACTTGACATGTTGTTTGCTTAGAACATTAAAGATGTTATAGTCTCGGCATTCTTCCGTAAAATAATATGTAGGCTGAAACAAATATCTGATGTTGTTTTCGTTTTTTTTTTCCAATACTTACTTATTGCATTTCGTTGCGTTTTTCCATGCCTCGTTCACATGTATGTGAACGAGGCATGGAAAATGCAACATTTATACCTACGTAAAATCGTATCAAAATCTATTGGCAAAATCTATATCCATGGCATCTGCTACAAAAGACAAATTAGTAGCATTATTTTTCCTCCATATTCCCTACAACTAATTCCATCAAATAGTCATAACGAGAAACTATTATGTCTGTTTCTATCCATACATCAGACGTCGTGAATTCCGACTGGCGTTTAGTTTTACCTCGTTCGTTAAGATTCCGACGACGTCCATTGCGACAATGTTTCGCAGCCATTTATAGTCGTGTTCAGATTTATGTAACCTTTATTATTTATAGTGCAGGCTGTTGTATGCTGTCCTTTCGAACTCCCTTATATGGACTAAAGGATTTGGTATTCTGTTGCGAATAGTGAAAGTAACGTGAAGGAGAATGGTATAATATAGAGCATGATTTTATCGAATTTTGTAATGTTGTCGATATTCTTAGGAATTTTTCTTAAATGTATTACATGTACACTAAAAAACTAACTTAAATAGAGACCTCGGTATTAATCTAAGCTTTTGAATATAACATTTCGCCCAAAAAACGGACATTGACTTCCTCAATCCTCGGATTAACGACGGAAATATTAGACACCTTTCAGGCAAAATTTAAACCAACTTTTCGCTTCCACCATGGATTTACCAAAGGTGAAGCAGAATCACACAGATTAGAACTGTACCTTAGTTTTGAAGAATTAAATTGTATCTCAATTACCAGACGTAATCAAAATTATTATTTTCTACGTTTCACACGTAATATCGGTTGTAACTGCATCTGTGCGGTCCACGTTTGTACGCTAAGAACCGGTACGATACGACAGAGTAAGGGCCGCGTGTGTTTATTTACGAGCACGCACGTGGCACGACGACCTTCAAGGACGCCCGGTCCACCACTGTCCAGACTTCTAGGAATATACTTTGCTTGAATTCAAATTTGGAAATTTTACTTCGTCTACGTAAATTCGAAAAGGAGGTTTGGAATGAGGTTGAATTATAGTAACCTTTTTTCAAACCTTAAATTTAATTCATGTTTTTTGCCTTTCTGTGGTATGTTTGATATTTCCGTTTTAGTTTGAATAACATAATTTGAAGAATATAAACAAAAATCTTTAAGTACATCGTATTACTTATGTAACATAATTCAGTAGTTTTTGCATGGACCAAACATGATCAAACCTGATAAAATTAAATAATGGAAGGTTTCGTTCAATCAGATAATACTAAGTAACAACCACATTTCATTTTTTGTAGTTTTTAATAGATTGCTATTTGCTATTAGCCGATAAGGCAACCCATTGTATTTTGCATTAACTTCTAAGTGTTCCTAATTTGTGTTTCAATTCTTCAACAAAAAAGCTCTCCTTCGCTCTATGTTATTTAATAACAACTTATATAACTCATCCAAGTAGCAAAAATTACATAATTTAGCCAAATGACTGTATACAGTACGGGAAGAAGATCGTAAGATATGTAACCTATTTGGTTATCCAACTTAAGTCATAAAAAAGTCTTTGTAATTATGATTATATCTCTTAAACCATACGGAACTATTTGCTTTATTGTTAGCCGTAACTAACGTGTCTAGTGTAACTGCTTCTGCTGATCTGCCTTCTCTTTATCTACCTATACTGGAGACGGCTTTCCGGGTTGATGACAATTTTTAATGTCCTTTACGTAGTTTAATAAATAATATTAGTTACGTATTTTTTCTATTGTCCTACAAATATGAATTGGTGTGACGTCACTTTTCGTATAAATCTTGCAATGTCGTTACTTTTCCTCTTCCAAACTTTAAAGCTAGGCAAAAATGCAAAAAATCGCGTCATATATTTTCCTATTTTGCGTCATTACAATACCGTATTTCACAATATAAGTTCAACTGTCAATCTAAATCCCCAAATACCACCTTGTATAGCCAAACATTTAAACTCGATCAAAACTTAAAAAGGAAAACGGTCATGAGATAAATATAGTAAATTATATCACATCAAAACAATTCATAAATCTTTACAACAACGAAATATTACAAGACATTAATAACAAGAAGGGTGTGGTTTCAAAGCCAATCTGTTAATATAATAGGCACAGACAAAAATGTAGAGCCATAAATCGTAATAAACAGATCAAAACAATGTCAACTTCAACTTAATTAATTCGTTGTGTTATTGCAGTATTATTTTAATTAAAAGCTTAGGGACCACTTACATTTCATCGATAGAAATCTAATCTTATTGAAAGCCGTAAGCCGGTAATAATTGTTATTCATAAGCGTATTAAAAACCTGTTCAATTACTGGCTTAGTTTGCCATTTTTGTTTCGCAAGACGATTGATCTGATATTTCTATTAATTTGGACTACTTCACGGTCTATCGGGTAAATACCACTCTTAAACTCGACTTCAGCTCCATATCGGCATTGTTGACATCTATCTAAAATCTATTCTTTTTTTATTTGACAATTATTTCTTAGCGGAGAGTTTTTTTTTATTTGGAAAAGGAGAGAGAAAAGTATGCAAAGTTTATATTATATACCGCCATAACATCTACGTTCTCGTGTCCAAAATAGATATTTTTTTTAATTATCCTATTGTAAGTATTCGAACTTTCGATCCTAAAACAAAATATTTCCAAGGAATGTACAATAATATAGTGAAGTGTTGCAGGCTTGCAAGTACTTAAATTAATTTGAATTAGGTCGTCGGTCATTGCGCCAGTTGTGGTCGATGTGTAAGACGTAGTGTATCAACTAAGAAGTAACACCTAGCTTGGTAATTCCGGCCGATTGCTTTGTTGTCATGTAGGTGTACCTTATTAAGGCTTGCCATTGATAGAAAATTGAATTAGAGGGCGCCTTGAAAATGGTTGAGTTCAATAGAAGAGTAGTTTGACATTAGAAGGAGTTGTTACTATTGACATCCATTACTCTACCAATGAATAATAAATGCGGTTTTTCTTTTCTGTACACACATTTTGATTAATTTTTTCAGTATTTTAATTGGTTTCTTTTCCACAGCGAGAGTATTTAGGAAGCGATGAATGGAAGGCGAAAACGGGTGCTGTACAGGGAAAATTTAACATTCTTCTTCTCGAAAGTACTAAGTAATTTATTGAAATTAGGCTGCACTTAGCAGTCTAATTTCAATAATAACAATTACTTAATATATTTATACAACATTAGTTCGCTTAACTAGACCACTGTCCACTTGGCACTTAGTAAGATAACGAACAGACAAGTATGAATAGCCCCTAAGCAAATGACAGTTATGCATATTAACATAACCTTGAGCAAATGATTTATATTGTTGTAGTCATACTTCATTGACTTATAATCTGACAGAAGATAAAGTTATCAAAAACATTTGTATGTATGCGGCCTTGTTCGATAGATCTTGAAGATATTTCGTAATAAATATTGTCTTAATATGTTGATAGGTGTTCAATATTTATTTATGTTGTTTTTTTTTTGTCTTAGGCCTCGGTTTCAAATTTAAGATTTTCAAATTAGTAATATTTTGTTAAATTAATTTGCATTTCGTTGTGTGTGTGTGTTTTGTTTATCATGAGTACAATTTATCTATTCAATCAATTAGAAGTAGATAATTCCTTATAGAAATATTCAAATCGGCAGGAATGTGCTTGTATTGCAGGTTATTAAGGTATGCAGATTATTTACCAAACAAGAAAACTAAGTGTCACAAACACAATCTCGTGCAAAGAAATCTGCGCCCGATATCGGAACACCACTAACCTCACCAACAAGACATTCAATCAGGTTTCATATCCACTTAGCTACAACTTACATACTTAGCCTATAATCTGTCACACTTAAATTAATTTAAATAGCCGTCGCGAGTCTAACGACAAGAAAACCTACTGCGACATCTTAAACTAAGATTATAGCGGTTGTGGAAGCGAGACAGAGCTATACACCGTGTATAGTGGCATCTCTTTTCCTCATGTACAATAGTGGTACTGTAAAAGGTAGTGGTAGTCGGTGACCGCATGCAATCAAACACGCCCGATATTCCTAGTAAGAATTCCGTTCGACTTATGTATTATGGAAACCACAATAATGATTCGAGCCCCAGTTTTCGAGAGGCCCAGTGTAACGGCACCTTAATGACATAATAACAGTGGAGTCACCGTCGCGTGTGTAATTGCCCTAACTCGGGTGTCGGGAAAGAATACACTTGGAATGTAAAATGTGGAATAGTTGTGTTATGATGAAAATGTATTGATATGAATATTTGGTTGTATGTGTGAAACTATTCAAATTATTAATTATAGTTACTGTTATTGTCAAAATATCAGGCAAAGAACTAATGAATACCTAAGCATTCAACAAAAAATATCTTTATCCTAAGAATGATTGACTATTCAATATACGTACATTTTAAAACAATGTGTCCAAGCTTCGTTACAATTTTAAGTGTGTACACAGATCAAATCAAAATAAGCCAAGCTCCTTTCCAAGTTCAATAATAACACAATCCATTAAAAAATAAAACCGTAAGTAATACAATAAATTTCTTATCCACGTTTCTACATTCCAGACCAAATCACAGAACATTTCGCGTGATGATTTCGGGCCCGACACCGGTCGGGAGTTGAGATTGTAATACCACGTTATGCGGCCGCAGATTATCTTAAGTACGGTGAGTACGTAGCATACACGACGTACGTAATGTATATGTAGAGTCAGCAATGATAGTCGATGAATAATGTAAGGTGAACAAAACTGTATTTTTTTAAACATTTCTTATGTTGGTCTTTAACTTGTCTTAAGTAGAGTCCGTAGGCCTTCGTGACGTAAGTAGAGTCAACAACATATTTAAGTTAATGATCAAAGTATTTTTTTCCAAATTACAATTTAAAAAAATACTTCTATAATATTGGTGGTAAGCTAATTTTCTAATAAATTTTTATTTAAAATTTTAAGTGATGTTTGATTTACCAATCCCAAAAGCAGTCTTATAAATCTGCGTTTAGACTTTTGTTGCTGACTGTATGTACTGTGTGAACTAGGAAATATGTAACTGTGCTAATGTAGGTAACGTGTGATATCAACAGGTGACGGGTTTTATAACTGTCTTTCAACAATGTGATGATGAAAACTTTGTTAGAACTTGAACTAAACTTTTTGAGTTTTTTTTCGGTGAGATATTCTCAAAAATAGATTTCTTCGAACCCGATTGGTGACCATCGTTTTAAACGCAAGTTACCTTATAAGGGTACCTATCACTTATCTCTTTCGTGGTACAAATTCCTAAAAATGGTGCATTGGTATCTAACTTCAAACCTTACAAATACACCGACACGTCATTTACAATATAAAATCCTATAAACGTAACTAATGAAAAAACATAAAATTAATAATCAATTTCTTCTTTTTTCTTAATCCGAAAACAACCCTTCCCTGTATCCGATAAAGAACCTTAAACGTCTCAATATAAGGGATGATTTTCCTTAACAGCTTTCAATTGAATGGGATTGGACTTTCCTCTATGATTCTCAAGGCATTAAATATGTCGGGGCTTAATTATGAAAGCGCATCCGTTGGTGTCGATCGGTATGACTAGATGGCTACGTCATATCCTTTCTAAGTTATAGTATTGTAGCTACCTGATTGACTTATCTATGTACGAAGTCATTACTATTTTAGTCCTAGAGAGAAGGCAAGTAGTGACAGTTTTGTTTAATCCATTTTCTATTCCAATTTGGGTCTTATAGCTATTACAATAAGGCTCTCATTTACGAAAATTTAGGTTAAAGTTTTGCTCACCCTCTTTTTTTAATTTTTACATATTTTTTTTTATTTATCTAGCAAAATAAAATCTGATCCTGGTTTTGATAGCTTTAATCCCAAAATAATACTTTCATTCTTATAAAAGAAAACATTTGACACCTATATTTCTTGTCAGGTAGGTAATATTGTTTTCTTCGAATCTTAGTATTTCTTTTCATTTTAGCTAAGTCTGGCTACGAGAAAGACTTAAGCTCTTAACACAAGAGTAGGTAAGTCGAAGTACGAAAGTTAATATTAAACAACTTACGCTTTTATATTACTTTTTCCATTATACTAGGCTTAGCCCAGCCTCTAGTTAACCATACTACTTGAATATCTGTATTACCTGTATAAGTTCCTTCTGAATAAAGAAATTAAGTCTTAGTTAAGAACACCAAAGAGTTTGAAATACATAGAAATTAAAAGCAGACTTAAAATAATCAAAAATTCAAATAGCGAACGTCCAAACATGTGCTTGGGAGCACGTGTGACTGTTTTTGCCGGCGTTTTTGCCCCGCATTCCTTTACCAACGGTCTTATAGATAAAAAAGATTGTCTCATTGTAATCGAGATCACGTCGGTACGTAGGCGACTATTGGACCTACCACCATCTTATAAAGTAATACAGGTGCAGTTGTGGAAGCGAGACAGCGTAACAGATGGTATAGAGCGACATCTTGCTCACACGAATGTTACAGTCGTACTTTAAGTGTTGGTAGGTGATCAAGGACAATTTCAACGTGTCGATGTATTATAATTTAAAGTTTTCATTGTAGACATGTGTGAGGTGACGTTTAGCGCGTGTTGTACCATTGTTTTTGTGGTATGGTAATGTTTGCAGATCTTGGTGTCACTATTATTAGCTGAGACACGCGTGGTCTGTGGGATAAGTGGTTTTTTTATTCTTACCTAGTTAAATTGTATGAGTGAGGAATCTTGTATTAACGCTTTTGTTTTTAATTTGTACCAAGGCTGATGTTTACAGACACGTATTTTATACGAAACGATGATTAACGCCGGAGACGCGTAGCCAATGTGTCCAATATTATAAATTCTAAGGTTTAACGCAAGGATAAAGTTATAAAAAAAATTGCTAAAGTAAGTCTGTCTGCACTCTGCAATTCTATTTGTTATGTCTTCTCGTCTCATCAATTTTGGTAAAACTTTTTAACCTTTAACTCGGAAGTTGAAAGTGCATGATCGAGCTTAGCTATAATTTAATAAAAAAAGGAGTAGAGATATCAGTTCAAAAGAAGATCGTTTAATAGATTCTCTATAAATTCAAACGCACCTAATTGTTTTCTACAAGAGATCACGAGCATTAACTTGTTAAACTTAATTGGTACGATTAACTGGTAACTGGTGACACATGGTCAATAATTGTTGTTTAAAAATAATACTTACAATAGGCAGGTGATGGCCAGATGGAGGCTGGCAACATCTGATCGCTTGATGTATTAAGTTTTAGTACTTATCTCAATTTAGCAAATTATTGGAAGCGAAAAAAGTTGAGTAGGTTTTAATTTCGATTTAAGTTAACTGACTGAAACAGAAAAGTAGTATTGTTTTTCTAAATTGCTGTCTATAGTTAACTACAAAACACATATTTTTGAGAAACAAAACGAAGAAGATTATTGTTTAGTGCGTTTTGGCTTTATAATACTTAGGTATCAAACCTATATTGTTACCTAAATTAATACCACAACGACAACTCATGACGTTTTACTGTGTGTAGTTGATTTTGTAAATCGAATTGTGTTAGCCGACTTTTATTTCTGACCGTTCTATAACTTTAGATTCCTCTACAATTTCTAGTTCCTTCAATCAATTACCGACAAAAATAAAGTTCCTTTATGAATCACAAAAAATCCACAGGAAAGTAGGCCCACAAAATACTTCCCAAGGTTTCACCGTAATAAAATGTCAATATTTTCCGCTATTTTGCTCTAAATTCTTGTAAATAACCATTAACCTTGACCATACTTTCCTATTGTACATGCAATGTCATCTGACTAACATAGTTGCTTTATTTGTTACACGCGTTACCATGACAACGGATTTTTTACTTATCAAAATACTATCTGAAAAGTGATGGTTTTTTTTATGACAGTGTTAGTTCCGATATCGGCCACGTGCTAAAAAGTCCATGCAGCTCTTTACAAAAATGGCAACCAGTTTGAAATCTTTCTAAATATGATGCTGCCTCTGTTAATTTCAGATGTAGCCAATAAGCAACAGATTTATTCCGTAGGACACGTTTAACGTCGAAGTATTTGGGGTTGATCTTTTTGTAACAGATGAGATTTTTTTTCTATTGACCATAATCCAATTCAATTATTTCAATGGCTTTTGTTTAAGGCTTAAGGACTTTTTTTCAAGCTTAACACATATAAAATAACACTGTCTTTGTGTTATTTTAAGGTATTGTAACTACAGAAGAAGCTCTCATTATTTGAAGGTTAATCTTTTTGTCATAAATAACATTTTTTTCTATAGGTTATAATCCAATTAAAATACTTCCTTATCCACTATCCTTTGTTCAAGACTTAAAGAATCCTTTTGTCATACTCACAAACAAACGAAAAACAACATTGAATTTAACTATGTATTTTAGACTAATTAGTATACAAAAGGGGTAAGTAGTAAGTACTTATTATTCTTGTACTTTTTACAAACAGCGGGAGATCAAACAGACTACTGTAAGTAATCCGATTATACTTTTAAAGTAACCAGTTAAATAATGCACCAAAAAAGTACCATTTATCATGACACAATGGAATGGTTTAGTGTTGTATCGTGACGAGATTTTTTAGACGGAGATGAAATTGATAACAGTTGCACAGTTTTAGACTTACAGTAAATGATTAAAATGTATTTTTTATTGTTTTTATTTCCGTTGGCCAGAAACGGCGCGGATGTGCGGATCCAAAAAAAATCCCATGGATCTCCTTCCTCCATGGGATTTTAAGTATAAGTATTTTTATTTATTTTTGGTTAATTTCCTTAAAGAATATGAGTTACCTTATCAACTCATACTGGAAGACATATAGAATTGAACACATCCATAGGGCACAGAAGAATACACATTATTCTTTAATAATAAATTGATAATGCCCAAGATTCAAAGGAAGAATATAAATAATCGTATCTCATTTAAATTCAAAAACCCAAAACAAATAACGGAACTCCTTAGTAAAATAAAACAAATCCTAAAATTAAATTCACTCAAGAGGCTGAACAAAGTTGTCTTTGCCCGTCCAATCTCTAACAAAAACAAGATTAAAGACAGTTGTTAATTACGAGGACGACGGGTCTCGGTTTAACTTGACATTTAAAAGGGTTACATACAGTAGGTACTACAAACTTATCTATTCAGGTGACAGTGGCGCTAGCAGCGCTGTCATTCCCTCAAAAGCTGTCAAACTTGTTCGACGAAGTTTTAGTTCTGATTTCCGCCACCAGTAAAGTTAAGCTTGTCGTGTTTTAACAGTCGTGTCTGCAACTGGGCAATTGGACAAACAAACTGCCAGACAGAACAAAACTAAAGGGTAAAGGGCCCTTGTTTGATTAATTACTGAAGTGAAAGCTGATCCTTCTATTTAAGGGGTAAGGGCAATGGTTCTGCAAATGATTTAGAGCTTAATTGTTTTTTTTTTTTAATTAGCCATGCACAATGCACATGACTGAATGCGAGCTTTATTGATGACATTGTTTTTTCTATACTAAACAGTGGACGTGATATAAGTCACGTAATTGACAAACTTGTTACGTAATTAATATCTTTCCCTCATAATAAAAAATCCTATTTATTTAGGTACCTATCATTTTACCTAATTCGACCGTTACCATTAGCGTATTTTCCTCTAGGTTTTCGAACTAGGTATTATTCTACACGCACTATTGTTTAAACTTGTTTGTCTGTCATTGTGAGTCAACTGCCCTTTTAAATTACAGAATAAATAGACTAAATTGATTAAGCTTCACCATGTGGTCCAGTAATGACTAACTTGCGATACGCAGTCTAAAAATATGGCTACGCGTGGTTCGTCCCAGTCTGTCCTTTCCCACTCTCCAACGACGCTGAACTTTGTCATCCAGAACTAGATGTGATTCCCCAACATTATAATATACATTGCCGACTTAAACAGCGAATAGTAACAATCCTATTTGAATTGAGTACGCAATGGATGCGTTACTAGTTGTAAGTATCGTGTAAATTCAATTGTTTTTCGGTATTGGCGCGTATCAGTGGCCTAAATGTGTCACGGTGTGAGTCAGGCCAACAGTTGGGTCTTTGCAATGGTTTTCACAATGCAGATTTACAAATATCTGTATTATTTCAATATGGTTGGTTTTGACATGTGCGTCACGTACCAACTTCTCAGGGAATAAACAGGAATGTATGTTGAAAAAGTTTTTTTTCATCTTCGAAGTTCAATTTCATTTAATTTACTTACCTACCTCTACGCAAATAACTACAGGGTGTTTATTGAATAAGACTTTTGTCGGGCATACAAGTACAACCTTTTCGATTCTATTATTAAAAGCAATCTCATCAAATCTTACGACTGCTGATTATACGGTAAGATTCAATCAATATTAATTCGGATACAAACATCATCAACAGTACTGTGTATTACGTTGTTGGGTTACATCGCAGGAGCGTGCAAAATGCGTAGTAGTTCTGGGAATTCAGGAACTTGATAGTCAGGCAGATATAGCTTTGATAATAAACTACGCTCTGCTTTTTTTTTAAGAAATTGACGTTCGGTGCAATATATGTTTTTATGTTTAGTTATCTTAAGGTGATATGACATCATTAAGTGTTAATCTGCTTTTTAATCAGTGTAAATCATTAAGGATGGATGAATGAGTGTTATAATTTCAAGCAATAGTTAAGTACCTACTAAAAGTCAGTATTATATTATCGTACAGAATGCCCCAAAAAAGTTGTCAGAATCAGAAACTACTCGGGTAAAAACAACAGACGCCACAAAATTACAGAAAGATCCCACTTTGAAACATATTGATTTGTCTTATTCGTGCAACAACAATAAATACAATAAATCCTTTTCTCATGACAGTTGGCACACAACTCACCAGCCTTATGGAAGGCAAATAATGAAGTCACGTCGCGTGATAATGTGCCAAGTTAAACTGATGCGATCGTGAGCTATCCGCGGACAGGTTTGTTCACCCTTCAATAGATTGCATTTAATGCATAATAAAAGAGGTTCGTTATAACTTAAATATTAGATAGATAAAATATTCTTTATTGCACATGAGAAACAGATTTGACAAACATAAAAGTAAAACACATATAAAAACACAGCTATACAGATACACATCTGTACGGAAACTCTTTTTCCACTTCTAATGCAAGGATGAATCAAAATACTTTATATGATTTAAAAATGACTAACATTCATTGACTAAAAAAACTAATGTTATTTAAATCACTGCATAATGTAATGGCTTAAATAAAGAACGTCCTTATTTAATTTAAACAAAACACTTTTTCAAATCTAGGCGCCACATGAATCCGTTATTTATTCACACCAAAAAAACTAAATTATTCAAAAAAGGAACGAAAGCATTAGAAGACCGTTAAGCATTATCGATTTATATCCCTTATCGTAAATCTGATCTATGGACGCATCGAGTACTCGTTTTAAATTTAGAAACATCCATTGTAAGGATTATAAAAACCCCACGCATACTTATAATATAAGATTTATGTGTTTGAGATAATAATCACCACTAATTACATTTTGTAACCAATAAAATTTAATCAACCGGGAAAAATAGTTTTTAATACCGATCCTGACTCCTGATGGGACGAACTGATACGGACATTTTTTAATTTCCTTTATTGAAATTTTGAAAGATTAAAGGATGCGTTATTATTATTTTTTATAAGTAAGTGTTATATTACAGCTATAAAAAGATAATTAGTTTTACAGCCTTATGTTAATAACATTAAAGTATCGTAAAAGTTCATTGTCTTCAAGGATTCTCTATGGTTATGATTTTTATTTAGTCAGTCACAAAAGCTTGATTTATATGACACTTGGTTTAATAAAACGAGGATGAATACGGTCCATAACCTTATAAATCAATCATAACATTCATTTATTCAAGAGCTTTTCAATTTCGTAGAGTGTATTTCCAATGTTGAATTAATCAATCCTTATTCTAAGGGCACTGAACAATAAATCGATGGTCGGCCACATTGATTTAAAAACCAATACGTCAATTTTTGTCACTGGCTGAATATTCATTTGACATTTTTTTCTACAACTAAAAGCCAAGATTTCTTTTTCATTTTGTTAGTTTAGCAATATACCTGTGCCTTCCTTTTGCGTTTAAAAAATATCCTCAAGGTACTTTACATGAAATAGAATCTAAATTGCCACTTAGCGTTTCCCGCGCTTCGAGATTGAATGTGAAATTTCCTTTGCCGTTTTCCCTGTGGCATAAAAAAATCTAGAGATAAAATGACAATTTATATCAAACCTACTTTCTTACACTTTCCTTTCTAAATTATTGTGTTAGTATTGGAATGTTAGGATAATAAAATTTTGCTTTGTGGTGCACTAGCACTTAAAAGTCTTTGGTGGTCTGAAAGGTAATAGAAGATAGTCGGACTAAAATGTTACGTTGCTAAAAATAAGTTTTTTATGTCATCGATGGACGAAAGATTTTCTTTTCTGCGTCATTACTTTATTTGTTTGCTAAATCCTACTCACAGTGTAAGCTTATGGTTATACCACAATATATATGTTTACTTTCGAAAACAATAATAATAATGGGTTTTACTTTCAGTACTATTAACCTAGTACCTTAAAAAAGTAAACCGTTGTTTTATGAATTATGAATAACGGTTCATAAAACAGTGGCAACTTAAAAAGTAAAAAAGGATTTAAGTAGCTCTATCCAATTACCAATCAATCTTGACCCGTAATTGAGGACACAACGTAAAACTACGTTCCAAATACACCAAAAAAAAGGTATCAATCAAAGGTAATTTCTATAGAATAATTAATGACGTAGATAAATAGTGTCTAATTACGAAGTTCCCAGTGAATAATAGTAGTGTAACGCTAACCTAGTTATGACCACGCCTCTTTCAGGGCACGAACAGACAACCGCACAACAACAAAACTTTGATTTTAAAATCGTCCTTAAGTCAAGACCATAAAGTCGATTATAATAATTTGTGGTGGCTAATGTGTGAAAGACTGTAAAAATATTTGGGCCGTCGTGAAAATAATTACAGGATTTAGAACGTTGACCTTTACGATCAATATACCCACTATAGTGACACAATAGACAAAATAATTAAATAACATGACATTATTTAAAAAAACGTTGACTCTGTCGTGTTTCCACACCTTTGTAGAGTCGCTAGGGATGTTCGTGCGTTGAAGAATTAGAAATATTAATGCATTAGTTGTACTTCCTGTAGTCATAGCAATGAGAAGAATAGTGGATTCTGGATTCCAAATATTAAAGTCAGGATTTGACAACTCGCAGTCAGCATGCGTTGTGGTCAATGCTCAATGTCTCTATACTTAATGAGTTCTTTTGTTTTTTGTATCCCATTGGAAATCTTCATGGAATGTCCCTCATCAGGGGCAGCCGCGTCTGTCTATGGTCGGGGGTACGGGGTTCGCTTTCGCATTCACCGCGCCCCTGGTAGGCAATAAGTCCATAGTGTAAGGTGTAGGTTTTCTGGATTCTTACTGAAATATGAACTTTCTGTTTCAATAAAATTACTAGTTAAGTAACTACGTAATATGTCTAGATACTTCTAGACTCCACGTTTAATAGCTGCGTCACATAGTAGTAAAGACATCTCTACACTTTTTATTATCCCACAAGCCATAAACAACTTACACTTTTTAACTTATTCACGCATTGTTTATGCTTTTACTTTTGTTTGTGGGTAAACAATACCTTAACTAAAGAAACACTTAAGTTAATGTGAGAGAAAGTGTACTTCATGTATGCCCACTCTGGCTAGCCAGTGCGTTTCCGTAAAAAGTATTTACTTGTGAGTTTAGCATTCGAAAAGAAAAATAAATGTTTGTGGTATTTGCTGATAATCTTTTTGTTTTGCGAGCTTGTATTGTTTGCGATGTTCTTTTGTTTTCAAATTGAGTTATAAAATGTTTAAGCGTTAGTTGTAATTAGAAGAATACTTAGCTTTCCTTTAAGTGCTTTTTATTGTCTTTACTTGCTTTATGGATAAATCTAGCTTTCATTATGACTGTCTTTTCATTTTATTTGTAAATTCTGAGGTGGATTTCATTCTGAATAGAGTTAAAAAATACGGTAAAGTCAAGTAACAGAATTCTTGAGCAATATCTTACGAAATACCATAATCATAATTTACATTTTTAAAGTATATTATTATACACGTTACCTTATTGTGTAACACCTTCCGTGTACTTAAATGAATTTGATGACCTTACCTTGCGTAATGCGGGTAATATAATTTTGGTCGGTTCGTGTATTAAATAATAACCATATCTCACACTTAGTATAACAAATACCTGCATGGCTTTCAGAGCTTAAGCTTTAATCTTCTATAATCTTAATTTATTAACAGAGGGGACACATCTGAATAAGCAACTGGTATTAGTATACGAAGGACAAATAATACCACGTAAACTCTACACCAAAAAACATTTTTCACGCAAAAATGAACTTTAACACCTTCGAAATAAAGGTCACATGTTAAATATGAATATGTATTGTTAAGTCGGTAAAGTATTTGTGAATGGTACAAAGTTATTCATCAATGTTGAAATAAGACGCTGCGGTGGCTATACGGTAACCCTTTAGCATTGGATGCTTCGCGCATAATGATTAATATGTCTTGGGGACATCAATATAAATGTATGAATATTTTTGGAAGAGGGGGACTACCAACACATCTGGTAGCAAAAATGGTTATGTGGAAGCGAGACAGCGCGCTACACGGTGTATAGCGGTGTCTCTCTCCCACAATTGCGATAGTTTTATTTTAAGTTATAGTAGTAGCATTTTTGAATAACTTGTCTTCAATGTCAAGTTTCGTTTCTGTACTATGGATGATGAATTTAAATTGTTGGTATTTTAGCTTAGGCTCAAAAACATGATTATAAAACTTGTCAAGTGCGACTTTGGTGACGGGCGACTATGTGTTGATTTATTGGTCAGATGCAAGTTATAATTTATGTTTCTTTTTTGTACTGTTGCCAACATGTTTTTTTTATTTCTACATAAAAAAATATCGTTGTTAAAGATGTTACTCAAGGATAGAATTAAATTCACTGACATTGAAAAATAAAAGACAACTATGTATTATGTAAGTAAAAGCAAGAATTAAGGAAAGCACTAAAATTTATTTGACATACGTATGTGAACACATTACCGACGAATTGCACAAAACAGTTGACACCGCAAACAAATAATTCTCTTTTCTTTTTTTTTACCTTCACATCAGGTCACTAGGATCAAACATAATAACCAGAAATAGTTACACCATAGAGGCATAGAGCTACAAATTTTAGGGCCAAACCTTTTTGTCACATTTCGAAAATTATCGCTCTACAATCTAAGGTCACAAATTAACATCACCAATAAAATGTAACATAAATCCGTATATTCCACAAAGGGGATGAAAATTTTATGACCCTAGAAAAAACCACATTCTGACGATTTTTAGAACATGTTTATTGTGTTTAATACACTATAAAAGGGGACGAAGTTCCCAAGGACATAACTTTTATATTTGGACCTCGCCCCTAAAAAAGTTACGGATCACGTACGCATGCACTTATAAAAAAAGATCGGTCAATCTAAATCAAACTTTAAATCCATTTAAATAGAGTACAAAGTTCCTTAAATATATTTGCTACTGATCAAACTGTCACAATTTACACTTCATTCTAAACTAAACGTTAACAGTATAAAATAGAGTACAGAATCCCTTTCCTGAGATCAAACTGTCACACATGATGCGATCCGACAAATCTTTCTGAGAACCCCCAAATCACGGCTTATTTGTTTAGAGCCAGGATTATTTTTTTCATAAGTGTGAAGTTCCTAATCCCATCCTAATTTCATCAAGTGCTTCTGAGAAACGGTAATGATTATTTAAATGAACATTTTTCACAGTACTCTTATAAACATGTGGTGCGTGTAACTTGACACCTTAGGCTATAAATTGAACGCAGCTGCCGTATAATGAGATGTGAAACAATAATACTGTGGTAATTTTAAGTATTAAATGTAACTAACACGTCTAACGTATTCGGTTTTGTTTTGAACTTGCATTGAGTTTGGTGTATTACCACGAACTTACAAATATAGCCCAGCTTTAGCTCGTGGGTTAGCTTAACCGAGTAGATCGCAATATTCAGAGTATATGTATATTTCCCATAGCCTTTTTTATATTTCAAACTAACTTGATATATTATTATGTTTACGTTCAATTGGTTAAGTGTTTTAGCAGTCAAAATGTAATTTACAAACATTGACAGAGATTCGAAGTTACTTTACTTTTTCGATTTACTCATTGTTTGTTACACTACGTACTGATAAATTAAAATAAATAATAGTGAACTAACTTTTTAACCACAATATATTAGTTCACTGTCCTGTAAACACAGGACGTGTTATCGGGATAAATACACGCGAATTTAGCATAAATTCAGTAGAAATCTAAAAATAAAACATCCTGCTTTATGCGAATTCTCGATAAGCATATTCAAATTTTAAACCGTTCGCTTTTGTTTTAGAATCCACAAGTTTTTATCGAATTTAATTTTAAATGAGTCGTGTAAAAAGGTTTAACTTAAAATCAATTTCTAATTCTAGATTATAATCAATGTATTCAATATGCCTACGAAACAGGGACGGACGTATCTAATATCTCTAAAAAAAGGTGATTGGAAACAGGTAGCCATACAAACTCAGCCAGACGATTAGCATCGAAGTTTTTATTTACTTTTTTAAGCACATGATTTAAAGGTTAGTTTTTTTTCGAAGTCTTGGTAGCCAGTCTCCTCTGTCAACACGGATTTTTATCAAAACATTATCTGGTGTCAAAAAGATGGATTCCTACGGTGATGTGTTGTGTACAAAGTCGAAGAGTGATATTTTAAGACTCTACCCTAGTCACAAATAATATATCGTTAGTTTATTTTTAAACATCTTTTCGTGGTTTTTGGGTACACAATTCATGTTTAATTGTAAGTCCGTAATTTATGTGTGTAAAACTACTACTTAATGTTTTATTGTAATGACCGACATAAAAAAAAATATTATGTCGGCTAACTCTAAGGGCCAAGTAAGTAAATCCATAACTCTTTCAAACATAACTGCCAGAGATGATTAAAAAAAGAATGAATTAAACAAAATGGCTGCCTAATGTCATTTTATTGTCAGCATCGTCCTGCTCCAGCCGTTAAAATTAAACGTGACACAATCAAGTCAACTTTAATTTTTCGGTAAATATATTATGTCCGTTGCATTATCATAATAGTAGGATAAAATATTGTCAGTCATAAACATCTCATTGAGAGCCGTTAAAAGTTTAACGACTTCAACTCTAAGCACAAACGTTAAAATGTAATAAAATGTTGCCACTCGCTAAACAGATTATGTGTTGCCCTAACAGAAATTCTTAGCAGATGTGACGCAAAATGAGGATTAAAATCGTAAAATTTTGTATTTATATGAGAAGTATAAGGAGGCTGGGTTTATAGTTTGTTGCCTAAGGATGGTAACGGTTACATCCGTGTTTGATACTGGTTGGTAAAAGGTCACCTATGATGCGGTCCGTAGGACCAAAACAAATATTTGTGTGCAAATGTACATTGTAAACTTTTATCCGTCGTTTATGCATGAGGACGTTTTCATTAACGTTTTGTTTGACAGTCAGGAAGGTCGAACACTACATGTAAAATGGTGAAGGGGCAAAATCCTGTGATCACAATAACTGCATGGATCTGATCAAATATTTCATTTTTTTCCTAGCCTATTGTGTCCCACTGCTGACCTCCCCCAAGTCCTTCTACGTTTTTTGGTTACCTCGAACCAGTCCTCGCGGTGTACATTCAAATCATCCCGCCAACGCTTTTTAGGCCGGTCACGGCGGCGAAAATAGAATTATAATTATGAAAAACCCGCAAGGACCTGTCAATGAACCATTCGTACTGCAAAGAGTTCCGATTTTAACCATTACCTTAAAAACAACAGGAAGATTAATTATTGAAGATGAATCAGCACAAGAAGAACAAAATAATGTAAATTCCAAGAAGATTTTAATTGCAACATGATTTGGCAAAAGCGATTGATTGTTTTCGCTAAATTGTTTAGATTGGACAAGTGAATGTCCTAATCAAGTTCAAGATTAATACTATACGGTTCTAACACAGCCATGATTATTTGAAGTATTGTACATTATAAATGTGATCAGAAGGTCTATTTTAGAAACAAGCTGTAGGTACATCTGTATGTATAGGCTTCCCTTCACTGTCACATATTATGTTTTAGTGTACGCATTTGATACAATAATTATTACGTTTCCCGCAAAATTCCGTACACAAATCCCAGTTTTATAACGGAAACAGTATTGGCCTCCAAGTGATAAATCACCGACAAAAACATTCATGTGTCGGTGTATCCGAGTGGCGCCAACGACCATAGATAAAACAAAACCCTTTTGTTTTAGATAGACGCAAATGGACTGAAACGTGATAATATTCAGCCTGACGCAACAAAAAAGAAATATTTGTACACTTGCACAAAACGGACGCCTTTCTCGGCGCCATTTTTTTTTTTTTTAACAACATATGGCTTGCAAGTTGAATAACAGAAAGCTTAGACAATATATTTGCGCTTTCTTTTTTTGTGTTTGTGAATACGTGCCAAAATTGACACCAGTTCAATTTTAGAGCATTGTCTCTGTTTGATTAATGTTAAAAAAATCGTAGGCCATAGACAATGAATGATATATGAACTCATTTCATATGTTATTTGTGTAACGTGTAGTCGATATTTCATCGCCGGTTGTCGATTGTAAATGTGACGATAAATAAAAAATAAAAGTTTAGTTAGTTTTAAATTATATTATCTACATTTTATCTATTTTTATTAGCTACTGGTTCACGTTATGCTTACTAGGAAATAAATTATCGACTAATAAGCATCGCGTTTGGTTTTTTTGACGGATTTTGTAAAAAATCAAGAATTGCAGCGTACAAAAATGTAGTTAGCTATGTTGAATTGCCGGAAACGTGATAAAGAAATTCGGAACCAAGGATTTCGCATAAACAGGAAGAACGACAAAACCTTGGGGTTTATCTAATGTTTTGAATCACAGTGGGAAAGTCATCAACACAAGTATGCATCATACTTTGAAATTTTGTGGTTGTTATTATAAACATATTATAATTATAACGGTTAAAATAATATCTACACAGAATAGACCTACAAATTAAGTATCTTTTCTTTAAAAGGTGTAGAAGAGAATAAGTAAACCAAGCCAAAATTACCTTTAACAGCCAAAACAAAACGTACGTAAGTGCAAATTATCGTTAAATTAAAGTTTTTCATTTAGTTCTTACTTTTAAGGATAAAACATATAGTACCAGTACGATGACTGTCGTTACCCGGCCCTGAAAAGGTCGATGTAATTTTTCAGTGTAAAAATGGCAGTGACATTTGGAATGGACAGCTTCAGTTTATTTTGTTAGGACTCGCAAATAGATTTAATTTAAAAACGCAATACAAAATCTCCTATGTCATTGCCTGCTGTTTCTCACATATTTTTTCCATCGCAAATGACTGAGGTAGGTATATGTTAACATTCAAATGACGGATAAAAAAATAGTTGTTGCATTAGTGCGAAAAAATGCTTCAAAATATTAATTAAATCAACCCAAGCACTTAGAAAGTCGTGAAGGGTGAGTAATTCGGGTTCTGTCAAATAATTTGATTGACCTTCCAAAAGCCCCACTCAGTATCAGCTACTTCGATTTATTTCCAACATTTTTTTCTATCTTGGCACAAATACTTTTCCACGTCGCATGCAAAATAAAACATTTGTTTACAGTAGTATTTTCCATGCATATCAGTCCACTACGGAAATTAATTATGTTGTAATCTTCCGGGTGGACAATAATGTATTTGTATTATTTCCCGAGCGATTACAAACGGTTTTGCATGTTTCTATTCACGCGATCGAATTGTTAGCTTAAGTTGTATTGTTCATTGTTGTGTGTCTGCTCTTTTTTCGTAGCTTTTTTGTTTTATGGCTGCTTTTAAGTATCAGAATGTATGCTAACTTGTAATGTTGCTGAATTGTATTAAAACCTGAATTAAAGAGCTGTAGTAAACTGTTTTTTCACGGGTATTTTTTGCAGAAAATCTGTATTAGTGTTAAAAGCTGTAAAAGTCGTGGTATCACTGCCACGACTCTTACAGGTTACAGATTCGGTTTGAAAAGTCTCTCCAAATTGCAATAAAAATACGGAAGCCTTACAACTAAATAGTCTTTATAGAAACACGCCCCAAGTTGCAGAAGAACTATAAAACCAGTCCACAATAGTTTCTCAATCGTAATAATTCAAGCATATCTTATATTTGGCCTAATAAAACTAAACATTATAGCGGAATTGTTATGTCCTATTGTCAGTAAATTGTTTTTATCCGCACTACATAGAATAAAGACGATCATTCTGCCATTTGTCACGGTCGAGACACCCGAGCTGACTGACACAAGGTTATTGTAATAAGAGATGAACTGACAGAAGTATTATTGGTATTGCCTGTGCCTGTAACATGAGCTTTTAATGTTGTGTGAGCGAGACGCCGTTATGACAAATATATTGCCGTCTCATTTCGACAGTGGTCCCACTGGAGGTGCTAAGGTGTATGTTACAGTTGGGGTCCATAGCAAATATGTGGGGTGTCAATACGGAATTAATTTTGAAACCAGACACATACGTTTTTAGGAAATTGTGTGAGCTAGTACTTTACGTAAATGATTTTTCTCATCCATTCTTCTTTATCGATTTGGTATTTTAATCGTGCAGTTGTTATCCTAAGTTTTAAAGATCTAAGCATACATAGGGATGGAATGACAGACTAGAGAAGAGACTTTGCTTTATAGTATGAGTTAATATTGTTATAACTGTTATACCTTTGAGAGATTTTATTATCTAACCTGTTTTAAATATCTCTTATTTTTAGAGAACTGATAATTATGATTTATCAACTGATTTTTTTATAGAGCACAAAGTAATAATATAGTTATTAATTTATCTAATACGCCTTAGTTTTAATAATCCTTGGAAACAAACAAACTGTGTCAGCGGAAATTATTAACATTTACACAATAAAACATTATGAAACAAAGTTGTTGTAAATATTGTTATTGCTACAAATGGCTTCTGTTATTTTACGTGTTTAATAGTTTAAACAACAAACAAAGTATCTTCTTTATGTTTATTGTGCTATAAAGATTTGGTTTTAAGACCATTACGTTTGAGTAATATTGCATGGTCAATGTAGTACCGTAGATGTTTCACTCGTAGTTGAGAAATAGAGAATAGGCAAGAAAAAACTATATTGACCGCGATCATTGCTGCTTCGTTGAGAAAAATGTCAAACGGATTGAAAAAGATAAAGAATCGGCCGCTCCTGGACGGGACTGCACGGGAGTGGCTGAATACTGGGCTGAAACACTCGGTACACCAAGCTCCCTTTTAGAGGCCTGCGAACGTCCCAGGAGACTTCTGCGCTTCTGGAGGGCATTGGGCTGGCTGGATTAACCGCCCCAACACCACTACACGCACAAAGGGCCACAGGAGCCTACGTGCGGAAAAATGGAGCCCACCACCAAATACCAAGAGATTTTTTTTATATAGTACCTTAACTTCTTTGCCGGTTTCAAAATAAAAGATTATAACTGTTGATATTTTTATCAGAAGGGTCCATTTAATACGCCGGTATAACAAATACTTTGCATGAACTACCTCAACAATATTTATAGAATGTAGCGTATTTTGTACATATATAAAAAATATCTGGTGCTGACAGAGGCCTTCAGCCTTCGTTCATGTCACTGAACTTGAATTTAAATACTACCATTACAAATACAGCTATTACAAAAGTTCATTCAGAACATACAATTATATTCTGTATGAATATAATTTGTCCTAACAACGTACAATTTACTTAACAAAGTACACACTATGAAGAACGGATTGTGGTAAACAATTAATTTGTTCAGCGCAACCTTGAGGGCTCGCACGTGAGGATCGTTCTCACGGCTGCGCACGCGCATGTTAACGCAGTACAGTCAGCAACACTGGCCCTACTTATTACTTTGAAGTATCTACATGAATTACTTGTATCAATTACTGAAAGTACGATTTTTTTTCATAGCCTATACTGTCCCACTGCTGAAAAAACGGCCTCCCCCAGATCCTTCCATGTCTTTCTGCGATTAGCAGGGCAAAAAGTCCATAAACAGCAGTTAGCAGGTTCACCAAGCTTCCCAATTAAGTCAAATGCAACTTAGTATTAAGACTAGGACACAAAGTATCTAAAACAAAATGATTCTACGGACAGGTGAGTGAACAACTGATCACCAATACTGTACAGATCACAAAAAAAAATTACAGTTTGAAAATCTGACTTTGTTTGCAAACTTTTGTTACTGGTCGTACATGTAAGACAAGCCTACCACCACCTTGTAAATTAAGACTGTTGCAAACGTGGAAGTGAGACGGCGCTGTACGCCATGTAGCGCTTTGTCTCATTCCTACAAGTTCAAGATGTTTCTGTAAGTTGTGGTGATAGGCTTACAGCCCACGGGTCCCACACTATGTTGATACGGTTAAAACGATTTTCTGCTAAGTTTAGCGATGGTTTTGTTTGAGTAAACTTTTAAGCTAAATATTTTGATACTCGTATAAATCTACATTTTCAAAAAAAATGCATGGATTAATTGTAGTTTATCAATAAAACTTTTCTGAAATTATTAAGTTAAAACTTTTTACTTTGAATACTATTGAATTGTGTTGGAATAGTAGCAAATTTAATTCTAAAGGCTACGAATAATTACTTACAATTAACTTAATAATTACTTACAATTAAAATTACTACGAATTTATTAATCGTTCTGATGATCAAATCCTTCTTATCACTAGAAAAAAAAGATGACGAATTGAGACCCTCCTCCTTTTTGAAGTCGCTTGAAAATACCAATTGTAAAATTCGTAAAAAAATATGTGCAATATCAATGATTAGGGAGTTATTAAGTTTAACAATAACCCACACATACACATGTCGTGTTAGCAAAAATCCTCGACCTTGTTTTATCATAGAAACAATACATACAATAGCATAATATATTTCCGCAAAGGATGTAAATCCTAGGCGGAAGAAACTCGCAAAATAAAAAATAATAACGGAACAAGATTATTAACAGCTGCTAAATTAATAGAAACAATTTAAATTCATTTGTTTATATGACTAGTAAATTTTTGAATTCAAATCGCTTTGTAAATCGAACGATACGTTATAAACGTTATAAAAGATAATGGCGACTTGCAATTACATAATTGAATTCTATTTTTAAACGTGTTTTGTAATTACAACCGTACTTTTTTCAGTGCTCGTGTTGTTTTTACACAGAGAAGTTTTGCGTAAAAACTAAAATTGTATTTAGTTTTTTTTTTTAACCTGCCATCAGCAATAAGGTTTTATAACTATTAAGTTACTCCATGTTGTGAATAATGAACTCATTCAAGGTTCAAATTAAATTGATAAATCCTTTGCCAAAATGAAAAATGTATTCGAATCCTTCATTCTACTACGAGTAACATAAGATCGCGTTGGGCGAAAATAAACGAACTTAGCCGAGTACACCCGAAGTCATTTACTTTAAAACCATTTGTTTTGGAAACAGACAGTTTTAGGACAATTTTGTTTGCAATATGTATGGAATTCGAGTTAGTTAATAAGGTAACTGAGTTTGTTACCGTGTTATACGCAATTGTTCTGCATTCCGTTAATGTTTAACTGCATAGCATGTGACTCAGTTAAAATAGTTTTCTTTAAATGGTTGTATGAGATTATTTCATAATTAATCGTAATGCAATGTTAGAAGTATTTATTTGTTTATTGTTACAAAAATATTTTACATGTATAGATTTTATAATGTTTATTGTTGTGTAACAATCTAGACCTTTAGGTATATCCTTGCAATTAGATAAAAATAATACAATGAAAAAATTAAAACCTCAGACAGGACTCAAACCTACGACTCCTGGCTAAATTTTATATCCTTGGTTGCGTAATTGTAAAGTTGCGTGATGTTAAACTAAACTTTTAGATATCTAACCCCTCGTTAACTTGTTTAGAACTTCGTGACGATCTCACATCAGATATCCTTTACTTCATATCCACGTTTTTAATATAAAGTCTTACTGTAGAATTGAGGTTACGAATAAGCAATAAATGCTCCTATAAATCACAAAAAAACAATACACTAATCACGATTACATACGATAAATCATTAAAATAAATAGCCTCAATGATTGCACCTTGGAGTGAGTCAGGTTACCGAATAAGTGATCGCCCACTCCATTCCTTCATCAAAACTCCTTATATACGTAAGGCCAGGGGTCCTATTACCAACTCTTAAAGTAAGACTGCAGTGTAGGAGCAAGATAGCGCGCTACACGTGTATAGAGCGTTGTCTCTTTTACTCCTTTTAGAGTTTTGGTAGTAGGCCCCTGCACATCACGTTATTATCAAAACTGCAAGCCTTTGTAGGCGTGCCGACGGAATGCGTCATTGATTTTACTATCTGAGGTGAACGGTTCATTGTCGGCCTTCGTTTGTTTCAATAATATTTCTGCGGTGTGAGGTTTCTGAACTGCGCTCAAGGCTGTAGGTTAAACGTGACGTTGGTGCGTCATTTGTTTTGTTGTGTATACTTTAAAAATCTGTTTTATATCCTGAAAGAAAAACAACAAACAAACTTAACATTGCTTTCAGGGAATTTGACAGATTTTTCTAAATATTACTAACTGGTATGTAGACACATTTTATAGTTTAGTTACAATATCGATACGAGATAATTTTGTTTAGTTCTAACATCCCGTGCACCCAATCCAGCCATGACCACGGTCGGTGCAACTCGGCCGAAACGTCGCGTCGGGAGAAAAGTAATATTGAATTACATCGCGAATAAGACCCATTAGTCGTCTTATATACGAAGAATTACGAGCAGTAAGCTATAGAGTCAAGAGTTTCTTATATGTAAAACAGTTCTTAGTCGCTACTGACAAAAGTCCCCTTTACCCTACACTCTGTATCATTGTCGCTGCACAACTATTGGCGATACTTAATATTATTGATTGGCAATTAAATCGATCAGACATGTGTGCCGATCACGGCCAATGAACCTGCTCACATATCTTCTTGTATTCTTGAACATTTCTGCGTTTGTTAGATAAGAGAGAAATAATTGTTGGTATATTGATAATAATCTGGTTTTATTATTATGTAATATTGTAATTATTTATTTATTTATTTATAGGTAGATATAATTTGTGTGCTACCTAGTAATTTAATGCGCTTAAGTCTAAATTCAGTTGCATGATTATATTAATTACATGAATCGATTAGATTGCGTTGTATATAAATGTATGTTCGGATTTTAACTAGCGTAATTGGCATCCTAACACGAATACTATCAACAAAGTATTCGTAACGTAAACATTACAATTAGTACAGATTTTATGACTCTGATATTCATATTAATTATGCCTTTGCTAACAAAAACTCTTCAATTTGTCAACTTTAGAATTGGTAGACACATTCAAAACTTGAAGGAAATTGCTTACGCAAAATGATAACAATACTTACTAAAGTTTCCAATGACATCAATGAGCTTAGTTGACGTAAAATTTTATTATTGTTACACTAAAATATTATTTTAATTTTGTTTTTTTATTATCCTTTTGTTTTTTTTCTTTGTTTTGACTTGATCCTAATATTAAGCTACGTCAACCAAACTCACTGACGTCATAGTAAACTTTTATAAGTATATTTTTCCTTAACATTTTCAGGACATTCCTGTAAGGATAAGGATAAAGGAAGATTTTGTACAGGCATGACGTCACAAACTTTTTGATTGTTACGCAGTTTTAAAATGTGTGTGGTTTATGTTCGTTACACATTTTTGATAATATTGAAGTTGCTTTTATTTTTTTTGACGCAGATTAGAAAAACAAAACGAAGCATACATATTTGTATAGCTTATGGTCTTACAGTGATATTACAAAGAGTAGTTGACCTCAGAAGGGAATCATGGGATTAAAAAGAAGAATAAATCAATGCAATAATAATATTGTATAGCAGTTTACAAACTTTACTGCTTTACAATATTATTTAACTAGAATACCTTGATGTAACTACAGCCTAACTTCCAGTTACATCAATAAAACTACAAACTTGACGATACTCCTTAAAAACGCATGTTTGTTATGATGTCCCACTGCGCACTGGTTGAGTAGGAAGTTTCCCACTTTGAAAACTTCCTGCTTTTTAATACTTAGTACCTAAATAACTCCTTCGTAATTTTCCTACAACTAAGTTTAGACTAGTAATACCTATAAGTAGTCTATAAGTTTCCATGTTTGTATTAAACTTCTATTTAACCCACAAATAATATTCTTTTGTGACGATTTTTTACAAACTTCATCATCTTGCATTATGAGTACTAGACAACTGATAAACATACTTACATACTATAAATGATTGTGATTATAAATGATTGACACATACATTTGTCCAGGGTGTAAATCCACAACCTCCTGTATAGCAGTCAGGGCCGCCAACCACTAGACCAACAAGCCCGTATTGTTGCTCCAAAACTGGAGATAACTCTTTGTACAATGTTTTTTTGACGCACTTAGATTTAGGGACAACTGGGGACTAAGTAGTAAGGTAGCTGGGATACAGTAACTAGGAGTAGTATTACTGAACTGTTAACGAAAAAGACCGGGGTCGATAACATCAACGATCCTCAATGTTAATGCCATGTCAGAAAACTCTTAAAGTCTTCCAATAACCTGTTAAACAAAATATCAAATCATCACAAATGAAACTTCATAGTTATTTATGTAACTTGTCTTCATAAAACGTAGGTCACATTAAGTGCCATCAACTAGCCTACGCAACGATTGTTAGGTCCACCCGCTAAATTATTGCCTATTGTTGATCTTTGAATGTGGCAACACTGGCACCTAGCTAGAGATGGTAACTGGCTGGAGAAGTTATATTACGGGAATATTTTATTGAATATATTCTCAGATCATAATACCATACCTGTTACTCGGTATTAGGTAAATAATAGGGAAGTAATATTGTCATAAATGACATCAATAAAATGGCAACAATTTTTTTCTTTTTCATACCTTTATAACAAGTAATACAAATAGTAAATTTTTGTATCGCGGGGGATTCAATTCACATGCATAAATAAACCCAGACACAGAACAAGCCATTGTGGATCGCAGAAATTCTTGTCCTACGCGGGAATCGAACCCGTGACACGTTGTGCACAGTAGTAATAGGCGTGGTGACTTATACCACTCGGCTATCCGTGCAGTCACATACTAATGTTTTACATAAGATGGTATCAAATCTGTACCTGTTACGGATATATTCGTTACATCTCTACACCCAAGAGACAAGAAACTGAGTAGGATCTTCACGGATACGTCGCGTGGGCTTTCAATAGACAATATAGACATTCATGAATATTTTTGATTGTAATTAAAACTTGGTGATGGATTGTCTGTGGTTTGATGTTTTGTATTGTATGAGGATGTGTAAAGGCATGTTGTACTTTGTAAGCTCAACGATTCATTCAAGATCTAATAGGTAGTTTGGTGCTATCCATTTTTCATAAAGGTTTCAGGCCTTTGCCAAATTCGCATACCAAATTAATTATACTTATCAACATAAGGAAACATTTGAAATACAAAACACACATTTTATCCGATATATTAGCTCTATTCTTGTTTAATTTAAGGTTAATTTCATATAAAACCTTCTCATCAACCGCTATAATTAAAGTCAACATTACATCATTTTAATGTAAATTAATGAATTCTTAATTCCCTCATAAAATTACGCAACCAACATCAAAACATAATTTACGTATCATTACACAACAATGTCAATATGATGCTAAATCACGTAAATTCGTGAGTTAAAGAATTAATTGATACTTAACATACTTATTTCCATACATCCATACATAAAAGTGGAATTGCATGAAACTCATCCATCCGGTAGACGGCGCGGCGCCACACCTGCGCGGGCGCATGCGACGGACAACTGGTAGCTATTAGCCAATACGATGACATTACATTAAATATTTGGTTCATTCCCATTAGTTCGATTCATCAGTTCGATCGTCGAACTAGTGAGATTTTTTTTTCTCATTAGTTCGACCGTCGAACTAGTGAGAATTTTTTTTCTCATTTGTTCGACCGTCGAATTAATTAGATTTAAAAATAATTCTACGACATTTATGTTTTACTAATTTCGTAATAAAATAAAAAAAACACTTGCTACGTTAAAAAATATATTCGTGTACTCATATTTGTGCATCTATAGCATATCTTTGATCAAATAAACAGTTGAAAAACTCATAAATTATAAGGTAAAAACCTAACAAAGTAAATAAAAGAAAAAAAAAGTTTGACCGTCGAACTAATGAGAAAAAAAATTCTCACTAGTTCGACGGTCGAACTAATGAGAAAAAAAAACCTCACTAGTTCGACGATCGAACTGATGAATCGAACTAATGGGAATGAACCAAATATTTAGAGGCAGAAGGTGCACTTTCAATTGTACTCGAACTTAAAACTGTTGGCTATTAAAAAACCTCGGCTAATAAAAATTTATGGTGTTCCCACTAAGGAACTTATTATTTCTAATTTTATGAATTCTACACATCTTATTTCTTCCCGCTCCCACATTTAGTAATAGCAATATTTAACACTGATTTCTTTACATAAACTTATGTAATTCATCATTACATGAAACTTAACATCAAAGACTGATGGACCAAATCTATAACTAGCTCTGCTGTTAAAAATAAAATAAAACTGATGTTCACATGATAAAATTAAATAATAAACACAATTTCGTTTTCTTGAGTAGGTAATCAACGCAAGATAGATTGAATATTCTTTATTGCACACTACATGAAAAACAAATTTGACAAAAGTATATCTTTTGTTTAGTATAGTTTCTGTCACATATTATACTGTATTGTGATTAAATGATATAATATGTGAAAAAAAAAACAATCGTACAAGTTACAAGATTAGACCTTCTGTGTTCCTTCTATCGTAATGACCGGTTCTTACGGGTGTTTTCCCTTTAATGCGGTACAAATGTAAATGGAGCAAGTGACTAATATCGCAGGACTCTCTACTTGGCTGGGTACAGCTTTAATTCATGCTAATGTTGTAAGGTGTACGATAAGTAATCTTAGTTTATACGTAGTAGGATTAGAGTCAATAACATTAGAGGAAAGAGAGTCGAGACGAGAGTTCTAGTACCTGAGTTGAAAACACATCGTACCTACTATTACACGTTGTTAAATGAATATTGGTGAAATTGACATGGATTGATATTACTGAATGGTTCTGTCTTCTGAAACACTTAATCACCTAAAAATGATTTGCCGTTGAGAGAGATAAAAAGATTAACCAATTTGCGTTACCGACTAGATTGTCCTCGTAGTCAGGTTGCCAATGGTGCCAGGCGTATAAATGAGATAGAAAGTACTCCGATTGGGGAACCTCTTATTACGCACCCAAAAAAGCAGAAGAAGAAATGATGCAAGATTGCGAAAACTACATCATTTCAGATAGCTATCTCTTAAATTTTGGTGACTGACACATACATTTGAATACATTGACAGATCGTATAATTTGCGTCAACGATCTCAAATGCGTCTTGTTACATGTCAAGAGTGTGTCAAATAAGGTTTATGATTATTATCAAAGAAAGTGCGACATGTCGGTACGAGTGAAAATACAAAAGTCTGTTACATCTTTAGGTTGAAAACTGATAAAAATGACAATTGGATTACTTATTAAAATGCTACCGATTAAATGGGCAAGAAGAGTATTTTGAAGTAGGTACCTAATCAAACTATTTTCAACATAAATGTTATAGAGATGTCCGTCAATCAATCGATATTAGAATCAATTTTAATCGGCATTCGAAACATTCAGTTACATCCAAATTGCAATAAAATTATAGCAATTGAAATGGTATTAAAACTCTTTGTTTTTTACAAAAATAATGGCTGGCTGGTTTTTGATAGATAACCTTTAAAACTTATTTTTATTTATAAGTACATTGACTGCAATACTAGAGAAAGTATACAAATCAATTTGATAACTGTTTCTAATTTTAAATTTCATAATTTCTCCTTCGTGCATTTGTAGATAGGATTATAGTCCAACAAATCTAAGAAGTACCGTTTGACAGTTATGACAAATAGGATAATAGGGTTGGGAGTAAAAAAATCGATTACTATAATATCCGATTTTTATGAGATCGATTACTATAATATCCAAATTTTAAGAGATCAATTGTCATAATGAAATAAAAGTTATGTTTAGGATATTTTATTTATACACTACTAGTATTAGAATCGTCATCGTCATCGTCATTTAAATTAATGACTAGTTGATTATCTATGAAATTATCAAAGTGTACGTCTCTGTCGAAGTCGTAATTTATTTTAGGGTACCTATGTATTAAGTGCATAATGCGGTCGCGCAGTAACGTGTCGTCAATTGATAATTTGAAAGTAATACATTCGATTTTTCATACACCGTGTAACATAATTAACGCACATCCTGAAACTACTTTGTTCAGAATCGATAACAGAATCCATTTCATTAATAAAAATAAATATTTTTTTTTACCAAAAAATTATTTAGAAATAATTAAATTGTAGACACTATTTTCATAAAGCACTCGAAGTAAACGAAAATGAGCCTTAAGTCGATGCAATAAGGCTTTAGCAATTCACAGCGGTTCACACTTTCAAATTTCACTCGTTTTGCCAATTATTTGTACAAATTATTCTGACAATATGTAATAAAAACAAATATCTAGGAAAATGATAAAAATGTTTCAATACATTAATTGTGGATAAAAAAGGATATTCTTTTTGGGGTGTCTGTGGATGTGCGTTATTTCCGTTACACGTTGTATATGTAATCGATTTTTTTGCATACAAGTGTATCTGAAGAGTCACAACACTACAAGCAGTGACCTAACTATGTGACTTTGCAATGAGGTCAAAAATAGAACTATTAGAAATTATTTACTATGTAAATATGTGTTATTTTGCTTTGTTTGAAAGTTTTCAATTGAATTAGGATATTAAAAATTGAAATTTTTTTGATACAATAATAAAATCTTTCTAAATTCATGGTTTTATGACAAAGGTTGTCGAAACTGAGTATTGTACGCATGAACAAAGTTGTTTCGGTTTGAAAATGATGAAACGTCAAACGGTACTTCTTAGATTTGTTGGACTATAGATGGTGCTAATTAATTAAAAAGATTAATTTACTTTAGCCGAGAGAAGCCAATATTTAAAAGTGTTTGTTTGGAATTAACGACGAACAGCGAACCACTCACCCTATTTAAAATTAACTATCTATTTCAAAAGCAAACAGATCTCAACATCCTGCATTCTAAATTAAAAGAGAATCCACCAAAGTCCTTCAAAGAGCTTTTAATTCGAAATAACAAACAAACATTCTTAATAACATTGATATATTAATATGCTATTCCAACATATTACATGTTTATATAAACACTACTTTATTTCTGTCCAATTAGCTCCCGTGAGCTTTCACTTTTTATTTATGACTCTCTTTGTTGTTCATTTGATAGACGGCCATACCGATGGATCAAATCTCTCTGTCGGCTAAAAATAATCATCCTAATAGCCCATCTCCTACACAGATTGAATTTGAAATTCGAATACTCATTATGGATAACTGGCTGTACAGACTTATTAAAGAAGAAAGGTCATTAAGAAGCTTTTGTTGAATTTGAAATTAGAAGGTTCTTGAGCGGTGAAAAGGTTTTAAAAACATTTGTACTGTGCGGACTGTGCCAGTACCTTAATTAAAAAATAAATAGTTTTGAACTTTCACAAAGCAGAGGCGTTACCTTTAAGTATGGTCGAGATAAAGGTATAAATAGTTTAGGTACTACTAGTTTAAGAACCAAATTAGGCTAGACTTAAACCTATATTTTCTATACAATATTGTTAGATAATGACCACAACGGGTCGGTTTACCCGCATTGTTTTACTTGTGGTGTGTGGCCAGTGAGTAATGTGTTTACTCAAGCAAGCGATAATAGGTAACTTTTTACAGAAAGTGTCGTGATATAATGTGCTTTCATAAATAGATACACGCATTATTCAATGCAGTTACTAAAAGCTCATAAAGCAGGACCTTTTCCAGCAAGCAAGTGAGATGGAGCACATTGATGTGTAGAGCGACACATCACATAGCTCCACTCGACGACAAGAGCCCTGTTTTTATACATCTTGGTACAAGTCAAATAAATAAACGTAACATCAACTCAATAGACTAAAAGACGACTCCAATGTCTATTTGTGTAGAGTTATAGACACTTGAACGTTTATAACAGATTGGAATTATGTAATGAGGTTTAATGATGAAACTTTTACTTTTTCTAATTCATATTGATTCAGCGCCATAAAAGTTACGCATTAGAGCTTGAAGAGTGCGGTAACAAACTCGTATCTCACATGCAGAGAAACTTACACAGTAGCACGTAAATAAAACAAACATGGCATTAATTTACAACCATTTTAAATTCTTCAATAAACGAACACGTAAAATCTACATCAAAATTAAAATTTCTCATTTACTTCATTATCATTCCAGTGATGACCCAATCAATTCAAAATCAAATCAGGAATGACCTTGAGTACTCCAAGAGCCCAACCATAAAACTCCAAAAACATCTATGACAGCTCAAATATTCACAGACAGGGCTCATTTGGAAACAAAACACGATCGGATCGATGTAAACCGATCGATCGATCAAGTATCGAAGGTCACGGTCATTGACAATGTACTCATCGATCTTGTTATCTAACTATCTAAGTACAATGCCGCCGAATGTCAGATGTAGATAATGGAGGATGTGAAGGAGTACAAGATCCTTTTCTTCATGTTCGGAGATTTTTTTGGGAATGTGGCGTAGATTAGTCAGGGCCAAAGATATTCCGGTGGTAAATTTGTTTGGTTTTGTATGCAGGAGTTCCTTTCTCAAGTTAGTCTAAGAGATCGGAATTCTTGTCTCGTCGGCTCTTTTATCTTATTCAGAAAAGGAAAAGGATACGTTCTGTTTATGTTCTACCTCTACAATATTTTTTCTGCTTAACTTAATGTGTTATTTAGTGCAGCTATCATTTATTATGCAAGATAATTTTGTCTTTGATGTTCTTGTCATTCATCATTTAAAAGTACACCGCTAGCAAATATCTAAACATCGTGCTTTTACAATTTACTTGTGCAATTTAGGTGTAATTTTAAATCAAGTACTTGTATGTAGAGCATGACGACCATTTAGAGCAAACGTGAGATATGTATTAGGAGGTGCTTCCTAACCTTCAATCACAGAAAATGATTATACAAAATATTATTGCACTCTTTGCTGATATTAAGCACCGTAATAATGGTACCTAACATCTAACTTTTAGTATCCACAATCCTTCCTTCAATGCCAGTAACAAACTTCTAACTAAAATATTAATAATAACTGCGCAACCATCCCACTTCACCTTAACGCCCAATAGTAAGGTCATTATAAAGTCAACGTTATTCCAAAGCATTGTTTCACTAAGTAGGTACATGATACAATACAAAATTCGTAAGGCCTCATAGAGCAAATTTTGCGGTTCATCGCTTGTTGATGACACTTGCAGAAACAATAGACGACACAGGATCGGTTCAGGCACCGTGATCCGTAACGAACACTATCAAACTAGCAACAAGACAATCGGAAAACAATCTGTTTTCAGGCAGAAAATTCCTACAATAAAGGCCCATTGTAGGATTTTACGCTTTTTGTTGGATGATACATTATTTTCTTGACCATTTTGGGTGGTATGCGGAAACTTCGTTAGTGCTGGACCGAATCCTGATATTCTTTCCTTTGTTAAGCATTCGATATTGTTCATTTGTTTTTGCGTGACGAGGTAAACACATGATTGTCGTCTTTCGCCAATCTGACATCATCTTTAAACATAAAATTTGCCTATACTTGTGCGGGGTAAATATTCGGTAGTATTAGGTACTAAAATTTGACGATACACACACGCACGTAAGCATAAAAGTGCCTAACCATGCTGTTCTTGTACTTCTGTAGAACTCAAAACGTATTATTGGTCTGTGACCAAAAACTGCAAAAAACATATAAAATTACCCAATAACCCACTATAGAAAAATATTTCTGTTGTTATTCATATATTTAATTATGCATAACTTTTTGTGCAATTTAAAGAATATGGTTTGTTAGCTTCAATACTTTTTTCATATCAAGTTTTTTGTAGTATTGTTTTGTTTTTGTTGATATCTAGTTGACAAAAACAGAGATAAGTGTTTTGAACCGACATTTATGATATGTTTGTGGTGATATATTACGTTCTAGTTTTTGCTCATAGCACAAACTTACAAAAAATATATTCAGATGTGATACTGACTTGAGCTACTAAGGTTCCTTACATAAAAACATAAATATACCTATATTTTGTCTTAGCTTAATTAAATAAATTATTTTTAATCGGTGACGCTTGCAATTTTGTTTGCAAAATCTAGCTAGAATAATATATAATAATAATATAATATAATATCTTGGGACAATATCCACACACGGCCATCTGATCCCAAGCTAAGCAGAGCTTGTGTTATGGTAATCAGACAGCTGATAAACATACTTATATATTTCTAAATACATACATATTAAAGATAAATCACACCCAGACACAGAACAAAAAGAATAAAAACAAATAGAATCTTAAAAATGCAAGAAATTTAACTTATAAATTATTATAATTAATGATTTGTCTGTCGTGTCGCGAGAATATTTGAAATTTGGTCAATATCGTGCTAGTCACTATCCCACGCAACATCAAAAGTACCCTTTTAAGATTAACCCTTTAAATACAAAATTACATTACTGAACCCCGAAAACATTCATAATTCACATAATTATACTTCAAAAGAGGGGTCTGTAGTTGATGACAGCTGTATGATGAAAGTATAACATCATGCGGGTACATTATATCATTATAAAACAGTAGAGGGTTTTATCATATTAAGAGGTTAAAATTTATAACCTAATCAAAGTTTGAAGATCGAAGTTCATTTGTTTTAACTGAATAGAAGGGTTTGATTGAAGATTTTTTTTTGGCTAAGTAGATAGATAGAATATTCTTTATCGCACACCACATGAAAAACAGATTTGACAAACGCAAAAGTGACATGATGCTATAATTGTCTTATCGCTAAAAGCGATCTCTTACAGACAACCTTAGGATGAACTTGGTCATGAAAGAGTAACCACTACTTAATAGTACCTTTTTTAACTAAAGACTTAGATGCTACTTAATTTCTAGCACGATATAGTATAATCAAGAAGTAAAAACCAGGACTAGGCTAACAGTATATGGCTACCGTTTAAGAATGCAATGAAATTGTTTAATTAATTTCATTAAGTTAAGGGAATTTTCGTTAAGTTAGCTCAAGAAGTCTTATTGTTTTCACGGATTACCAGTATATTTGAAAAGGATCATCTTCCTGCCCTTATCCCATTTCACTTGGGGTCGGCGCAACACGTCTTCTCATGTTGCTTAAAGTTTTGGCTATGGTTTTATAGTCGGCCGCCTGCCTGACACTAACCCTCTTTGGGAATGCGATTGTTGATGGCTTACCCGCCACCATTCGGGTGACCCAAGGTGCTTGGTACAGTGCACTGGGTCTTAAGGTCCATTAGTCGCCTTTTACGACACCCAGTGGAGGATATGGGGTGGTGCTATTCTTTATATCCGGACACCACACGGAAAGAAAAGGATATATTTTCTATTTCGTATTTCGGAACATACACTTTATTTGACAAATATTACGCAAGCAGGTAGTGCTACATATACGGGATTAGCAGAGAATGTAGGCGTATTTGTAAAACGATAATGATAATACTTAAAGCATAAATGCTGTATAAACGTTTACTTACAGTAGGTATAATGGATTATCCTCGCGTTTAATATAGAGTCGTGTATAATGTATCTAATCCAAAGAGAACAGCTGCTAATCACTATACTAACTACTATCATTCATGTAATAACGTTTAAATGTCTTTTAATTAACTTAAAAGATGAGCCTTAGAACTTGCACCCTTACTTTGCGTTATTTTATGTGTAATGTATGGAACTGACAGGTGCAAGTCACGTGATTTAACTTAACAAAATGTCATTTTCATACAATTCGAGAGTATTCCATTAACTTGAAAGATTTGAGAGATATTATTTGGATAGAGGGGTTGCTTTTCAAAATCTAGTTAAGTCTAGGCATTAATCGTAAGTGAAAATGAAAAGGTGAAAAATGTTTATTCTCTTTAACAAAATACAAACATAAATATTCAATAAGTTATGTAATAATATCACCAGGTGCAAAAACTGAAACCGACTTGGACATATATTTTAGTATGAGTCTTGGAGTAGAATATACTACCGGTTGCATACTAACCCATACATAACAGATGTACTGAACTAAATCAATGTTGGCGACATTCGGAACTGCAGTTTATTTTAATATTTAATGTTTGTTTACACAAATGCAGTCAGTAGATAAATTATGTGAATACTGAATAATATATAGTTTCAAAAGGCTTGGTGAGTACACTAAATACACGGAAGGTATTCTATACAAAGCAAAAGTATTTTTATTGTCTGTATGATTGTTATGCTTTAAAGGCTAAACAACTAAACTGATTTTGATGAAAGTCAATGACTAAGTATTATAATACTTTTAGAGGCAATTACCAATGTCGATATCCCGGAACAACAAACAATAGCTAAAGGTCTTTTTTCAAAATAAATCTACTAATATAACAAACTGCATGTAATAAAATACACAACAAAATGTGTAATGTAAAGGTCGATCCACGAGTTTTTCTCGTGACTGTATATTTATCAATGTAATGGCTGCTGTGGGTTTAACGGATAACGCGCGAATCACGCCTTCATATTTGAAGACCTTGTGTCAATATCACGAAGAATTTGGTGTACAAATGTTTTTGTGGAACAAAATGTGATACGTTTACATCAGGATTACTTTTTAAATGGGTTTCTTTCATGGTAAATAAATAGAAAATCTTATTGTGACACGAAACATCGATTTTTTTCCTCATGGAAATGATAGGCACTTGGCCTGTCATTTTCATAAAGAAAAAATCAAATGTTTTTCTGAAGCTATGGTTTTCCAAACCAACCCTCTTAGGTACAAACCATAGAGGTACATAACGTATTGTTTATTTTAGACGCAAAAGTGAACTACAGGTATGTTACATTATTGGAAATACTACTTGAAAACTTAATTGCAGATAATAACCAACGTTCTATAGTAATATGGATTCAAAATATTTTTTCTGCAGTGCATTATCATGATCATCATCAGCCGATCGCAGTCTATTGCTGGACATAGGCCTCTCCAATTGCACGCCACTGAGATCTGTTTTCCGCAGTAACAACAAACTGATCCTTAAAATTACCGACGTTAACGTACAGAAAGTCGCTATAATGCGGAAAACCTACGGATAAACAGGAAAAGTCAAACACATCAGGTTAAAACGAAAGTGCTGCTTTCTCAGAACGCTAATACAATGAGCGTGTACAATGCGTGTGACGCTGTTTTACTGCCAACTGCGTCAACGCTAGGTAATGGTTAAGCAATGATGCTTGAAGGTGAAATTGAAAGATTATAGTCTGCTTTACGCTTGTGTGACGTCATTTTATCTACCATTGCAAAAGTGTCAACTAAATAAAACAAATGACGCCAGAATTAATAAAGAGCTTCAAGGATCATTTTGCACGTGGACGACATTTATATGAGGGCGCTAGTGTGTATATTTGTTACAAGTATATACTAAACTGTCAGTGACGGTTTTTTTAAAAGTGATGGCATTAGTTCTGATTTCCACTACGGGCCAAAAAAACCTTGTAGCCTTTGGTAGATCTTAACTGTCTCTAGCGTCCCGCCCCAGTTTCGCCCGGGTACAATACCTATTTACTATATAAATAAATATTCTATCTATTAAAAAAACACCGCATCAAAATCCATTGCGCAGTGTTCAAGATCTAAGCATACATAGTAAATACTGACAGCGGGAAGCGATTTTGTTGTGATGTGATGAATGAGTAAAATTGAAGCTACTATCTAAAATCTCAAAAAGAAATTGCTCTAATAAACACAAGACCAATGCAAATTGATCGTTGTAATCGCTATTAAGTACCACTGGTTTTCGATAACCAAGCAGGTTTTATTCTTAATATCTGTAATTAAATGGTTAGTATATTAATCTCAATCTTTCATCGAAAGGCACGCGTCGTAAAACATGTCTCGGAACAAGTTCGGTGGAACATGTTTCTAGAGAAATTTTAGTGCCTAATGCTAGTTTAACATCCTGTATGTATCAATCATGTTTATAATAAAATAACTGGAATTTGTTATTTGACATATTGAAGCTAGTTCAACTCTACTTTTGGCTTTTGCGAGCTATGTTCGGGTTTACTTCCAATCCTTCCACGAAGTACTCGTATTAACCTAAAATTAATTTAGTAAACAATTTTTAGTGTTACCGGGCTTCGCTCGTTACCTACCAAATTAAGCATATTGCGACAGCAGTAAGTATCTTAAAGTAAGGTTAATTGTCAGACTTGAAATAACTTAACGATTGACAGGTCAAAGCTCAACAAATGAGGACCAGGACTAATGTTTTTAAATATTTTTCAAGGCTATATTTTCTGATTCAGAACTCCATTTCACAAACGCCCTCTTCATTGCACACGAGACTAAAGCATCGACTCATACAGAGTTTTATAAAGGCCTACAAGAGTTTATCAAAAGGAAAATGTATGCTTTATACACTTTAGGTAATATAGAAACGTCATAGGCAATTAATTTGTACGCATTTGGGAAGACCAAGGAAAGTTTAAATGCGATTATATTCAAATTTTTGAACACAGAAAGGTATAATAATCGCAACAAATATTCCAAAGAGTTATTTGCTACGTTAAGATTGGCATATTAACACACTCTTCAAATATGACAAATAAATTGACCTCAAAACTTAATAAGCTATTGTTACCAAACCCAATTATTATAAAAGCAAATTCAATCATGCAACATGTTAGTAGGTACATACAATCCAACATACCTATTATACATATATTTAGGTATTACCAAATGAAAGTACCTGCCTGTAAAAGGTACTGTTCATTAATCTAGATATCAGTCATCACAGTCAACCTACGATAACCTATCTCTATCTATAGATAATTTAGGTAATCTTATCTAAGCCGTCCATAACACTTCGGTGGAGTACCTAAAACATTTTATTAGTTTTTCCTTATCGTATCTTGGTACTAAGGTAGCTGTTTTTCCTCAATGAAAAACTAGTGTTAGGTCATTGCCGAGTATTGAAACGTAAATCAGTTTTAGGTGGCCACGTGGTTTTTAGTACCTTTAGCGTAATAAGTAAACAGTCTTTTGTTATTTTTAGGTCAAATGAAACAGCGAGAAGACTGGATCTTTACATTCACATTTATATGTAAAAATGGGTCACGTGCACTGGTTCGAAGCGGTGCAAGATAAAAAATCGTGGAAGGACTTGGAGGAAGCCGTTGCCCAGCAGTGGGACGCTACAGAATAAGAAAAATTTAATATTATTATTAGGTCGGGGAAAAGTTTTTTCGCATTATAGTATGTATGAACTTGTAATAAAATCTTTTTGGCTATAGTATTTGTATCTGGCTGGTTTTGGTATAATTGAAAGTTCCAAATTTTAATTTTATTAGAGAGAGAAAGATTTTATTACAAGTTCATACATACTATAATGCGAAAAAACTTTTTCCCCGACCTATTAGATCAACCTAAATAAAATAGCTACGTGACGGAACACATTAATACAATTATTTAAGTAAATGCCTATCAATTACTTTTCTGTTATCCTCTAGTCGATGTTTTTTCCTCAAGTCTTTACCGTTTACGTTAACCAATATACAATAATAAAGAGTTGTTACAAATACTGCGTCATCTCAATTAGTTCACACGACACTACAGATCGTGCTGTTTTGGAATAACTTAGGAAACATCTGTGAGGCAAAGGTCCAAAATAAATACAAATTTGTTAAAAGCTGTAAATAAGACAAATTACGTTTTAATTATTGATTACAGGTTACAGGTGATTACAGGGATCCGATTTTTTTTTATCTTATAAAGTAATATTTCATCTTATAAAGTTTACCAATGATCGACAGGTGCTAATTGTGACATAGTAGTCGCTTATTTTTACAAATTAAAATACAATATATAATTTCAAATATTATGACGAGTCTCTGGTTTTAAAAACAGTTATTTGGTGGTGGTAGTGTATCCTTTGTTGGTTCCTTAGCTCAACGCTTAGTTCAACCCAATACTGTTACTCTTACAAACTGTAACGCAACAAACAAATACGAGTTTCATGATAATCGCTAAACTCAGTACCTCTCAAGGAAAACATTAACTGAAACTAAAAGCTAAACAAACAACTCACAACAACAAATAGAATTCTAGCTTATCCTGTCCAGCTGCCTATTAAAATAATCAATATAAACGGTTGGACAATAAAAACAGTTTATCAAAACAATTCCAGAGCGCAATTTGCTCCGCTAAAGGTCGGTTCACACAAGATAATGAATACATGACATATTGAGGCCCTCTGATATCTGGCGCCTTACCACCACACCCTGTATAAAGACTGTCGCAGTCGTGCGAGCGAGACGCTGCTCTACCTACAGTAGTGCCGTCCCGCTTCAACTTATGCAATAGTCTTACTTTAACACATCATCGGTGACATCTGATAATGAAAAGTTATGTTTGCATAGTCTTCGGATGTTGTGATTGTCAACTGAAGTTAGTGTGTGATCAATGCATGTGACCTTATTTGATTTTGATGGATATACTTTACAAAGAGAAACAGGGGTTCAGTAAGTTAGGAGTACACACACACTGGGTACACAATAGCTATCTGGCTGTTAAAAATATGTAACCCACATTACCAACGCCTAAATTAAAGAAGGATATTGATTCAAAATCAAAAAGGTTTTATTTAGAGTAGGCCTTCTCGGGCATTTTCAAAACGTTACTTTCTCTAGTTGCGCGGCCTAAAAATTACATTCTTATGGCGTTGTGGAGTTGCTAGGAGTTGCCAGGAGTTGCCAGAGCTCTTTAAGGATATATTATGCTGTCTTTGTCATTGCAGTCTAGTGGAATGTAGAGGCAAAAAGCTTCTAGGAACTAAGTAAAATTTTGATTTTAAATATTAGTTCTAAGTAAGCTACAAATCAAAGTCAAATTATGTGTGAGATGCAAAAGAAACTGGCAGAACCGCGTGCTAAAGCTACCAATATTTTCTGACTTCATTATTACATCTGACGCGTGTTACACTTGCACGATAAAAGTTAAACAAATGAAACGCGCATGACGGCGTGTAACCAGACACCTGCATTTATATCTGGCAGCAGTTCCGAGAATCCAGCTGCTGTTGATCGAGTTAAAAATTAGTTTAAATGTGAATAAACGAAGAGTTATTGCAATATGCGTTTACTATATTGTATGATTTAATTATAATATTAAGGTAGTTTTCCTGACTTAATGCAAATTTATGATGATGAATTTTAATTTTAGGCTCAATAAAAGTGATGATTGTTTGTAAAGCTTGATTGCCTCGTAATTTAAATAGTCTATCTACTAGTCCTTATGTATACGCTAATCGCACGATGCAATATTATGTGTTTCTCATAAAAATCCCGATTCCTGACTTCCGCATTTTCTCTTTTAAGTCATCTTCATACAAACATGTGAATATTAATGTAACACAAAGTGAAACCTTTTTACCGTTGGCTGTAAACAAAAAGGGACGTGCCCTTTGCTCTCCGACCCTTCCACAATGATGTAACCCTTTTACGAACAAAGTAACAACAGTACTTTGTAAATAAAGTTATTAAAGAGACTTTTATGTATGGAACTTTTTGAGGTTGAATGTTCCTGTGATCAATGATTCTCTTTTACATCTTTGTACAAACAAAGATGTAAAAGAGAGAGGAGTAATATTTTATTTTTATTTGTTTTGATAAGGGAGAGTCATCATCATGTCTATAATGAATAATACCCTGGATATGTAGATGGAACCTATGGCACTAAAACATGACACAAGACATAACCTAACGTGAGTAGCTCACCCCGTGACATAAGCCAAACCTGTAATAATTTTTCTTTTAGATATGATCATCAGGTGAAAAGTAAGTGTCAGACTCTTACTGACTAAACCTGTACCGCCGTGTAACGTCTCCCGCGTTTCGTCGGTGCGTGGTAATACGTTGCAATTCAGCACGCATCAAGCCCAGACAGCCTGGCTCTGTGGAGGTTCCGAGATATTGAAAATTTCAGTCAAAATATTGCTTACATAATTCACTGACTCTTGCCTCTTAATTAGCAACAGAACAAATCATTAAAATTTAGATTTTCAGCCATTAGCCAATGTATAAAACGACAAAGACGAATTTATAATGTATGTATGTGGAGCAGACATTCAAGCTGCAAGCTTCCTCTCCTACACAATGCAACATTATTTCTATTAAAAAAACAATAAATGGTCAACTTGTACTATTATCTTGCTTATTATAAAGAAAGTCAATATTCTATTTGCAGGCAGGATGTTGACAGAAGATACCCGTACCGCATTTCCGTTCTATCCATGTTAAGGTCCTCCCAATGTCAATGTATTGTAATACTAATTAATTAATTTATAACTATGTATAAGCACTTTGAATTGAGGCCGATGATTCACCAGTTTTATTATAACTGAATTGGGTTAATGTACTACAGTTATCGCTCGATTTGTTTGGCCTTCGTGTTGTTATGTGAATTAAAGATGTATTTGTTATTTTTTTTCAAACGATCATCAAATTTCTTTACATGGACCATATTATTATGAAGAAATTTGATGTTCGTGGTTATGTCACCTTGGGAAAATGTCACAAAACAACGATACAGAGATTGATTCTCATATTAATAACGTACAAAAGCAATTCAGATTCATTAATGTTGATTAAAACTAAAACCGACTTCTGAAAAAGGAGGTTTCCGATTCAGATGTTTGTATATAAAATAACTTATTTTATGACAAATTGCACGTCTTTTGTCTTCCTCCCCACCATATGATAGTTAAAACTTTCGTGCTTAAAAGACCAAACAAGGCCCTTGATTTCGTTTATAAACTATGAAACTTAGCCATGCTTACAAAACAACCAAAGACAAGAACAACGGAACAGAAGTATTTTATATTACATCCGTAGAACCATAAAACAGAGACACAAAATCGTTTACAGACGAAAGGAAGCCTTATTTTATGGGTACATTCCCAGACATAAATTGAAAAGCTTCGACTAGACAGAAAGTCTAGACTCGAACTTAAATAAATACCTGAAAGCTAGCTTAGACTGCAGCCATTCAGACACTGCGTCAATATTACGGTGTTCAGACATTCAAGATGCCTACCACTATACCTAAAAGTAATATTATCGCAGTTGTGGGAACGTGACAGCACACTACACAGCGTATGGCGCTGTCTCTTTTCCACAACCGCAATAATATACTTTTGATAGTAGTAGTTACTAGAAGGTAGTCAGACTATTGAATATTCCATGGGGAGAACAAAGGACGATCACTACCTCCTCTGAGATTGAGTCAGGTCATATAGCATTTAATATTCAACATGGCCGCTACTTTATATACAAATTTCAATTAATAATCTTCTTTGACTTAATCTTTTGGGGTTACTGAATATTACGATTACTGTCATATTGGATTTTTTTTTTATATTTGTGAATAGTTACAAATGTTGGGAAAACCACAATTGACACTGACGGCGATATGCTTTTCTCAAAACACGACGTATTGAATATTAACGTCATGTAAAAATCTTAAAACATGTACGCTTAAGAGGACATTATCATTATATCTGTATATCTTTGCTGCAATTTGCACGTAAAAAAGGCAGTCAGCAACTAAAACTGATGAAAGAAATCAGATTTACAAAATGCCAAAAAAATCTATGACATTAATAATAATAATAATAAATAATAAATAAATTTATTTATTTCTCTTCCACAAAGGTAACATTAAGAACATTGATGTTCAACTAATTTTCGTAAGAGTTCTAATATCGAAGTATATAGTACTACAAGGATATTTTGGCACATAGATGACATTAACATGAGGGCGCGGGTGTGCATATTCGCTACAAGAATCAACTGTCTGTCAAAAGTGTTTTTCATATAATATGACGACATTAGATCCGATTTCGGCCTCCTACCAAAATATCGTTGAAGCACTATAATATTTATCACTATAATATTAATCTATTGGTTTTTGTTACTTACTGTGCAATTATATATTAGATATCTGAACACTGTCAGATTGACAATGACCTTTAACCCAGGGTTTACCTTATTGCCTCAATCATTCTACGATTGTCATATAATTGATTGTTCTACTTTATATGTGACATTATTATTCCACATCTGTCATATTAATTAATTCCTTACTATTAATTATTATACAATCAATAACCAAGACCAGGTCATATGATTTTTAAATTATGCTTTACTTTATCGAAGCCGGAAAGGTAATATACAAGATTTACGTACATCTTATAATTGTTATTTGTTGTCCATGAAAACCAATAAGAAATCAGCTATGGAAATTATTAAAAACTCAAGAAAAAAAAAATCTTCTCTACATCGTGTGATGTGCCATTTCTTTAACAATTACAACAGTTTTCATTTAAGAGGTGGTATGACTCTGGACCTCACATATATTTTTTTTATTTCTGCAACTATTTTGGCCATTGTAATCCAAGGCTATAATTACACAATGCCTATTAAATCTAAAGCCTAATCTATTCCTAAATACATAAACTTGTCTACAAAAATATGACCCTAATAATCACCGTTCAAGTATGTTCAAATAAGCAGGTTTTCAATTATTCATAAGTTTTACGTAACATATTTTTTGTTTAACACCCAACAGTCGGGGCATTGCAAACATTTGGTGCATGCGGTGTCGACACGGCAAACATTGACGAAACATGACATGTCCTACTTAGTACTAATGATTACTTAAAAGTCATCTGTACTATTTGCTTTGGTATTTATTAGGAAATACATCAGTGAGCGCCGCTCCGATTTGACAAAATTAGCAGATGAATAAGGAAGATCTAATAAGGATGATTTCGGATTCTGACATAAATAAACCAGCCTGTGTACGTCCCACTGCTGGGCACAGGCCTATTTATATATAGGGTAGGTTTGAGTATTGAGCACCACGGTATCTCACTGCGGATTGGTAATTACAGATTCTATTTTTTTCTAATTGAAATTTAATTAAATAATATTTAATGAAAATAGCAAATGTAACAACAATTACTGGCTAATATTATGTGACTTACACCCACTTTATATTCTAAGAATTGCATAAAACATAAACATATAGACAAAGCTAGTATACACATAGTTATAGGAATACTCGTCTTTTACGATGCCTGTGTTAGATGCGAATCATATTTACACGGAAGAGATGCTCGTAAATGAATAATGGCTGTTTCTAGAACACAATAGTTATTTCTGTAGTGTATTGTGAAGACTGTGCAGTAATATAGCCAGCAAAACATTTTATTTTAACTACAACATAAGTATAATTTTAGCTGCAATATGTACCGGTGAAGAGTAGGCGATGAGGTGCTGTCTATATCATGCTGACGTTCATAAATTGCTAAATTGTAGCTTTATTTGAATAAATGAGTTTTGATTTTTATTTATCCAAAATCACGGAGAGATTTAACGCATATCACTAAACAATTGTTTTAACTAACCTGACCTACGTAACTTAACAGGAAAAAGAATAGTTCAAAAAACGTTATGTTTTTTTGGTTTCAAATCCCAAATATACAAAGGTCAGAACAAATACAGTTTAATCCACTCCAGTCTTAAGTCACATTGTCCAAAACAGACGTTATAATATGACAAATGAAGGTTGACATTGGCCAAACAAGCAGACATCCCCCACGTTGGTCAATGGTCATATTTTACAACTGTGGGCAAACTATGTACACAAACAATTCAGGATTGAGGTATCACTTGTCCTTGAAGCTTGAACCGACAAACAACTGTACCTAGAATTCATAACCGCACACACACAAAAACGACCTTAATGCTTCAAGAAACACGGCCTAAAATAGCTTGAATGTAGATCAGAAACAAAAGCACTTCGGGGAAATTACTAAATATATACTACAGATGGTCAATATTCACCGCAAATATATATAATTTTATTTACGAAAGGACACTGTATTACGTGGTCTTATCATACCGACTTGCAAAACATAGTATGCAAGTCAAATATGGCTTTTATTTATGGTTTTTCCCGTAATATTGCTAATTAAGTCCTCTGTTAATTAGTTATCAACCACATTGCTTTATGGTATAGAGTAATTAATATTGAAGAAATATGAATGCCACTGTAGTGTGGAAGACATTGATCGGATCATAGTTGAATTAATTACAAGACTCTAAGCCCTGAATTTAAACTACTTTTAGGTTAATTTAAAACTCTATTTCAAAGACAGCGTTTGACTTTGAAGTGATTGATTTATATTTATTACTTACTGATTTATTATTATGCTAGAGATGACGAATTACATACTTTGTTAAGTATATCTATCGTTTAGCATATTCTTTCAACTGGCACCTAAATGTGTGAAAAATATTTTCTTACTTTTGAGCGAATTTTGTTACTACTGGCAAATAAGTCACTTGGCATTTTAAGACTACCTAATATATTTATTGCCAGAAAATTTATTTCAACAAGCGAACAAATTATGTTAAAATAATGCACCACATACCTATTACTTAGATATGCTTGTATAGTACATAAGTGACAAACAATACCAGTTTATTTCCTGCATACCGATCGTATACATCAAGTGAATAATTATTAGTTGCTTGTATATTGGTATTATTACGGGCACAATAAACAATTGAGATGCGATGGCAAATAGCCGGCGTTGGATCTCGAGGGCCTACCGACGACGATAACGTAACTCTATTTATGATGTTAAAGAGGGACGGCGCTCTACATAAGGTAGAGTGACATCTCTCTTCCACAACTGACACAGTGTGTTTATAAGATGTAATGGTAGGCCCCCTGGGTGCTGTCAACATGATAATTGTATGGGCGACGGTTAGCTGATAGTTTAGGAGACAGATTGTATAAACAGTCAGTCATGGGTGTTTAGTGCCAATCGTCGGGACGGTTTCAAATGACAATGGCGGGAGTAAAAGTTAAATTAATGAATAAAAGCTAATTGACATGTTTTTTCATGTAAAGTTTAAATTCCAGTTCACACAATTGAGTCGATAACGACATTTATGAGCCACGTTAAGAATTTTTGAAACCAAACAAAATAAAACAAAATCGTCAATAACAGAAAATATCTTAGCCACCAACAAACTACATCAAGTTCAGGTGCCAAAAGATTTACAACCACCATTAACTTGATAAATAAACACATCAGCACCTGAGCTCTTTGCCTACTATAGAATAAGTAGTACATTCCTGAGCGTTCTACACACATGAATTAACCATAGTGTTACGTAACTAGGCCTTGGTTGACCGCAGCTGGCCTGTACAAGGACTAAGACAAAATCTTGGCGAATCGACTGCTTCCAATTACGGACAGCTAGGCGAAGAGATTGGTCAGGATACTATTAGATAATTTATCCATTCTTCAGCCTAGATGAAGTTAAAATAACGTAACAATTTGACCTGTAAATTTTTGACAAAGTTTTTATTCTTTCTTAATACTTAGCTAAAGAAAATGGTGCTCTACATTTTTATAGCCCTTGATTGTTCAAATGCTCATTACCCATTCTGTTTAGTTGTTTATTATTTAGTCATCATGCCCATAAATGTCTGCGATATTAACACTTTACGGACTAACTTAAGGCAAGGCAAGTACCTGCAGTGGGAATAAACTAACTCAAGTGATATGACAATCACGACATCGACTTGTCGACTTGTCGTATGACTTGTAGGAAGTATACATGTGTAGAATACAAAGTGATAATCCAAAGTATGGTCTGATCATTGACAGTCGATTTTATCTAAGTACTAGCTGCTGCCCGCGACTTCGTCTGCGTGGTATTCAAGATGTGTAGTACTGTACAAAAAGTAAAGCTAAATAATGTTTAATGCCAGCTCCCTAATCCTGTTCCGTTCCAAACTACCTAATTTCTTAATCCTAACCTCTAGTCTTACAAACATATTTGACTGTTAGTTAACACTGCTAGTTTTTTGCTGTGGCCACTATCTTGCACTGATTTGACAATTTGGATTGAAGGACTTGAAAACGGGCGATGGCAAAGAAGTGTACTGGACTCTTACTGGCTAAACCACCAGAGTGCTTCACCGTATCCTATTGTCGGGGGCCACGGGAACGCTTTCGCAATCTACCGCAAGCCCCGACAGGAGAGCTTTTTTTAACGGGAGCTTCTTCGTTAACGTGGAGCCAGCTTTTGCCAGCCCTTATTAAGAGGCGCGTGGAAGCACCACGCATTTCGTCTTTGCTTTTATCCAGTACAGTAGACTGCCCTGAGTCTACTGGCGTAAGTTATTTATGGTGGTTGGAGGAGGGCAAATAAGGTCCTTCTTCTATCCCTTGCTTATCGAACATGGATAAGCCTGCCGTGCTCTTTCCACTTTTCCTTGAGCGTCATCACTTCTTCGCAGAAGTTGGTGACGGCGCACTAACTAACCGCGGATACTTTGGCCACTCTAGGCGGTGTGACATCGTCGTTATGAAAATATCGCATTCTCACTGGATGTGAGAGGGGTCTGTATACCCAAATTTGCCCAATTTTGTTTGCCTACCTATTTGGGTTCTGAGACGGTTGAATGCTTACGGGCGGCAGATGTTCCTGAGGTAGGACATAAGTAGTAGGTGGTAGTTGTCGATCTGCCCAGATCTTGTACCGAGCTCGAGTTGGTGTTTCAATAGTAGTCAGTGTATATCGGAAGAAGCTCTTTTGGCTCTTAAGTCTACCCGATTTAAGTCTCTTCTAAAGTCAGGTAGAGCAATGCCAACCAGGAGCCAGGAGGAGAACTTATTGAGCGGGGTTGGTCTTAAACAGCCAGATATTATTCGACACGCTTGCACTGTGCGCTGTGGTGCGGAGAACTGCAGGCGCTGCTCCTTATTCATCTTCTATTTTGTTTTCTTTCTACCCTTGACAGATGATTTCTTTTTAAATCATGTCTTAGTGCTTACTTATATGGTTATCAAAGTTCTAAGTTTCTAATTCTAGTACTTTGAGTTGACCCAACTGAGCCTGAAGAAGGTTAATGTTACGCACACATACAAAACAATCGCGGGAGTACGTGTGCGGCGCATACTTGTAGGCAATATTAATAATAACAGCCTATCTTTATAATACTTTACCTATGCAACTACTCTATACCATCGCAATTGGTGCACAATTGTGGTAGTGTACAGGCACTATCAAATCTTTACAGCCACGCGTCATACACACCAAAATTGCAGTCAACAGCTAAGCAGTTATTTAAGTAGGTATAGTAAATCATTTACCGTCCACACTATTTTTTGTTTTAGTGTCGTTGGTTTTCTTTTACTTCATATCGACGGGTCCTACGTATACTGGTGTAACCCGCAAAACACCAAAATACGTTTTTTTGCACCAAAAGCCTTAAAATTACCTTAACTTTATACCCTGTAAAATTTATATTATTTTATTCAGTAATTTCAGAGATACAAACTTGTAAACTAATATAAGTGACATGATTTTCGGCCACACTACCATCTACACTGATGTAAGTCATTTGCACCAGTGTAGGTAGTCGCGTGCGCCGCGTCACGTACGCGCAAGTGCCATTTACTCCAGTATGCGCGCTGCGACGGAGTCGGGAGCACGTTAACACTGGTATAACTGTGTTAACTGCTAACGTATTCTTCTGTATCAAAACTATTTCGTGGCTTGTTTTTAGGGGTTGTGCTACTTTTTTACATATTTAACTAGTTTTGTTTGCTTTGAGTAAGTAGTGGTGAGAATTCACAACAATTAAGGGCTCACGAGGTCAATTATTAATAAATTTATGCGTTAAAAATTGACAAACAAATTACTAAGTTGACAGTACTAATATTTCTACAAAAGGGTTTAATTAATGTTCACCTAATGCAAGATACAGATTGTAGTGCTTGTAGATTTGTTTGTGCCGCCTGCATTATTTTTTTACGGAAAAATTATATAATGTAGACGCACGGTGTACTGCATACTCTTCACACTAAATTATAGAGTTTGTTTTTCCCTTTTTAGTTAGTGGTTGTTTTTTTACAGTCGGGTTTTTTAGTTTTTTTTACTATTATTTTATTCTTTCAATAAATTTTACACTTATATCAGTAGGAATACAAAGTAGTAGTATACAAAGTCACATGTGACTTTGTTTTATTTTCTTGATATTGTTATCTGACATAACCTACATTATTTTAATAATAATATTTATTTACTAATAAAATAAATAGCGATACTACTTTTAATACATTTTTTGCAGCAATTAACGTAAGAAGTTACCAAATTTTGCTACTTGGGAACTGACGAGACAATTTTTTTTTATGTACCCAAGTACATCATTTTTAAAGGTGTAGAAATATTCCAGAGGTAAACAATATAACAATATTCGCAACCTCAGTTTATTTTGGTAAAGTTGTAGTATTGAAAAAACAATTAAGTTCAATCAAAACTTAAGTATAATGACACAAAAGACATTCAAATTAAACTTATAAAGGACTTAGTGGTCGCCAGCAACTTCGACCGCACGAGTGTCGGTTATAACTGGAAAACATTGCCCTCCTCTGACGCAGTCGGTTAAAAAGTCTATGTTTTAATCCAGGTTGTCAGCTAACTCCATACGAAATTTCTTCAAAATTGGTTAAGTCGTTTGAGCGTCAAAGAGTAACAAACGTCCAATCGATACTTATGCAACTTTCGCGTTAACTATATTAGTAGGATATTTTCAAATGTATAAAATGCATATTTAAACAAGTATGACGAGTGTGGTAATGTGATGAGGCATTCGTATGAAGGGTGACACAAATCACCATTTAATATAAGTTGTAAAAATGTAATGAATTTTCCATCATCTGATTTAGACTCTAAGGTCTCATTGCCCTGTTTTTAGGGGTTGTGTTACTTTTTTATACATTTAACAAGTTATGTACACAACTATACACTTAATAGAAGCACATAGTTCGAAAAGAGTTGCACAAAGGTTATACTAATTTCTTTAAAATACCTTTTCTAGCGGATCTGCAAAGGGAGAAATAAATTAGAAACATCAACGTACAAAAACTAGTGGACGTAACTGAACAGACGTAACGTACGCAACTGACGTAACGTAACTGAAAAAAAATAGTGGAAATGCTATTTATAAGAAAAATGAAATTCAAGACAAGTTAGTCTTAAAAAAAAAAACAATTAGGTATTATCGTAAGAAAACCTCTTTAAAAATCAAACCTTTTTTTTACTTAAAATAAGAAGATTACATTTTTTTGTTTTATTATTTTTAAGATTGCAAGGCCAATGATTTTATTTTTCATTATTAAGAATGCTACTATCTAATAATAAAGTGTTATTTTGTATTTTAAATGTTTTTATTTAACTTCTTACCACACTAATTTAAATATTCACAGTTATTAATAATACAGCAAACTGTTGCAAGTAGCTTTCCAGTACTGAGTAAACTGTTGTAAGTGTTAAAAAGTCGATAAAAGTTGATAAAAGTAGATATTATTTTTAATATTATAACCTCTTATTGGTCAATAACACGGAAATACTATGTTTAAAGAGTAAAATCCTTCAGATTTCCTTTACTATAAGTATAAGCAAGTACACTATATACTGGTATAAGTGGCCACTTGTATCAGTTTACAGGTTCTACCGTAGTAAAAAAAAACAGGCTACATGAATGCAAGTTAACCTATTTTCCAAAGTATAAAAAAAGAAGAAAAACCAATAATGCAGTCTTATTTCTTAAATATCAAAATATAACATACTAAAATTTCAAGTGTTTTTATTGATTTACGACAAAGTTACAAGCTTTTGGACCTTTAAACCGCTCTCTTGAAAAGTTGCATTTTTGCACTTGTACTAGTCTACGTAGGACCCGTCGATATCCACAGCTCCTCCTAAATTGGATAAGACTGTCCTAGCTTAAACAGTAAGTAGGTAGATACCATATAAAAGTGTTTTTAAGATCAATTTTAGGTATGGCAAAAAAATCCAAGCGCTTCTTACAATACTTTTGTACTACCAAAAACGATAGAAGAAAAAAAATGTTATGCTTGACTGAGATTTGATTCGTACTCAAAAATTATTAAAAAATATGTGTCGAAATGAAATTTGAACTTAGAGTGAAAAAATATGAAGCTCGTACTTCCCTGAGCCCGCTATTTTAATTTCTATATTGTAAGCCAAATAGCATGTTAATATTAATGTTAAAACATAAAACCATAGCAACAGTATTTTGGTCGCTATGGTGACATTGTCAGTTACACCAGTTACGTGTTCTTTATAAATAAAGGTTTATTGCTAAGACCCCATGGTTAATAACCTGATAATAAATAGCCTATATGTTGTCTAGACCTGTCCTTAATCGTCATGCAAAGTTTGAACAACATACTTATGTATATTAAGTAGTTTTTTCGATTAGCCGGTAATTGTCATAAAATTCGTGATTGCTCACCCTCCATATCAAATAGCGCAATAATATGTAGAATTTATGTTGTCACGACCTCTAGTCAGTATATTCTGAAAATCTGAAATGAAATGAAAATGAAATCTGTACATAATTTTTTGGGATTATCCCGGACATATGTTTACGGATAGTTTAACAATTTTATGACAATAGTTCTTTAAACAGGTAACCGTCACAAAACGATGGGCAGAAAAACTTAGTACTCACGTAAACAGCTTTAATTTTCATCGACTTAGCTTCAAAACAGTCGGAGTTTCATAGAAACGTACCTCCCCCTTTTTACCCCCGTTAAGGCAGAATTTTCAAAAATCCTTATTGCGTCATTCTTAACTTCTAACTAAGTAGCCAAATATTAATTTTAATCGAATTAACTTCAAAACTAACGGAGTTTCATACAATCTTACCAGCCCCTGTTTACCCCCTTTAAGAGAAAAATCCAAAAAAAAGATAGCTTAAATGTTAGCGAGGACTAATAGCTACATAATAAAAAAAGTTTCATCAAAATCCGTCCCGTAGTTTTTGAGTGAAAAGCGGACAACAAACAGACAGACAGACAAAATTTTTTTTTTTCATACTTTTGGCTTCTATTGGTTGTATGAAGATACCCCATCTAAGTTTTTCTTTAATATCTTTAATGTACAGACATGAGCTTCTTACAATTTTATCTATACTAATATTATAAAGCTGAAGAGTTTGTTTGTTTGTTTGTTTGTTTGTTTGTTTGAACGCGCTAATCTCAGGAACTACTGGTTCGAATCGAAAAATTCTTTTTGTGTTGAATAGACCATTTATCGAGGAAGGCTTTAGGCTATATAATATCACGTTGCAACTATTAGGGGCGAAGAAATAATGGTAAATGTGTAAAGAAACGGGGAAAATTTTTCATCCTTGAGGGCTTCTGTTGCGTGCGCTGCGAAAACGGTTCAAGATACACACAATATATGTATGTAAGAATTATTCCTATTAAAATGATCTAAAAAAAAGTCCGCGACAGTATATGTCTATCTTTTAAGATTAACTCACTAGAATCGTTTTTATGGTAATCAAATTCGATCGAAATTAATGCATCAACGCACAGCCCAAACTACTGGACGGATCGGGCTGAAACTTGGCATGCAGGTAGATGTTATGACGTAGGTATCCGCTAAGAAAGGATTTTGATAAATTGTACCCCCAAGGGGATAAAATAGGGGATGAAATTTTTTATGAAACTTTGTCAAAATTAAACCGATCGGGCTGAGACTTGACATGCACGTAGGTACTATAATGTAGGCATCCGTTAAGAAAGATTTTGATAAATTCCACACATAAGGGGATGAAATAGGGGATGTTTGTAGAAATTTTCTTAGATTTTTGACTAGCCATGACTATAAACAAGTCTCAGGGGCAAACTCTCAAATTTGCGGGTATTGACTTGAGAGAACATTGCTTCTCTCATGGGCAGTTCTATGTTGCTTGCTCACGAGTAAGTTCTCCCAGTAGCTTGATAGGTTTAGCGCCAAATGACAAATTAGTTAAGAATATTGTGTACAAGGAAGTTTTTTAGGTCCTAATTTTTACACTAACTTGCTAAACAATAATACTTCTTAACGCGTGCGAAGCCGCGGGCAAAAGCTAGTTATATGTATAGATATAGATAAGTATTATATTAAAGGTTTACTCGACTATTATTATTTGGAAAATGCAGTTATAAATTGTAAGCTGTAAGCTCTCAATAAGATTGTGACAATCTTGTTTGATATCGCAAGAAAAAGAGGGGTTTTCAAGGACCATCTAATGTCAGACGTTTGTGAATTTTTAAGCTTAATATTTTGCAAATCATTTCTAAAAAAATGATTTAGCTATTCAATAAATGAACCTTGGCCGTCTAAAGAGATCTTAATAACTTTGGCACCTATCAGGTAATTACGGCATTAGCACAGACATGTCTACGCCAAAAATGATTGATGGGCACTAAAACGAACTTAATTTCTTGTTGCTGTTAAGAAATAAAAATTGCTTGCTAACTTTAAAGTAACTCCCAATTTGAACCGGTCAATTGAGTCTAGTTTCGACATTCTTTGGGCAATTGATTTGATATTACGTATTTTTATAGTGGCCAGACTTACTTGTAGGTAGGAGTCTGACAAATAAAAACTAGTATACCTAAACAAAATTGTTGATCGCAGAGTTAGTAAGTTTGGGCAACTGGTTTTCTTGGTAGTGTTATACTAGTTTTTTAAATGACATACTGCCGTTCGCGCAAAAAAATATATTTTTCCAAGTGATATTCTAAAATGTCTTCTTGTCTCTACATTCCACTTAACAATGACAAATACAAAATCTAAGGACCACGTTTTGCTCTGCGTCGTTCTTGAATACATTTGTCATTATTATCAGCAACATTTACTCACATTACTTAAGTTTTCTTCTACACAAAGATACAATCAATACAAAGAGTCTTATAAAAAACGATAAAAGTAAAATATTATCGAAACTTGCTACAATTTAAACGATTTTGCAAAAGCTCTTTGTGAGAGAACAACATTGCTTAAGAAACATTGTATTTGAATCATTATAATTGTACTATCTGAATGAATGGGTGCAGCTGAGTGCGGGACTAATTATAGCAATGCTTTGACCCCGCGATAACCTTTGAGTGGCGTACATAACGCGCCAAACTTTGTACAGGCGCTTATTGCTTGTTTCTCAAGTGTTTGTTAAGGATCAATGTACCTGAATGTATGTACCTACTGGGGTTTTTGGTGCGGTTAGGTCAGTGAATGATGGTTCAGCAACTAAAATGTGAGGTCAAGTTATACTCTGTTTATTTTGAAATGCGGTTCTTAAATGTAGAGTTAAATGATTTATATCGTTACGCCAAAAAAATAAGAACCATGCACATACACAACATATTCACTCCAACATGTTCGTTTTATGTTAGGTATATTTCATGTTGGTTCATATTTGTCATTGTAGAATAAACAGTCTTTGACACCTAACTCTATAAAGTTAGGATTAAACAATCACAACACAGGCGGTGAATACTATCAGAATTAGCAGTTCTAGTGTCTCTAAGCGGATTACCAATTACACATCGGTTTTCAGCCCAGTAGCCTTTGCACACGACAAAAATAAATCAAAACTCTTCTTGTTTCTTTCTTAAAACAAGAAGCCAACATCAGCTCTTTTTTTGGTTCCCTGAGTGAAAATCTAATGACTTCAACCCATGCCCAGGGCACAGCATGGGGATATGTTGGACTCCCATCGACCAAAACACCTCAGGCCCCTTATGTTGCCAAAGACAGAGTTGCGGGATGCTCGCGCATGCTCTGCGCTAGCCAACATTTCAAATTGTCGTAGTAGACCCACAGTTTAAAATATGAAGAAATCTTAAGAATGATCTCACATATCACCATCATCATCATCAACCACATGTTTTTCCTTGGAAATTGATCCGGCCTTTGATGTGGGACGCAACGTGCGTCGACACCCTTGCGCCATCCCATGTTCTAAGTTCAGCGGTCGCGCCCGGTGCTGCTGCTGGAGCCGCGAAAACCCTTAAACTGCGTGAGTATAATAATTTCTGTCACACATTGTAATTAAATTTCATAAAAAGGTCTCTATGAATAAAATGATATTTTATTTGTAGTTGCAATAAATATGTTTTTGATAACCTACAGTTGTCCTTGAATGTCTTGATAACTTTAGATGAATACTGAGAATATATTTTCCTATATCATGATGCATTTTCTGATTCATATACCTAGTGAATCACTGATTGAATGTGACAATAATTTGTCTCTGGGATTTAAAAAAAATATTGTCATGTCTTTTGAATCTGGACAAGAGATTCATATATCTTAAAGAGGTTGTGACGTTATAAGAGGTGATCTCAAGATCTACGGAACAGATTTTATAAAATACCGGCGTTAACTGATGATTATACAACTGGTTATTCAGTAAATTAGTTAATAAATTACACTTTATTCTCTTTTACTTTGTTAGTGTGTATATTACAAAGTTTATGTTCATTTTGACAGTTTATCGTTAAATATAATAGACATGCATTATTCCTTATTCCACGAAAATCGTAATAACAATTCGGATATTCAATTAAATGCTTAATTATTTAGTTTATGACATTATTATTTTAAAGGAGACAGTGTGGCTGCATATGTATATGTTTGTTTCCTCTTCACGCTTACACGGCTAAACCAATTTGAATAGAATTTGGTGTGGGGTTAACCTTAACCTTACACCTTGGATTAAAGCAAACGTAACTATAATGTTTTACCCGACAACAAAATAGAAGGTTATTTATTATATTTGCAGCCTCAACCAACTTCCAACCTAGTGAAGCTGCTGGCAAAAGCTACCAGGTAATATACCTATAAATACTTCTAGATCTATATGCCGAATGTTATACCTACAATACAAAAAGTATAGGTATATACATTGTAATGTAACTAATTAAAGTTGTGTATTTATTTTTAATATTTACCTCATAAAGCAAAACGTGCTGGAATTTACAGACAGACAGACATTTAAATATAAACCGGGACTTACCATAATTGTTTATTATTATAACTTGACAACCCACACTATCAATAATGTACATTTATTTACGAGTATTGCAGTTAATTTTATTGTTTCTATCCTTTAGAGTCCAGTTTAATTAGAAGGACATAAAACTTAATTTATTTCATAGAATCTGATCTCTGTTAATTAGGGTTGTTTTTTGAGGAAATTATCTGCACTTTCAAATACCATTTGCACCGATTCTGCAAGTCTCTTGAATGTAAACTAATTACAAATTTGTGGCTAAGTAGCATTACAAGAAATATATATATTTTACTATTACATTACATTTAAATATCATCCTAAAGATCAGTGCCTACTAGTATCCATTACAAATGTTAAGATTTGTATTACCTTCGACTTGCCTATTCCATTTGTCCACATTTATAAAACTTACATAAATAATCAGGCACATTGTTCTTACCCCACGTCTATCAGAGTGACTTTCTTAAACAGAAAACAAAACACGTAGGAATACATCATTAGACAATGCCCCAAAAATGTGAACTACTTTCGTAATTCACAATCACACTGAAATAGCTATGACCTTATTTTTATTAATTGATCGGACAGGCATCGCCCTTTGTAGTCCCAAATATATGAACATTATCAATAAATCGTGAACTATGGAACAATCACGAAATGTTGAAGTGAAAATGATGCTGGTGTGGGAGCGAGACAGCGCATTAGACAATGTAGAGCAGCGTCTCTCTTCCACAATGAAAACAGCAGTTTTATCGTTCACTTTAAGAGGTCATGGTAGAGCCCCTGAACATAGAACAGTATTTTTCAGCTATGCGAATCACGCTTGACCTCAAAATGTATATTCAAACAAATTATATTACGAACATGATTCGTGCATAATTGCATTTACGGTTATTACACAATTAAGTTAAATGCTTTGTTTCGCGAGGTACATGCTTCTATTTTTGATGTGTTGTAATATGATACGATGTGGTTTCGCAATATGAAGTCGTTAGCTGAACATCAAATTGAAGTAACTGCGGAAACCTTCAATCAATGGTGTTACGAATTTATGATGATGGTAATGAGGTCACACATTATCTCGCGTTCTTCAACGCTACCACATTCTATTCACGAAGTCCTCTTAGTAAAAAAAAACTGCACTAAGGGTACGTTTAGTGATGCGCAAATGGATGGAAAGCTAACCGTAGATTGGCAATGGTCTCACGTCAGTCCCAATGTTTGAAAAACAAAAATATCCGTAGGTACTCACAAAAAACCTTTTAAAATCACCAATATTTTTCCCGTGCAATAAATGCACGTTGATTAAAAATAATAACTTTTGATTTTATAAGCCGGCAAGAAACTCCACAACTCTAAAACAGATAACTAAACTAGTAAAACAGAACATAATAAAAAAAAGGTACTCAACTGACCTCTAACACACGTTGAGTGTAGACACTAATAGATTTAAAATCAAAAGGTTTTTATTTCGAGTACGCCTTTTCAGGCACGTTCGAGACTCTAGATTGACGGTCTTGTTGTCAAACATGTGCTCTATTCACATAGAAAGCACGCAGTGTACATGCGTTGGGGCGTGGCGAGTGCGTCTTGTACTTATCACGCTTGTTTACCGCGTGGTCTGGTCACATTCTCTGATTTTCCTCTTAGTAAGGTCTATAGGTAAATTAGTTGTTGAAAATGTCTAAAATGTCTTAGTTGTTGAAATTAAACGTCGACCAATTTGAAGACAATGTTCAGTCATGTTATGTTGTCTATTTCTGTAGAGATAGAATCAATTAAGAAAGTCTTTAATTTTTTAAATTTTTTGATCTGCAGAAAACATAATTAGATCTGCATTTTAATAATAGATAAATAATACTAGATTAGATGGCGGTGTGTGAATGTTAAGGAATATTTATCTTTTTCAAATTCTACTAAAGAAAACAAAGAAAATTCATTTGCTTACCATGAGGCTACAATATCTTAATTAGCTAAAATAAAACTACTTCCCATTACGGCTTCTTAATCAGGCTAGAGAAGTATTGCGTAAGCTCGTTAGTATAATATTAGTAACTCTCCCATTTAACAAAACAAAACAGCAAAACGATATGCCTAGAAACAAAAATCGTATTACAAACTAACCATGCACAGTATTGCAATCTTTAAACAGTAAACAGGATTTAGCCCCGCCACTTGGGAGTCCAAACAGCAGCACAGATAAGCCGTGATTGATAACCCCTCGTCCGTGTCACGTAATTAATTCCTATCACTGTTGGAACAGGTGGCGTGGGAACTTATTGTAGAGTCGTAAAACTAGTATGGAGTATATACGATCAAAGTTCTGACGTGACAACCATCTTCGTGTGAAACTTGATATCAATGATTAGTTGACGGTCAGGAGTCTATCGCCACGTGCTAAAGTAATGTTACCAGGTGTGATAGCGTGACAGAGCGGAACAAGGGTAGAGTTGCTCTCTATTCACAACTGCTTTGAAGGTGTGGTATACCCTTAAATGACCTTCTTTCTCCTCGACTGCAATAAGAGATGGTGGTATGAGCTATCTTGTCTAACTTAATTTACTGATAAACAGACAATAACAATTGGTAATACTGGATGCGAGTGGCTGAAAACAGATCTCAGTGGCGTGCACTTGAAAAGGGGTATGTCCAACAGTGGACTGCGATAGGCTGATGATGATGAATACTGGATATTTGAGGAGGTCGTAAGATAAAAAAATGAAAGTTATTTTTGTTGAAAGAAATGACTAAAGCTGCGCTTTTCTGAAAAATTATCCTCGTTGTTAAATATATTTGCCTCTATAACGACATTACAAGTAAGAAAAAAGAAAAATATACATTCTATTCACACACGTTTAAACTACGAGCAAAATAGCTCACTACACCACGTTATTAACTTTACAGCCATTATCTAATGTCTAGTGAATCACCTACAAAGGTCCTTGACTTTATATTTAAACACTCGAATTAACTTCACTGTCTCTTACCTTGTAATATTTAACAATGAAGTGACTCACCTAATGTTTATAATTCTATTTGTTTATCTTATATTTTTTTAACCACTAATAACAATTTAGTCCAAGTACTAATTTGCGCAATGAAAGAGCATTCGACTCGACTGTGTTTTGTTTTTAAATATTAGAAATGTTTATTTTATTTTAATATTTTTTGTTTCTTTTTTGTGTGTTCTATATTTAAATGTTTTGGCGGTTAAGTTTTGTCATTTATGCTGTTGTGTAAAAATAAATCCTTTTTACACATAACCTTTTAGTATGATAATTATATGTGTTATTGTTTTTGTTGTTTTATCTTGCGAAAATGTGCCTTTGTGTGTGTGGTTTTTTTTATAATATAACCATTTTAAACCCGAACTTTTATTGTGATCAATTTTAATAATATATTACTACTCTTATTTTAAACCGTTCATCTGTTTGATGTTCCATCTCATTTATAATAACCAACTTCAACCAACTACTTAGTCTTAGATGCACATGCACATCCGTTAATAAAGTCATAATACAGATAAAATACACATTATGCTAATATTAGATCTTACATTAGACGCACGGGGTCAGAGTGACTCACCCATGCGACCATGCGGCCATACATACACATGTCACCATGCACTAAGTGATGTAAAAGCATGTAAACAGGCACATTCGTGATATAAATAATATTTATCTTCTATAATGTAGTACAAGCGACCCGCCCTAGCTTCGAGCGGGTGAAATACTGATGTGTTCCAATAAACCTTCTTATGATCCTTCCTCTTCAATCACTCTATCTATTAAAAAAACTGCTTCAAAATCTGTTGCGTATTTTTAAAGATTTAAGCGGACATACCGGCCGTTTCGTACTTTTATACAAATAGCAAAAGATACAAAGGTTTGATAGGAAATGGGGGCCTTTGCCCAGAAGCAGGATCTCACACAGGCTATATAAAAAAATGCGGACACACAGAGAACGATAACGATTTTGTTTTATACTATGTAGTGATAGTGATGTTTAACCTATAACTTTGTACTTGAATCAATAATTTTCCGTTGATAAGTTGATGATGAATGAATTAATACGTTTCTATAAGAACATGTTGATTACTATGAAAACCTGTAACTGCGTAATTTTCAATTTTTTTTATTATGTCAGGCCAAAAAAATGTATATCCAGAGGGCGACAAAATGTAGGTGAATCCCTAAAAAACTATAATAGGTACATAGGTTACTATTACTGGAAAAGCCTTTTAGACTTTTTTTAACAACGTAACGAGAGTTACGAGTAATAAGAATTCAGATTTTGAACAATTTTTAGAGGCTGAAGTGCCATTCTATCTTTAAAAAGTTACTCAATATTTAAAATTACCCAAAACCTTTTTAAAACTAACTTGAAATAAGAACAAGAAGGTTACGTAATCTGCAACATCTTTTCAATAACAATATCATTACCCAATGTTAATCTCGTGTGAAGATTATTTAAACGTAGCATTTAAACGTTCAAATATGGAACGTACACCACGCCCCTGTATTGCGCTTGTATTGACACAGACGATTTATACCAGTGATATAAAAGGGTACATTCGATATTTGTTTTGTGCAAAATGAATTTAATATTATTTTTGTTCATCGCAAAAGATTTGGAACAACGGAAAACCCTTTGTCTCGCAATATGTAGACAAATAGACAGACATAAATCAATAAAAAAGGATGAGGTTGGTTAAAGAACAGTAAGCCTTTCTTATTTTTATGTTTGTTATGTTGCCTACACAGTACTGCATATTAGTTACACTATATTTCAGTTTTATTTCTTTGATTAAGGTTTAAGTCAAAATATAAACTTTGAAGATCCTATAATACTTATCTTAATTTGTTATTTATAACATAGTGTGTGGACTTACTTCAGTTGTGCGGTGAATATGAAAGCGAACCCCGTACCCCCGGCCATAGGCAGACGAGGACGCTCCAGTGGTTTTAGCCTGTAAGAGTCCGGCAGACCCCTCCGTCAACCCCCTCACGGATGATAGTCCATAAGGATTTCCATTGCGATACAACAAAAAAGTTACTCAAAAACAAATCTCGTCCATTGCATTGAAGTTTAGTTGTTGCACAAATACAAATAAAAGAACTTTTACTCAAAATACTCACCTCCAACATGTCAACAAGTCTACGTAGAAAGTGTTACGTGATTTGTGACCTTTTGGTTCTGTCGCCCACACGTCTAATATCAACTTACTGACAACAGCATCCCACTTTTACTGACTTTGTAAATCATACATTATTTAAAAATAAACTTTAACGTAATAGCATTGAGTTGAGATTTATTTAAGGGCTTGAGATGCATTCATCGTTTAAAAATAGACTTTACCGTAGTAGTAATAGAGTTGAGATTTATTTGAGGGCTGTTACGTAATGTGTGGAGACTTGCAATGGCTGAATGTTATTCACTTATTTGTCTATTGACTGTCAATCAACAATTGATTATGGCTTATTAGTACTTCTTTTAAAAGATAAGCTAATTTTGAAGGCAGTGAATTATTGCAAAATAATACAAATTTCTACTAATATCTAAGACGACTACTAAGGGTAAATAAATAAACTAGTGAAAATATGGTTCTACTGAATTCTATCACAAATCGTTAGCTTTATAGTTCAACTTCAGTTTTCTTAAAATAATTTCAATTATACTTCGTTTAACTTTAATTATAGTTATTAAAAAAAAATGCATGAACAGAAAATTTTATTTTAGAAACAAAAAGTGGGGAGTCAAATGTTCTACAGCTGTATGGGAGAGGGTTACCTCTTATATTTGTTTCGATGGAGCCGCCGCTATATTGAAACGGGGCTCACTTATATCTTCTATACAACGCATTTTGCTGAATCGTTACCATTGGACCACAAGGGCTTTGAGAGAAGTGCAATGTTACCATTACGTAGACAGGGGCCGGTATTCGAGCAGCGCCGGCCCTCCGCTGCCTTCCAGCGTAGAAACGGACTCCCTGCTAGTATGAAAATGTCGTCGGTATATGTGCTACTCGATGTGAAAACTTCCATTGCGCGATTCAGAACACCGCACAATCCACCCCCCAGAGCACTGTGGGGTGGGTTAGGGGGTGGACGGGCGGTAGTACACCCCTCTTTTCGCTAAATGGATCGAGTTCCATCCGCGCCGAACGATGTGTTTTTGGCTCGTACAAACGGTTTGTCATATAATTTTCACATTTTCAGGAAAAATATAATTGAATAAAATTATAATTATTAAAACAAAACATTTACTTCATGTAAATATTATCAAATATTAAAATAAAAACATAATCGTTTTAAATTTTAATTTCTTACGACGACAATGAAACCCAGTACAGTACAGAAAAAACATAATAATATGTTACGCAAATACATTTATTTAAACTTATTTTAAACAGACAGACTGTTCATAATTTTCCATCGCTACGTCACTCGTAGCGATCGATACTCTGATTGCGTAGACTTGTTCAGATTGTGCTACATTTTTCTGTATGAATGAAGTCCGAGATTAAATATTATTATGTTGATGTAGTTACATTTACCTATATGAGTATGTACAGATTTATTCAAGTTATGGTAATTATTGCGATACTTAAAATAGCTCTACATTACACTGTTTACAGTCTCCGTTTCTAATAACGTTTTTTCTACAATCGTCTCTCGTTTCGAATAGTGCGATATTATATCTCACAATTTTAGAAAATGACAATTCAAATATCTCTATAGACTACAGATGCATCAAATTTCAACTCAACCTTTATATAACTTTATTTATTAGCAAATAATTCTCAGACTCATATTGCTGAGTTCATAAACCAAGTCTACTTAGGACAGAAATCTTAAAAACACCAACGCCAAATCGAGTCACATCAAATAACAATCAAAGTTCATTGAAGCGTAAACATTAACCCCTTCACTGCCTCGGTAGCTCTAAATAAACCAGAGACCCTACCACAACCTATAAAAGGATTACAGTCGTGGTTGTGAGAGAGAGACGGCGCTCTACAATCGGTAGAGCGGCATCTCTCTTTCGCATATACAACAGCCGTACTTAAAGGGGTAGTGGTAGGACTCCAGGCAGGAATTACAATACACTTATATTCCAAGTCGGACCACCCGCTGACGTCATACGTCACGTCAATAAGGAATGACGTGGGAAACGTCATTACTTCACAAACCCTTATAGAACAATGTTCATTCATTTACACGCAAATATAGCGTTATAAGGGTGTTTTATACAGGTCATTAAATATGGTGTATTTGGTGACGTTATGGGAATTTCTTGAATATTTAAGCTGAAATTATTTGATTGATTTGTATTCAAGTATTTTTTCTTGAATTAACATTTAAAAGATTACAATCTTACATGTTTCAGTTATTTCATACGGGTAATTTAGTCATAATGTAACGACATTTGTGCTTCGAAACTCAAAAATTAAAACGATATTACACAGACCCCATTTTGTTCAAATTCGTTTCCGATAAGGATAGATTTTTTTCTAAACGCATTAGTATTGTAGTTTAAGTGAAACATTGATCCCACCGTATTTGTAGATCAGTCATTCGGAAATAAATCCTTTGTAATATTGTCAGTTTAGGGGAAAGTAATAAGAAAATAAACGTCCCATTACAAATGAAGCGTGATCGCACATTTTTTTGAGTATTTGACTCTCGATGGGGCAAAAAACCCCTTTTAAAACTGTTGTTCGTAAGTGGAGTGTTTTTGGATTATTTAAGTATTTCATTTATTCCTATTTTTACTCAAAGTAAACCAACTTCAATAAATTGTTTGTATCTAGTATTGTGTCTATTCATCAATGGATTATATGTCATAATGTTATTGCGAGTTTTGTGCATTTTACTCAAAAACGTACTCATCGCTACTCCTAAGTGTAAGAACTTACTACAAAATATTATTTAATCAATATGCAATACGCCTGGTTCTCAACAAGAGGGAAAGGAGACGCACTCCAGTGGTTTTTACCGGTTGGAGACCACCACGCCCCTTCCGTCTTCACCTAGGGGATATCAACACTTCTTAATGTAAGAGCGCGACGGCCGGCTTATTGCATATGCATAACGGAGCATATCTAAAAGAGATTTAAAAACAAAAAAAAATCAAAGTCAAAAGATTTTTATTTCGAGTAGGCCTTTCAGACACTTTCAAACGTTACTGACTCTAGTTGCGCGGATCCAAAATGTCATTCTTATGGAAAAGAACCGGTAAGAAACTCCATAAGTTGATCCATGAGATGAGCCTAGTTTTAAAAAGATACAGTCAACAAGGATAGCAGATAGCCAAAATCAAATTTAACAAACTGTAAAAAAATATTTAGAAACGTCAGTTAGTCAAAAAAAATATCGGAAGAATTCCAATGTTTAACGCTACTTTATATCCCAGTTTCAAAACAAAATTATTGTATTATCTCAATTCGCGACGATTGTAAATCGGATGGTGTTCACTTTACCGTCTGTAGTACACATTTGACAATTGCGTAAACTGCTCCAATTACAAAAAACACAGAATACCTTTTAAAACAATTTTAATTAATCGTACCATATTTCCCTCTTATCTATTTCGACAGAATTAAGAAATTTCGTTTAGAAATGCAGTAGGCAATCACATTTCCACATTCGATGTCTTAAGGGCTTTCATAATATAAAATGTTTGTCGGTTAAATAATTTATGAACGTGATTTTGACAGCTGTTTGGGTACTGGTTATATGTGACGTGACATAGATCATGTGACCTAGTATGACGTCACGCTGTCAATGTTTATACTGGATATGTTTTTATTTATGTTGTGATGACGACATATTTTTTGACGCTTTGTTAATGTGTTATTTTACAGTTATATAAGTTTAGTTTTAAATGTAGATTTTTCTGTTTAGTATTGTTTCAGTCACACATTGTTCTGTATGTTGTGTGTTAGATTATACTATGAAATTAAAAAAGACATGTATAAACGACAGATTGTAGGTATGTACAGATTTTATGGATATTTGTTACTAATTCACGCTTAAGCGGCTTGCTCAATTTAGATGTTTACATAGAATTAGCTGACCTCTGGATTGATACATAGGTTCCTTTTTATCCAACCGCGTAAAAGGAGGATAATCCCAGTACAATTAAGTATAAAATTAGTATGATTGATTAAATTATCGATACCAAAACCATGTCTTAATGTTGCTTGTATATTATTTTAATTAAATACAAAATTTATTTCTATCAGCAGTGCTATCGAAATTCAATTACCGAGTATAGAGTATACAACCTTTTTATAACGACCTGTTTCGAAAAAACCTCAATGTCAGCCAGGACATTAAGATTAAACGTTTATAATAAAACATAAACTTGTTAATGTTTCTTGTTACACGTTCTTGAACTAAGTAAACGTAAGTACCGTTTGAGAAACATTATAAAATAACCTTACTTTAATAATGTAATAATATATGATTTACTAGCTGTTGCCCGCAACTGCGCCTGCGCGAATGTCGGTTATATCTGCAAAAGCATTCGTCCCATTTGACGCTCTCCCTCAAGAAAAGTAGCTTACGTGTAATTCCAGGGTGTCAACTAACTGCATAATAAATATCATCAAAATTGTTTAATCGGTTCAACCGGTTGAGCGTGAAAGAGTAATACACATCTATTTATCCTTACTAACAAACTTTCGCATATTATTATATATCATCAATAGGATTTATAAATCTGAAAAATTTGCTACACTTAACAAGATGTGAAAAAATATTTACATACATACATACATACATAAACGTCACGCCTCTTTCCCTTGGGGGTAGGCAGAGATCACATCATATTTACATTTACTCTTTATTTATATTTACCTCAATTAAACGTAAAAACGTGAGTTGTCATTGTAATTGTAATGTTTTTATTAGGTAAGGAAGATAATAAAATATAGTTCTAGGTTCTCTACATAAAAATCCTTGAGAAAACGTGCATAGATAAAATAAATAAATGAAAATGTCTTACGCTCTCTATTTCAGAAACACTCAACCTTGCTTTTTATGTCTTTCTGTGGCCTAGCTGTTTCTGTAAGTTAATGATTCTATATTGTTCCGGTTGATAATCCAAGCAAGTTACTGTCTAGAGATATCTGTCCTAGCCGATTTGGCTACGGTGACTGCTATTGCTTAAAGGCTTTGGTATCTTGCCCTTTTATGTGCCCTGTGATGACTAAAATAGCCAATGGAGAATGTGGGAGCTACAAGTTTCAGGTAACGTTGAAGAACTCCTAGAAATAAAACATCCAATTCCATAATCTTACATACCAAAATTAATTATTCAACAAAGAACTTGCATAAGTATTCTTACCTGAAATTCTCTTCGTAAACATCACCCTGTATACCATGAATGATGAATGTATCCAAGAAACATCTTTATCGGTGAAATCTTCTAACATCAGTTTTCGTTGTGTCCAATTGTGGAAGCGTGACAACACACTACATTGTGTAGAGCGACGTCTCTCTTACACATTTACAATAATACTACTTTAAGAAGTGGTGGTAGACCTGATAAGATCGGCGCAGGCGCAGCTTTATGCAACCACAGTGCATTGTACTCTACCCTTGCAAAATTAACTTAATGTCTATTGTGTTTTAGAAATGTTTTGAATATTAAATTTTGGTTTTAGGACGGGTTATGGGTTTCCCAGAAGATTGGATAAGATTAGAACGCTTGTAGTAACAATTTACATGTATTATGACTTAGGCCTTGGTGGATTGAGGTTAGGTAAATCCATAGATAAACATTAAAACGTAGACTTTAATAATGTAATCATCTTCTGCTACATTTCGCAACAGCCATTTAGAATTTTGATGGTACCAAACGTGATTAAAATTACCCAATTGCGATCTATTTTACTCGGATTTTTTGTCGTACGGAAGAAATGTAGATAACCTAAAATTTTACTATGCGGGACAAAATTTCAATACTCCCATTTAAGAGAGAAAGAAAGTACTCTCCTCCGAACTATAGAAAACAAAAGTAGATGGTCGAAAAGCTATAGATTGAAATAACAGAAGCGAATCATACCTGAATAAAAATAATTCTCTTGAGCTGTTATAACCGGCTCCTTATTCACATTCAATCAATGAAGTGCCTTACAAAGGGTCTTAGAACCTGAACGCCTTTAACTAATAGGGGCCTAACTCCATTATTAAATCCGACGTACATTGAACTGAACCCATTCATTTCGCAGTTTTAACAAGACCATTAGTTCCGCATGTTGCTTCCTCAAAATGTACTGTTCACAGAGTCAATGAATCGGAGACTCATTTAGTGCGATTGAATGAGTTTAGATTACTTCGGTAACCAGTTTGATTAAGGGTTGTGAATGGATATCTGAGTTATAGATAATATGATTTGATAGAGATTATAGAGTGGTAGTGATTCAATTATTCCCCTGTATCTTCCATTATTAGATCCTGACTTCTTTATAATGGGACCACCTTGGAAGTGTCTACTTTCTTACAAAAATATCATAATTGGTTCATAAAGGTATCCCGCAATCGTCCTTTTTGAAGTCAGTTAAAAATAGCAATTTCAATTAACTCATTAACCTTACACATCAGAAATCTGAATAATTTTGGAAATAGCCTTCTGTACTACAATAACTTTTTCAGAAAAAGGCACATGTCAAGTATCACTATAACATCAAAAATCCCATACAAAGATCTCATTAAGAAAAGACGTGATAACAGACAACAATCATTAGTAGAGTCGACACTCAGCAGGAAGTATCGCAATATGTCTTGGCAATCGGATTACAAACTGTTGCAGAATTTCCTCACGACTCGCTTCTAGAGGATGCAGCTGTTACAGTAGATAGGTAGCTAGTAATATCGTAGTAAGTAATGAGAATAAGCTTTATGTTATAATTAAAACATCTATTATCATCAGGACAAAAAAGAAATGAAGGTATTGCATAAAATTCCCCTCCTTTGCCGGATTTTGTTCGAAATTGGCTGAATTCATAGAGCAAAAAAGTTTTTTTTTCACATAGTGAGACCTGTTCCTGTCGTATCTAATACTCTGAATTCAAGACTTGATTTTATGTGTGCAAGGTGTATTAAACAATCATCCAGTAGGAGTTGAGGTAGAGTTTACAAAGTCCTTTTTTATAGAATACTAGCACTATAGCCAACATAATATACGTGTAAGGAAACAAACACCAATTTAGATTCACGAACATACAAAAAACTTAAAAAATCTAATATTTCATACCTTGTTGAGAGAATTGTTAGAAGTATTTTAAAATTGATGAAACGTCTATACCTATTCATGTCGAGTAACAAATTAATACTCTCCCGTTTGGGCATCCTGCTGGGCCTGGGATGATCGATGCATTATGTTTATTTGAATGGTAAAATATTATGGAGGGTGAGTCACGTATGGTAGCTAGAGTAAATGTAGAGTCGCTTATGTAGTTTAAAAAGCGTCAAATTACTTTAACTGTTGCTCACAGTTGGATACACACATAGATTGTGACGATAGTTATTTTCTTGAACTGTATTCATTAAATAATGTATTTTTGTTACAGTTTTCGTGATTCTTAATTATTAGATTCAACGGGGTTATGTCCAACTACACAAACTACGTTAAATCATATCATCTATGATGGTTATTACCAAAAAAAAATATATTACTTACATAGTTATCCTAATTTCATGGTTTTTAAATTGGCAAACATGGATAAATGAAACCATTGTCCTTTTCTCTGAACCAATTTATATCAAAAGTTAGTTGAGTCGTTTAGTCGTGAAAGTATTACCGATAAATGTAAAAGACAGACTGCCTTTGCATTTTTAATAATAGTAAGGGAATATAAATTCTAAATCTATGATTATTTCCTTAATTAAACATGTACAAAACGCACTGACCCACATTGACAGAAAGGGGAACGTTACATAGGGAACATACTTAACGAGCTTTAACTAACAAAACAGTTCGCACTAAATCCTTTTAAGTAAGTTCTCTTTGAATGACTTAGGTGTTCATTCAAAAAAAAACAATTGAGCCACAGGACTCCAACTCCCGCTGTTTTAGGCACCCATGCGGCATCTAGCGGCATTTTAGAGGCCCCTATGTCGCAAGTCAAATGAAAACAGTACAGGCACGTAAGTACACCCAATAACATTACTGTGACTAAAGAGATACAAAAATGGCCCTTAATACTAGTGTCATAGAGGTGATATTGCTGTCAAATAGTTTTCTTAAAATGTAGAGTCAAATATCCACGTTCAACTTTCGCAAACTTAAACAAACAATATAATTGTCAATGTATTAGTGACGGAGATAATGTGTGTTCGTTTGTTTGTTACGCTGATTGTAAGACATAATTATGAGAGCGTTAATTAATTGGATGATTGTGTAAAATTGATAATTCAATTTTTGTATCGTGTGAAATCTACAGAACTGAGGAATTAAATACAATTGGAGATAATTGTTAAATGATCAATGAAATATTTGCACAATTGATGTCATTTCAATCACTTGCTTTTCTTCAATAATAATCTTCCTCATTCTGTTTCCTTTCTTTCGTACTTTTTTATTGTACTTACGTAAGCATTGTGTGTTAGTGTAGCTGGTAGGAATACTATCTAGAATGTACTTCGCTACTGCGTTTTTTATGGAACACTAGATCCTTATTATGTGTGTGTATTGTCCCAAGATATTTATTTATTCAAAATCTCCATACTAATTCTAACTGAAATACCCGATAGTCCTTTTGTTAAAGCTTATTCCTATACCTGTCTAATTAAAATAGTGCCTATCAATACCCTACCATTGAACAAATGGAACAAAATTGCATAATAACACTAATTAGTCACTTTCTCTACTATCGCTTGAATAGATACAGGGAAAATGAAAGGAAGGAGCCATGCATTACATTGTATTAGACGTCAGTCAAACGTGAAGTGTTTCAATGTAATGCATGTTCGTGGCACCTAATAGACACGTATAGGAACGTGTATTAATTCATAATTATTGTAATTATAACTGCTTTAGTTTCCTTGCTTTTTCTTCCTTTGAAAGCAAGTTCTATGGTAACATTCTAGGTTTTTTCGCAGCAGTTACGTTTATTAGGCTATTATGTTGCCTTTTAGATTTTTTGTTAATACTGTTATTATTTTTTTAAGACCTCATAGACGCTTCGGGAGAAGATGTGGGAAGTATCAGGCTCTTACTGACTAAACCTGAATCGCCGTGTAACGTATCTCACGTTTGGTCGGTGCGTGGCAATACATAGCAATTCATCACGCATATTTGATTATTTATCTAAACTGGGTTCTAATCATTTGAAGACAACATATTTGTAGTACTTGAAAGGGGAATCGGGAAGGGTATTTGAATATGCATCTAAGGACTGAGTGGAGTTTTGCAACTCGGGCGAGCCTTGGTAGTGGATTAATTGAATAAGCTGTATTGTGAGAAATCACCTTTTTTCTAGAGACTGTACTGGACTAGTACGTATAAGAGAAGAAATTCCAGTTTTTCTTCAGAATGTAAACAATAGTTTTTCCTTGTTATTGTTTCTTATACCTATCACTTTATAAGAGGATAAAACTGATCTTGACGAAAGAGTTTTGATAACAACGCTATCAGACCAAGACGCTGTATGTCCCGATATGACGTCACTAAAATCAATCAACTTAATATCTTTGACAATCTGATGTTCAAGAAAGGAAGAAACAAATTACGAAACTCAACCTTATGCCCTTGAAAATAAAAGTGTTTGAAATGTTAGTATGTTCCCATTGTACGTGTAAGATGTGGTATCGCAATGGCAGATAAAGAAGAAGATTTTGACATCTTCGATAACGTTCTTCCGAGTAATGATGAGTACGCGGATTTAATGACGCCAGATGTTTACTGATAGCAAACGTCAATACAAGCGGAAAAAAACAGCTACTGAATTTCCCCGGAATCACTTACTTTAATTCTTTATAAGGGAAAACATATTGATCATAATATTATAAGACAGACATAAAGTATGACATCATGACATCCCAATTTAATGCACCTCTTAATTCGTAACTTTATAGATTTCATATTGTTAAGGTAAATAAAGACAACATTACTCTTGCTAAGCTATAGACACCTAATAAGGATCCGAATAGAATTACTCATACTTCATCATGTAACAAGGAAGCTTCAAAAATTATTAGTGCGGAAATCCAAAATATAACAATTTGCCATCATCCAATCAATTTGCAATTGAGAAGTATGGTAGCAATTATCCGATAATACCAGTGTTAAGACAATAATATTTTATATTGCCTGACCCATAACCGTTCACCGCGAATATGGCAATACCAAGGACAAATGAATTGGGCAATTGTTGTTTTGCAGATTGATTCGTGATTGTAGTTTTGTTCTTGGTGATTACAATGTTATTTTTGGTGTAGATTTTAATCACCGTCAGTTTCACAAAGGAGATAATATTCTTTATTGGAAGACGACATAATAGCTAATGTTCCTTTGGCCAAGCAACTTTCCTACCAACCTACTTTTTAGTACCTAGAATCAGATTCAGAATATTCATTTGCAACAAATGTAGCTAATTTTGAAATGAGTGGAAAACCAACGTATAGTTCAAGTATCTATCATGTCAAAAAAGTTCCAGTTATCCATTAGGGCTAACGATGGCAAAATTAATCTAATTTATCTGGGAGGCTAACTTAAGTAGACCCTTCTCTTACATAATAATATGTTTCATCTATTTCCTAAATTTCTCAAAGAAAAAGTTTTATTTTGACGTTATTCGTTTCAATAAAATTAATGATTACGTGTTAAAAGGTTACACCGTGTAGAAAGTGGTAGTTTCCCAAACTATGGGAAGGTATTCGATTTACCGACAATAGACTTGCTCACGCGACGACAGAATCTGACGGAACTAATAGTTTGTTTCATAGTTAAACATTTTTCATAGATCATTCGTCCTGTGATATGGAATTATCTACCTAAACCTTAAAGACTTGAGTCACATTGGCAAAATTATTCAAATGTATCGTCGCTTATCAATCGCTCAAAAGCTTCCAGAGGCGTTATCAGTCTGTTAATCACTTACTCAACTGCAGTTATAAGCATCTAACAATTAACAAAACAATCTCTTTGTCTTCCACTTTTAACCTTTCCAAATGCATTTTTAAGTAATCTTCAAACACCATTAGGCATCGTGGTAGGTCTGAGAGCGACAACTGATTTCACGGTGATCGAGTCTACGTTTGACAGCCGAGGTGCATCGGGCACGTTACAATGGGACACCATTATACAAACGTCCTATTATCTCATAATACGGGTCGGGTTACGCCGGGTTACTCTGATAATAGTACGTCTTTAAGATGAATTGATTTGGATTAGAATGAAGGGACTGTGACTGATGCAGGACATTTCGGGACGTTGACTCTGAATTTGGAGTAGCTCAGATTAATGTTGTTGTCCAGATATGTAAAGTAGGTACAGATGGCGTAACGATGTTCTATTTGTTAGAAACGTTTTTAGGAATGACGAGATATCCATCGTTATACTTGGATTGATCTTTATTCGATGGTTTGGACCAGGTCTTTGTGTAGAAATTAAATTGAATTTCTTACCGGACACCAAATTAGTACGACAGTCGATCAATAGGCTGACGCACCAAATGTTGAGTTTAAACTATCCAATCGTGCAATCGGTTTAAGCTAACACCCTGTATGAGGTTTTCTAGTCCATAATTATGCAACAAGATAGTAAACTATGCCAGTGTGTCGTTTTCGGTAATGTTTGCAAAGAAAATTGGTATCTTTACCGTATGTAAACAATGTTAGGACACATCCTGTTTGGAGCTTATCACATTTCTTTTAAACTTGCATGAAATGGAAATTACGTGGTACATTATCAAAAACAATCCCATGTGAAGTTTAGAAACGTAGTCATGGGACTCATGGATCTGACTAAAGAATTCTCAATTTGTTCCACGTTTTGTCATGAGTAAGCGAGAGTAGACTTGCATTACGACCTCAAATACTTTTACAAGTCCGTTCCGAAGCTTAATTCCTTTTTCAAGTGGCATAATAGAGTAGATAAAAAACTTGTTTTGTTAAAACCTCAATAGAGAGCCGGCGTCAACTTTTTGTGCAACCGTCAAATAATGAATCGGGAATATTGGTAATGTTGTGGCGCCAACATTTATCGACTCTTTTCTTATCGCTATTGGTCCCAACATTGGTTCAAAGACTGGCTCCAAAGTCGAGCTTTCTTCCAAATGACTCATTACAGCATCTTAGGTATTTATTACTTCTCGATATTAATTTCGATGCTCGTACTGAATTAAAGATCGGAGAAAGTAGCGTAATTAGAAAACTGTCTAGTGATAAATAAGATGTTGGCCTTACGTAACTAAACGAGTGTGATCTAACTTATATGGGAACGAGTATGTGGTCGGAATTACTTGAATGACGTCACGACGCTGATGAGAACTGCTTTAAATATTAATTATATGACATTAAATCTTTTAATAACAGTAAGACGAAAGAAATGGGCCGTCGACAGAGATATGGTTTAACAGTAGAGAGTTTAATATTAATTTTATGTGATTGTTTATAAGTAAAAGTTTTAGATGGGAATAGAAGAAAATTTTGTAAGAACGTAATACTTAATATCTTCATTAATATCAGCCTTAATTCACAATAATTGAAATTAAAGATGACAGAAAGACAGACAGATGAAATTTACAAAAGCATTAAATCTAATGAGATCAAATGTATGAAAGTGACACATGTCATATTACATCTAGAATTGAAATATAACTTTAACACTTTGATTTATAGTGTATCGTTTTTGCACCGACACTGACTGGTCCTCCAATCCAGTCTCACCAACTACCACAGAACATTTCCCATTCTCCTTGCTATGATTAAAACTACTCAACCAGTGAGCCAACAACATGTTAGGAAGTCGGAACATAATATTGGTACAAAGTGTACGAACGGGAACCGGCTGGTCCGCACATGTGTGATGGAAGTCGTCTGATAAACACAACTTAACATGAACTCACTGAATGGTGGCTTTCATACAAGCTGTGTCTAGTCTGTAACGATACTGAGAAATGTCATGTGGTACTTGATACTGCAAGTCTGTGTATTTGTGAGCTAGATGTAAATTGAAATATTGTTTTATGACAAAAATGTTGTAGAGAATGAAGGCTAGAGATGAAAAGTAGCAAGTTGATTTTTGGGTTGTTTTTTAAGTGCAGTATAATTGATATCATCAACTAATTGCGAGACACGTTTAATTATTGTTACTGATTCTTATCACATCCTATGATAATATAAATAATTATTGAATTGACAATTTTTTTATAGTTCCGGAATGAAGATCTTTATTCACCTTGACTACATTACTCAAACACGACCGAAATACACAGGAAGAGGGAGTATTTTTCGTCGAGAACAAAACAGCCATTCATGATTAATGACGGATCAAAATAACCATCAACGGACAATAGTCATCAGAAAAAAATATGTAAAACAAATTATTCACCGATTGTTCTGATACACGTCTCAATAAACATCAAGCGACCGTTAAAGGAGCATCTATACCATCAATTGAAAAATAGAAAAAACTAAAGAAATCATCATTCATCTCTTGTCCAAAGACACCACCCCAAAAAGGTACAATGACATAGATAAAAGTGCAAAAGTAAACAAGAAAGTAAAGGCATCATTAAAGCGACACGGTGACGATAAAAAATTGAGCCATGGTAGGGGAAAGTCGAACAAAGGTCGTTCGGAACCCGTGGGAATGGAACATACGGATCTATGGAGAATTTGCATCGAGTAGCCCGTATCACCCTGTTACCCGTACTAGCGGTGCGTATGTCATACGGAATCATTGTTATTTCAAATGCTTAGATGGTAATGAAACGGAAATATTAGCCATTGTTGTTATTGTTAGAACTTATTTAGTGGTTTGGTGAAACCAGTTTTTTAGTTTAGAATTTACGATCAGTTTCAAAAAGAGGTTGAATTAATTCTCAACCGCTTTGCCGTGTAATTGAAGCGAGAGTTAATATGTAGATTTAAATTTGTTCGAGAATGTCGCTAGCTTTTATTTAAAAAAAAATAGTTTTTGTGGCAAACATGGCTATTTGTATTGAAACAACCAAAATCGTTTTGGTCAAATCTTACTTGTTTGTTGAAACCTCAAACCGTTTAGAAACCCGTTCGATAGTCCTTTACACCAATTTGTCCAATAGTGCTAAACATACCACACAATTAAACATTATTGAATGCCAAAATCAGCTTCGAAATGTAACAATGTCCACTCTGTTGAGGCTGGATGTAACATAAAATATCGGTCTCTCACGTGATACTGGAACGCACGGGAGTGGTTAACCACCGGGCTGAAACACCCGGTACACTGAGCTCCATCTCAAAGGCCTGCGAACGTCACAGGAAACTTCTGCGCTTCTGGAGGGCGTTGGGACACCACTTCACGCACAATGGACCATTGGAGCCTACGTGCGGAATATGGGGCCCACCACCAAGTATCTGCTGCATATACGAACAATGTTTCTATCAAAACAAAAACCGACTGAGTCACACAACAACAAATTTGATGGTCTCGTCCTGGTTCTGTGCTCTCGTCTCTCGAGCACTTTAAGGTCAATGATTACTGCATACAATGGTAAACTGTTATGAGTAACCAAACAGTTGCTTTACAATAAAGCTTAACGGCGTAAAATGTAATGTTAAGCTAAATCACTGCACATTGTTTCACATATTACCTTATTTTTAGGTAAACAACTAAGTACTACGACTGGCAATTATTATTATGTTATGATTGTGGTAATGACTGTTTGTTCGTTCGGTGACTTAATGTCTGACCACACAACACGAGTTCACTTAACTCCGTTGGCTATCGTTTAAAAATAAATACTGTATTAGTATTATTGTGTATTTAAAGGAAATAAGTACTCTTTGACCTACTTATTTTTTAAGCTGTTTTGCCAACATCCTATTAGGTCCTATTTCATATATTTGTTTATGTAGCTTCCAGACTAATTTTACTACTGATTCTTATGCAATATTTATCAATTACTTCATAAATGTCTTAAATACGCAAACACTTTAATTCGTTACATCGAAAACAGTTCAACAAAACAAATGAAATCACGTTTTTAAATGTACTTACACACTCCTTTTTCGACCGTACACAATTCTACATAAGTATTGGCAATCGGCACATGCATTGACATCGTCCCACGCAAATTGCTAGAGTCAACTGAAACAAATTAATTAATTGTTCAAAGTATAGTTAATCGGTCTTGAACACCACTAGCTCTTGGACTAAGACTGTCGTAGTTGTGGAAGAGAGACAGTGCGCTACAAAGACTAGAGTGGCATCTCTTTTCCACAACTGCGATGGTCTATTGGAACTGATGTCCTTTAGTGACCGTGTTAAAATTGTTGTATTCTTGACGGTCAACATAATATTCAGTCTTAAAACGAGGTTTTACGGCCGTCTAATTGGCTCTCTGACATACTGATAGTCGTATGTTTTCAGAAAACATGTTCAATTAAAATATTTGAGAAAAAATGTCTCGTCTATGATTCTAAGACGCGAGTAAGGAATCGCGTTTAATTTAATTTAAATCCTTTCACTGTAGGCAGGATGATCATATTTAATTGAATTATCTATGGTGAGACGAATTCACCTGTCATATTTATTGTAGCTATAATAATCTAGTTTATTTAATTAATTTAGAGAATCATATGGTAAGGAAGGTGCTGGACATGAATGTGAATCCCGACTAGTTTTGGAACCAACCGGAGTCCTTTATCATGAGCTGACGCGGCGCGGTCGCGTGTCGAAATATATTTTTTTTAATGCATAAAAATACAACTTGATCGTCTTAGAAGCCCTTTAGATCTATCAATAATTTCAGGTCCTTTGCGTAACGCGAATATCCCGACTTATGTAAACAGCAGGATATAGTAGACCGTAATGCAAAAATGAACTTTATTACCTTTAGATAAGGATAGTGCCAATATCAAACAGAATTAAGTACATTTGACTTATTAAGTGTTACATTTATCACAGATCTTTAAAGGAAATAGCGCATTAGTGGAGATCGTAATCAAATTATCTAATGTCTATAATTACGTTTAATTATGGTATGTGTAAGTCTTTTAATTTCACACTTAATAGTTGGTCGGAAAAAATGCGGAAGAAATTTAAATATTTCAAGCAGTAAAACGTAATTTTCAGCAAATTCAAATATGTAGTAATAAATCTCACTTAGCTAGAGTAACAAATATAAATCCTAATTATTGTATTTTCATTTTATGTTAAACACTTTAATAAGAGAATCGTACGTCCACATACCAATGTAGAATCTTGCTTAGCTTGTTGCAGAATTATAACCATAAAAACAAACAAACGGTTGAAATTCAACCATCACCAATTTACCATATAAATGTACCAGTATAATATTATACAGTATTTATTTAAAATACCTCTATACAATTTGCGACCCCTATTGACACACCCCATTCACTATTTAATAGCTCTGATCGTCAGCTGTTTTCTATCGTACTCGCAATCTAAAAGCTGAATTTTACGATACGAGGAATATAATGCAAGTTGAGATACACTGCCGGTTATGTTTTACGACTTCTGGTATAAGAGCTGCGCCGCCAAGCAATGTATTGTGCCTTAAACGATATTTTAGTTAGTGAAAATAATTCCCGAAAGTTGGTTTTACCCCTATGATAATAATCTATTATCATAAAGCATATGTTACTCGTATCTATAATCTGTATTTCTATGAAACAGTGAGTTATGAATGAGGAAAAGAGGATTGGCGGGTTGTTTAGTTCAACGGAACGGATTCATTTTGATTTTATTTGATTCTTAAAGAAGGATACCCCAGGTGATATTTTGATGGTTTTATGGTAATATACATGTCATGCCTTTCAAGATCAGTTTTAAACATTTTTTTTTTAGATCTTTATAATATTTTTCTAATTAAGTTGTTAAAATCTTCAGCAAATAGTGTCGAATCACGATCGAATTGGCAAACCGCCTCCTTACTTTGAAGTCGGTTTAAAATAAATCATTCTCCACAAAAGTTTATCTAAATCGCTACAGCCGTTACGTGACAATTAGCGTACAGACGCACAAACATCATTAACAACACAGCAGGCATACATTTGACCACCACCCTCTGTATGACGTTGTACGGTCAACAAAAACACAATGCCTGTAACGAGTGGTAACGAGGCAGTGACATGTACACCGTACCTTGTATGTATGTGTGTGTTAGTGTGTGCTAGTGAAAGTAACAGCTGCCACACACTCATTCATCACTGAAATAAGTGTGTGGGTGTATTTGTCATCGGACAGGTATGGCTAGAAGGTTGACTACGTGAAGTGATTTGATTACATGAGAAAAATAAACTGAGTTTTTGATATTAACCTGAAGCAATTACTGATGTGTTGCGATCCCGCAGCACCTCAGTAATCGCTTCAGGTTACTCTTACGGACCTAGGTCGCGCCTGGCACTCCAAGGACTCCAGGAGGAACATAGTGGGTCCCGCTGCACCCACAGCAGGCGGGGTCATTTGATGATTTCCGACGAAAAAAAAGTAGATAATTACTGATGTTACGTGTTTTTCTTAGTAAATTTGACCGTAAATAGATTATTTTAAATTAAAACTGATCTAATTACAAAGCTAAAGACTAAGTACATGTTACAATCCAATCCGGCTCAGTAATTGTCACCATTTCTAGGTACTTTATTGACTTTAACTTCTATACATTTCTGTGTCGTGTAGTACCACAAAAGTCCATTTAGTCATCCATCTGTCCATCTAAAGCATGAGATTCCATTATTCTGTAAACGGTGTTGCAATACGGAACTTCATCGTTAGGCTTGCGTTTTGGGTATATTTATGACGTTTGGGTAATTTAAACACAATAATAACAGTTAGAGCTAAAAATAAATGGACTCTATCAAGGATTACGTGATGCAACCATAAGCCTCTGATGACCCAGACAAGTCTATATTGCGAAAAATGCTATTCAAATAAATATAAAATAAAATATATAAAAAATACAACAGTAAGAAGTATTCGATCTAGAAAATAAGTGATGAACTTCTACTGGGTTAGTCCACTGGAGTACTTAACCATAATTATCTAACCTTGGCAGGCCTGTTGGTCTAGTGGTTAGTAGAACATACTGCTGCACCGGAGGTCGTGAGTTCGATCCCCACCCAGGACAAATGATCACGATTATTTGTCCTGTGTCTGGGTGTACTTTTTCTATAATATAAATGTAAGTATGTTTATCGATTGTCTAAAATACATAATACAAGCTTTATTTAGTTTGAGACTAGATGGTGTTGTGTGAAAGATTCTTCGTCGGGGGTGAACTCCCGAAAGGAGATGTCAGATAGTCCGATGAAGATGTCAACGCTTGCGCTGATGTGTTTGCATCTGTATCGTCTCTTGAGAGAGTGTACATGTTTAATTACTTAAAAGACACCAAGCTTATCAGGCGAAATGCATCAAATTCACACCGATGCTCACAACCACATATCTTATAAACGTAATTAAATCTTCGCGAATGCACTATCTTTAATAAGATTTCCATTGTTATTGTGAATGCTTGAGCAATAATTAAGTAAAGCCTGATAATGAAACATTGCATTCTGTTATGTTATTTTAACAAAGCGATTTCGTAACATTCCTTTAGTTTGTTCACGTGAAAGGTAACGAAGCGTAAATAATTCATGCTCTAGGTATTATTTATTACATCTTCGGATGACCTTCACATTTTTTAATTTGAATTTAGAACTGTCACTTCTTTATCAACAGTATTTTATAAATAGTTTAACCAGCCTGATTCTTGCAAATCCGAGCACCGAAAAAAGCCGTCCTTCTTCTTTTAAACTGACTTGTTTGGAGTTAAAACAAATGACTGTCGAAAATTTTGGCCTCAGGCTCTGCTTAAACTTTTTTATGTAACCTTTTTACTAGCCCGCTGACAAGGAAAGAACTTTTCCATTTGACTCCAGACTCTTCTATCCTGAACTTAAGAAGACCAACTACGCACCAGTCTTTTAAAAAAGAAATTGACATCAACCTTCCAACTCTACTTAGTCTGCCTTCGACCATAGTGGAAGAAGGCACGAGACAGGCTATAGGTATAACTACTAATAACTGTTTTAAAGTTACTAGTAATTTTATGATACTACTAAATCTTTCCATGTACTTACTAAGCCCATGTTCTGAGAAGTACTTAAAGCTACCACGTGAGTTAATTTGAAAGTAAAAGTGATTGAGTTGACCCGTCAAACTGCTACCCGCTTATGGTATAGTTGTTGTCAGTAAGCTATAACTCGTCACAGCTGATAGGTACGTTACTAGTAAGTAGTTAGATGAGAGTTGTATGAGATATTAGAATGAAGGAGATGGATGTCAGAATAATATAATATTCCACGAGTTTCACACAATGCCATTAGTCTTAAACATAGCAGAGCTTGTATTATGAGTACTAGACAACTGGTAAACAAACTTATGTACTTCTAAATACATACATATTATAGACAAATTACACTCAGACACAGAACAAATGATCGTGCTCATTCCTCTAACATATGTCCTAGGTGAGAATCGAAACCACGATCTCTGGTATAACAGTCAGGGTCACTTAACCCTAGACCAACAGGCCAAAGTAATTTTAAGTATATTTGTTTTAATCGAAATTTCTGGCAAAATGCCTAACGAAATGCCAAAATTGATTGACGTTGAAGATGTTTATTGAGTCGTCTTCATATCAACCATAAAAAACACTACTGACTACAGCACATCTGAACAGCAAGCATAAAGATTGCCTTCAAAACAATTGCCAACCATTGCAATCAGAAACAATTCGTGAGTTTCGATCCACCGATAACACTTCTAGTTATTGAATTGTATTTGAAAGTAAAAGCCCGCGAGTTGTCTCCACGCCTCGCCATGATAACCGTTTGTAATTATCGACGCCATTCATGACAAGCGATGCGCCGGCGCATCCCAACACTCTCACTTTCTGTAGTGTAGAGTTTGTATGGTTGTAGAAGGTTCTTAGATAAAAGCTTTTTAAACCATATATGAAATTAGGCATCCGAACTTCCCTGTAAAACTTTTTTTTGTCTAGTCATAATTATATAAAAATTTCTTTACAATACTCAGTATTTTTTTTGTGTGTGTGTGTGTGTTCTTCTATTTGTTAAGTTCTTAAAATATTTTACGGGTGTTTTTATAAACATGTGACAACTTCAAACTTTGCATTACGGTATGGTACATGCTATGACTAGATATGCTTGAATATAATGTATCTGGTTATAATAATGTTTGACAACACAAAAAAAAAAATAACATAAAAATCACAATAAGCAGAATCACAAAGCGATTGATCACCTCAAGAGAAAGTCTTAACAAGATACCATAATACCTCACCACACACCCATAAGTCACCAAACAAATTAGGTGGATTCTAAATTGGCGTATCCATCACGTTCACAGTTATATATTTCTATTAAACAAAGGAGGTCGTTGTGGAATATACCTTTCTATACAATTTATATCAATTACGGCCAAACGGTGACGGAAACCCACACACAAGGAGTTTTTAACTGTAGTACTGGCTAGTAAGAAATTGTTACATTTTTGGTGATTAGAGGCAATTGAAAAGAGTAAGTACTATCAAAGAGTAGATGGTAAATGTCGGTGTATATTTAACCAAACTAAGCCATAAAAAATATTACTCGATGTGACCATAGGTTTTCTTTGTTCCTTACTTTCAGGGTTTTTCGTTAAGTATCCATGTTATAGATTTTTTAATATAACATGGATCACAAAACAGGATTTTTATTGAGATAATTAAATAGACAAGGCGAGGACTGGTTTGAAGCGGCACAAGATAGAGAATCGTGGAAGGACTTGGGGGAGGCCTTTGCCAAGCTGTGGGACGCTACAAGCTAAAGAAAAAAAAGAAGACTATTAACTGCGTCTACATCTTAAACAAACCAAGTAAACAAACGTGCAGAACCTTGTAACAAAAAATTAAACAATACATTATACGTCTAACCAACCAACAACAATCAGTCATTACACATTTACACGCCTAAAGAAGTAAATGACATCAGAATAGATAAGTAAATAAAATTGCCAATAAATCGTCTGTGAACATTGATAACTGTCACAGTGTAATGATTTATCGACGAACCGCATCTAACATAATAATATTAATGTAGTATGTAAACTGTGGTTGCTAAAGTAGTTCTGTCATTAACACCGTATTGAGAGCTTAGCCTATTTTATTTGTAAGTATTTTACAGTGCAACTATTTTCCGAATGCCACGGGTACTCTTCAGTGTGAACGTAATAAGTGTTCCAAAAATACAATTTATTAGTATTTAAAATTACGTTAAAAGAAACTTATGTTGTCTTTATTACGTCATGAAAGAACAAAATAAATCTATTAAAGGTCATCCAACACATAAATATTACTGAAACGATATATTAATTAACGGTCCAAATATTTTTTTTAATCAGTTCCAAATTCAAAATAAAAGACAAACAAGGAGTATCAAATCAATTTTTAATCGTGATGATTAAAAAAGTATAAAAACCGTAAAGGAACTTTCAAATTAAGAACACAGAATAGACAATATAGATATAATGTCTTTTCTAATACAGTCTGTGGTCTGTGAGTGCTACCACGATTGTTTGTGGTTCGCTTTGTTTGGCTCGCGTCGTGACGGCTTGCTCGTGAAAAAGCTGCACTTTCACGAATTGCGATAGGGCTGCGAATTAACTCGATTTATTTATATCGATTTGAGTAAGCCAGTATTAGAATCTAAGCTTTCTATAAAACTATTTTTATTGTTACGATTTTTTCTGGTGTTAGTAAGTCAGTTGACCTACTTCTCACTCCATTAATAAATATAATAAAAGTCCAATAGGTGTCGGTAACACCGACCTACAAGGGATAGTAATTAAATCCCTTTTGTAACAGTTTCTAATGCTCTAAGCGGTAATTAATAAACTTTAATGTATGTTATAAAAATTAACAGGTATTCCGATTACTATTAACTCCCGAGAGTGGAGAATCGATACATTAATCGGCCTAATCGATTAATTACTCGAGTAATCGATTTTCAATGAGCAACCCTACTCCATGACTAATTGCTACCTTTGCTAGTATTGTTCTTGTTATTATTTCGTTTTTACGCAACTAAGATTACAATCGGGTTTAAGGCGGGTTACACAATACGATTTGGTGGTTTTTTCTCTCCATGTGAATGAATTTTCATTGATTCACTTATTACGTATACACATACAAAGTGTACAATGGGGCTTAATAAGTATGTTTTTAACGTATGAGTTTTTATGCCTAGTTTCAAAATATGTTTTCTCTTGTGTGAATTTGTTTGGAGACAATGAAAGTAAGTTTTTAGCAGTTTAATTGTTGTCCATTTATCAAGTTTAATGATAGGAGAAACATAGCTTAAGCTACTAGAAATGACTTGACTCTACAAAAACCTTTTTTTAACAAATTATTTGAAACTAAGCTTTTTATTCTTATCGATTGTCTAATGTTTCATCTGTAATATCTTGCATTTTACTAATTAAATAACAACTTTTAAATATAATTACAACAAAAAGCAAGTTTGATGACCTATTTGAATTGGATAACGTTATGCCTAGTCTCTAGTCAAGGAATCTTAATAATGACTTTAACTCACAAATACATCTACGCCCTTCACTATTTGTCTAACGAGAAACAGCTGTTATTCAAACCTGCTTACTATGTACGTTAATAACAAGACTATATCGCTATTGTGAAAGAGAGATGGCGCTACACAATTTAAAAAGATATCTCGTTTTCACAACGATAAATAAATAAAGTAGTATATACAGCAGCAGTATATACAGCTATATACGTCCCACTGCTGAGCCTCTTCCCATACAGTGAAGGTTAGAGCATTGGTCACCACGCTAGCTTACTGCGGATTGGCGATTGCAGATTCCAATGTTTGGAGTCTAGGTTTCCTCACGATGTTTTTATTCACCGTTTGTCAGTAGTATGTTAGAATAATTAAGAAAGTACATATAACTTTGAAAAAAGACACATTAGTACTTGCTGGCGCTGGGGATCGTTCCTGCATCTCACTGTCACTTCCATACACTTGCATGTCAACGTCCGTAAACTGTCATTCTTCTACAAGAGCATTAGGAAATTATCATTGAAGGTACAAATATTAAGTAAGATAGGTTATAATCTAAGACTAAGACGCGTAAATAGATCACTAACAATAAATCTCTTCATAATTACAACTCTGCCATTAGACTGTTCATTTCACGCCTGTTGATATTTTAATGCACTCTCATTTTCTGAGCTTAATAACGTCATACTTAATGTATTCATGTTGCTAACAAACTACGTTTATTCTGTAGGATTATATTCAAAATTCTGCACTTTGATCAAGTCTTATCGATTGATAGAAGATTCTTTATTGCACACTACATGAGAAACATTCGACAAACGTAAAAGTTACATAGTGCTACAATGGGCGGTCTTATCGATGCGCAAAAAGTAGGAATCCATTCCTTTCAGAGTATTATATTTATGCTGGGTAAAAAAGGCTTTGACTGCTTCAATGCAATAAAGGATTACATTTTCATTTTCTTTATATTCTGCGTTCAATCAACTTATGAAGACGCAAACAAAATCACTTGCTAAACGACAAGATATTTTTTTTATAAACTCCTAGTATTTTTTTCAATACACTATATTCAAACATTTACGGTAACAAACATTAGAATACTCTATTTATTAATGTAAATAACTTTCCCTTGAACGCACATCGCTTCATTAGTTCCCGACACGCTTCGTAAGATGCCTTGAGTATGAATTACATTATAATAGTACATGTAATACATGATTAACATAAATTGTATGATCATTACATTCCGTGAAGTATTGCTGTTATAATTTATATACACTTTATGATTAGGTATAGAACGATATGTAGGTAACTAATCTTATCGTAATCAAAAATCAAAAGGTTTTTATTTCGAGTAGGCCTTTTCAAGCACTTTCAAAACGTTACTGACTCTAGTTGCGCGACTCTAGTTTCAAAATTACATTCTTATTCTTAACTTAATAAGTTAGCCGAGTGGCATAGACCACTACGCCAATTACCACTGTACGCGACATGTCGGGGTTCGATCCTCGCGTCGGACAAGAATTTGTGCGATCCACAAAGACTTGTTCTGAGTCTGGGTGTGTTTGTGCATGTGGAACCCTCCGCGATACAAGGATTAAATTTGTTAGTGCGGGATACACTTTAAAAATAAAAAAAAAACACCAGTTATTCACTCACTTGTTTTTAAACATGAATAAACTTTTTTGTACAACAATAAAACAGTTCATGAGTCGTTTTTTTTTTATGTTGGCGAAACTGCCAAACCTTACGTTCAAAGTCATCGTTGCCAACCAAACAAATAACATGACTTTTTAAATTGAATTGCATGACGCATGCGTTTCCTTATTTAGATCCTGAACTGTATATGGGATTATGTGCGATGCACCTACACAAGAATTAAACCTTAGTAGGTATGTTGCAACTAATAGGTTTAATTTTGTACGTTTTAATATTTTCCTGGGAAACTTGACATAACTAGAATTATTATTAATCTCCAAAACACTATAAAGCTATAAATTTAAATTTTTGATTCTTATTACTATTTGATTTTTGGCGAAAAGGATTAGAAGAGTTAGTTACATAGGATTAAATATTTACTCGCATTGTAATAACATTGTAACTATGTATTTCTATTGAATATATTCAAGTTAAGTGCAATAAAGGATATTATACGATCTATAAATATTTTTTTTACTTCACATCACACCACACACTATAGGTACACAATTTCGTTCACCTTTTTGCAATCATTACATTAAAGTTCGAATATTTATATCACAGTAACTGTACAATAAGTACCTATGAAATTCAAGCCCATGCGTAGAGAATGTATAGAATTCCTTATTTAACAAATTACCAGCAACACATTTCCGCGTAGATATTGTTGCAAAATTTATTGTTACCCACACAATGTTCGTGTTACGAAGACTAATAGTATAATTAATCTTGATACTTTTAAAAATACATTTTATAATACCTTAATCGGAAACGTTGCTAAAAAGGCCACTTAGAAATAATTAAACTGTCTGTAGAAGAAGTTTATATGCTATTTCTTATATAAATAGGTATTGAAGTATGTGATATTGATAGTGTATGACTTATATTGGGTCTTATACCCAACATCTTACGAGTATTCAATAAATAACGCTCTCTTATTATTATATCACACCCATTCGATTAGCAATATTACGTATTAGTAGCGGAATCAAATACTTTGCAAATACAAAACTACAGCCCAATTTTTATAAGCGCTCTCAAATTTGTAATATGATACATCTGCAAAACAAAAGTGAAGCGACAGACATAGATAGCACCATTTGCTTTTCCAAGATACGTATTAGGGTCACCGATTTCTTGGAGTTCATAAAATCTTCTTGCATCTGACTTGTCATCTTATAGTTAACTACTCTCTTTCTCATATTAAACGAATGAACATCATAATAAATCACAGCCGAAGCATTCACCCCACTCGAGAACTCGATTAACCTAACTCGTTAAAGGCGCACTTCACTGCGTTTAAACACGATCAGTTGATGGATATAATTTACTATTATATTGGATATTTTAAATGAAGCTTCTGCATATTTAACCTTGAGCTTATCACACAAACATTTGTCCTGGGTGGAGATCAACTCACGACCTCTCGTATAGCTCTAACCACTATACCAACAGGCCAGTAACTACCACACTCCAACAGTATTTATTAAAAAAAAAAAGATTTGGCAACAGAAAATAGAGCCAATTTGTATTTTAGAATTAAAGTAAGCTCATGGCCTTATTTTAGTCTACCAAAAATAAACTTAAAGCAGTTTCGATAAAATATTTGCCATCATGAACAACTTAAACTTGATGACAGATATCGTTGTTATTAGTAACAAGCTAACACAATTAATGAAGTCATCCGTAAAACCATACCGTATATTCCTTTACATCTTGCCCAAAACCGCAGTTATAAACGTAACTGGAGAGCTCATCCCAGAAACACAACCATACTCCATTCATCTTAGAATCATCATCCATCTAACGTTGATCTCTTTCTTCACTCAAGTTGTCACCAACAACGTCTCAAATTTAATTAGTAGAGTCATCAATTGTTAGACATCCTTTATTTTAGTCCCCTTACTCCACAGTGAGGGGGTAATGAGTAATCAACGGGCGCCTGTTCGCCCATCGACTGTCGCGAGAGATTAATTTATGTCTGCCGACCCCTTGAGTCACTGCCTTGAATATATTCTTTCTTAAATTGGGCTGGTTGTCGTGGCCGGCGGTTACGGCCGTGGTTGTGAGTCAATGTACGTTGTGTTGGTTTCGACTAACTGGCTTGAGTAATATCGAGATCAATAATACTGGCTGAATACTGTATAATGCTGAGTTATATTGTATGTAAAAGAATCGATAGTCAGCCCGAACGTGCGAAGCAGTGTAAGCTCAAAGTATATTTTATTTTTCTTTTTCGGTCAAAAATGGCCTTAGGTAAGCATTTATAGAGTACTAAGAAAAACAATGGGGACAAGCTTATTATTGTCATTATCATAAACTAACCTTATATTAATGTTCGTTTTCCGGAAAGGCATAAGAATTACAAGTTTAGTAAAATTCTATTGATTTTCATCACTAATTACTACTCCGTCAAAAGTCCAGATAAATAACAATAGATAGCACAATAAACAATTAATTATAACGGCACACTCACTCGTAAAGCAACTAATTTCAAACCAATTTTAATTAATACAGATGATTTTTGTATCGCACGACTGTACAGCCAGCAACGGTAGTCAATGGACAGAGTCAGATTTATAAATTGTCACGAATGTTCAGCTACACTAACAATATTGGTATTTCTAAATCCGATGTTTAGAATTCCGGATCTTGGGAAGGCTACAAAAAAAAAAAGTCATGTGCCTGCCTACATCAGGTCTACCACCATCTTTTAAAGTAACATTAATACAGTTTTCTCTTCCACAATTGTATTAACATTAAAATATATTTATTTATTTTGAAAAATATTGTTACTACAGGTGTTACATAAAATAAGGTTCATAATCATCATCATTCCACTACCCTTATTACAATTTTTATTTGGGATCGACGCAAATAAGGTCCATAATATTCTGCTGTCCAACGTCAAATATTTTATAAACTCTAGAACGAAAATTATTACATTGTAATTCACAGGTTATTTCAAGGGAAAAAAACCGGTTCTTTTTAAAGGTTTACACGGAGACACAGGTCCAACATGGAGATAACTTTAATCTAAAGTGCGATGGGGCACCTACTAGTACACCTACTAGTAGGTCTTCTAAATGTACAGTCACTTACAGAATATTCCTGGTATTGTTAGCAAAACATATTTAAATTGAAAGGAAATTTCACGATTTCATAAATAATTTATCTAGGACATAAACTTTAATTTTTTAATCAAGTATACACTTTTTTTGCTCGTAAATACATGGCAGACATATCAGTTATTGCTGACTGTACAATCTTAATCGCAATAACGGAGGAATACTTTTTGCGTTTTATTACCGAGCTATTTTGAGACAATTAAAATTGTCTGCAGTTGCATCAGTGCATTAGGCCATAGTCTTACGGCTTACGGTAGTTCTGCAACCATGTTGGTATGTAACTTGATTTCATCGGAATGAAACAAAGTATCTGAAATGTTTTATTATGAGAATGGTATGTAACTATGTAGGTTTGTGATGCAAGGTATGTAGGTAAATAATGTTGCATTTACTACATTTTAATGGTAAAAAATGCTGTAGTTAGTTATTGGTTAATATGCAACATAAAAAGACTAAAGATACAATAATAATTTATTGGACACAAAATAGTCTCCTTTTTTTTAATTTTGTATTTATGACCAATGAAAATTTATTGATCCTATTTTTAGGAAGCAATATATTTAGTTTTTGAATTCGACAATGCATTTTTATCCAATTCAAGAATAATATCGACAGAATAAGGCTCTGATCCCAAATCCCTAATACAGAACAAATCTTTAAGTCTAAAGCAAATATTAAGGAAAAAAATATTAGAATGTTCTTAACTATTATTATGTACTCAATTACACGTATCTACTTACTTCATCATCATCTTCCTGCCCTTATCCCGTATTACTTGGCCCTTATCCCATCTACTTACTTATAAAAGCATATAATATTTTATGTAAATTGTAACATTATAATACACATTCATAATAACAACGCCGGTTTTACCAGCGACTAGTTATTGCGTCTACTTACTAACCGACTAAGCAGTTAATTGACGCATATTTTAAAGGCAGCGATGCGTAAACATAAGCCTATTAAACTACCGTAAGGCATTAAAATCAAGACTAATCTAAGATTGAATTGAAACGCGGAAAAGTAGCTCCAAAACCTTACTCAATAATTTATGTGTTAAGACTTTATCTTTAGAAAAAGTAACAGTCAGTTGCGAGTTGGGCTCGTAATCGAAAGGTTCCGCGTTAAATGTGTTTTTTTTTTAGTTACATCCTTTTTTTCCCGTTGAAATACTATAATAATATAAATTAAATCATAACATTAACCGTTACTTTTTTATTGTTACAGAACTAAATGCAGATCTTTGTGAAGACTTTGAAGGGGAAAACCATCACATTAGAGCTGGATGTAGTTAGTTATATTTAGAATTAGCTAACCCCGTGACTTCGTCCACGTGGAATTTTGAAAAAAGTTAATTAGTTAATTTTCTGAAATAAAAGTTTTTTTCCAAAATAAAAATATCAATAAATATTCAATTTTAATTATAAGTATAAAGTGTTATTACTTGGCTATACATATGTACAAACAAAAAAAAACGGTACCCTAACAAGGTAACAACGTTATCTAAAGGCGCTTATCAGTAAATTGTGCCTATAAGTGATAGACAATCAATTAATATGTCGCTGACCTACACGAGATAAGAATAAAGTCAATAATAAATCACCAAACATCCGCTTCCGATGCGTTTTCAAATATTTGATATTATTACGTGTATATAAGGCCGTGGTAGCGATAAACGCCGAAGGTTATTTATTATGTGCAAAGCATTACTTTTATAAGGTTGTGAGCTCATAGTAGCGCTATAGGCCGCCTACAGCGTAATGCAATACGCCACGTTATAATGCTTGGTGAGAAATGTAGGTACTGCTGTCCTCGCTTTTGTAATTAAAACCTACAAGGTACTTTTCATGAACTCAAAATCTTGAAATTTGGTGCAAAGCAACATCTTCTCACAAACTTGCTGTTGCCCGCGACTTCGCCCGCGGAAAAGTCGGTAAAAGCATTTCTTACTTCTGACCATTTCTGACATTACCCTTTTCTTCTATATCAAACGTAATTATTATAAATGTCTAATGGAACATTTCCTACAACTAAACATGTACAATAACTTAACAAATTATATACTAAAGCCTACCTTGAAACCACTCTATACATGTAAAAAGCATGAAAATTAATGCGGTAGTTTTTGAGTTTATCGCGAACAGACTGACTGACAGACTTTGTTTTATAATAAAAGAAAAATACAGATATGTTTTCATTACTTTATTAATGAGGAACCCTTAATTGTTATTTTATTATTGTCTAACTGATGAACTAATATAATTTACATTTTTTTCGGACTACCATCCCTATTCGTGACATGGAGCCCATCATAATGCTGTAAGCGGCCTACGACGGCTAAAGGAAACGCCGGCTATAATATCGGTATATTCGGTATCGATAACATATTTATTGGAGAAAGCTTTCGTTAACAGTTTGATCCTTTATAGTTATTGAGAAATTAAGTGCCTCTGTTTTATTGGTCTTAAAAAGGAAGCTTTTTAGTGATATTAATACTTTATCCGTCGGGATTCGGTACGGGATATGGTGGATTTATTAGCTGGGAACAGATTTATGGAGTTCGAAACTGTGTAAGTGAGAATGTGAAAAAGTGATTGCGTACGGCTATTCTAAAACATAGACAACTTAACGTTTTTCTAACGATGAGAATAGTTCAATGATTGCTACGGCCATGGCAACATGACATAAATTAATTGTATTTTCGCAATTAGTGTGTGCTCTTAGATCATAATTTATTATTTAACTAGTTTGGCATCCGCTTAAGAATGAATTTAAATACGATCGTTATAATTAATAATCTTAATTAATACTATACGATAATTATAATCTCTTTATGATCCTGTGAAGATTTTAAGAATATAGGTATATTTAACTGACAAAAAATTCATGTGAACCTATTCCTTAGGAAGAAATGGCATAAAACAATAATACCTAAAGAAAAAATCAAATGAGAGAAAGAAAAAGAGCCATTTATTCCTTATTCCTTCAAAACATTTTTCCTGAAGTGAGACAGTCACATACTAATCTTAATATTACTGAGAATCATCCTCATAAATGGTCATCGCCGTTATAAGAACAGTTTTTGAGATCATTAAGAAAATATTTTCATTAGTCAGCTTCCGGGAATTCTAAGAAATTACATTTAAAAATTAAACTTCAACAAAGAGGGTGACTGAGTTATGCCCCAGTATATATATTTATTTTTATATGAGTAATTAGCTGTTGCCCGCGACTTCGTTCGCGAATAAAATAGGGATTTAAAATAGGTTAGTTAGTAACCGATTCTCAGACTTATTTATTTATGCATAAGATATACTATAATTTATTTTATATAAATTGTAATTAACTTCATTATCAACCACTTCTCCTTTCGTGGGTCTGTTAGGAGATTTCTTTAGAAATAAGCTGTTTGTTATGTTGTGTTTTTTCCACCTATTTTTGTGTGTGATAATAAATAAATAAAGTCGTCATCATCATCTTCTTGTCCTTATCCCATTTTACTTGGGGTCGACGCAAAACGTTTTTCTTCCATTCTCCCCTATAAGACATCACAGTAACATTTACTCCTTTTTCATTCATCATTCATCTTTTCTTTCAGAGACGCGGCCCTGGTATTTGACCCTGTCGAAGCCTTAAAGGATATGCAGCAAACTCTCAGCAGGCGACGACTACCATACCCGAAACTAATGATAAAAAAAAGATGGGACCAGCACTGATGTTATAATTTGAGAAAGATCACAACAACGATATAACTGAATAAATAAGATATCGGCACTTAGATAAAAAAAATCATTCAACAACATATTGATTGGTAAATAGCAGTAGCGACCTTTTTATAACTTACGGAACATTCTACAGAATGTTTTTAGTCGGTGCAAATCCAACATGTCTATGCCGTGGCCAGGTTTAAGTTAGTATATATTCAGCCAGTAAAAAAATAAATATAAATAAGGTAATTATTTCACAAGTCAACTGCAATTAAAATTAAATTTAAGCAATGTCGACGGGTCCTACGTAGACTAGTACAAGTGCAAAAATGCAACTTTTCAAGAGAGCGGTTTAAAGGTTCAAAAGCTTGTAACTTTGTCGTTAATCAATAAAAACACTTGAAATTTTGGTATGTTATATTTTGATATTTAAGAAATAAGACTGCATTATTGGTTTTTCTTCTTTTTTTATACTTTGGAAAATAGGTTAACTTGCATTCATGTAACCTGTTTTTTTTACTACGGTAGAACCTGTAAACTGATACAAGTGGCCACTTATACCAGTATTTAGTGTACTTGCTTATACTTATAATAAAGGAAATCTGAAGGATTTTACTCTATAAACATAGTATTTCTGTGTTATTGACCAATATGAGGTTATAATATTAAAAATAATACCTACTTTTATCTACTTTTATCGACTTTTTAACACTTACAACAGTTTACTCAGTACTGGAAAGCTACTTGCAACAGTTTGCTGTATTTTTATTAACTGTGAATATTTAAATTAGTGTGGTAAGAAGTTAAATAAAAACATTTAAAATACAAAATAACACTTTATTATTAGATAGTAGCATTCTTAATAATGAAAAATAAAATCATTGGCCTTGCAGTCTTAAAAATAATAAAACAAAAAAATGTAATCTTCTTATTTTAAGTAAAAAAAAGGTTTGATTTCTAAAGAGGTTTTCTTACGATAATACCTAATTGTTTTTTTTTTTTTTAAGACTAGCTTGTCTTGAATTTCATGTCATTTTTCTTATAAATAGCATTTCCACTATTTTTTTTCAGTTAAGTTACGTCAGTTACGTACGTTACGTCTGTTCAGTTACGTCCACTAGTTTTTGTACTTTGATGTTTCTAATTTATTTCTCCCTTTGCAGATCCGCTAGAAAAGGTATTTTAAAGAAATTAGTATAACCTTTGTGCAACTCTTTTCGAACTATGTGCTTCTATTAAGTGTATAGTTGTGTACATAACTTGTTAAATGTATAAAAAAGTAACACAACCCCTAAAAACAGGGCAATGAGACCTTAGAGTCTAAATCAGATGATGGAAAATTCATTACATTTTTACAACTTGTATTAAATGGTGATTTGTGTCACCCTTCATACGAATGCCTCATCACATTACCACACTCGTCATACTTGTTTAAATATGCATTTTATACATTTGAAAATATCCTACTAATATAGTTAACGCGAAAGTTGCATAATTATCGATTGGATGTTTGTTACTCTTTGACGCTCAAACGACTTAACCAATTTTGAAGAAATTTCGTATGGAGTTAGCTGACAACCTGGATTAAAACATAAACTTTTTAACCGACTGCGTCAGAGGAGCGCAATGTTTTCCAGTTAAAACCGACACTCGTGCGGTCGAAGTTGCGGGCGACCACTAAGTCCTTTATAAGTTTAATTTGAATGTCTTTTGTGTAATTATACTTAAGTTTTGATTGACTTAATTGTTTTTTCAATACTACAACTTTACCAAAATAAACTGAGGTTGCGAATATTGTTATATTGTTTACCTCTGGAATATTTCTACACCTTTAAAAATGATGTACTTCGGTACATAAAAAAAAATTGTCTCGTCAGTTCCCAAGTAGCAAAATTTGGTAACTTCTTACGTTAATTGCTGCAAAAAATGTATTAAAAGTAGTATCGCTATTTATTTTATTAGTAAATAGATATTATTATTAAAATAATGTAGGTTACGTCAGATAACAATATCAAGAAAATAAAACCAAGTCACATATTGTGACTTTGTATACTACTACTTTGTATTCCTACTGATATAAGTGTAAAATTTATTGAAAGAATAAAATAATAAAATAAAATAATAACAAAAAAAAACCCGACTGTAAATAACAACCACTAACTAAAAAGGGAAAAACAAACTCTATAATTTTGTGTGAAGAGTATGCAGTACACCGTGCGTCTACATTATGTAATTTATACGTAAAAAAATAATGCAGGCGGCACAAACAAATCTATAAGCAGTACAATCTGTATCTTGCATTAGGTGAACATTAATTAAACCCTTTTGTAGAAATATTAGTACTGTCAACTTAGTAATTTGTTTGTCAATTTTTAACGCATAAATTTATTAATAATTGACCTCGTGAGCCCTTAATTGTTGTGAATTCTCACCACTACTTACTCAAAGCAAACAAAACTAGTCAAATATGTAAAAAAAGTAGCACAACCCCTAAAAACAAGCCACGAAATAGTTTTGATACAGAAGAATACGTTAGCAGTTAACGCAGTTATACCAGTGTTAACGTGCTCCCGACTCCGTCGCAGCGCGCATACTGGAGTAAATGGCACTTGCGCGTACGTGACGCGGCGCACGCGACTACCTACACTGGTGCAAGTGACTTACATCAGTGTAGATGGTAGTGTGGCCGAAAATCATGTCACTTATATTAGTTTACAAGTTTGTATCTCTGAAATTACTGAATAAAATAATATAAATTTTACAGGGTATAAAGTTAAGGTAATTTTAAGGCTTTTGGTGCAAAAAAACGTATTTTGGTATTTTGCGGGTTACACCAGTATACGTAGGACCCGTCGATGTTCTCTGTTACGCGCGATAAATGTGGGAATACACTTTTGTCTTCGTAAAACAATGGATTGCTGCAATAAATTATGTAACTATGTAAATTGGGATACAGGTCGTTATTGCAAAAGTTTACTGGTTTTAATTTTAAGTAATCAAGCTTAGGTCATGCGTTAATCCATTAACCGACTTCGATAAAGGCCAAACTTACCGAATAAGCGACATAATACCCAACTTATTCCTACAATTAGAAACGTAACAATATGAATGAGTATCTAAGGACTGTATTTATTTTTAAACCATGGCCGAGTTCAACTCCACCAACAATACTCTGGTGGCTCTACTTAGTGGCGTATCTAGGACGGTGCCACCGGTGCCAGAGCGTACTATCTGGGGGCGCATAAATGGCCAGAGACTAAGCAAGACTTTAGTTATTTTTTTGCTACTCGTCAATATCGTCCGCGGCGAAGGTGCGATCAGCTGAAAAAAAGTTTAACTTAAGTACCTAGGCTTCTCTATGCTCCTTAGTTAAAACAATTACCAATTTCTTTCTTCTAACATCTGTAGCATGAAATGACTAATTAACCTTTATATCTCGTAGACGATAAAAGGCAATAACATTACCACTCGAGTTGCTTATTACTTAACAAATAAATATCTATTAACTAACGACTAATTAGTTGTGAGATAAGACAAAAAGTCACAAACATGTTATATCTATAAATAAAACAATCTGGGGGCCACCACGTCTTAAAGTATGACTATCTCAGTAGTAGAAGTGAGATAGCGCTACTCTGTGTAGAGCGGTGTCTCGCTCACTCAATTGTAACATTCTTACGTTATGATGTGTTGATAGGCCCATTGTATTCGGCATTATCAGTACAATATACTTTCGTAGTTATCATGGATTACGGCAATTACTAATCTAACAGTAATAGATCAATACACAATAGTTTATTGTGTGCCAATATTTGATAAAGCAAATTGATTAAAAAGTAAGTACCTATAGTAAAAGTTGCAAAAAAACGTAGCGAAGGAGTTTTCCTGAAAGCTCCTTGGTAGGTTCGTCTACGTATTATATTTCCTATCATCAAGTACTACCTCTAAAAGTAATATTATAGGGGATGTGGAGGAGAAACTCTGCCCTACGCCGTATACTATACCATCTCGCTTCCACATCCGAAATAGAGGTGGTTCTAACCCCTTAGATAGAACAACCAAAAAGGTACACCATACAGCCACGAGCAAAAACATGTTCAAACAGTGGCAGCAGATTTCTTATGCGAAATTTCTGAAGCTGTTATGAAATATAGTAATTGTAAGCTAAACATAAAATGTTTAATTTGGAAGTAAATTTCACGATTTCATAAAATATTTGACTCGAACTCTAACTTCAATTGTTAGGTCGTGTATACATGTATTTGCTCGAGACTGTACACGCAATGACTCAGACCGACTAGATTACAAAGATCTCTGATAATATTTACAAGGAAATTAGTCAACACTGGACATGATAATGGCGGATATTTATGCAATCAGATACAATTATATTGTATTTAGATTAACGTGTTATTTCTGTAAATTACATATGCATTTTAAATTCGTTGTTTTTCCTTCTGATATCGTTTAGATGTACAATCTTTATACCACTATTATTGCTTACTAATTTATACCAAATCCGTTTTACATAATGTACTAACTGGGTTTAACATTCATTTATCATTATCACCCTCGCATATAAAATTTTGGCTTAAAATTTGATAACACAGTTAAAAGTAATATTTAACCTATATTCCTACAGTTAAACCAGATGCGTCCAGTCCATTCAAACCGAGTTATCCGCCCCCTAACGTAATAATACTAACTGTAAAACGACATAGTTATTGAATTACGCACGATTAACTTTGATAAATGTTAGACCAATGTGTTAATAGCGTACAATATTCCCATCGTTCCCCTAAACTTTTAGCGAATTACGCCTACTCGGGGGTGGAAAGCCCATTTTGGCCACATAAAATGTACCTATTCAAATTGGAATACATGATATTGTTCACAGGTCGATGCAACGACAACGTAGAACTAAAACAGAACTGTTGTTGGTGGTTGAGGAAACGGGACACCTCCCCGTGTATTAAGAGGAGGACATCCACTCTTACAAGGAGGCAATTTATAGTTGCTTTTCAAAAGCTCATGGTGCAGACAGTGAACTGAAGATTTGCCCCAGAAAATCTAAATACGGAGCCAGAAAACTTTATTTTGCAAAGAAAACGGAATATAACTTTCAGTTTCTTGGATTTTGTAATATGCAACATTAGCTTTTAATTTAACTTTATATGTTTTATATACTGTGGAAACATTATCTCTCTCTTGCTCTTTTGAACATACACGTAATTATTTGCAACCGCCGTTGCCTGAAATCTCCTGCATCAGCCCATCCACCCTATCAACAATACGCTACACCGCAGCACATAGTTGATCAAAATATTTTGAGTAGGTATATAAGTGCCTAAGTTAGTTATAACTTCGGATAACATAGACCGTAGAACGTGCGTTTCAAATAATCATAGCATGCAATATTAATGAGCGTCCGACACTGCGCTGGCGCACTGGCCTATATTTTTTATGACTTTTACAATTACTGAGCCAGATACGATTTATTGTACTATTATGTCTTAAAGATAAATTAAATTATGTGTGTACATTCTTTAATCAAGTAAAAATTATTAAAAAGAGGTATAAATTATTAATTCTACATACAAACACTTCGCGATGAAACACACCACAGTTTGATTTTTACAATTTTATATTTGTAATGTAAATATTTTTATAGTGTATTTGTTTCTTTTTATTTATACAGGTGTAACCTCTGAATCACGTAATATAAACGAATGCAATTACTTACATAAATGTGGTTCGAAAATTCATCTGAGATATTTAATGAAACAATGTCTAACGTTGTAGAATAACATAATTATTTTCTTAATTTACCAATGCATACGCGAATAAACAATTTTAACAAAAGAATAAAAACTGACTTCAACTACCACAACTCTAAAAAATAAACCGATATTATTATATCAGCTAGATACTGATTGATGTCGGTGCTAAACTAGCAAGTTGAATTATTTCCCGGTGTATGTTGATTCTCTAAGAGTTTGACACCGACTTCATTTGAAATGTCGAATCCAACGAGCTCAAAATATGAGAAATAAAAGTGACATAATTATCCTAGTTACAAAATAAATAATTTCATTTCAAATGACGTTTAGAGCCGTCATCTGTTTCGTGCGTGTACGAATCATACGAAAACAAAACAGGATCACTTATTAGACCACCACGAAATTATGACGCGACATTCCAAAAAGGATGACATAAGTTTAAATGGATTGATTGGATTACGTATGCTGACCTATTTATACGTCGATTGTGGACTAACGAGCGGCGAGATCAAAGGCTTGATGTGGTTATTGATTGCGATTAATTGCTCTTTGTTATTGTTTGACGTGGCTTAAGATGGAGTGTGTAGATGGACGTCTGTGGTCACGATTCGGTGACATTTTGATATTGATGGTGTTTAGTTTAATGCAATTAAAAAACTTTAAGATTTTTTTGTCAACATAGAAAGGTTTTCATCTTTGGGGCTCCAGCTCGTGTTAACCAGTTGTTTTAGATGTAAATTATTAAAAAATACAGAAGTATAACATCAAGGTGAAAAATTGAAATATCCTTTAGATTCGAACTTCGAGGTATAATCTCGCGACAAACTTAAAACACCCCATCATTTTTACATCAAAAGTTATAAAAATACATCTAAGAAAGTTCAACAAATAATAACTGGCGAATAAATATAAAAAAAATCTCTTTAACAAGGCATGAAGGTACTCAATTTTAAAGTAACCCTACAGCTTTATTATACGCAAATCTAATACCCGATATTTAGTACTACTTAACCAAGGTAACGGGTATCATTAGTCCCAGCTGGCTTTGACCAACCGTCCATTCAGTCACCTGGCCTCAGAAACCCGACCGCGTTGATTACTGAGCCCAAGGTTTGTTATTACCTGTCCTTTGACAGCTGCCCCTCAGCTGATTCGAATGCCGACGTTATAGACGTACAGTGTGCTTTGCTTTACGGCAAACAACGTACCTACTAAAATATTGTTGTGTTTTGTTTTAAATCCCTGGTCTTACGGCAAATAACTTATACCTTCTTTTGATATTATATTGTTATGTTTTATGTAAAATCCTTGTTTGTGCCTGTGAAACATTTACTTACCAAAACCTTCCTGATTAAGATGGTCTTTGGTATGAAATGTTAATATTATAGTGTAGTTATCAGCTGTAGTCGGAAAAGGCGTAAAATTATTAATCTTAAATATGATTTTTATCATTTTGTATAAAAAAAGGAATATAGTAATAAACTAAGTGAGAACATCATTAAGAAAGGTGTAAGACAAATTGTAGTTTTTGTGCCCTAAAAACCAAAACGTTCCTTATTCACAACCGATGTAATTAACACCAACAATGGTTCACAAGATTAATTGTGAACGTCTTAAGCCGCTGACCCGTTTTACCCCCAAAAAAGTTCCACAACAAAGGGAAGGAATAATTCGATTATCCTATTCCCTTCAACCCTTTCTACCGGCCCCGCGTTCGATTGTTACTGTCTTGTACTTGGATTAATCTTACCGACTAGACCGATGTTCTCATAGATACAAAGGACTGTCCTTTCTCTAGCCTACTGGTTTTGGTTTGTATTATGATTCCCACAGAAATAACTGGTTTTTAAGAAAGGATTTAATTGGATTCATAGATCTCCTCTGAGAATAAGTCAACGGCTACTGGACACTGTTCTATACACCTATTATGTGTCAGAATGGACCCGTCACTCTTGACAAAATGTTACATGAGATACTAGTTTGTGTTTGTTTTGGTATTATTTGTCCAGATTCAGAAGAAGTCCGAGTAAAAGAGATTCTTTTTAACATTTTTTTGCAAAACTTTCCGGTATTATTTCATTTTGCTGCCGAAATCATATGAATAAACTGTGCAAAAGGCTTCGTAAATCTAATATTTTAGTTCCTACTTCTATTTGACCTTAGCGCAATAGATATCCCTACAAAATTTTATAAAAACCCTACTACTCGATATCTAGAAGTAGCAATAAAGGTACTCGATTGAAAAATTATAATCGAGTACATGTTAACGCGAATAAGCACACTAAACCCTTCTAAACAGTGAGTTCATGGTCTTGTCTTTCTACATTATTCACAACAGCTTTATACCGCTGACATTTATATTTGCCAAAGGATTATGAACCTCATGTCCTATAGGTTAGTATGAGCGTGCATCAGGCAAATCGATTGTATCGATCACGACATAGCTAACCTTATTTGATTCTACTTTAACCTTGCACCTGCCTGTCAGCTGAAACGTTCTAATCAGTATTTTTTATCAATAATACCTAAATAGATAGTAGAAATATGTAATGTCTGCAAGATAAAGCATCATAGCTGCACGAGACAAATCTGGAGAGAACAAATATATTTTCATTAAAAAGATTGACATATTCTAGGAAAAGTTAGGAGAGAATAAAAACGGAATGGGCAGACCATTGGTCTGCAATAAAACCACAATGACTAATCAGATAAATTGAAGTAATGCGCCAATTCCACTGCAATTGGCAATTTCAAATACCTAATTCTGGCATTTGATTCCTTAACTTGGGAAGAATCTCTTTTCATCCACATCAATAATAACTGTTATTCGTTACACGATAGTAAAGTAAAATTTGCAAGAACATCCCAAAGAATAGACAAAATTATTTTAATCACCCAATGCCCAAAACCAAACACTACAATGTTGATTCGTCTGTTTAATAAGCTAATGGAGCTGCGAATAATCCCGTCCTTTCGTTTTTAGGAGCCTAAGGTTAGACAGTTAGGCGAAGACTTCCATTTAAAGTTCGCCAATGCCAGCTGCGACTAATTAGTAGATGTCAATGCTAAATGATGTAACATTTAAAGCGTTTTGTAGCAATTAATGTGTTATGTATTTGGTTTTCTCCTTTATTCCAAGGATGGTAATGATGTGTTTTGTCAGTTTGGTCTTAAATTACTGGTGATATTGATTGTGATTTTTCTGATGGAAAAGTATCTACCTAAAATGTGTATTGTGTATCATATCTTGTGTATTTCATGTGGTGGCCGGCCACTTATTGATGCTCAATAAGTGGTTGAGCATTGTTCGTGCAAAACTGAGATCAGGACCGGCAGCGTGAAGGACAGCAAAGCAAGGATCCCAGATGAAGGGGTCCATTTTCCGCACGAAGACTCCTGTGGCCCATTGTGCGTACAAGAAGGAAGGAAACGAGATGAAAGTCCTGCAGAAATAAATTTTAACCATGTTGGATATTTATTGAACTGACCAAAAAAGTTTTATAAGTAGGTGAAGTTATAGTTTTGGATTCATTCTGTTTTAATTAGCTTTATAATACACAACAATCCTGTTTTTCTAAGTTTTAACAGATAAATTTCACTAAATGGTAATTTTTTAAGTTTTTGCCCACAAATTCACTACCAATATTTATGAAAACGGTCTTTCTATTTTTGTTCCACTGAACTCTCTTTAACCTTTACAATTGATTCGTTCCAGTGTGTATTAATAGTGCCTTCGATGATCGAGCCCAATGAAAACTGTATCAGTCCAGTTTGTAAGTAAAAAAGGTAATAGTCACGTTCAAGGCCGCGCCATTCACTGACCGAGATATCTGATTGATAGAAGCCATTTTGGACAATGTTCTCTTATATAAAATGTTAAATTGAATATGCTAGAAAATGTTCTATTGTTGTTTTTGTTTGGGACTATGAAGAACGTAGTTAATATTCAAGGGTATCGTGCTCAGCACGTAAACATATTTAGGTAAACATTTACAAACACTACTATTACGGGGTCTAGCATGAATCTAATAAAGGTGCTGTTTATTTAGACCGAATTAAAGAGGAACTCCATTCTTTTTGCAGTACTTTTACGGAATACGGACAACTTTCAACTTTGAACAACACGGTGGGCGCCACCTACAACTTTTATGGAAGATTCTTCAAGATCTCTCATGTGTCTTTTTCATTTCTTGTTGTAATAATTGATACATATTCAGAAGGCTAAAGTTGTACCAACAAAATTCCTCTGAAACATCAGTTTGATAGAAGTCCGTTAAAACCTTCCTGACATCCCTAACGTGTCGATATAAGTTCCCTGTAATCCGCTACCTGTCTCATCCCTCGGCACCCTTTGTACTTTTTTCTTTTCCTTCACTATCTCCATTGTCCTTTTTTTTTGATTGAATTACGGGTTTGTGAGGTTGCAGCCAACATTCGACACGGCCACATTCCGTCTGCTAATTTGGTAGTATGAAATAAAACACCCATGCGGCGAAGGGATGTTTCCTATTCTTGTCTAGCATAGAAAAAATAATGGGCGTTTTGGGATAGGAAAGAGTGAGAGCGAGGACAATCCTGTGGATCATATTTTAATGGGTCCTAGCGTGCGTTTGATCATTATTTTTGGGTGATGTTGTCTTGAATGAATAATAGTTTTTTGTTGTAAGGTGCTTAGAAGTTATTTTGAGTTTTGTACATTAAAATGTGATTAGGAGAGCACGATACTTTGTTTTGATTGGTAGAGTTGTGTAATACAACTTTCCTATTTACAGGTGATGATTGACGATACGATAGACCAGATACATTTTATTAACATCAGCTTGGCTTGAACAAGGCATTGTCTTAAGGGCTATAAAAAGCTTGACATGTTGACACCTATACAATTCACATGATCAATTTCCTTGTTCGATTAGAAGCCGCAGAGCTAATTGCGATTGACGCAATTATTACATCATTTGCTTCAACATGCGTCAATTGTCGGGAGCAATTTGTTGACAGGTTTCAATTGAGTGGAGGATAAACAATGTTATGGACAAAATATTGTTATGGCTATCTGTGTACTTGACCTTCGTTGGTGAAATCTTTATGAAACTTACTTTTCTTTATGCTATCATCACCTCAGTCGTAGGACGTCCACAGCAATATAGTCATCCTCCAAAAAAATTCAAGTTTGCATCCATTGCAGCATTTGCGGCCTGCATCCAAAGTTTTCCGGAGAGCTTTCTAGGGTCATCTGACAACCTAATGGGTGGACGTCTGATGTTGCTTTAGTCCATACAAGATTATAAAAAAAAAATGTTTTCTGTAATTGTATCTGAAATTACAGTTTATGTGGAGAATCTAATCAAACTATTGTACGTCAACTGATACTTTAATTCGGGGCTTTGGCAATTTTCTATTGAGAAGCCACAGTGTATGTATGCTGTGTCAAGTAAATTATTTTATAATAGGTACAACGTGCCTACAGTACCTACCTAGCTAAGTAGGTAATGTCGGTAAGTCCCTTCAAGTTATTGCATCATTACTTAGTGGAATTGACACACATCTGAGGTACTAGGATAGAAAATATCAAACGCAACAGACAGGTTTTCAAGTGACATTATCCTGTTAAGAAATCCCCGTGATACATTGTCAAGGCAAGGCCCTTTTTCCTGTACTTACTCCATGCCTTCTTACGAAGTGTCCTATTATCTCTAGTTAATGAGTAGAAAGCTCAGGTTTATCTTACCAGTAGTCCATTAGTTATCAACATGTGCGTCATTATGAGGTTTAATGTTTTGTTTCTTATCGTTTGTAGGAAGTTCTGTACTTTCTTTGTAAACAATAGGGAACAATGCCCGTCACACTGTCTGACGAAAATGCACCAGAAAGATAGCGATTGCATTGCAAATGTGGGGATCACGCGTGCGACCTAACGTTCCACTTGTGCTTACAAGTTTAACATACTGTCTTGTAATGCTTTGCATAATATACGAGTACGTAATCCCTGCCATATTCAACTAAATGTGCTGTTACCGTTTTGTCACAATTCGCAAAATAAGTGAAGACACGCCAACAATGGCGCTGAATGGTGCTTAACATTTTGCAACATAATGTCTGTTACGCCACAAGTAAAATAACTTGGAGGACACGAGTGAGCTCCGTCTCGCGCGACCTTTGCGCGCTACGGACTGACATTTCACTGCCTATTACTTACCTACCCAATGTTATTTAATGACTTCTCGCACCAATTGTTTGTGACAAATTGAACTTACGATAAAAACAATGTCTCGATACAAGGCTACTGGAGCCATTATGCTCGATTGATTTTATGCAAGATAGACGTATGCATAAACGGAATCAGCTCTTTTAGAACAAGGTTAGACTTCAATAAAACTAAGAAATATAATAGGACAATACATCTCATTTTATTTATATTAGGTACTTCTATAACAATACTTTTAACAGTCTTAAAACGAACGACTTAGATAGCGGTCAACGCCGGGTCTATCTACAGTATGTACAAGTGAGTGTGCGTCAGGCGCACGTGAGCGAGGCGAAGGCGCGCGACGCGGGGTGCGCGAGCGGCGAGAGCGGCACACTGAGCCGCGGGGGAGCGCAGGCGCCCGCGCCGCGCGCCACCGCCTCGAAGAACTGCCGCAGGTCCGACACCGAGCGCGTGGGCGGCGCCTGCAGGTCGTGCAGCGAGGCCGCGCGCCGCGGGCTGGGCTCCGGCGAGCGCTCCACGCGCGCCAGCTGCTCGCTGCTGCGCGCCAGCCCGCCGCCGCTCCGCGACAGGGACTCGAACAGCGCGCGGCGCTCCCGCACCGGCACGTACTGCGCGATAGCTTCGTGCACATTCGGTGAGCAGGACCTCGCCCGCGTCTCCAGCGATGACGTCTTCCGCCTGGCCGCCTCCATGGCGAACCGGCCCCGCTCCGCGCCTCCCGCCGTGCCCTCCCATCTCTTCAAGTAGCGACGGCCTTGCTCTGAGTCTGCTCGCGCTCGCGGCAGCGTGTGATGCTGCGGCGTTGCATTCAGTTTACTGCAGCTGTCACATTTGATAACCTCTGCTGTCCGTACGGGCGCATCGACTAAGTCTGTAGTCTTCAAGGCGTCGAGGGAGAGGGTCAGGTCCAGGCTGCGATCGGATGACGAGTCGTAGTCGTCGTCTTCGACGACGATGCCCTCATCCGTGGCGGCGGGGGAGTGATCCCTGCGCGTCAGCTGCGTCTCCGTGGAGGTCAGTAACCTCCGACGAGCTCGCGGGGGCGGTTTAGGGGGGCAAGAGGGGGTCTCGTGTTGAGCAGCCTCTTTCTTTGGTTCCCGACAGGCGGTGTCCGCGGCGGGCAGCACGTCCAGAAACCGGACTTGTGGTAGAGGAGTCTGACCGAGGATCTCGACGCAGAGCGCGCGCACCCATCTCGCGTATTCGGCCGCATTGCAAGTCTGTAACAATACATATAATTGAAATATCCAACTGTGGCGAATGTATGAAATGTAAAATTTATGACTTAATCTGCTAAAGAAACGTTACAATTTGCATAATGTTTTTTAAGCAGTAGCTAGATGAACCCCACGTGACGTTAAATTGTATGCAGGGTAGGTAGGGTGACAATAATAGAACATGTGATCGTAAGAACGGGACTAGTCATGGTCACATTGCATTCATAGATGTTTTTGTGAACCGGGAGCTTTACATCGCGGAGTTTTCATAAAACGTGTTTCCTTTACGTGTCAACACCTTCGCGCTCTAGCCCTTCTTATGGTAATAGTTACATCAAAAGGTCGCGAAGCACAAAAGACATTGATTTACGGTTGTTTCGCTTTATTGAGGTCTATTAAAGTGTACGAATCGTGAGAAAGGTGTGATCCGAAGGGGGATAGAACGTCTTGGAAGACGTTCGGATTTCATGCTAACTTCGGCAAAAAAAAATAACTGGCAGAACGTATATAACCTACTAAGATAATACAGTTCAGATTATGTTGGAATATTTCATTGCCATACAATAATATGGTGAAATCTTAGCCGCAAAACAACGTTCGCTTACTCTTTAAATATTATTATTATCTTACTTAGCTACAGGAGTCGTGTAACATCTGTATGTTGATAATTATTTATGAAAGCATTGTCTCTGTAGACAATGCCGGGCAGCGTACGGTCACTGTGGTGTACGTGACCGATCAAAATATCACTACAGATTAATGATAATCCGTGTAAACACGAAACAGTGGTTTATTGAGCTCGGTTATCGATAATAAAGTAAAAGTTATGAATTACAGAGACATTATGCCCAAATATTAAATGAAAAATTCATTTCACGTTCATAACAATCTGTCTGTTTATACTATGCTACATCAGCGAGTCGGCTTAAGAGTCAACGGCGTTTTATATCTACAGATTTACTTTTCTTTTTGGTCAATAGTAGGTTATTTAGCTGTGATAAAACCGGCAGATATCATGATCACAGAATGCAAGGACCAAGCAACTAACTACCAAGAAATATTTTCAATACAGATAAATCCTAACATTGATACAAAAATACCTATAATTGTTTTAAATTGACGTCTTAGCATAAACACACTCGGGAAAATACTGCGAGACGTTCTATACAAGTATTACAAGTTATGTGTAGTAGGTGTAGCAATTATATCATGGGGATAAAATGTCGTGATTCTATGAATCAGTGGCGGCATAATTTGATATGTTATATAAACTTATGTTAAGTATTTGTACTTATTTGTTTACTTTACATATTTATGATACTGTGTGGAGATTTAAATCGATTTTAAATGTAGTAAATTTAAGCCCATGTATTATTTTGTAATCACTACATAATATAAAACAAAGTCGCTTCCAGCGTCAACATGTATGCTTAGATTTTTAAAAATACGCAATGGATTTTGTTGTGGTTATTTTTAATAGGTAGAATGTTTTAAGAGGAAGGTTTATTTGTATAATACATCAGTACCTACTGCACCCGTGCGAAGCTGGGACGGATCGCTAGTAACTTATCTAAAGTATTAAGTACTTGTAGTAATGGAATGTGTAGGATATGTTGTTTACTCATCCATGACACTGTGTGGGATTATAGACGTGTATATCATATTTTGTGATTACTCAAAATCAACATAAACAAACAAGAAATTTTAGATTTATCAATTCACGATATTATTCCTTGAGGTTACGTGACTATCTTAATATCAAGTGCTTTGTCTAAGCTTTTAGTTTATAGTTATGAACAGCAAATTTTCATTACTTGAATTATGTTTTGTCATAAATGTTTTAATGTCTTCATACAATACGAATTTACGATTCATAAAATCCTATCCAGTGTCTTCAAAGTTTAAATACAATTAGTCTAGACAGCTCAACAATTGTCATGCTAATATATTTCATTTTATTTAGGTGGCATTTATGTTTCCAGCACGTTTTCAACACGTGTTTTGTAGCTATATATTTGTGTTAGATGTCGCCTGCGACTTTGCTTATGTGAACGATGGATAAAGCGGCAAAAACACTATCCCCCTCTGACGCAGACGGTTAAAAAGTACTTAAATGATATAACTCTGGTTTACTCACGCTTATTTATCGGGATAGCCCGACTAGTTTCGGATCGAACCGGAGTCCTAGTTAATCATAAACTTATATCATTTAAGTATGAATCATCCTCTGGAAAAGCTAAAAAGTAGCCCATGTGTTAATCGAGGATTAACTTCATAATTCCATACCAATTGTGATCAACACGAATCCAGTCGTTTACGCTCGAAAGTGTAACAAGCATCTAACCACACAAACAAACTTTCGTGTTTATTATATTAGTAGGTTAAGATCATGTGATAAATAACAAACAGGATGTGAAGCGATGCGAAAACGTGAAAAAATCACGTGACTGCAGAAGCGATTTCGACTCGTGCACTAACAACGCAAGCTATCAAATAAACATTAGCTTAAATCAACACGATGACTTTTTAGAACCGCGATCGTTTTACGACCTTTTCCGAAAACAACAACACCGTAGCTAGTCTTTCGTCCAAAATGAAAGGAATTTGACAAAATTTCGTTTATATGGAACAAAATTTATTCTAAATTTAGACTAGAACTGTAAAAATTATCGCCAGCCAAGGTTCAATAATTCAGTTGCTGACAAATCATTACTTTGTCATCTTACGAGCCGTTTTTGTACCGTTTATGCTTAATATTCAAGTATAGTATACAAGTAATAATATAAGCAAAATAAAGTAGATTACTTTGTTACCAAGTTGTATGCGTGTAAACTGTCATTAGATCTTTGAAATATTATACGTAGCTCACGTGTCTTCAAGGATCGCCGGTTCTTGGATTCTATATTACACCTACAATATATATTATATGAAAATGACAAATGATACTATGTGCTTGTAAACAATACAAATGATGAATAGACAAATTCAATTACTGTTTGTAAAACTATTGTAACATTAAGTTAATACAATCTTTAACTCGATTATTTGACGCTACTTTTAGAAATTCAATTGTTTTTACATTTATTAGTATTTTACAAATCTACATAATAGAAAAAAGAAAGATTTTAAAATTACTTAAACTATACTGTCTTAAAATTAACTGATCAGAGGGCGAGGAGAGCGGCATATCTTTTCAATAATTTTAGTAATGAAAGAAATTAATATTACTTCAAGACTATGAGACTCTTAACAATAATGATTAAATACTTATATTTCCGAAATCATATACCTTTGAATAAAATTATGATATCTGCAATACGAAAATCAAAAACACCGCGCACTAGTAATATAAATGACAAATTATTTAGCACAGTCCGGCAACGTGTTAAATTGTTGTTGATTGATGATCAATTTCGAATCATAAAGTCTAACCTCGTGACTTCACAACATTTTCACGTGGTTTACATTACATTGTAAGGCAACAATGGAAAGTAGGAAAATACTTGAGCTATACTTTAGCGGTTGTATAGTTTCCTAGTTCCGAGTGAATTAGACAACCTTCACTAATTTGTGAAGAACGGAACGTTTTTTTGTTGGTGGATAAATAAGTCGTTTACCGCCTACTTGATTTTGTTTTTTATTGGCTTGTACAGTTTTGTTTTTTGTTGGTTTCCCTGTATCATATAAACGATTACCTAGCAATAAGAAAAGTAAAGTATCGTTTGTTGAATTGTAAATTTACTCTATTTTTTATTGTATGATTTTTATCATTCGTCAAATGCAAAAAGTGTAGGCTAAAGTGTAGGATAATAAAGATATCTATAACCGAACCTTGCCTACTTGAAATTTGATATACAACTTGAGATGTTACTGTAAGTGTCTGATGTTTCATGACAAAGCCACAGTCAAGAACATCATCAAAGAACGATTTTTTTACACGTTTTATCAAAACTCAAACTTCGTCATAAAATGCAAAAGACAAAATTCCGTTTTCATAACCTCCATTTTATTTAAAAAGATTATATTATATATCTTCCATTATACGTATCCCATTTCTATTCCATTTTCTTTTTTGCTTATGCGGAACTTAGTTCCGTACCGCAAAATCAAAACAATGGAACCTTATACGATCACTTGGTTGTCAGACTGTCAAGACCCTTTATATCGGGAACGCGTGGAGGTATCAAGTTGAAATTTAATCCGTATACTCAAGTCTACGGCCCTATTTTGTTGTTGATGAAATTTAAACCGTATACTTAGGTCTACGCCCTATTTTGTTGTTGTATTAAAGTGTACTGCAGTTGTATTCACCTGAAACGTGGCGACGGCAGAGTCGTCTCTGAGCCGGGATAGCTGGAAGGCGTTGGGCAAGGTGGGGGCAGTCCGTAGGTGCAGGTCTCGCAGAGGCAGGCGCGCGGCGGCCCTCCGGGGCAGGGTGCCGTCGCGCCAGGCCAGCAGGCAGCCTCCCCGGACCGCGGCCCGGACCCATGCCCAGGATTCTGTGTCGTCATTGTAATACTGTCGGAGGACGCCTGGGGACAACACGAAATGACTTATTAGTAAATCTGATATAGAAAAGTCTTTAAATGATGATTTGTCTTGCTACAACTCCAAAACAGCTTTACCAATTTTGATTTTGAAATGTCGTAAGTCCGGGAAGGATTATTGCAAGAAGGATAAATAAAAATAAACAGTCGGTAGGTTTCATGTAGTTTTTGATGAAAGCGAATTCGTAACGTATTCGTATAATACACGAGTGTTATTGTTGTATATAAGACATTAATGAGCGTTGATATAACAACGTTAGCATAGTGTTTAGGTTTTAACTACAAGCTATTGAACATCACGGAGTAACGAGTTTCTTAGGTAATAATTATGCTAAATTGCCAATCTCAAAAGCTTTAGCGTAAACACAATATTCTTAATCCTATTGAACTCTATTATAAGGCTGTATAGATTCAAATTCAGCTTGATTGACTGGAAGAATGGTGAACGTAAACAACCTATTAATTCTCAATTAATTTGTAACGTAGTAAAACATACGCAGTCATCATTAGGTGGCTTTGTGTGAGTTCGATCCGCCCCAGGACAAATATTTGTGTGATTATTTGATGTGTGTTTGGGTGTCATTTATTTATAATATGTATAAATAAATAAATAAATATATAATCATTAAATAAATAAAATAAATAAATAAATGTATGTATAAAAGTATACAAGATAGTTTATCAGTTAAAGCTTTGCTTAGTTTGAGACTAGATAGCGTTGTGTGAAAGTCGTGGAAAACTTATTTATCATACAATCAGGCACAATCTTAAATCCATTACAAAACCAGCTTAAAAAATGATACAAAAATCAATTACCTACTTCTTGTTTCTGACATTTCATTGTCCACAAGATCATCGAAGCGGTTTCAAGTGGCATATGGCTTTCAGTTGATTGATTCCGATGCAACTGTCAAGTGTCAGCGAAAGGTTAATGGAATTGACTACCTGTTACACAATGTACGTCACCAGGTTACCAAGAAGGTTGCAGTTTTGATACGCGATGTGGGAAAATGTATGTGATCGTTGTGTTGTTGGATTATTGAATGGACTCTTTGCTACATACTACATGCTCAGTACTCAGACTTTGTTATTCAGTCGGTTTTAGTCTGAAGCTGAATGAGTCTCTTTATAGTGAAGCGGTAGAAAGATAATTGAGAAGTTCTTAAGATTAGTTTTGAAATTCAGGTGTGAAAATTAAACGTGACTGAATTATCACGTAGCCCTAAATTTGGATCAGATGCATACGAAAGCCGACCTTAAACTTAGTTCTGTTCATGTATAAGAAAGACTTTTTTTACCGGTCTCAAGAGAGATGTTGAGCAATCCAACAATGCTATCAAAAACCTAATAGGGAAAACTCTATCATGATTGATCAAGGCCAATGTATTTTTCATTGCCATGACGTGGATGAGTCAAAAACAGTAAATACCGGAATTAATAAAATAATGCGTTTATCTACACCGTATGTCGGATTACATTAAAATGTATGCTATACTGATAGCAAAAGCGATAAGCTGGCGATAGCAGAGAAATTACTGGAAGTTCCAAATATAGGTACCAAATCTGGTACCTATATTGTGAATACACGAATAGCGGATTTAAGATAAAAAGGTTGTGTCTGAATTTTGGGTTTATAAATGCTCCAACATTGTGTTTTTACCTATTGTATTAAGGATAAATAATTAATTTTTAACGCCGCAGAGCTGCACATTTTAATAAGCTGTTTTCTTACGAACTGTACGAAAATATTTGAGTGTAAATTCGTAAGTATTGATAAATATTATTGTATTGGCTATGATGCTGTTTTACTACGTCTATTATAATTATTAATGATACAGGTAGGTCTACCTACATATTTGTTCAGTTGAGCTTGACAAACAATATGAATCATTTTACGTCGTAACAAATGACCATCGTACGGCCACACGGCGTAGGTATCTGTATTCATCCCGATGAATGAACGAATGAATGAACTGAGGTGAAAGTCAAGTTCGTTCGGTCATTGCGTACTTGCATTCATTGATGAGGTAACGAATGAAATGGAAATTCTTGGAAATTGTAAAGGATGTAAAATATTTATGGTTGTGTGTGTATAACTTAATTGTGACGTAACTTTGATGACTATACTTTAGGTAAGCTTGACAAATATTGGGCATGTTTCAAGTTATAAGAGGTTTTTAGAGAAAAAAAATGCAATAACAGTAACATCGAAAGTGTCCGAAATCTTTGAGTTTTAATTTAAATAGTAGTTACTTGTACCCATTGTCAAGTCGATGACAGTCCTAGGTGCAATATTAAAACAATTTAAAGTTTGAGGAGACAGAGTCGACCGACTAATTGGACAGTTTTCCAATACTAAGAGGCACTCAATATGTATTCGGCCATGACAAACGCGATTATAGATTCACGGTCAACAGTGGTAGGACAAGAGGGGCACCCCTTAAATTAGAATACTTGTAAATTAGATAGAATAGTTACAATGTCTAAAAATAAATCTTGTCTTGAATATGGGTATTTTGCGTGGTACATGTCACTAAGTAATAAGGTATAGGTACTTATTTGTTATATTGTATACAGTTAGTTTAGACCAGTCAATGACCGCTGTTTGAATCAGACATGATAATAAGTACCCATCAACTCTTATACTTAATTTAACATTAGTTTTTGAAGCAGTCTTGAGAAAAAAGTTTGCTGGTAATAAACAGTTCGTAACTGAAATGTTTATGTTTGTTTCAAGACTACAAAATAATACAAGTGAAGGACAAAGCTATACACTTAAATTATCGTTTTTCTTCAAAGTTATAATAATAATATTTCAATTCTAATAAATAGCTCAAACACTTGAATAAAATAATTTGTTTGTCAATCAAAACCAGTTTTATGAATTACTCATAAGAGTAATATACTCAAAAACAGTTGTAAACAATATGTCGGCTTTATCAATTAAGTTACATAGTAAATAAGGACAATGAAACTGTAAACAGACTTATTGTTTTTGTAGTATTCTATCGGAAATGCAGAAAATAAATCTTGAAGGAAAACCTCAAAAACTAAAATAATAATACTTAAATATTCCACGACTTTCACACAACGCCATCTAGTCTCAAACTAAGCAGAGATTGTTGAGTACTAGACAACTGATAAACATACTTATATTATATGTATATTTCTAAATACGTACATATTATAGATTTAGACACCCAGACACAGAACAAATTATCGTGCTCATCACACAAACATTTGTCTTTGAAATAAAAAACATTTCAATTTTGATATTGATATGAACTAAGTATTTTTACAGCAAGTTTCGTGAATGAAACGGAAAATGTTTGTGTCGGTGAATATCACGCAAGTTATAACGCAAGAGTTATCGATACTTATTACTATTAATGCTAGTTATACACGTATTAACGAATATTGTATAACAATCGTTGCTATGTCGCGTAATTATTACAATTCGATCTGTTTGTTTGGATAGCCACACGCTTAGAACTATTAACAACGGATGTTTTATGTTTAATACGATATTGTTTGGTCGTCGTCCAAAATACGACCTCTAATTACCTATGTAACAGTTTGCTCATAATAATATTAAACACTAGCTGTTGCTCGCGACTTTACCCGTGTCTGTTATAGTTGCAAAATTATTACCTACTCTGACATAGTTTCTCGTTTATAATATTAGTAGGACAGGTACATTTTATTCATCACCATTAATCGAATCTTCCCTTTATAGGAAGAGGCCTGTGCCCAGCAGTGGGGCATTTATAGTCTAGTATTATTATCGGTACCTACTTGTACGATTAACATTACCCAACTGTGTGATTAAGATCAATAAAAAGGTTTATCACTATGCTTAAGTCCAAAAATGCAGATTGTGAGGAAGGTAGGTCGCCACGGAATTAAGGACAGTCTACAGCCGATAACGTTTACAGCAAAGTGCATAATAAACATTAATTTATTGAGAATAAATCATTTCTTAATCAATCAAAGGATTTTACTACCTGACCTAAATTTAATATAATTTCTACACAGTATAAAGCAAAGTTGCTTCCCGCTGCGAAACTGTCCCTATGTAGACCGTATGCTTGGATATTGAAAAATACGCAATGTAGGTATTTTGATAGCTTTTTTTTATAGAAAATGTTTCACAGAGTACCTATAATTATACTATATTGTATAATAATACATCAGTTTTGCACCCGTGCGAAGCTAAGGCGGGTATCTAGAATATTAGGTATGATTCAAAGATTCCTTACAAGACAGTAAGTAATGCTTCAACTGTTGTTATAAGTAACTACATAAGGCAATGTAGTAAAGGTCTGTTTAGTAAATATTGGATTATCGATTTGATTACAGTTACTATCGGACAACTAGAGTTCATTTGTAAAAATCGTTACCTAACCTGATAACATAGTTAAGTATGTGGGGTACGAGGTTTTAGGTGTTAGGAATTAGATATGCGTTTAGAAGAAAGAAAGGTTTCCGTTCGTTCTTTTGGTGGTTTCGTAAGTAACCTGGCAGTGAATTCTAAACTGATACGTTCTGAATGAGTATTATAACTGTTATACATAGAAAATATTGGAAAAAGTAATTCAGCCTTACAATTAAGTACTTCATTACCAAACTTTCGCATAGAAAGGTAAGCCACAGATAGAACTATGGACTAACATAAAGCACGATTTACTGTAAATTCTTTGATAGACAATTCAACGAATACATCAATCTATGGTTTAAAAAATGTCGTTGACTATAAACAGCTGATTGTATCTGCCAACAGCTGACGTATCTTCCTATTGTGTTTTCGGTGGCAAAAAAGTTACCGCCAACGACAAACGTAAAATATTACATCCAGGTAGCTTAGGGTCATGAGAACCTTGATCACAATGGCAATGATAGATAACCTATACATTTTATAATAGGATTTTATTTAATAGCTATTCGCGTTGACACTAAGACGTTTACAACCAAAGAGTTTGTCTATCGTTTTATTTTTAAGGACACGCAAGTGTCAATAGGGAACTTAATATAACTAACAAGTTTTCTAGATTTTTTCGCAATATCTAGGTAGAACGTGAAAGGATGTTGCTTATCGGTCTGTGTTATCGTCAGGCCAGACAGCTGATAGCTAAAACATTTGTAGGGCAAAGGTACATATTTAGGTCCTACATACATACATATAGGTATGAAGGAAAAGTCTAGCAAACCAGCAGTATAGCTAGTTAGACTTCATCGTAGGTATTAGAAATTGGCGTCTCGAAAGACTCGAAACTATTGATCGCTGGTTTACATTACGAACTTGGGCTAAACTAAACCATTTATAGACAAGAAACTCTAAATATTGTCTTATTTTTGTCAACTTCTAAGATACTTGATACTAGGGTACATCGTACAACCTAATTTAAGTTTTTTGCATATGATTTCTTATCTTCTATTCTTATTATGAAAAATTTGGTAGGCACCTATTTCTTCATTAAGTATAGGCATCACAATTTTATAGCTTACACGTCTGTCGTATTTCATATAGCTACCTTTTGTGCAAGCCTAATGCATTATACACTTTATCTACCTATGTATCTGCTAACACGAGTCTTGCTAGGTATGCACCTGCAAATGTTACTTGTTAGGATTACCTAGTACCTACCTGGGTAGTAGGATCTAACTAGCTATGACAACATCACCATTTATGATCAATACTTAGCTGCCTGGGTACGTGATGTGTTAATTGGGTAGGTACCTAAGTATATTACCTATAACATTCATGTGACAGAATAAAAATGCAATAATGCAAGGTCTGTCTCCATTACATGTAATGCTCAAATCAGCGTGTATGTTTTTAAAGTGGTACCTTTTTTATTTAGATTCACTCAATAGGTTTCTACACACAGCTGCAAGTTAGTAGGTAATATGATAATTTCACATTTAAATTACGTGCCTAAGTACGATGTATGTGTAAATGCACTGAGCAATGTAGTAGACCAGGTATTTTTTGTAACTTTTTGTTTACAACAATCAATATTGACTTGTAATTTCTTCAAGACTGATCTACTCATCCAATAAGTACTATTGCTTTTAAGTTATTCACGCATGTGCTTAGACGGCGATGTAAAGTCTGTTTTTTTACAAACGAAACATGTGCACCACAGCTGATGTGTTTAAATGATGGCGAATACATTGTGTCGCGGCTACTCTATAGTCTCTCTATGCCATTAGCCTGCCGCCAGATGATCGCCACAAAAAGCTAAATTAATATTGAACAGGAGACATATTAATGTTATTATTACTTTGCAGTTGTAAGCTTTAGATTGAAGTCCGATCTGTTAAAGATAGTTTTGTGATGTGTAGGTTTGTTTAGTAAGTTCAGCATAATCTAGTTGGTTCTGCACGTCATTTTAGATGCTTTTGTTCTCGGTCAATCTCTGTTTGGGATATTAGTAATAGTCTTGGGAATTAATTGTTTGTTGTTCTAGTTTGTTTACTAACCTGATATCCTAAAATCTGGATCTACAGGCGTAGGTATGGGTCCAGGGGTCAATTCAGGGCGAAGTTTCCTCAAGCCGGCCACCACCCGCGGTGCCGGCGATTGCTCTCCTACAAGCATCGCCTTACCACAACATTGCACATGAAAACACTTTCCACCACATCATAGTAACTAAACATCACGAAAATCACAAAACAATCCAGTATTCACAAATTATTAATTTACAATTTTTCATAAAAGTCAAAACAATAACTGTCAATTCGTATTTTAAACGTCGAAATAGTTCGTTACAAATTGCGCGCAGCGCATTTTGTCATTCGTTCACCGCGCTGTCTAATCACTGAATAACCGTCTGGTCGCCCGACCAGCGAGTCAATGAATGAATGTAGTTGATACGCTGCGCGCCCCACTTTATTCCACTACTACTACGAGGCAGACGAGACTCGTGTTACATCAGGAAAGTTAGAAACGATTATCGCCATCTAGCGGTGAGTAGAACTACAATTATTTTCCATGAACGCTTCCTTGCTGGCCCTTTTTTACAAAATTAAATATTACACGTACAGACAATACTGATTTGGATAGTTTTGTTTCAGTTTTTATCAAATGATAATATTATGTGCTTATTTTATTTGATACTGGCGACTTGACTGACAGAGTTTTCGCACATTTAACATTTACGAAAAATCTGTCGAAAAACTTTTATTCTTAATAGAAATCTGGAGGGAATACAATCATGGACCAAGTATATAAAGATATACAATGATGAAAAGTTATCTTGCCAAACTGGATTCTAAATATTACACCTTTAAAAATAAAATCCTTGACGCTCAAACACTGACATCTATCGGATTAAAAGTAACTAAACATTTTCGGTGCCTGCTACGTAATTAGAAGTCGTAAGTCGTGCCAGCAGGCTACCGAGCGATGTAGTTAACAAAGAAATACATAGATGGCGTTGCTCAAGAGACATTCTTGCGTGATGGCAGAGCCATCTGTTTTGACCAAGTTAAACTAATTTAACTAATAGCTTATAAGAATTTTGACTGTTTATTAAGTTGAGTTACAGATGCCACTATTTTAAGTAGGTGTGTAAGCTACAAAATACTTTCTTTTGTATTAAGAGATGTCGCTGCAGGTAGCAAGTAGACTGAATGCGTAAATAAAAAAAACTTCAACCACATTTGGTCATATTTGAATACATTTGGGATTTTAAGTTTTCTATACTTATTTAACATGTTAATGATACTGAATAAAAAGGCTCTTGGTATTTTTTTTAATATAGATTCTTTATTATACTAAAAATAAATGCAATAGTCTGACAACATTTATGACTTTCCGAAGCCATAATTTACGATGTATCATTAAGTATTATTCCTCTCTATAGGGAAGACAATCGAGAAATGTTCCATTAAACAAAATACTTACAACGTATTTATTGTTCTTGTTTACATTTTGCAACAAGGAATATTATGCAACGGACGTATTTTTGACCAACTTTTCCTCATTTAATATGTATCTATTGTTGCAGAAAAATAACTAAATGCTGCTATGTTTTTGTTTTGTGTTGGAGTGTTTTTGGTAATTCACTGAAAGGATTTGTAGGGAATAAAAATATACCTAAATCATGGGTAGCAGGTAAATGTGTGTGACCTGACTATATTAATTTCCTACGCATGTAATATTTATTAGTTTGGTCACCAACATCAATCATGAATGGTTGTTTTTTGTTTTAGCTACCATTGTCATCTCGTATTTTTTGTGCAAGGGATCGGGCTCTCCAACACGAAATAAAATCCATCATTTAATATCATCAAAGTTTATCAATTTATTATTATTGTACATGGAAGACTACGCATCTTTACATGAGAACAATATAGGAAGACATCGAGATCAAATAAATGGCACATAAATAATGTTCAGCGCCTTTCTACACGTAAACAGTTAAAGCAAATATAAGGCACTTAGAGACTACGTACTAGACTAAACATAGATAAATTAACACAAATTAAAGCTTTTTTATGGAAGAAGAGACTATTAATATCACAATAGGCGAGTGGCGCGAGGGCCGTCACCACGGGCGCCATTTGCTGTCCTCGTCGGCCGGGGGTCCCTCCGCATGACGCGCTTTTTTCTCATCGTAAAAAGCCTCGAGCTGGCGACGGGCCTCCTCCTTCTTTTTGTACTCTTGGTACTCGATCAGTTTCCTTTTCTTTTTAGGCGGTAAGTTGCTGTAATCCATCGGCGATTCGCAGTGTTCCGGAACAGTGGGTGCCACCTCAACTTTGCTCTGTGGAGTCACGTCTAATTGATTAGTGCCGGGGTGTGCGACTACGTTTTTGGGCGAGTACGCCGCTTCGCTGGACTTCGCCGGGGATCTAACCTTCCGCAGGTCTAGCGTGTCGTTGTTGGTGTTTGGTGGCGAGTACTGGTACGTGTACTCGCCTCGGTACGGCTCGTCTCTTTGTAAATATTTTGGTTCGGGCGCTGGCTCCGCGCTCATGTTCACATCAACGTTGTCGTTGCTCCGCTTGTCCATTATGTGTTGCCTAATTTTTTGCAGTATGACATCTTTCGCGTCGGCCGGGACTCTTTTGAAATACGCCCCGTTTCTGTGGCCGTTTATTTGTTCTACAGCGCTGGGATGGCTAAGCTTGTCGACCGTAGTCAGTAAACCATTGGGTGGTATTTTTTGAGCGGCTTTTGATGGAGGTCTATTGTAAGCCCATTGTTTAGGAGCTTCCCCTGAATACACGGAATCTTCCGCGTCTGAGGACGATCTGTCGTGATCGCTGTAGTAATGTTGTCTATCGGAGATAACGGATGACGGCGAAGTCGGGGGTGAGAAAGTTGGTCTCTCTGGTACTTGAATAGTAAGTGGTTGAGCTGTGATAAGTCTTGATAGGTGGCTGATTAAGTTTTGGCTGACATTCGCGTCTAAGTCCGGTACAGACATAATAAATCGGCAAGCTTCAGCCGCACATTGTCCGAAACCCGCTTGAAACTTCTTGGTCTCCAAAACCGGGTCTCTCGGGCTGTGTAACTTTGTAAGATGGTTAACGGTTAACTCAAGGATATCTGCCTTCTCCAACTTGCTCAGGTTGTCGTCATCGATCTGTGAGCAAAAAGACAAAAGTGAGTAAAGTACAGTACAGGGGCAGGTGGTGCGCGCGCGTTCTCACGCTACGAGACGTAACATTAATATAACTGTACCTATACGTGAATAAGCAACTCCTGTTTCTTAATGGAACTTGTACTTTTATATTCCAGTTTGGTGTCTGTACGGCTCATGGTAAGTACGCAGTAATAAACAGAAGGACGACCGGTTCGTGATAAAAATAAATGGCGTGTGTATGAATGATGGATTGCATTTTGATGAACAGTAAAAACAAGGATAATTTTTATGTACATACGTTCCTAATATGTTATTAATGGTGTGGCCTAAAAATAGAGTGTTAATTACATGTTGTAGGCAAACATTATTATCTTTGGTGGTTCTTATAAAAATAAGTCTTAAACATACTGCAGGCTGACGACACAAGCTGAAATCTGCGTCACTTAGCATGATTAATGGCTAAACTATCTTATAATAAAAATCGTTATCAAAAAATGCTCTCAAATAGTGACGAAAGAAATTATAACTATTTCGTTTATGTTCTTATTGTTTAAAACTTGATAACGTACCTCTAAAGCGCCGACCATGAGATCTTTGAGTTCATCCAAACAGCGGTTGATGCGCGCGCGCCGCTTTCGTTCCAAAAGTGGTTTTGTGATCTTCTTGTACTTTGCCGTCTTCGACAGCGGCGCGGGGTCCGAAGCCATGTTTGTAGTTATCTAATAAATAATTAATTTAATTAATTATTTTGAATAAATAACATTAGCATAACATTTTTATGCATTAATAATCTTTTACAATCGGATGAAGACTAAATTCTAAGTCTTAATTAAAGTTTTATGTATTTATAATATTAGTCAACATAAAAAGTCAGTTTATAATTAAATGAAATCAAAAATTATTAACAAAAATGCAAAAATCTGCTAATTGCGAACACGTTTTTACATTTAACACGACATCTTAACGATTAAGCCTCTACAACATCAAAAAGAGGACTAAAACACTTTCTAACACAAAGAAACTCAATAAAAAAATATAATTAACAATACTTACAAATTAACGAACTCCGGATAATCACTTAACAAATATACACTAACAGCTAACTTAAACACGGGAGCTTGCAAGCACAGGACGCGCGTCTCCGCCCGCGCCTCAGCGTCAACTGCCTGAAAAAAGCCTTCGTCCCTTCCCCGCGGGCCCTTCCCGCCCTCCAGCGGCGGCCCATTCATACGCTGCGCAGGAGCACGTGTGGCCCAACGATCGAGTTTCAAGCATGCGTAACATACTTTCCCAGGGAATTCTTGGAGAACACTTTGGATTTTTTTGTAAGAAATATTTTTAAGACGATATTATAAACAAAATTTGAGTTGATGAGGTTTTTAGTTAGGTATGGATTGTCTATGGGCACGTGGGTTATTTTTTTTCGGTGACATGTAAAGGAATGTCGTGTCCAGGATTTGTGTGCTCAGGTAAATGTCTTGTTCACCTCCTTCAAATGTTTTATTGTAAAATACAATTTTGGATTTAAAATCGGAACATTATATATACGCGCACTGCTTTGCCTTTTTTACTATGGTGATGTTTTTCTACAGAAATTAGCCATGCAGGTAACATTACAAGTACTGGGACCTTCTTAACAATTAGCACCTACTGCTTAAAAGATAAGTAAGTAGGTACCTATCCGAATGTTTTTCTGCCACCCAAGTGTTTCCTGTTAGCGGTACCTATTCACAGATATGTTTATTGTTTAAACAAAGTACTGCAAACAAATCTGACGGACATAATGAATTTTATGACACGCAATGTAATTACAAAACCGTACTGTAATAATTAGTGCTACACTGTTAACGGTTTTATCTCGATTTGATCTTTCCGACACAACTTTGTCGGCTTTCTGTTTTAAAGAAATGAGACGAAATGACTCGAAATGACGTAGACAAAAGGCGGCTTATAAAAAGGTTCTACGTAATAAATGGCACGGACCAGGCGGGTTGGGATACAAGTTAAATGGGGCTTGCGGTATTTATTTTTTCGGACGACCGACGCGGACGGACCGAGGTTCGCCAGGTAGAAACTCAAGACCAAGGATACCGCGATCAGCTCGTCTTTTGTCATTCTCCTCTTTAAAATTGCCGTTTAAAAACTATATAATTATAGGTTATTCGGATAATTTTAAGTACCTTTGAATTTTTAATGTTTGCGCTTTAAAAAGCGGTGTTTGATTGTTCGTTTTTTGTTTTGTTAGGACTGTTTTATGGTAGACAATGGTTGATAATTATGATGAATTAGTGTTATGGTCTAAATGTGCAGATGTACGAATCTTAAAATAAAAAAGTACTGATTTAAAAAACGCTTTTATTTAATAATTAGTCATTTTGTAAAAAAATACTTAAGTTATGCACTGTGGGTATAGATGGGTTTTTTAATATATTTGGAAAATACTATACATTTCATATCTTCCTATCTTTATATGCGTCATATACATTGACAATTCCTTTATAAATACTACGTCATATATGATACTATACTGTATACTTACGCATACTTTAATTATGAAATATGTATGCAATACTTACATAGAAATGCCCAACTTTTGACGTCACTCTTGTTATCAGTAGCTGCCGTCTATTTGGTCTACTGAAAAACGCCTACATATCTGCGTCTGCGCATGACTGCATCAGGCTAAACAATGCTAGAGTAATCATTGTGTGAGGTTCAATTATAGGGAAATAATGCCTAATCCTAATGACGGGCTTGTTGGTCTAGTGGTTAGTAGCCCTGACTGCTATACCGGAGGTCGTGGGTTCGATTCCCAATCAGGACAAATGTTTGTGTGATGAGCACGATCATTTGTTCTGTGTCTGGGTGTAATTTATCTATAATAGGTATTATTTGGAAATATATAAGAATGTTTATCGGTTTTCTAGTACTTATAATACAAGATATTCTCGTATGTAACTCAATTTAAGACTAGATGGCGCTGTGGGAATGTTGAGGAATACTTGTAATCCTAACTTGTTGGACATAATTTAAAAATCAGGACACCAACCTAAAATAAAATCTCTCAATTATGTTTATCACAAGACAAAGTGAGTTTTTTGTATTGTTTATAAATAATTTCATGGTTACACGGATCTAATTAATGTATGGGATATCTTATTCCGGATTCTGTCTTGATAACGATTGGGTTTTTTAAATCAATCCAATTGGAAAATGCGTTTTCCCCTGGATTGCCCATTTCGACTTCGACGATTTCGACAAGGATAATTTTTATACAGATGAGTCATCAACTTGGGCCTCATGAAAGGCTAAAAAAACTATAGGTATTGGATATAAAAATATTTAATTTGTATTTAAACTTGAAAAATTTGTGACTGTGAAATGAGTCATGATGCTTAAGATCATGACTCATTTACATGTAAAAGTGCAACAATGTACCTATACTTATTTACTTAAAATGTTATATTTGCACGATTATATTAGTTAGCAAAATATACAACTACTCCAAATATAAGAACAAATGTCTTGTAACAAATATCTTAGGACAATATCCATACTCGCATATCTGATCCCATAAGCAGAACTTGTGTTATGGTAATCAGACAGCTGATAAACATACTTAGATAGTTCTAAATATATACACATCATCGATAAAATTATACCCAGACAAAGAACAAATAATCTTGCTCTTCACACAAACATTTGTCCTTGGTGGGAATCGAACCCACGACCTCCGGTTTAGCAGTCAGGTTTACTAACCACTAGACCAAGAGGCCCGTCTTCCCCTCTAACTACAAATTATCCATTCAAATTAAAAGTTATAAACAATTAAATGCGTGAATATTGCCTATCAAATGTAACATTAGGGTATTTCGACCTATTTTCAACAATGTTAACCTCTGTTATATCGGCCTATTGTTAGACACGCCTCTGCCAATAGATGGCGGGAGAGGCGCACTATTTACCCAAATGTGAAGATTTATAGAAGATGGGTAGCGAAAAACCAATATACAAATAGGTATATAGTCGTTTTCAGGCAAGATTTGTTTTTAATTAGTTTCTATCGCTAAGAGGTAGGTACCTAATATGTTTCGCTATAGGTAGACGTCAACATTTTGTAAAGAGTTATCTGCAATAAACATAAGATAGTAATATAGATGTGATCTGACAACTGTCTTATTGAAGTGTTTTTCGAATAAAGCAATTTTCTTATTTATTGCGTTACATTTTTATTTCTTATGCAATGTGTTCTTAAATTATATTTTTATGTTTATATTAATCTCAATTATAGGACATTGACTTACACCGGGTAGAAAAAAGATATGTGTTTGAAAAACGATGAGAAGAACGTCATACAAATCATCGCCAATGTTCATCCAACTGCACGGACTGCTTGGATAGCTAAGTGGCATAGGTCACCACGCCAATTACCACAGTACGTGTCGCGGGTTCGATCCCCGCATAGAATAAAAAATTGAGCGATCACACAAATTAATGCTTGTTCTGAGTCTTGAATTCAATGTCTGTGAAACCCCTTGCGATACACGGATTAAATTCGTTAGAGCGGGTGTTGTTATTTTAAGAGAAAGAAAGACAGAATGAAAAGAGAGAAAGATGACTTTAACGAGCCACAAGCCAACATCAAACATTCGAATCACACGAAATTTAAAATTGATTTAGGAATTATGCACCGTTGTGACCTATGACCCGCCGACGTCATCTTTACGGACCAGTGAGAGATTAGCCCGGGCCCGATTATAAAATATAATGTCTGCTATAAAACGGTGAGAACTATGAATATTATATTATCATACCATGTTATGTGAGGAAGACTTTCCGAGTTAATAAAACGAAAAGCCGACTCTACAAGGTTATGTCTAAGATTGCGGGTTCAAGGCATAATAATGTGTGTCTTTGTTAAAGATCTCATAATCTACTTTCTAAATTACTTTGTGGTGAATATTAGGGTCAGAATTAAAAACATCCGTTTTTGTTTACCTAACGCTGTAGACCTTTGCTTTAACGCTCAAATATTTCGAGTAAAATTGTGGCGCGTGCTAGAAATGTAATGTTGTAGCCCTAGTCTGGTGATGGCTGGCTTACTTCATTTGTTAAAAATATATATCTACCTATTGTCGAAGTTATAGCCCCGTAAAGGCTACCTAACTGCATACAAAAAACAGTGAAATCGACATTGAAATAATACCAAGTCACGCGTGCCAACACTGTTACATTAGGTCATGTCATATTATTTCGCACAAAATATCCGTAGAGGCTTAATCTGTTCGTTATCGTTACCGACAGCCGAAACTTGCGCGTGGGTGTTTTTGTTTATCTGTGGCACGCGTGGGAAATGTTCGCCGAACTGTTCCCACATGAGGACAAATACCTACCACGAGCGGTAGTGACGCGACGCGGAATCGATTCATCCGATATCAATGTATCGATTTATTTTAAGTGGAATTATATCGAGTAGATTAAATTGTCTTACATTATGAAAAGTTTAAAACACCGATACTTTTTGTGTCTTATCGATTAATTGATGTCATGTAAAGTATCGCTTAGCTGCGGTTTCTTTTAAAAAAATTTTACATTCAATATTAACCGCCCACAATCGATATATCGTGTTCTACAAAGTATTCGAATTCCGACGATCGATAACCTTTCACACGCGCGTCACTATGTTAAAGTAAGTGCGTCATTGAGCTGATGGCCCGAAGATGTGTGAAGAACCCGTAATTGTTTTATTATGGTAAAAAAACGTTGACTCATTCTCTCCAAAGAGCAAATAATCCGTGGACGGGGGCGTTACCATGAGCCCACCAAAGATACCAGTTAGCTTACATTTACATTTCTGTATCATACATAGCTGGCTGGGTTTCTTAGCGTCAACAAAATGTGCTTTGTCGGCGGTCAATGGTTTACGCGTGGAGAACAAATGAAGGTAGCATTTTTACATAATGAGAGGTCATGGTAAGTCTCCATTTCACTGTTTAATTTCAATTTCACGGCAAGGCAGTAGGCATGGTGGGTGGTGACGTCATCGTTTTGTTTAGAAACGTGACGTCTGATGAATCATGACAATCTTGTAGCGAATCTCAGGGGTTAAGGCCCTGGTTTATAAACAGTAACATGTATTAAGTTCTGCGTATTGTTTACATAGCAGAATAGTTGAGAAACTTGATCTCTATTTATTATCGTCTTTCAATGTCACCGGTGTTTCTTGTGATGTTCGTGTTTTTATTTAAACTAGTATGAGATAATGTGATAGCTCTTGGATACTTAAAGTCTGTAGGTACGCTGCGGGATGTTCGTAAGAGTTACCGCAACCCTGATACTTAAAGGGCTCCAAGAGGAACATAGTGGGTTTTAGACGGAATAAGTGACAGCGGGCGGGGTCATTTAATGACTCTCCACGAAAAAAAAAGTCTATAGGTTTGGAAGTCTAAAAAATATGCACGTTAAAACCGGAATTTTAAGAAATCCCTATGTGATTTACTACTTTAATCACTAGACCGGATTCCCATCCTCCTCTCTACAATCAAGAATTCCAGTCTGAATTTTAATGATCTGACGACTTACGTTGAACAGATCGAGACCAAAGGCTTTATTTGCTTTCTAGGTCATGATATGTCAATAGATTCATGGATCAATCGCGGTTAGCCGAAGACTAGGCTGTATTCATACTACCCAACATTAAAAACTTTTAAATGTATTAAAAGTCATTTTTATTAAATCTAGAATTGTACATCATCTTTTAGTCCGGTGAACCACTCAAAGCCAGCGCTCAGACTAACTAAATAATTAAAAAAAAATATTCCACGACTTTCACACAACGCCAGCTAGTCTCAAACTAAGTAGAGCTTGTATTATGAGTACTAGACAACAGATAAACATACTTATATATTTCTAAATACATAGATACATATTATAGATAAATTACACCCAGACACAGAACAAACGATCGTGCTCATCCCATAAATATTCGTCCTGGGTAGTATTCGAACCCACGACCTCCGGTATAGCAGTCAGTGTCACTAACCAATGGACCAACAGGCCAGTCGGCCTGGAACTAAACAGTTCTACAAAAAACATATCTCAAATTCCAAGTTTCCCACAAATAAATTAGTTACGATTTTACGAATTAAATTGTAGTGTGATTAATTTGACGATTCAATCTACGTACAGTGGTCTAAAGCTTTTTTGTTTTACATATACCGTTAGACGTACGAAAGCCACCGGGCCAATCAGACGTGCCCGTGGAATAACCACTGCAATAAAATTTTGCACAGATCAACTTTAATAATTTAGTACAGTTAGGTCTTGGTTGGTGTCTAAAATACGTATAGGTTATGACTGATGTTTTTAGGTATTTCCTAATGTAATTTGAGGATTCTAACTTCAGGTTTTTTTGGCGTTTTGTTTATAGATTTATGCAGTTAGCCTGAGTGCAGGCTTTGACTACGTCACCAGACTGAATAGTTGGTTTTAACGCTCGTGTTTATATTGCGCAGCCTTTTTCTAAAGCTTTTGAGGTTTGCTAGGTTGGATTATTTTATCTTATGCCATACAAAACAAGCATAGCATAAATCAATAGTCTTAAAAACTGACATATATTTTGGGACTGCGAAGCTGGAGTAATTAATTTTAACGTCGCAAAATTCTCTGAAAAATGCTTTTTGAAATATTTATTTTTTTAATGTTCATTAAACTTGCTTTGTCACTGTCACAGATACTGTACTATTTTTTTAAATAATTTCTTGCCTTATAATTTCTTCCTTTTCCTTTGTTGTTATTGCAAACCTGTGTGTTTTCAAAGTATTCATATCAGATTAAACCAGCCTAAAAGCGAGCTAGATCTATTGCTATTTCTTTAGGCTCCCCTAAGATTTTTAGTGTGGTGTTCGGAGTCACAGGGCATCTGGGGCAATCAATACTTAATCTAAAAATATCTCTTAAAGAAAATACTTGTAACCAAAATGGACATCAACTCTCCATCTGCAAATAAATAAAAAAAAAGTCTTAAAAATAAATCAGCATTCTACGTAACGAGTGGCAACGGAAGCCGGACTCAATGTCACCGTTTATCAGTGTGGTTATCAACAAGCCGGTGTGCACGCGCCCTATACCTAACGTGACCATTTATTCTTTGAGCCAAAACGGGACATTGGTTTATTAGGTTAAATAAAAGGTAGTCTATGAAAAAAAATGTCTTTTTAACCAATTTTAGAAAGAAGGAGGTTTTTGAATCCCACCGTGTAAGCTTTTTTTTAGAGAGAGAAATCGAGAGGAACTTTAAATTTTCCCGCGATTTCTGAAAACGGGACCATTTCGTGTCCTACTGTTTATTTTCCCGAGACTCCTAATTGTAAAAAGGGACAGTCTCGTTCAGAACGGAATGTTTGGTCACAATACCTATACCACGCGACGTTGAAGTCGGCGGACGAACTAGTTCGCAGCGACTCCGCAGCGCCCGCGCTGCCGCGCCAGCGCCCGCGCAGCTAATTGACGAACTGTCTTCCTTGATGGAAGCGATAGCAAAATAAATAACCCTTTTATTGCGAAGAGAGATTTAAGTCTCTTTAATCGGAGACTGTTGAATGTTTTTAAAGTTTTGGATGCTGAGATTTTTTTGACAATATGATCACAGGCTACTTAATAAAGATATTCGTTTAAAACAATTGAAGTTAAATTGCATTCATTTTAGATAACTGGTATTTTACTTATCAATCGATTAATCATATAGGTATTGCTTCTCAATCCATTTAACTTTATAATTTCTTTATTTTTTAATCTGCATCTAGCTCACAGTACCCATTTTCAGAAATAACTCGACGCTCTCACACTATCTGCTGTATAATTAGTGTTTCCATAAAACAGTAAATAGTGCGAATAATAAAAACAGCCTCGTATTAATGGAAGTGTTATTTATGTGTCGTAAAATGCGATATCACGCGCTTGACAACCCTAAAACTTAATGAAAAATTGTCTTTTAGTATTCATCTTGACGCGTAGGGCTGTTACAATTACAAACATTATTTTTACTTCTAATAGCATATTTAGATTATGATGTGTCTAAAGATAGTGCAAGAAGTGTTTACTCTTTCAATGCTTTTAAATTGCCCGCAGATGGAAGAATTTTATGTCTTGACAACTTTATTATTTTTTCTCTAAAGATCGTAAAAGTTGATTAAAGTTCATGTTCAAGAGTGTAAATAGTAGTTTCTTATTTCACTATAATAAAAAAATAATTTAGAGAAATATGTAAGTGAGTGATATTCGTGACGGAATTATGATGATGTGTTACCAAGTGGTCATTATGCATATCTTTAGTTATTTATATTTCATTTAGGCAAAAATATAAAATTATCATTATGTTTTTGAATGAATAATTATTATTTTTACACCCTTGCAAGTATAGTCACAATACACGTTAATTGATGTGAACAACCATTCGTAGCATTACATCATATTTTTTTTCTAAAAAAAACGCCTTTTCGTTCATCTCCTCCGTTACTAATAGTCTGCATTGTAACACACCAAACAATTTAAAAATCTTAAAAAGCAAAACATCATTAGCAATAGACATAAAGACCAACAATACAGTTGTCAAACACAACGACGTAACTAACTACAAAATAGTACAAAATAGTACAAAATCAATCAAATGTGAACATTTTCATCATCCATCATCGCTGTTTTGCCGACGATACCTGGCCACCGATATAGTTAGCGATTCTAAAGATATCTGTCAAAATTCGCCGCGCCCGGAAGACCGGCGTGGGAACCGACGGCGATCGATTTTCTCAAAAATAACTATATCTAGCACAAACAATGATAACTCTTTCATTTTGATACATTTTTTATTCGATCGCGAATCGTGAACGAATGGAAATGACTTTTAGTACTTTTATTAAACGTTTTTGTTCGATTTAAATTTCTGACGATTTTTCGCTACTTTGTCTGGAAGATTGAAGTTTTTATGTTTCATAAAAAGTTATTTCCTATTAGGCTGGCCTGTTGGTCTAGTGGTTAGTGGGCTTGACTGCTGTACCAGAGATCGTGGGTTCTATTCCCACCCAGGACAAAGGTTTGTGTGATGAGCACGAGCATTTGTTTAGTGTCTATGATGTAGGGTGTAGTTGATCTATAATATGTATGAATTTTAAAATGTATCAGAAGTCTAGTACTCATAATAAAAGCTTTGTTTAGTTTGAGACTAGATGGCGTTGTGTAAAAGTCGTAATGTATAAAATAAAATACAAATAAAATACTCCAGTACATTACACAAGTATCTATACGACCATTATATGGTTATTTCTGTGAATTCTCGTGGAATTGACAGCGTCAATATTGTTGATAATAAATTAAGGTGACCTCCTTGCGTATTGTTTAAAGCTGTGTTTTCAATTGAGAACGTATCTTAGTATTGGATATTGTTATACGGTTGTAAAACTAAAGTGGATGCGTTAGCTGGGATATTGTCAGAAGTTAAACGATTATTGCGCTATTGTCTTTATTAGCCGTGATACACATTTACAAAGGAATTGATGTACTGTTATTTGTGCTGTATTATTATTGTATACGCAAATAAATTATTATGATATTAAAAGCGTGAAAACAGACCGTGAATAAAATTTCGTCTGCCTCAAATGAAGCCTAAAACCACTAAATATAAGTCATAAATTAAATTCTACATAAACGTCCCTTTCTTTCCTCTACCATTATTTCAGAATATGGTTTTAAACTCAAAAAGCAGCCGTCACATCCAACCAAAAAGTTACGCGACCATAACACAAACCCATTAAGTTAAGACGATATTAACGAAACCGTATTATTTTTAAAAGAGCTATAATGAGATAATTTTGTTACTCGTAAAAAATTGATGAACTTTTAAATGACCTTTAATTTAATTTTATATGGCCTTATTACCGACGGCGGATTGAAATGGGCGGCACGAGACATTGATTATATAGTGCGTACCTTCCCCGCTTCTTTAGTAGACTGATTACACCTTTTGAGAGAAACCCGACGTCTCTTAGTCGGTCTAATCAAGTCGAGCATAAATCAGAGCGAAGTAAAAAATGGTTTTTAAGATTACATTAAATTTTAAATGTTTATGGTTTTTCTTTTTGTGGGTTTGAGCGCGTGTTACAACTGTGAGTCAGTTGTCAGATGATTTACGTTACTTAATTTTCTTTAAAAACTTTAAGAATATTATTTTTTCCTAGCCCTTTCTGTCTCATTTTAGGGCAAAGGCCTCTCCACTCCCCTGTTCTTCTGTATCTAGGTTAAATTATTTCATTTATTTTTTATTATATTCACTAAGGTGAAAACTAAACTGAAAAAAACCATATTATGCTCTAAACTAATTGGTGAAACTTCTATCAAGTTGTTTCTTTCTAGGACTTTCATTGAGTTCTAAGTATTTTCCTATATTTTTCCTAAAATACTTACTCTTACTTACCACTTAGTGTTTGGGACATTTACAGTAGGTGTAAGTTTTCCACACCTTTTAAGGTTTCTAAGGCATTAGAATAGAGCAGTGAAAGTTAAAATAACGGAGCTCGCGTAACTACCGAGTTTAAACGTGAACTATTGAAACCGAGAGATCACTTGTTACTTGGATATAGTGGGATTGTACTGTCAATTAAATTCCAAGTAGGTGACGATTAAAAGCAATATATGTAGGTAACGTACGTACAATGGTGAGATCTTCAGCGGTATGTATAGGCAAAGGTAGAGCTATAGAAAATTATTGCTAACGAAATCATGTGTATAATAAATCGCAATAACCTCGTAATTCTCGCGGTTAAATGCTGTATTATTGCTTTTAACAAGATACGAAAGAAACGTTGCAAATAACAGAAATACAAGGAGCATTTTTGTCCGCGCGTAACGCCAAACCGATGATAACAAGTGTATCTTAAATACAGGCTTCATAGTAACACTCTACCAACTATACTCACGCGAACGCGTTGAACGTACCTGACTAGTTTTCATACACATCTTCAGCCTCAAAACTGGAATCCAAAAAGGAAAATATAAATATAATTGTCGCCCTCGATCCAAGGACCGCGAGACACCGTTAAAATTACACTCAAGCCCAGTAGTTACACAAATAGAGTAATCAATGTCAAAACACAGGATAACTTGCCAACTAACTGATATATGGCAATATTATACATGAGGACAACGTCCTGTAATTACAATGTTGTCAAAATAACGATCGACAAGAACATCACCTATTCAAATCTAGTTAAACTAGTATACATTAGCCAGTCTCGGTCTATTAAGAAATGAATTGGACGTCGTTACCGCAATGTAGGCCGACGGAATTCGATAGTGTTTTATTTGTTAGTATTCTAGTGATGTAGAGGCGGATTGAAGTTGGTCGGGTTTTACGGTAGGCGGTGAGGGGCGGGTATGCAAATGGCAGAGCTATACTTGGCCACGAACGGGCCGCCCGCGACCGTGGGAAAACTATCGCCTGTGGCGAGTTCTGCGCAGGCACGGATTTGGATTAACGGCTTTTTGATTGGGCATTGTGGGTGATTGATGATTCGAAACGGAAGTTATGACGGCAAGCTACTTTATAACAACTTGTTGGTATTTTTAATACTATTCCGGTAACGGAGAAATTGTATTTGTGAAGTGTGTGTTAATTCTTAGTTATTGGTTTGAATGTTTTTTACACTTCCATGTATTATTGATGACTAAGAAACATATTCAACAAAAATGTGAAAAAGACGCTTAATAAATCAAAAGAAAAAAATTAAATGATTAATCGTATTAAAGAAGCTGAGAGCATAAGTTTTTAATTGACTCTACTTTTTAGGATTCTGAATCTGAAACTTAACCACTTTACAGCTAACTAAAGGCTATCAACTAATCGGTACAGTGACAGTGGCCTATCTCCACAGGCCGTACAGTTCGTCCCTGTGCGCGCTCGTGCACGGCGCGCATGCGCGTGACGGCGGCCGGCGCGCGCCGCCATCACGACCGCTCTGACGCGCGACTTTTTGACGCAACCGCGCCAAATGCCTAACGTAACACTTACTTTACTTTTGTTTCTTTTACTTTAAAGGCATTAATATGCAATAGGAATACTTATATTCTATTTATTTGTTTAAGATCTGATCTTTGCTAGATTTGACAGAATCCAGTCTTGCTAGACTCAGCGTAACTCACATGACATCCTGCTAATGGACACGGCAGTCGTATTAGTCGCAGACGACGATTTTAACGCGAGTTTCCAGTATGTTAGTTAAGATTGTGGTTCTCTTTTGCGACGGAACCATTTAACAGTACTAGATATTTTTTTAACTTGGATTATATGGTTTTCTTCTCATTTTGTTCTCACGGAGTCTATTAAAAACTAAGGTCTGGAAAAATGCTTGAGTGTGTGAACTATGTATACCTATAAAGAAGGTTTGAACATTGATTTCAGGTTCTTTCTTCTAGATTTTTGATCCAGGTTTCCTCACGATGTTTTCCTTTGCCGTTTCTCATTAATGTCTTAGAATAATTAAGAAAGTAAATCTAGGTGTACATATGGACGGACAGACGCCTGGAGCTCTATATTATACTGTGTAATGACTTATAGATCTGTACCATGTTTTCTCCTTATTCTATGCTTATAATTTCAGTATTTAATTACTAGTAAAAGGGTATGTGATGCAATAACGAGTAAATATTAATTGTTTTTATTGCGTTAATCTTTTTGCGTGTGAAATCCCCTTCGCCGAGTTATTTTAAGCTTTTAGGTTAACTGTTATTTACATATTAAATAACAATTAAGTATCAATTAATGTGTTATGTAATTATTCATGTGGATTGAAAAGGCCTTTTAAAGTAAGAGTCTTTAGATACCAGCGGTCTGGTTTTAGAGAGTGAAACCTTTTTATATATAATCTTCTTCATTTAGATTCGTTCCCTTATCTTGCCGAATTTACATTATCTTTAAATAAATACTTTATTGTGGTTATGATATGATTCGTTTATTAACTAGCTTACCTTAATATTATATCTGATGAAATAAATTTAGTTTTTAGAATAAATCTGAAGGTTTGTCATCTTTTTTTAACGCCGTTAATGATTTTTCTCCTTTTTGGAATAAGAAAGAGAATAGTTGGGTTTTTATATTTTTATTTATTTATAAATAAGTCCATGTATGATAAAACTATAAATAATCATTTTTTTTTATAAATATCTTTATAGAAAAGGTTATTCAACTTTAAAATATCAGATGCGCTCCAGTTGATTCCATTGTCTAAAGTTTATGTAAATATTGGGCCCATCTGTCAAACTTCACTGCACTTACGTTGGCCAACAAAATTGCGATAACATTGCATAGTTTGTTGTCAGTTGCATTTTGGCGTTACAAGTTGCTTTCTAACTATTCTGTATATATTATAAGGTGTTATTATTATTAGAATGAGACATTTACAACTAGAGGCCGTTGAATTCATTTGAACTTTAAGGACAATTTTCTAAAACTCAAACTGAAACTGAAAGTGTAGTAATATAATTCACCCTTTTCCCAGTGTGATTGTCCATGAAGATTTCCACTTAGTAACAACAAAAGACAGCGGAAAGCGACTTTGTTGTATACTATGTATGTAGTGATATAATCCAAGCAGCTCTACAAATACGTAAACATTTTAGGTTTACATATTAAATAGTGATAAAAATGCATTATTTTTAGCAATTTTAAGAAAAAATGTAATGCTAAAGACCACTTTGTGAAGTAATGATAATGTTTATTCGTAGTCCATTAAAGGACCTATTAAGTAAAAATGTGTTTAAAAAAGGATTAAATAATTACTCAAGTAATTCTGTATTGGCAACATAACATAAGATTTCGTCATAAATGTAGAAACAAACATGAACCACGAATATTTCGGTGTTGACTGCATTCACAACGGTTTTGATAGAATGTGACTATGTGAGTTGGAATTCTCGCTGTACGCCAACTGTGAGAGAGTAAGGAGTTATGAACGTTATTGCATGTCGCTCATAGCGAACGTTCTTTCAGAGTAATACGGTACATTGTTGATGTTTCTTTGATTCTAGTCTTGTAAGTATTGACTCTACTTTTTTAAAGTTTGATAGCAGAAGCTGCACAATATGAAAGGATACATAATTTTCATTAAACGTATTTTTTTTTGTTAAGAGAAAACGGTTGCTTTACCCATTTCTTAAACGTAAAACTTTTGTTGTAAGACGGTTACTTTATCCATTTGTTTACATGAAATCGTCGTACATTATTTTGCTCTTAGAAATAAAGAGATGTCTGGCTGAAATCTTAGTCTTAAATTGAAATGCAGCCAACAGAGGTCTCTAGGTGAATAATTCATCCTACAGTTTTGAAAGATATGTACAAGAGCTCATATTCGGAAATCAATCAAAGAAAAAGTATACATGACAGTATTAGCTGACAGTTGCATCGTGACTCGTACTCTCATCTTGTCTGAGTTTAACAGAAGGGATACTGGCTTTAAGAATTTTGGCAAAGTCCTACATCCTTATTATACTCTATTTTTTCCATTGTCGGTACCAAAATAAATTCTTCTTGGACATTGACTTTCTTGCTACATCTCCTAAACTTCTTGTCACCCATTGTTTCAGTATAAAACCCAGCTTTTTCTACCTCCGTTTTTGTTCTTAGCTATCGAAACGGAACTCTAAAAACCCATCGGTGTCCATCCAAGCTCAGTTTCGCGCGTTTTTTCTAACAATCAATTAAGTCTATTGCTCCGAAGCGAGAGGTCGTCACGTTTTTAATTACTTTTTATTTTTTAAAGTCTTAGTGTGAGTGCAATGTTGCGTTTTATGAGTGTAGACAACATCGTTGATTGATATTGAGATGTCTATCTATACAAATAGAGTGATGTGGAATGAGTCGAGTAAAACAATAAAAGTAAAAGCTTCTGTAATGTATTTTTTTTATTGAAAGTATTGGTATTCATTTGTTTTCCTTTTTGAATGATAGGTATGAGATAAATGTTCTGTTCTTTTCCTACGTCTGGCACACTGCGGGACTTTAATACGGTCTTTTATTATGTAAATAGGCAAATCAAAAACAACAATAAATAAATTTACAAATATTTAATAACCATTCAAACAAATCAAATCAATAAAAGACATAAGAATTTAAATAACTATTGTTATAAGCAAACGACAAAACCCTTAACAGACAACGTGGGCTTGACAAATCGATAAGTTTTAAAGAAAATAATGAATTCTATGTTCTCACGATTACTTCGATAAATAGTTAATACGTTATGCATTATTCAGTTGACTCCTACACACACCCACTTAAATACTTTGAAGATGCCTCGTCTGTCTCTACAAAGTTGTGATGCCTTGTGTTTATCTTGTATCTGTAATGGTTTATAGATTGAGATGAGCTGTTTTTTGATGTTATTTATGTTCTTAGGAGAATGTAGTAGCATTTACATGAAGCGAGAATTGTGTTTTACCTAAAAGTTGTCATCTAAAGACAGTGGTATCGAAAAAGATACTGAAAATGTTCTAAGAAAATTGGTCTTTAAAAAAACTGCCGATCCTTCTATAAAAAATAGGTATGTTTAGTTAATGCGAATAAAGTGCAGTTTTCTAGAACGTAGTTGTCTCGGGGTCTCTCTAGGGGGTCTCTTACCGGCTAATACCACTGGAGCGTCCTCATCTGCCTGTAGCCAGGGGTGCGGAATTCGCTGTCACACTCACCAAACCTCCGGCAGCCTAGGACACAACCTGAGTAAGATCTGTTTAAAGTTATTTGTCTACGATCTAGGCAGTACTACTCTTTTTTGTATCTAATAATATTTATACATCTATGGCCACGTAAAGCCCTGAATTCATTCTTGTCGCAAATCATTAGCTAGCTTCAGACATAATGATCTAAGTCGTCCTTCCATCTCTTGCCTCTATCTAGGACCGAACACAGCCTAGTAATGTTATGTGCAGGTGTAAGACATATAACAATCTTATATTGATAAAAATTAAACATTCTTCCACAATTGGTCATTGTATCGTCCTGTCGGCCGCAGATTTAACATTTTCCCACAGCTCAGCTTCCAATAACATCCGTATAATCAACACAAAAGGCAGGAATTAAATGATTGTCATAATAATTGTAATTATTAATCACTAAGCAAACTGGTTATGATGTAATGAGGGCGCTATAGTGTTCGTTTTGCGGTGTCAGCGAAAACTGTGACACTTTTTTGACACTGGTATGCATTAGTTATTATTTGAATATAATAGTTATATAATCACTATATTTAATAATACATATTTTTCAGAAAATACGAAAATCCGTAATGTAAGAAAATGTTGACAGTATTCTATCAGATTTTTCACGAGTTTGGGAATTACTACAAAATATTGTTATGCTTCAATAACACAATTTTATCGCCTAAGTTTTGTTTATAACTATAAAAATTAAGGAAAGTTAAAATTGTTGATCGGATCGAGTCATCTGCTATCGAAAGGGACTTACGTAAACTAGAAGCCGATTCGTAGCGACGAGAAAAAAAACGACTTTTACTTTTTGTTGTTACGCTTTCGGTACGAGGTTTCGTACTTTTTGGTGTTGGTTTTAGTGTTCCTCAGTAAACAAATAGATTTTCTAAGAATAGAAAACTACATAAACAAAAGAAAGCCTAAAAGTCTTCGCATTGTATTTGCAACAGTTACAACAATAAGAGGGGATTGTTTTTGGCTCATCTTAAAAAGTAGAGTCATATGATTAGTTGTACCTCTACTACCTATACTATGCGCTTATGCTACATATAAAGCTATATACGTTGCATACAGAGTATAACCAGTCAGTATTAAAGTATATAATAATATCCTGTAAGTGGCTCATCAAGAAATCGTACCGTAAGAGAAGAGGACGTTTTCTTCTATACAATTCATTCTAATATAAACTTTCTATAATTTGGTTAATCTAATATACGGAACTCTAACTACAAAACTCAGTCAAACTTGCCTCAACCATTTATATAGGAAGTCATCCATTCAATAACTTATTTTGTTTTTTGTAATTAAATTGTTGCGAAGTGTTAGAAACGGGCACGCGATCAACTGCACTTGTTTTTTATGACTTATTCAACTTTTTGCAAACAATTCTTGCTTCAGGGGTGAATGTAAATTGCCTAAAGATGGTGGCATTGTTTCGGCAAGAAAAGAAGAATTATAACTTTATGTGGGCATCGTATTTAAATACGGAATGTTTTTTGTATTTCGGCTCTCTTTTTAACTATCGTGAGCTATTGTTTGTTCTTAGAAGTGATTAGTACAGCGGTTTTCTTTCATATTTCTGAAAGAAACGCTTAACGCAATTACATAATTCAGGTAGGTAACCCACGTTCGCGACATATGCTTATAGTTAAGAATGTATATGTTACTTACGATCATCATTTTGACTGTCTTTATTATGTATTTCTCATTTCCAAAACAGCTAAAACGTTTTTATCAATTTAACCTTATAATGGACTTAATATCTAAATAAATAATGATGAAATTATGTACATTGAGCGGACGCGAAGAGCAAAGATATTTAATAATTTCAAATCACAGTCTGCATGATTTCCGATTATTTATATAAATAGTGAAATTAAATACGTTTCTCAATAGAGACGGTTAACTCACGGCACGTCTTCCTGCTTATTTCGTTAATTATTTAAATTATTTCCTGTTAAGATGTAAGCGTTTAATTTTCTTAAAGTAGACACTCATTATTCTTTAAAATTAAGTATGTTAACGTCTTTGATTTTAAAGTATAAGAGAGAGAGAGAGAGATAAATTTAAGACGAGTAGGGAGATTATGCGAATATTCAAGTGCTTTATTCTACGATGATACTGAAACAGTGTGCAAAAAAGTATATTATTAAAATAGGATTGATCTCATCTTAAACTAAATCAATTTAAAAATCATTTATTCAAATTATGCTATAATGTAGCACTTTTTGAACACCAAAATGATAACAGACAGCAACCCCTCGCCCACCCTTCCCCGAGACATCAAAATCAAACTGTATTGTTCTTACCAGTTTAATAGCACAAAAAAGTAACCTTATAAGTTACGAAATAATTAACTGTTCAATACAGTACAGACCGTTGTTAAAGATAATTTAAAGATACCCGGTTCGATATCAATTAGGGTCTATAATTCGAAGCGTGGCCGCGTAGGGCCGATAATTGTGACCATATCGGTACGGTCCTATGACCTTTAATAAATTAATCCTACAAGGAACCTGTTGATCTTGTCTTGACTTTCCATATGCATATTAGTGTAATAAAAACAAAACTGATTGTTGTCCGAACCGTTATAGCTACTTACTTCGCTACTTTGCAAGCCTTCGAATTCTTTAGCCCATTCATGTGTTAATTTACTTAATCAGTAGTATTGGAAACTTGTTTTTTGCTTGCATTAATATAGCTTGTAAACGAAGCTTATTTTATTTTTTTAACTAGGCATATTTCTTTCTAGGAATGATTTGGCGAAACCTTCAACTAACAGTGTTGTTACAAATCCTAATTAACGTAAATATTTTTTTCTAAACTTTAAAATACTCATGCTAAATTATGACTAATGATTTAATAGATACAGCAGAAAAAAACTACTTCACCGCTTGTTGTTTTTAAATGCATAAGACAGTAGAAAACTGCACACTTATTCCTCCATCTTACTTGATACTCACAAGTAATTAAGCCTATCACTTCTCTCCATACTAACATGACACACTGGTCTAAAGTTCTTTCGTACTAGAAAATTGTAGAGCAAACGCTCAACATTCATATAATTGTACGTTATGACGCAAGAAACTGCAGACAGGAGTCATCTTTCCCGCGACATATAATCAGGATAAACTAGTCTTGGTCGACAAAATAATATAAATAAAGGACTATCAACCTACCGCCATCTTTTAAAGTCATATTATTGCAGTTGTTGAAGAGAGACGCCGCTCTACACTTTGTAGTGCTCTATCACGCTTTCACAACTGAGTTAACATGACTTGAGGATAATATTACTTTGGAATGTGGTGTGGGTCCAATGGCGTCACCAGTTATTGCAAAAGGAAGAATATGAATAACCGTAATATACTCAATTATATATGTTTTCGTTTTGTTAAGTAAATGATAGAAAATGAATACGTTTAACTTCTTCTTTCTAACATGCTTTCTAGTACCACAAATTTCATTAATACATTGACCGTAATTTGACATATATCTACACCTATTAGATACCTACATACATATACGCGATTAGATATGTTAACAATATACAACGGTAAAATAGTTAGGACCATGTAGACAGAGCCATCAACAAATCAAATTAATGAAAATTTCTTTATTCTTCAAGATCAAATAAAGTTTTAGTCTTTGCGTACTGAGAACTGAATTAAACCAAACGCATTCCAGGCACTTTGACAAACGACAACATGAATATTCCGGTAGTATACTGATAATAAATGTAATGATCAAATGAATACTGTCTGACTAGAATTCAAGAGCATATTCAAAGAAAAAGTTTTAAGACACGCGTATATTATCGGTATGTTAAAGTATGTTTAGACTTTTCTCCTGCTCGCTCAGTGCCGATATTACTATTGTCAGGCAATAGGTACGATCACAGATGAAAATATTGAACAGTAGGCGTCACCTATTATGGGAGCCGTCTGATTGATAGTACCTGCTAACAATGCGTCAATTGTCGTCTACAATCAAGATTGTTTAGTTTTTGTAACAATTATTCTATGATATTATACGCGTCGATTAAGAACACTTTCTATTGCGGCTCTGTTTCATTGAATCATCCGTGTTAACATTCTTTTGGTCTTTTTTTTTGCTGTTTAGACTTAAAGATAGTAGCTTAGAATAAAAACTCTTTTGTAGACAACCTTCTTACCTTAATTATTCGGCAAAGTAAACAAAGTCTGTTTGATGACACGATTTTTTCAAAATTAAAAAAAGATATGGTATTTTATACAACTCTTAAAATTTAAAATCATTGCTCTACAAAAAGTTACAAATCATCACTACGTTTCAATTCCATCAGAAGTCACAACAAAAAACGTTCGTCAAATCACAAATTTAAAATTCTGCAAGTATTACGTAACGCGAAATTTTCAGGCATTCAATATCCTATAATTCACGTATCGAGTCACGTTCCAAAGCGCTTTAGTATCGAAAAAGACTGGCGTAACTAAATCTCAAATTGCGGCGGTTCGGCGGTTCGGCGGGTCCATAGTACCTATTTTCACCGGGCGTTTCCCACGGTTGCGCTCACGCAAGCGCGTTCCAATTAGACTGTACCGAACTAATTCTTGAGACGCCACTGGGTAGGTGGGCGCAGAAGACCCGTTTTTATTTTGTGCTGATTATAACAAGCTGCGAATTTTGTTTGTTTATTATAAACTTCACATCCATTGACATCTATTTTATTTAATTAGATTAAAACGCTCGATTAATTTTTTTTCAGTATTCACTTTCATATTTTTTTTCTCATAACATTAGCCTAGACGGTAATAATCCGTTTTACGCGATAATATTCATATAACCAAACAACATATCACTATAATTTCGACATCTTCCTACTCAATTCTTTACAAAATAAACTCACAACAAATAATTATGCATATTTACATGACGCAAAAGACCAAAAATAAATCCCCAAGCGCTTACTGAATGCAATTTGCATGTAAAATTGCGATATTCAAGGCATACTCGCGTAGGAGTGCCTTATCTTCACAGTTAGCCTTCTGAAAGTGTTATCGTACACGTCGCCACCAGTAATCGCTCCTAAAGGTCTTGTTACACGAGCAACTTTTTTGGATGCCCCCAACTTGGTCACTGAGGTAATTAAAGTACTGTTTGTTTGTAAAGACGAGCGGTTGCCATGGTGACGGGTTTATTATGGATTTGTGGTTATAATTGTGTTGTTGTCAATTCGATTTATGAAATGTTGTTTTTTTTTGTTGGTTGTTTTTGTTTTTATATTGTTGTATTTTTAAAATTATTGTCTTATTTATGATATGATACGCTTGGTCCGTACAGTTTTTTAATTACTTATTTCTTAATCTAAAAAAAAGTCAACGAAATTAGAAATAGATAATAATGATATGCTGACTTGATGCTTACCGTTAATTTACTCACGCGATAATCTGTATCATTTGATTTGACTTTAACATGTATTTTAAGCACAAGAAACAGCCCTCACGTTTATTATCATTTGTGTAGTGTGACTGTGAAAAATCTTTGTATCTTCTTTCTCTGTTTGTTGTCTCTAATTAGTGAGTGTAGTCCGACGAGTAACGTAAGCGAAAACTGGGGAAAAGCAGTCTTTAGTCAATAATAAGGTGTTGGCAAGTGGCAAATTAATGCTGTTGACAGGGAAACCAGTCGCTATACAATATTACCATTGGATATCTTTTATATATTACCTACTATCTATTAGATACCATAATTAAAGGGTAAGTTATAATAAAAGAAACCATCCTATATCCGTCCCACTTCTGGGCACAGGCCTTTTTCCATATAGAGAAGGTTTGAGCATTTAGCAAGAAGTATTTATTGTGATGAAAATATAAAATCTTATATTATCACCATACTTTCCTATGTGTCGATATTTCTGAAATATCTAATATCAATCTATTTATCACGAATTTTAGATTTCACTTGATCTTTGCCTTTATATTCATCGGATAGAGTTTATGTTGAACTTTACAGCTGTAGTTAAGCAATAAAATCAAGCGATCGGACAGCGTGTGAACAACCACTTATAACACAAATAAATTTACATGAATATTTCGTTAAACAAGCACTCCAATTTCATTATAACTATCTGATCTCATCTTTAATGCAATTTAAACCTTACTCATTAAAGATTAAGATGTAATTTTGCTTGAGTTTTTTATGTAAATTGTGCTTGTAAGGTGCTTTTGTTTCAATGCAATATCTAATTATGATGAGAATTAAAACTTGAACATGAATTACAAGGAAATGTGGAATAGTACAGCATTTGTAATTTGTAGGTGCATTGTTAAAGATCACATCGTTGCAGTAGATTATTTAAAGTATATAGGTAAGTGTGTGATTACATCAATAAATATATAGTTGGTATATAGAATTATAGATAGAATAAATAGTTTTTTTAGGGTTAGTAATAACGTGAGTGTTAGTTGACAGACGGAACAAAACAAAAGTTGATGCAAACATTGTTTATTATCTTTTTGTCATCTCAATAAACCTACAGTAAACATCCTCTAGGAATCCACTAACCTAGCAGCTCTATATCTCTATCAAAGTCGTATCACAGAATACTTAGGTGCTAACTACACTACGTGGTACTTAAACGTACAATTAAATGCTTTAACCGACGCGGAAGACGTTGAAGTTAGGAATATAAAAATAACAGATTACTACTGAACAAAAAAACCTTAATTTATTAAATTAATAAAAAGTAAAACTTCAACAAGCAAAGCGAGAACAACCCATATCGTTAACACACATCAGTTCTAGGAACGTTAATATAAACAAACAACAACATAAATGATATCACACGTCGTCACAGGGTCCCGAGTCCCGGCACCCCGGGCAATCCCGGCGGCCCCGGGCGGGCTGGAGCGAGGGCCTGGCATGCATCAGGCAGCGTCACCAGGGCCGCCACATCGACTGGGCGGAGTCGGGCTCGGAGGCGGGGCTGTGCGGCGGCGAGGGCGGCGCGTACGCACGCTTCGCGAGCGCCGCTTCCGAGTCCAGCGGCTCCGCCAGCCTCTTGACTCCTCGCTCCGGTAGCACCGTCCTCTGCAGCGCCTGCTGAGGGTGCGGCGCCGGCGCGATGGGCTGCAGGGGCGTCGGGCGAGCCACGCCGTTCGGCGCTATCGGCTGAGGCTGCACCACTTGAGGGTTCTCCAACCTCCGTATACAGTTACTGAGGTGCTGCAGTAACCGCGCTCCGGCCTGAGGGTCCACTGGGCCTTGTCGCTGCATAGCGTTAGCAGCTAACGTAGCGTTTGCAATAAACTGAGACACTTCTGTAGCACACTGTGTGAATCCAGCACGAAAGCGTTCCGCGTAAGACATTTCAGGTTTCAACACCAACTGGCCTCTCCTCTTGAGGCTGTGCAGGTGTCGCACTGTGAGTTCCAGGATGTCTGCTTTTTCCAACTTGGAGACGTTTTCTCCTTCAGCTTGTAGAGCGGTAACCATTAGGTCTTTGAGTTCGTCTAGGCAACGATTGATGCGCGCTCTCCTTTTTCGTTCTAGCATTGGTTTCATAACTTTTCTGTATTGATAGGTTCGGGAGACGGGCTCCTCGTCAGGCTGCGCGTGCGCGGGCGGGTGGAAGGCGCCGTGCGGCGGCGACATAGTCCGGGCGGGTAGGATCATTGGTGCGCGCGCGACGGTTTGTGAGCGAATGGCGCGCGCGCCGTCCGCCGCGCTGCTTTTATGCGCCCTACACAGATTGTGGCAAAACGCCCGTGATAAAAGTAGGGGTGCCACTACTGAGATTTTTGGTTTATTAAATTTTGAAGCTATGGAGATTTGATATTGTTATTAGTAGCGGTAATTTATAATAGTACCGTTTTATGAATTATGATAATATATGATTTCACTATAATATATTTATATAAAATATTTAAATGAACATTTCGCTATATTTAGACCATAAAAATCAGTTTTATTTCAATAAATGTTTAACTTTGGTAACTGATGCTTGGTCGTATTGTAATTTATCTTGGTTTATAATGGCACAGTCAAAAATCGATACCTAAAATAAAACTTTACCTACTAGTATATTATAAATAAAAATTGGAATTATTTTTCAGTAATTGCAAATATTTTTAATAATTAAGTTCTGCCAAGTTACTTCATTTTACATTTAAAGTTGAATCGTATTTTTCATTATTATTATAAATTATCCACAATTAAATCCAAGCCGGCAAGATCAAACAGCTGTACATCAAAAGTTAGGGGATCAGCTGATAGCAGCTGGCTAGCAGGGTTCCCACGCGCACCCTCCTTGCGTCACCCTGCGCACACGCACGGCAAGACGCTCCCCTTAAACGTCACGGCGGCCATTATCTTGACGCAGACTCGTGGCGATGAATTAAATCAATGGCAGCTTTAAAGGTATTATTTTTACTTTAACGTTTTGTGCTTTTAAGACTTATTACTACTTTGTGCTCATTGTGATTTCTAGTCTCTGTACATCAGCTTGAATGAAGAATACAAAAACGAATGTAGGTATATTGAGTAAAGTAAAAATGCTAGGTGATCATTAATATGGTTTCTAAAATATAAAACAAGTTTTGTATAAATTTTAAGCTTTTATAAAATTTCAGATTTATTATTTCAAGTTTGTGACAACCCTGCGTCGGCGGCGCGGGCGCAGTTCTACGGCGACATGAGGCGCGTTATCGCCTCCGTCGGTCATACAGACAGAGTGACGAATAGAAATTATTACTGTCGCACCGACTTTTTACTGCTTACGTGTGTTATTAATTATTATTTGTACCTCGTGGCCTACTTCGGAAAATGTTGCCGTGACTACCTACACGGCACCACTAGAGCTCTACAATGTCTATTTGTACAAGTTAGTAAGTCACATTTTTTTGAATACTCAATATTTATAATACTTACACCTATAATATTTCTACTGTCATGTACCAAGAAAATAACATCTCTACCGCAATATTAATGCGATTTATCATGATTAATACTTTCTGACAGGCATACAACTTTTAAAAGATGTTTCGGCAATTTGTAAATTAATAACACCATCATTCACTGTAATCCTAAGCGCGACATAAAATAATCATTAATCATGAGCAACATCCTTGAGTAAGAAACATCATCCTAATTAGTCAGTCAAAACAATAACATTGACTATCACCTTGCAGAGGTGTGAGTTTGTTCCCAGCACCGCGCACCGCTAGTCGACTCGACACCGACCCATTGTGCGGTCGAAGCCGCCGTGACGCTACTTACTCCAATTCTGTCTTGCGGCGCTAGACGGCAGAAGGTCGTAAGCGTGAGTGCCGCCTTCGGGCAAGGCGAAGCGTGCCGCGCGCGCCCGCCGCGCGGTAGTTACGGCCTGTCGCCGCCGAGCCGCGCCGCCGCGTCCGCCGGACAACGGCGTAAGCGACGCTCCCGGCACGCAGCCAATGAGACGTTCTTCTTCGGAGCGCGACGTCGTGGGAAAGCCCGTGCCGCGCGCGTTCCCACACACTCGGCCGGCACAAGCCAACCGATAAATTATCATAATTCCATTGTGAGTGAGACGGTACTAAGAAATTTTATACTTCATCAATCGCCGCGTTGAATACATTAGCGCGTGGGCACCGCTTTGTTGATACGGTGACGCAAGGTCTAAGGATACGATCGACCCACCCGCGGGTCCTCCTCTTATTTTTTATATCACGTATCTATTTTATGACAACGGCTATAAATTCCGTGGAGACGACGTAATATGGTGTTGATATTGTATCTACTTACAGCTAGAGCGTCACCCTAATGTTGAGATTTTAGTGTAAATTCCACCCACGTCGCTGAGCCTAGATACATAATGTATTGACAAGCGTTGTCGGTAAATATGTGCTGTTCATGTAGCATTTACAAAACACATATCTAATCGAATAATTCTAGAAATAAAAATCTGTTTTATAAATTAATAAATACCTGTTAGGCGGGCTGTCATAAAAATAAATTCGCTTGGTATGATTTTAAAATATATATTTGGTACAGTTAGGGCAAAAAAAATAATGAAAAAGTTTTGCGCGTTTGAGTCTTGCATCCTAAGACATTTGCCAAAGTAGTACAATTTCACTTTTATACTGGCTTCAGTCGTAAGATTATATTCATCCTCCTTGAAAGGTCAGTTCGTGCCACCCTTCACGAGTCCATTTAAAACGTTTGTTGTAACAGTCAATAGAGCTTCTGATTTGGTTTAAACGATGATTAGTCGTGAAATATAGCTTTATTCTTTTGTTTTTAGTCCGACTCTAAATATGGTCGAAGTTATTGGAAACATTATTCAAGAACTTTGACAGCTGTATTCACAAAAGATCTTCAGTGATGTTCTTAAATTTTGTCTCTACATTTCACTTTACAATGAAAAGACGGCATGAATTAGGGGAAACGATTGTAAACACGGCGATTACATTTATGGATCAAATGCATCCATCATTAAATAGAATTCTGTCTATTAAAATCTTTTATTAAATGTGTTATACACATAGCTCTACATACCTACTTAGGCTTATTTGCAAGCAGAACCGATTAAAAGGAAGCAGTCGTTATTCAATCAATTGACATGCGGAATAGCGATTATAATAATAGCGGTCCGACCGATTTCGGCCACGGCGGCCAGTGTTACTATGACACCAGCCAGCTACGCAGGACATATTATAGTGCACAAGCGTGTGCGCAAACACAGGTGCACTCTCTATTCCTTTACTCTCATAGCCCGATGGGACGGTAATCCGACACGACCGGAGAGAGATCAGGCGCAGGACCCACATTTTTACGTGCCTTCCGAAACACGGAAGCTGTGATATTTATTTCTTAAACGCACACAACATTCGAAAAGCCGGTGCGCGCCGTGGGGATCGAACTCAAGACCTCTGACTTAGCAGTCCTACGGTCTCGCCACTAAGCTATCACAGCTTCACACATCATATATATCACAGAATATATATCACATCATCATATATCACAGAATAGCGATTATCGACTTCATTACATACATAGATCGAATCTATCAATTTATACATACAGTACCTATGTACATGTATAGATAGAAGTATGTATAATGTAGAGTAGCGTATAAACATACGATTTCCAGCAGTTGATCTCAAATATTTGTCACATTCGGGTGTATTGAACTTTATACACGATTTACATCGTATATCAGGACACAATCTATAAAAAATCAACATTAAAACTTATTTAATGTTTACATTGAGCACTTGATATGAAAATATGTTATCGGTAAGCGGTATAGCAGTGAAATAAACAGGTGTGTACGTACGGACACTTTAATGTCATATTATCTAATGTAATGTCAAGTCTGGAGCGTTATTTGGATATGTAAGCTTTGAGTCATGATTACGTGCTTTTGTGGTAGCTAAAAATACTTTTGATTTTAAAGAAGATTATGTATGAGTATTGAATGTTAAGAGCGGTCTTTAATATTCAGGCTAGGGTTTTTTTTTATTGTAATTTGGGTTTAATACTAGCCATGTTCCAAGCTATATTGCGGTGGGGTGGGGCTTAAAAATGACTGAATGAATGAATTACCTTTCAAACTAAATTCAACAAAATTTTATGTAGATTCGATAGCTAAATTACGTCATCCAAAAAAAACACCGTCAAGAAGGTTTTCAAATCAGCCTAAGTAAAGATTACGTTTTATTACATAATTTAATGGTTCATAAACTAAGTAGTACTTAATTTTATAACCGTTACCGTCTTTAAACCTTTATAAGTGTCGAAACTGCGTCATTGTAATGAAGCCTCGTTTAATTGGTTCATTCTCATTAGTTCGATTCATTAGTTCGATCGTCGAACTAGTGAGATTTTTTTTTCTCATTAGTTCGACCGTCGAACTAGTGAGATTTTTTTTTCTCGTTAGTTCGACGGTCGAACTTTTTTTTTCTTTTATTTACTTTGTTAGAAAGCCACCTTATAATTTATAAGCTTTTCAACTGTTTATTTGATCAAAGATATGCTATAGATTCACAAATATGAGTACACGAACATATATTTTTAACGAAGGAAGCGTTTTTTATTTTATTACGAAATTAGTAAAACATATAAATGTAGTAGAATTATTTTAAAATCTAATTATTTCGACGGTCGAACAAAAAAGAAAAAAAAATTCTCACTAGTTCGACGGTCGAACTAATGAGAAAAAAAAATCTCACTAGTTCGACGATCGAACTAATGAATCGAACTAATGAGAATGAACCGTTTAATTTCAGTGTGACTAAGTAGCTCGTTGATTGTAGATTGATCTGCGGTTCTAACACTCAAAAGTATTATTATTGCAAGTGTGGAAACGAGACAGCGCTATACACGGCGCAGAGTGTCATCTCTTTCACACCTGTAATAATATCAATTTAAGAGGTGATAGTAGTCCTTCTGCAAATTATAATCATGCTTATATGTTCAGGTGGATAAAGTACCGTTTGTCGAAATTGAGACTAAATTGTTCGTCTAAATGAGCTCAGATCGACTAATTGACTATTGATAGGCCTGAAGAGAGTATTTAGAGATTCCCGTTCTTTTATATTAGAGAATTTCTATCGTACTGATTTCTATTTCTAGACCGAAGACGAGAGCTGTATGAATTAAATGTGGGTGGGCAAAATGCAGCTGTGCAATTTAGACTTGACGTTTTAGAAACATTTAGTTCTTCTTTTTCCTGATCATATGGTTTATTTAAAGCCAGAGTTTTAAAGTCGCCTGTAAGCCGCTGATGTGACTTTAAAAACTTATTTCCTCGCGATGCTTTGCTTCACCGTTTTTAGCAAGTCATAATTTCAAAAAGACATTGGTGCGTGCCAGGATTTGGCACCTATGATATAGCAGTCCGGAGGTCATACCACTAGGCTATCATCGCTTTTCACATAACATTTAGTTAAAATTATAACGTTCAAGTAAATCGATTGTAACCTCTCATCCTTTACTTTCTTATAATCTTGTTAAAATAATCATTTTTTACCTATCATTAATCACAAGTATATCAATCTTGTGATTTTCGGTAGCCATTACTACGGCAAGTTTTTTCCTCAAATAATCTTCAGTACCTACTTCATATTCTGTTCACACGATACTCGTGTTTGCTCTCGGTGGTACAGTCGAGTGAACAACTTAATTACTTAGCCGATGCATGAACAGATTGTTTACGCTAAATATTTACCGTAAATATTGTTCGTCCGCTTTTCATTTACGTACTTAATTGTACAAGTAATGTCCTGTTTGGTTAACAGATTGAGTTACGTTTGTACGTGTATGTGATGGTTGTCTTGTTTTCGTTTTGATGTCTTTATTAACATTGTTCTAGTTCGCGTTGGAATTTGTGAGAAATTTTATATATTACTCTGATAACCTATCTTTTTTAATTCTATACATTTGTATCGTCATATTTCTTGAAAAACGTGGTCTGTAGTGGGAATAAGAGTGTAAGCTAAAATACTATTTCAACGTCAATTTTCGCATTTGTGACTAAAACTCAAGTACAAATTCCGTATACGTTCTTATACTTTAAAAAACTTCATACTTATTAAGTCTGACATTACAGTCTCGCACTACATAAACCACACAAACCACCTTTCTCTTACTCCATCTAATGACGAAAACTAAACTAATAATAGCACACAATACAATACATTTATAAGAGCTACCTTGTATATCAAACAGTCAGTAACTCCGACCACTCGTCGCCGCCTCCAACCACGCCTGCGCCTGCGCAAACAGACTAGTACAAACAGTAACTGTTTACATCCACCTCTGTACCGTACCACCACCTTTTAAAAGAAAACTCTCGCGGTTGTGCAAGCGAGACAGCGCGCTACAAAATGTAGAGCTGCGTCTCTCTCTTTCACACCTTTAAAACGTGTGTACTTTAAAAGGTGGTGGTATTCTTGATTGTTCAATATACTTCAGAGTTATAAGTGGTAAATCACTGGTTTTACTTTTTTTCTGTAGATTTACTGTTTAACCTGCGATTTATAGGAATATGGTGCTGTGTACTGTTAGGTTTTTGTAAAGAATGCTTTCGTTAGAAGTGGATTAGACGAAGTGTTTTTGTTAGTTTGAGATGAATGTCAAGGGTGTGGAGTTTTGATGAAAAGTGTTACTGTGCACGCTTGCGCAGGAAAGCATAAAATATTTGAAAGATTACTGTATTTGCTCATTTATAGGTTTTTAAATATATTTATTGAAGAAGTAACTGTTACCAAAATTGAACAGGATGAGGTTATATGCCTTAATTCTATAGTTGCAACAAGCTTCATCTCTATTTAAAGAGCTTACCCTGCAATCAGTCACAAATAAGTAATTTTACAACATCATTTAAATAATCTAAGCAGCAATTTCGAGAGATATGAAAATAAAACTTGATTCTAAATCTATTTTGTCTAAAAAATGTCTGCAAGGATATCATATCCACATACATGCGACTTGCGTTTTTTTTTTATAAACCAGAACATTCTCACGCCTCGGGTGAGGAAAGATAGACAAATTAATAATACAAGCGTTAATCAAATCTTTACAACACGATATTAGCAAGAAAGCATAATAAATAAAAAAAACATGATACGTTTTGTACTGATTACACTAAACTGGTTTATTGACGCAACACCGTGAGAAGGTTATCAACAAATTATAATAAACATCTTATTATTCCTTTGTATAAATCATAGTTTACGATTTTGCATAATGTGATCGTAAAATTGCAAGGTACTACTTGTTTTACGATGTCTCAAATAGGAATATTGACAGTGTGGAAGAGGGACGCAGCTATATGTAATGTAGAGCACCCTCTCGCTTCCACAATACTGTTTTATGACCTCATGGTAAGGAGTCAGGAAATTTTCTGTTAGAAGACGTAAATAACAAATAAAAACAATTTATTATACTGCTTAAATGCTAATTACAACATGACATACAAGGATTAATTAAGGAGTTACGTTGTGAGAACAATTATACTATTATGTATTGACGATGATGTGTGACTGTTTACGACAAAGGCGGAATGCTATTCAATATTATCAGCTTGTAAGGAGAACTACAATAAAAATATTAGACCTCTTTTGACACAACCCCGTCTATACCGTAATCCTAAAAGGGGGAAATTGACACAAAATTCACTTATTCTATCTACAACTGATTTCTTATTTTTATTTTTTTACTAAACTTAAAATCAATTTTTAATTTACTTACTCATTTTCATAGCTTAAGTTAATATTTATCTAAGCAACTAGCCAATTACAGGCCATTAGCAAATGTTCACACATTTACTGTAGTTTATAGTAAGTAGGTGTTATTTTTGCCATCGTAGCCCGTCAAGTGACATTTAAGACGGGGTTCCCAGCCGGTAACATGAAACTCTGAATAGGTACCTACTCACTAAACAAATTCTATCCTACCCATCATAAACTGCTAATAAAACCACGTTTAGTCGATTTTTACTCGCTCAGTTTCATAGAGAAAAGCCGAACTTTTTTCTTCATCTTTGTTTATCGACCAGTACCGTTAGGTAACAAAGGTTCTAAATTTGAATAGTATATTCAAACAATAATCTGCTAAACATTTCGGCCTGTTTGTTGTCAAAATGACGTTTTATTTTTTTATGACTACAAAATATTCGGCTTTTTGAGCACGTGGCCAGTTTTGTTCATATTATGTAATGGCGGCAACAACAACAAATAGATTTTACTTATAATCTTTATGAAAGGTTTTTTAATTAACCTGTTATGTCTACCAAAGAGGTTACGTATCACGAATATTTAAGATACCTTTTTATGAATATTTATATCGATAAAGGTTTTTTGTGTAAACAGTTTAGAGGCGTCTAATTGGTTGATAGTGGAGACTGGTAGTTGATCTATATGGAGGTTTCATTACGTAAAAGGGTCAAGAGGTACTAGATGTAGATAATATTGTGGAAAGTGTAGAACAGTTGTCACTTTCTATACATCGATGCTTCGTTTGGATACATCGAATTATATTAGTAACAGTAAGTTTTTTTTGTTTGTTTATTTGTCGGGTAGTGACGAAAGGGCCGAGTAATTGTTTTACGATGCCGCACTTTTGCGTGCAAAAAAAGAGTCTTTCGTTCTGTTTTAAGAATCATATCGGGACAATTTTTTTTCTACTTATTTTTTGTTTATAATCCGTTACGTAAGGTCCCGTTATATTTAAGACAAAATTAATTAGTAAACACACGTCCCTATAAATTGAAAGCCCACAAATTACAATTTTTAAGAACAAAAATATCGATGCTAGCAAGCAAACTCTCTTAAACTTTTAAGCAAAATCTAAAGACATAGTCGACACTACATAAATTCGAGTTCCTATAGTAATTACTTTGCAGGATGCCGGTCTCACGTTATCGGCGTTCACTTAACTTGCCCGTGTGAAATTGGACACGTTAGAAAAAACAACCGGTTGTAGGTCCGGCTGGCTAAAACACGGGAGCCACACAAATTGATGCGCGAGTTGGGAAATTGTTTGCGTTAAACTGTGCGGTCATAGAGGAGTGAGGTAGTGGAGAGATTGATTAATATGAGATGGGGATACCTGGAATTATAGTTCGTGGGTGAGACGGTTTGCTTGAAAATATTTACTTAGATTGTTTTTTTTTTGCAAAAATGACATGCAAAAAGTTCTGATCTTTTAGAGACATATTGTATTTCGCACTTTCTGAAATGAGAAAGTAGTTAACAATCGATTTTTGTTGATCTTGATGTTATAGTGGTATAAGTTGCCAAATACTTAACTTTATTTTATAATTAAATTTAACTAAATCTATTTGGAATGCTTCTAAGATAGTGATCGTTGTAAGGATTGACACGGCTCATAAATGTATTTCAGGAAAATCAGAAACACGACAAGATTAATTAGCATTAAAACGATTCCATTTACTAATTAATCCATGAAAACTATCGATTGAAATGTAATCAAGACCCCTTTATTAATGATCAGTACCGCTTGTTGTGATTTCACGGTGATTCGTCGATATACAAATTGTGATTCGATATGTGCTACATAGAGTCAATGTGTTGAGTGTTAACCTCACGTGTGACATTCATATAATAATTTTATTAGTATAGAGTCACGGCATCAGTGTCTGCTCTACGTATTCTTCCGTTTGTGTCTGTGGTAATAATTCGGCCCAAAATAATATGGCTCGTATTTGGTATATATTTATAATATGTTCAAGTTGTATTGTAGTATAGTAGGTATTATATGTGTATACGGGCTTTGATGCCTGATAAAGAGGATGAACAAAAAAATAAAGTATTTTTTTTTGTAATATACAATGTCTTTATTGCCTATTAATTATTCGAAAAAAAGGTATTAATAATCGCGGAAATATTTTTACTCAGTTTGGTATTTGATCCTTCTCGCTATGGGAGGTCTTTGCTCAGCAGTGGGTAATTCACTGGCTGGTAATATTATATTTGCATTTTTTTTTGTAAATGTCACTAAGCATTCCATTTTGTTTTAGTATAATTGTAATAACTTATAGTATCAATTTAGAAAAGTCACTGACTCTTGAAGACTCAATGTTTAAAATACCAATGCACATTTAGGTGAGTCTCGCTATAACACAGAGCTCATCAATACAGTGTCTTGTTACATAAATTTCTTTTATATTTGGCAACATCGATACACGTGCGCATGTGTATAATGTTTAAGTTTAATGCACATGCAAATTAAGCATAATAACACGTGCCTCCGTCTTGTGACTTGGAAAATATCAGACCAAACAATTTTATCTGGGTGAATTGTTATTGCTCACATCGTACTTTTTAGGTATTAAAATGCTGAATAAAAATGTTCGATTTATTAATTAAAATAAAATGAGATGTTATTAATTCCTCTTTGCGCAATTTATAACGATTTGGAGTTCATTTACCTTGTGCGAACAAGTTTCTTTTCGCTGACTGTCCGCTAGTTTGGACTAATATTTTATGTAATTCAATATGGACATTATGCATCTACCTAAATTTAGTATCTAGGTGTTTAGTAAAATTATTTTTTTAGTATGTTTTTCTAAGTTTTCCAAAACTACATTTCTTTTTCTGTGTCTAATGGTTAGCAAATTATGTTCTCTAACTTGCAAAAACTTGTCCGTTTTAAAACAACATTTGTCAATCAAAATTCACCTGGTTATCAAATAATTCACTTAACGCTACATAAAATAAAACTAAAATCGTTTACCGCTAGCTATCTGTCCCTTTGAATATTTAGATCTTTAAAACTACGCAAAGGATATCGATGTGGTTTTCTAAATCAATACATTGTCTCAAAACAAACTTTATATACATCAGTATTGCACCCGTGCAAACCTGGGGCGGATCGCTAGAACATTTTAAAACTGTAAGACTTTCTCGTACTCTACCGCAAGCTACATCTTACATGAAACAGTCATCTACACGCAATTCAAACGCGGAAAACGTTAATACAAGTACCGTATGATAAAAGAGATAATTTGAGGAGTCGTTTCGTTCACCACAATAGACGCACGTTCAAAGGTAAGGTGCGGTAGTGGATACTGACAGGTAGGTTGTACCGAATATACCTGCTATATCTTCATTCTATAGGAGTTTTTGAATGTATTGCTTGATTGAGTGTCGAGTTGTCGATGGATATTATGATTTTTCGTACTTTGTTTATAATGTGATATTCAAACTGTAGTAGGTATAAACATTACAGCGTTCTTTTGTTTTTGTTATCGACATTATTTGATTAAAAAAATACGCCAAACTTATTATTCTTTGATCGACTTAAAGTTTTATCTTATTATTAGTACGAATTTTAGTGCTTCAAAAGGTTATTTACCGTTTTATGTTTGTATGTAAACAAGCCAGTAATTACATGATAAGGGAATGGGTAAAGACCCGAGGGGAGCAAGAAAACTTAAAAAAAATAAAAAAACTGATACAAAAGTAAAGTGTAATTGTTGCCTTAAGCGAGTCGACATATTGCTCGTAAAAAGAGTGAACAATATCATAATAAATATTAAAATACAATCGTTAACGATCCTTATCGATACAGTCATATTTACGAGGTAAGCTATGGACACATTATGCATACTGACAATAATATAATGAGCTTTGACAGTTATTGTTAGCGTACTTCGTAAACAAACGAAAGTCTGTAAAATAATGTTCTATTTTTGAATTACTTTTGTTTTTTTCTATCGCATCGAAATACAACATTAAAAGATAATTATTACTGACAGTAGCGTTCCAATTTTAAAATGGATCTTGTAATTCTTTATTTATTTGTGTTTTTTTTTTTTAACAAATGGCATCTATGTATTTGGAAAATCCTTAGCTCAATTATTCTAGCCAGTAGCAAAGCTACGCTTAATTCTTGCAATTTCTTAGGACAAAGTTGCTTAGTTTTTATCCTGAACCATAAGTTCCAGTCCATTTTTATTACATATTCAAACATGTTATTACTTATAAAATTGCGTAGCTATTACTAACAAAGGAAATTGCCCGGCATGCCTGTGCTATACAGTGTTGATAGTATTATTTGTTGCGCTACTAATGGCTACCCTTTATTGGACAATTTGCTTGGGGCAGGGCACCAGCACTAACATTTAAATCAGACTTAATGGAAGCCATTTCCATAAGTAATGCGAATATGGCCTATTTTCAGAGGTGTGAAGATACTGGATGTGGTATAAGAGAGTTGGCTTATATGTTTTGTGGATTATTTTTCCAGCAATCTTTGATGTCCTTGTGTAATGTTTAACTAATTATAAATTGTAGGGATGTTTTTGAATATAGAGGAAAGATTATTATCTTTATATTTGCGTTTTATGCATAGGCGTATAGCAATTGACTAAAGAAAGTTAAAGGTAGTCTGTAAACTATCTTTCTATTAATGGGTTTCGTATATTCCAATAAAAAGCTTATTTTTGTTTAACTCTATAAGTACAAGAACAATAATATACGTATGTTTGTTGTATTTAGCAATTTTCTTTTAAATACTTCTTTTGAACTAGTACCGATGGTAGGTATAATATGCCGCATCGATTCCCTATTAGATCTGTGTACCAAAATTACAGATTCATAGCTCTGGAAGCATATACTGCGTACAATTGAGTTATCAAGTTAATGCGATTTAAATTGGCCCTCGGGCTGTTTGACACCTGCGCTTGCCGCCCGACCTATGGGAACGGTGGGGTGGCCAGATATCAGACTAATGTAGGACGGTGTATTGAGGACACTTTCTATTGAAGATGTGAAAGGAGTTGCTATATATTCCTTTAGTTATCTTTTAATTCATGACGATAAGAGTTTTCGTTTAAAATTAGTAATTTTCCCGATTAAGAGTGAGTTATGCCAGCATAACTCAGAACTCAATAAATTTAACCTAAAATCCAGATTTTAGGTTAAATTTATTTCGTCTGTTGAAAAAAAAAACTATGTTATCTCTGACAATAAAATAAACTTTGTTCAGATATTTTTTTTGTCCAAACGTTTTAAAACTCAACGTTTTTCATCTTTAATATGAAAGCAATGCCTTGCATGTATGTATTACAATTTTCACTACGTGGACAACTATTGTTGAATATCCGTTTACTGTTTATTTTAATACTAATTGTCATTTTAACAGAATGTATATCCCTATAAAAAAAGACCCCACATTTTTACTACAATGTTTCATAGTAAAATCAGGACATATCCCACACTATCAAGAACTTACCCAGCCCCTACCGACGTGTGACTTATTGTGGTCAAATCAAGTGAACAACGCGTATCCGTGCATAATTCCCGCGCAAAGCACATTGCTTTTTGCATACATACACACAAATAGGTATTACGAATTATTTCGTATTTTTTTTGTAACACTAATGTGATCATTAGACGTATTGGGTTTCGATATGGATATCTTCGTGTCATTTGTACTGAATTAAGATGTGATATTTTGTCTCAAATTCGTTATGGAATATTATCTATGGTATTGTTCTTAAGGACAAAAAAATAGGTGTAAATCATGGGTTGGGTTTTACAGATTTGAAATATAAATAACTAGCGTTTTCCCGCGGTTTCTCTCGTTATAGCTGCAAAATATTGACTTTCTGTTTTTCAGTCGGGTAGAAAGTAGATTAGGGTAGTAAATTCAGGGTGTCCACGATCTCTATACCAAAAATTCATTTAAATTTATTTTGCTATTAAGGTGCGAAAGAGTAATAAACATCCATCCGTCCATTTATACTCGTAAATTTCCGCATTTATAATATTAGTAGGATGTGTATCCTTCTTCTCATTTTTGACCAGAATTGATATTAACTTAATTTAAAGACAATTAGATAAACAATTTTAAAAATGTAATTTTAATGAAGAACTTATATTTAAAAATAGCAGAAATTAAAATCTACGGGCATTTTTTTCTGCAACAAAGTGGGTAACGCAGATGAATCCAGTTAATACAGCTTATTACCAGCAGGCTATTGAAAGGAACAACTTAAGAGCTAACTCATAAGCACTTTCCGTTTTACACGCACATTTATAGCCTCTTTAAAGTTTTAATTAACGCATAAAATAAGTGATTTTATACAATCTTTTCTTGGTCATAAAAATCTGTATTAAAAAGCCAGTTAGTTGATCCCGTGTGAATTTCCTGTGACGTCATAACGTGCTCGGATCGCCCCCGCTAGCTTATCACAAGTTATCACTTATTGTGGCCAGTTTAACGATCACACAACGACTTGTTTTACGAGGTTTCATTTGTTTCAATGCACTAACCATCTATCGTGAACCGCTGACAATTGTCGTGATTGCAGGATGGTGATGACTGAGTCAGTAGGGCTATCAAATTATAAAATTTGTGTCATCAAAATATTAATGTGTGTTTTTGAAAATTACTGTAAAATTAAATTTGGTACCGAGTTAGTTAATACCCAGGATTAACCAAGGGTAATTTTTATCCGACTGCATAAAATTAGCTCAATGTTTTTGCAGCTATAATCGAAATCCTGTAAAAGGCTAGTATTGGATTACCTATTTAAACTTATTTATAGTAAATAAAATCGTATTTGGTAAATATAGGAAGACTTAAAATATATATTTTAATTGACTTGTAGCTGAGCCGAATTAGTCAAACTAATTAAGATTAATAAATAAATATGTCTATTTCCGGCTCAAAATCAGCCTAAGAGCTTATAATCTCTTACTATACAAGTATATTTAATATCCTATTATTTATGGTTAAACATAGTGGAAAAGGTGGTGTGTTATACAAGAAATACTTGGAAATAGAATAAATACGGAAGGTACATCACGAATAAATATGCGTGGCCACGTACCCACCAAACACCACTCGCTTCTTCCCCCGAAGAGGTTGACGAGATTCCCGTACCTTACCAAAAATAAAAGGAAATTAGGCACCTACGATATATAAAGTGAACGAAACAAAAGACGACCGATTAACCCTTGACTTTGAAAACATTGTCAGCCCTACCCAAGAGTTATAATTCAATGATTCGCAGACGCAATTGAAGCAAAATTGTAATTGCAATTAAATTATTCGCGACGTTCGATGTACGTATTAACTGTCAAAGTTACCCTGTGATCCGGCTTGTTTGAAATAACATTCATTTATATAACTGTAAGCCATAAATAAAGCAGAACCATCACTTTTTGTTGATTTTGGGAGGTTGAGGCTGATGTAGGCTTAATAACACGATTGGATAACCCGAACGTGCTTCTGAGGTAGTTTGTAAGTTAAATGCAGTAATAAATAGTAAAGATTTTGTTGATTTTTTTGCCAGATTTTAAGTGGTGGACAGGATGTGATCAGAAGACCTATCAATTTAAGAAAGATATTTTTTAATTCTTTGTTGTTGTTTTAAATTAGAATATTTTCTAAATACAAAATGGCTTTTGAAAAATGATTCCAGATGTGCTGTGCAGTAAAAAATAGTATTAAACGCTAATAAAAATAATAAAATCGTAAGTAAATAAACAAGACATTTTCTAGGCATCGTAAAAAAGCTTTAATTTCCTTCTTTGGTTATCTTAAGTGGTTTAGAAGTTTCGCTATAGAAAGTAGAACTAGTCAATTAGTGAAAATAATACCTACTTAGTAAAAAATAGCCAAATATTTATCTATTTTATTACATTAATTAACACTTTCTTATCTCATATTTCCCGTCATCAAACTTTATTGTTTCTTTCCTAAATTTTAGTTGTACCTAGTTTTATAATACGCTCTACGTGTATGCCTAATTTTATTAATTTTAGATAAGAAAAGGCTTCCTATATCAATTAAAAGTATTTATTAACCTAATCTACATAGGAGAGACAAATTGGACAGACGAGAGGAAGTTCAATATATTTTAACGGTTTTACAAAATTATCTTTACTGTCATTTTATCATCTGTCAAGGTAAACTAGCCCTTATTGTCACAAAAATAAAAGACATTGATTTTTTTCTAGAGTGAGGATATTAAAAAAACATTTAAAACCAACAGTACGCCATAAAATCTAAAGAACTTTACAGTACACGGCGTTTACAACTCGTAAGTGTAGTTAAAGATAAAAAAATCAAGTTTAAACGGATATACGCCGAAACAGCTGGTTCATTACGTATTAGAATATTAATAGAAGATAGATGAGCTCATCAATTTTGTACTTAACGCCAATTGATGTTTCCGGAGTGTAAGACTTTCCATATAACACAGATACTCGTTATCCAAAATGAACGAATGTCTCTACCAAGTTCGCTTAACTTATTGAAAAAGCACGGTCAGAAGAAATGTATAGAATTTAGGAGTTTATATTATGTAGAACTAAACTTTATTCCAAACTTAGTAATTTTTCGACTTCATTATCTGTATTACTGCAAAATCCATTTACTTATGTATTATATTGAGCAACTACCTACTCTTCTATTTTGCAGTAACTTGTTATTTATACAAACATTGGTAATGTCACGAAATGGTAAATGTATAGACAAGTATAGGGATTTCCCCTACACTGCTGTACTTTTATCGTCTGTCGCATGGTACAATATTTTAAATGATCCCCTGTTATTTGGTTTGGACCTGAATAGCAACATGGATTAAATAAAAAAACGACTCAAATCTGTAAAATTAACAACATGAGGTGATCGACGTCTCCTTGCAGTAACATGGGTGTAGAGAGTCCCACTCCTACTTTTCTATTTTTCATGGGATAGAATATAGTAACTGTCGTCATGTCGTGGTAGCATTGCGTTTCTATGTATGGATTTGTATGCACGAGGTGCAGGTTCGGTCCCCAGCGTAGGCAAGTAGGAGTGTGACTTTTTCAAAATTATATGTACTTTGTTAACTATTCTAAGATACTACCGACAAACGGTGAAGAATAACGTGAGGAAACCTGGATTCCAAATATTGGAATCTGTAATTGCCAATCCGCAGGGAGCTAGCGTGGTGACCAATGCTTAAACCTTTCTTGGAAGAGGCCTACGCCCAGCAGTGCGACGTATGTAGGCTGGTTTATTTATTTATATAGAATCTCCTAGTTGTGTGGTGTCCGGATATAAAGAATAGCACCACCCCATATCCTCCACTGGGTGTCGTAAAAGGCGACTAATGGACCTTAAGACCCAGTGCACTGTACCAAGCACCGTGGGTCACCCAAATGGTGGCGGGTAAACAACCAACAATCGCATTCCCAAAGAGGGTTAGTGTCAGGCAGGCGGCCGACTATCAAACCATAGCCAAAACTTTAAGCAACACGTCTAGAAGACGTCTAGTTTGGGGTCGGCGCAACACGTCTAGAAGACGTGTTGCGCCGACCCCAAACAATAATAATTGGGATAAGGGCAGGGGAATGATGATAGAATCTCCTAGTTACACAATCCAATAAACCGTAACAAACATACATTATCTTAAAGCAAAATAACAAAAACTGAATCGCCCACGCGTTTCTAAAACACTCAATCATAAAAGGCTACAATTTTAATTAATAGTCACATATTTACAGCCCGATCTCAGCTACCGATGATTTATTCTATGCCGATAGCTGGGTGGTCCAGTGTCGTAATCGTAGGCCTTATTAATAATATACAAAAACCTGCGGGCTTATTACCAACGTCTATTGTAGACAAGGGACGCCGCTCTACATTTTGTAGAGCGCTGTCTCATTTCCACAACTGCTAATTTACTTCAAGACTTGTTGGTCCCAACGTTAATGATTCCGATTGTTTTGACTATGGCCGGTAGTAGCCGTTCATTAATTATTTTGTTTAAATCATTCTGCGGTTGATATTAGATGGTCTAATCGGATGTTTAGTAGTTTTTTGTTTTGTAATTAAGAGAAGAGAAACTACTTAATGTAGATAAAAGCAGTCCTTTTTTACTTTTTCTATTTGTGTTTGTTATTCGTTTTTATTTAACCTGTAGTATGTTTTTTTATGCATTAGAGACGTATAATAGACTCCTTTAAAAGAAATATCATAAATACGAAATTTATTTTAATTAATAGGTCACCTGCTAACTAATTTACCATACAAGACAGTTCAAGACACGCACTTCCTACAATTGTAAAACTGTTTTCTATATTTTGCACCTCCATAATTACACTTTCGAGGTTTATTTGCATCTTGCACTTAAACTTCTGCAGTTGCAGAAATAACACGGAGAAGAGCGTAGAGCGGCATCTTAACTCCACAATCACAATACTCTTAATTTAAAATGTGGTGGTAGATCTCCTTTTTTCGATCCCAATGAAAATTCTCGTCGGTGAAAATCTATGTCGGTCTCTTACCACTGAAGTTATCTCATCTGCCTATAGCTGAGGGCGCGGGGTTCGCTTTCGTCATCTCTTAACGCTTAATTTAGAGAGTATTATAAATAGTCATTAATTCAAACTTGTTTAATGAAGAAAAGTTCAAGTCACTCTCCTCCTTATGTCCCGCGGCGGTGTCGGCTTTACCGATAACCTTTACAATTCGTGTCACCGGTAGCCATAACTCACTTTTTAATATCACCTATAATTACACAAACCTTTTGTCGGTTCTGTTTAATTTCTTACGTGAAATACAGTCGCAGTCACGTTGACATGAAAATTTATTTACATTTAAAAGCGCAGTTTTAATTTAAAGTTCACATTTGTACGTTTATGTGTAATAAATGAGTTCACGATGACACTTACATGGTCTTAATTAGGCTCATTTTGAATATTCCCTTTAATTTCTACTTTATTTTTCAGTAACAGGCGACCGGGTCCTGAGAGCGTATGAATTAGTATTCTTACGTTTAGTGAAGTCAGTATTCATCTTTTGCTATCACTAACTTCTTCCTCTTCTGGTGCTAATGCATTACTGGAGTTTGGCTGTCAGCACTGTATACTGGCCCCTGTCTTTAGCAAAATCAAATAGTTCTTCCACGTTGGTGATACGGGTCCACAACCTGATATTACGAAGCCGGGATAGCTGTCTTCTTCCGACGCGTCTTTTCCCCTAAATCTTTTCGTTCACTATTATCTGGAGTAGGTGATAATGACTTTGTTTCTCCTAGTTAATCAGCTCTGATCTTAATCATAAAAGAGCTTATTTAATAACAGCCTGATAACGTTCCACTGCTGGACATTGGTCTCCATCCATATAGAGAAGGATTGCTCATAAAACCAACCATTACTTGAATGAAAATTAAAAAAAAAAAGGAATACCTATCATATCACATCTCAAACCAGGAATCAAAAAGAATGTGCACATCTTTAACTTGATATTAAGTGCAGTTTTGATTACTTTTTATTTTACCACAAAAACACTTGTAAAATATGCGCGCACTTACGCAAGTACGAATAATTGTACCAAAGTTAATGTTTATCATTCATTTTAACATTATAATGAATGATCTCGGTGTAATTGAGTAAAGGCACGGGGCCGTTGACGTCGCCATTAAAAACGAGTTTAGGTCAAACTTTATTGATTACTGTGTTCAATTTAGTTCACAAAAAGGTACAACAAACTGCTAATGTTTTGTACGTTTTATACACCTGATTTACGGTATAGAAGGTACATGATCATAACAAGAAATAACTAATTATTACAACCACAACTCGACATTGCGACATAAAAAAAATAATTGAAAGGAAATCGAATAAAGATGAAAAAAAAAACAATTAACAGAAAGCTTAAGTACAAGCTCTCCAAATAGACTGATTTACTGAGTTCTAATATGTTTACATAAGTTCTTCTTGCATATAACTTTTAGATACTTGAGTTACATAGATATAGGTACAATAATGAAAGCGTGACAGCGCATTCCACGATGTAGAGTTCAAAACTGAAATAATATTGGTTTAAGACTTGGCTGCAAGACTGGGTGACATCAGACAACATTTGAAATACTTTCAAAGATACATCCAAATAACCGCTACTCAAAGTAAAAATTGACGTCATTTAATAACACAAGCTCTACCTAATCTACTACACAAATAACACAATTACATACAATAAATGCATTTCATTTAACGCTAACGTAGGTGTTCCGAGACGTACGTATATGTTTTCAGATAACTTGACAGGCGACATCCGTTTGCCTGTGGGAAAAGCAGACAGGTGTTGTCACGTATCACAGCTTAACAAACAAAAAAGACACAACAACCACCTCTACCCAACCGAAATGCAACTCTACCTTCTTTAAATCAAGGTAGAGTTTTGTGTGATAGATGTCGGGAGATATTGTGGTGTGGGTCGCATTGTATTGAAGTCAAATGAAAGACTAAGTGCAATGAGGTATCAATACAGTCATAAACAGTATTGAAATGATGATAGTACTTCAATTTGAACGTTTTTATGACATCAATGTTTGATGGCGTTGTATTAATTTTGTAGATGGCCAGTTACTTCCAAGTTTTTTTTTAATATTCTTACACTATTATTGGTACAGGCTGAGATTTTAAACCTTTAATTAATAAAAATGGCTCTACGTTTTTTTTCTATACAGTTTAAAATACATTATGCCACCCATCATGTATAAAAATAACTTAATTAAAACAACTTTAATAACGACTTATAGTATTGAATAACACGGTGGCTATGGCTAGTGCTATTTAATAATGCAATAATATGACAATATTATTGCATTGATTTTATAATATTTAGTGGTCATATTTGAATTGTACAGTGCATTGTTATTATTGTTTTGTTTTTGATTATTTGTCTACATGTGTACCTGAATTAAAATGACAGTTTAAAATACATTATGCCACCCATCATGTATAAAAATAACTTAATTAAAACAACTTTAATAACGACTTATAGTATTGAATAACACGGTGGCTATGGCTAGTGCTATTTAATAATGCAATAATATGACAATATTATTGCATTGATTTTATAATATTTAGTGGTCATATTTGAATTGTACAGTGCATTGTTATTATTGTTTTGTTTTTGATTATTTGTCTACATGTGTGCCTGAATTAAAATGATGTCGACAAAAAAAACTTTATAGAAAGTAATTCGAACCGTTTTTGTAATAATTTTTTTATTGGTTCAAAAGCTAACACTTTCTACTTACTTTTTTAACTTCCTTTTCTTCTAATTTCAATGAATATATAGGGAAAAAAATATGTTACCAAAGCTAAATCGTATCCTTTCTCCAAAGTTTTTGCGTGTGAAAGAATCCTTATAAGACTAACAATATCATATCAAACCACTTCCATACCGGCCTTGAAATCACTCGAAACTGCAAAAAATGCACAATTTGTATTAAGTTACGTAAAGCCAAATAAATGCTTAAAAACCGTTCAGAGATTTTGAATGGCAACGCAGTGAGTGCGTTTATACGTCGAATAATGTAAAATTTTATATGATATTGGAAGCCGACAGCAAAATATCTGCGAAGGCTCTACGTAGAAAGAGTTGCCGTTTGCCTAAAATACTAAAATGTTAGGCTGTTGAGCTAACTAGCCTGTCTAGGCCAGTAGCGATACTAACATTTAATGAAGTAGCATTCATACTTAATTTATTATGTACATTTTTGAAGGTACCTAACACAACTCTATCCACGAAAAAACGACGTCTGTAGTACATCATTCTACTAGTACCTACACTACCTACACAGCATTTTAAGCCAGTAATTACCAAGAAACGTGACATAAAATACATACAAACACCTGATTCTACTCAAAGATCTAAATTAACCGAACTATTCACAAGAATCGTGGTACTAAACCTCCAATCTTAACCAAGTGTTCATACAGATTCGAATCATAGACATAAGGAGTTCTTATCTTGATGCCGCGACGCTATAAAAACGAAACTTCAGATATTATCGTTCACACTTCCTATACAGCCTAATTAGGTAGCTTAAGAACGTACTGTATTTATTAACTTTAGCGTAGTTTAAATATTGATAGAGTTGTAAAAACAGCTTGAATTGATATAAATGGCTTCTCTTCGTTAATCTATAAGCTCCGTTATTACAATATTGATTTCCACTGATTGGGCGTTTTAGGTGCGTTTTATATTTAATAAATTAAAAGCGTGTCGTAAAAATAAAATAAAAACGCAAGTTACGTTAAGCTATCAAAGCATGCGCCCAGGTTAACTGCAAGATCTGGCAGAACGACATAAAATATGAACGTTATAGTTACTCGTAACTTGACAAGATTTGCTAGATTCGGAGAACCCGGATATAACAAATCGGTTTAGATATGATTCGTAGGAACATCAGTTTACAGTTCATTAGTCAAATTTCGTCTCAACAAAAATTACTTTAGAAATAAGCCATTCACCCACACACATGTAGAGATGCAACGATCAACTCTATAATTAATTCATTTACCCCTTTAGCTTCACATTCTACAGCTTAAAACAAATAAATACATCTCAGAACATGTATATTATTGTTAACCTCTACACATATAAGTAATTGGGTGCGATACGTAAGTGCCACGTGTGTGCCGGGCGTGGGAACCGATCCCTCGGGATCTTCGTACTGGGGATATTGTTTCTTGAGCACATGCCAGTTTATAGTAAGGTGTAGGGTGGATGTGTTGTGGGTTGATAAATCTGATTGGTGATACTGCCACGACTCTATGAAATACTTGCATTACTTATTGCAGTTGTGGAAAAGTAAATGCTCAAACCTTCCTGCCCAAAAGGCCTGTGTGGCCCAGTAGTGGGACGTATGTAGGCTAGTTTATTATAACACGTCATGTTAAGTTATTATGTGGAAAAGAGTCGTTGTTCTAAGTCTCGCGGTGACGTGGTGGTAGGGGCTCTGGGTAGTAAAATATAATAAGTTTAATACAATTAACTACTGTGTGGCATCTGGACTTCTATAATACTAGATATAAATGAGGCGTTAATCGACACATCGTAATTGAACATCACTATCATATAAACCTACAGCAATTAATGTATTCTGCATGCGTGATACGAGATCATCTGCTTTATTAATTAATCTTGCGAATCTTGCAAAACCTCGAATGAATCTTCTAATTTTATAATCATAGACTATAACATAGAGTTTGACTGTAGTTCTTTTTTTAACTCTATCGTTAAATCTAAAATAATAAACAATATGATGTGCGAAAGCATGTGCCTATTTATAACATCTTGTGTGATGTTATTATGAAAATAAAAGGTTCTATAGGCTTATTCTCATTTTATTAAAGTAAACTATAAACTTCTAGGCTCATAAATAAAAACACTACTGCGGCATATAGGCGCAGATCTTGAAGTAAACCATCAAAATAAGGAAAGAAAATTATTTCTATAAAATACCAACGTCTTATCCATATTACTCTACCCTCACTCCCGTCTGATTGAATAAGTCCCGCATAAAAGGATGATTCGCCATCTGCCGCGTCTCCGCACTCAATCATAAACACAACACCATACAGACAACCACACAGGACCAACATTGCATTTAAATAATCGACCTTAAGTCTTATAAGATAGAGTCGTTTATGACTAAGACAGAAAAGAATTGATTGGTAGTCTGTATGGCTAAATAAAAGCTTTTTAGAATTTAATGTTTGGCCTAAAATATAAACGTAAACAGGACAAATTTTATGAGTAATGAACTAGATTTTTGATGTCTTCATTAATTAAAGTGTTTTAATATTTTTAAAAGCTATAGAGAGATCTTTGTTTTATTGACCTAAATGATTCATGTGTTCATAGGAGATACAAAATAGTGATTGTTTTGGTCTTCAAATGATAACCAAATATCTTCTAGTGGCTTGTATTCATATTTATTTTTAACAGAAAATCACGAAAATATCTACAGTTACAACTACAAATATGTATTTGGGAGGAAAACATTTTTCTCAATCAATCTTAGTGTACTTTCTAAATAGTTTTCCTACAAACACAAAACATATTTCTAAGAGAGTAGTGGCCCTATTTCAGCACCTACGTAATGATATTTCAAAGTTATCAACATTTTGCAGAATTACAATTGGTTCTACACCGCACGCCGCCGCGCCGTGACTCTACAGAAGATATAATTATGAAATAGCTTTCATACAAGAATAATGATTAATATCATTATAAAATCAGCCGAATATTTAATTTTGTTTATTTGCGAACAAACAGATCAAGTTTTATAAGCAAAAGACGCGCCAACGATCAAAACAAAACTAAAAACTTCAAGCCAAATATAAAAGCCCATCGAACAATAAACTGTTCATAACCTGTTATTAAAACCTAAGAATAACTCTAATACATCAATATCGATATAATAAAAAATAAGATTAAAAAACTAAGTTCATACAAAAACCTAATTACACATTACATGATCTAATTGCAATACAATTTCAATTTAAAACTTTTTCCGTAAAAGCTACGAAACGCTACGAATAAAAAAACAGCTACACGTAACCGTAGACTATTAATATTCCCATTAGCCCAAACCCAAACGTACAAGTACGTAATTTAATTCTTTGTATGATATCAACCGAAAAATGAGTGTCCGTACGATAATAATGCCAGAGTCCGAGCCGCGGACCACGTGTCCCGTATAAAGAACTATTATTACCGTCAAGTCGTGTAGGTAGCAGCGTGCGCGATCATAATTGTATTAATCATTCAGCGCGACCGGCAGACGTCGATTTTCTTCAACAAAGTGCTCTTGTTTGTTTTTTTCGTAAGGAAGTCGGCCGAAGGTGAACCGTGGGAACGCCGGGCGGGTGCACTTCCCAAAACATCGACGCACGGCAGCGAGTCCGACATGCGCCGGACGAAACGAGACGCAACATCCTCTTAGCGACGCTCAAGAACGAGACGGGGAATGTGACGTGTGCGCGCCAAGCGACAGCTCACAATCGCGTGATCATCTACAAGAAATAATAAAACGGCAATAAAAGAAACACGAGACAACGGTAACGATGTCCCGCGCGTGTGAGCGGGACGGAACTCGGTGGCCGAAGGCCTGCGCGCGCGCCGCTCGAGTTACCGCATTCGAATTTCAAAGATCAATGATCGATGCGATAGGAGCGAGACGCGCGACAAGCGCCCTAATACCGTTGAGTGAAAGAGAGGTGAATACGAAAGCACTGTGAGTAAAGAGGGACGGCATGATCAGTTTGGCTCGTGGCGGTTTCAGCACGGGCCGACTCTGTTTCGACGCTTACTCGACAGAGGGCGCTGTTTACATTTCAGTAGCCATATTGAAAGGTTTAATGCTATTGTAATCGCTGAGTTTAATAACAAATCGATTCAATGGCGTTAAAGTGAAATTTGCAAACAGTTATGAGTTTAGTATATACAAAGACGTTGTCGGTAGACGTCAGTTCCTTTGCCTTTTTTTTTGCAAATATTGGTTTTATGAGAGACTCGTGAAGCTTTTATGTAATAACTTAGCGGTACGTAGTAGATGCCTTGGATAATTAGATTATGTTTAACGCCTAAGAAAATATTGATTGGTCGTGGTTTAAAATGGACCATTTAATTTTACTCGAATTAAGTCACGAGTATAACTTATTGAAAAACAGAGCGTTGACAAAACAACCAAAATTTTAAGATTAATCGTGAAATTAATAATTCCCGTTATAGTTTCTACATGAAAACAAGGTTGGGTCGAAATGATAACGCGACGCCAGCGCTCGTGGCCGTTTTATAAAACTATTAGTTCCACAACTTTCGTGTAGATGGCGGAGTAAGCTCAACTTTGAAAGCTCAATTTAAAAACGTACATACGTATGACATTTTGATTATTTTTTCATACCGTTTATTTTGCAATTTTAGTGTAACAATGTACCAGGTCACGTTGAGGTACTCAATTATCTTTAATTTAAATATGATGGTTAATTATATTTCACATGTTACTTAAGAAGCACTAATGCTAGAGTAATTATAACTTGAGATATTTTTAAGACACTCAATGATATTTAAAGAAATGTCTTTTTCCAACGATACGAATTGTTTAACAAATAAGAGCGTGTTATAACGCCAGCACGGGTTTCACGCAGCGGTTGTTTTGAAGAACTTATAAGAAACATTATTGTTTGAGTGTTAAACCGACGAACGAGACTGACATGGGAATTGCTAAGATACCTAATTACTTACCACATTTTTAATATCAACATTATCCATATATGGGTATCGGTAAGTGTTAAAAGCGACGTTAAATAAAATATAAACTATTCTACTAAACTCCCGTGGTGTAAGTCCAATTGAAAACTACTAGAATTTGCTCTACATTTGTTTTCATCAGGCAGTAGGCGCATAATAATATAATATAGGAATATTTTTCTTTCAATCTTGATTTATATTGTGATGTAGTGTAATTTTAAATTCAAGCTCCAATTTAAAGAAATATCACCTTCATTTATTTCTTTTTAATTTTCACATCCAACCACATAATAAGATTAAAGACCTACATTTTGCTTCTTTTTGCCGCAACACATTCATATTTGTCGAAAACTCGCGTGATGTAACGCCGACACTTATCATATCCGCACTTAAATAAATTGTACTTGAACACGAAACGATTTTATATGCGATGTTCGTTATTAAATATTAAAATTTAAGAATCACGCAGATTGCAAGCGATGATTCTTAATAATATGTTGAATATAAATTGGGATGAGTTGACGGGAGTCTTACAAATTTTAATTATACTTACAATAGGAAAGCTTATAATAGGAAAACATATTTTACGCGATGTTCATTTGTTTATTTCAAGTTCGAATTATAAGTTCAACTCTTTTATCAAAAGTCCGTTACAATTTCCCTTTTTTTGTTCCAATTTTAAATTCAAATCTGTCATCAGACAAGTAGATGGTTGGCCGTTTTTGTTTTCTTTATAAAGTGGCATCACACTGAATTAACGACGTGATACACGCTGCCAGTCACATTTTAATTACAACTCTTATATCATAATTTAAACAATATAGGTGTTCGTCAAGTTCAAGGAATAAACAAGACACAAGAATTATGTAAAAAATATGTAAATTAGACAAGAGCGTCAAAAATCATCGGAATGATTTACGGAACGGTTCGCACGAACATTGGAGATTAAAATTCAAGTCGATGCGTGTATCAAGTATCAGGTATGAAGATTTCGGAATCGTTGGACTGACGATAACACGTCGACGCGGTGATGTTAATTTCCGTTCCTGTTGATTTATCAGCGCGAGTTAATTAATCGTTACGTATAATGTGATGCTTCGATATCTTTGAAATGTTAATTTGAATGATTTGAGTGTAGCGTGATTGTAAATTGTTGTATTTTGGTTTAACGATGGGGATTTTTGAGTTGAATTTGTTTTTGTTTTGTTAAAGAAGTCAATATCTTGTTGCATATTATCAAATACATTTTAATATTGAGTGACAATCGCATAATATTGACTGAGGATTCAAGCATGTTTTGAACACGAAGAAGTTAAAGGTGTGGTAAAATTATACTTAATTATTATAAGGGACTGCATAGTCAATAAGACATTTGTCATAAATAAACATACCAACTTAATAAACAACTCAAACAGATCAAATTGTAACCAAAACAAATTCAAACCAACATGTCAAGTACTGATTCGCGCCATCCAAATAACGGTCACAAATTAGAACGCTCTAACAAAATCTATTTGAATTCAAAAATAGAAGTTAGGAAGGCGTGCGCGCTTAACGCCCGTGGGCCGAAACAAGCGTTACTATTGGCCAGAGGTGAGCCAATCACGGCCCGAGTTTCGCCTAGGCGTGATGAGATTTTCCGTGCAAATTGTTTTAATGTTTAGGGGAAAACTGCATAAGTAGATTCTTATTAGATTTAACAGAAGATTATAATCGTAACGAATGCTTGGCGTGTCTGTTTATGGTGAACGTGACTTAATTTAATATACGTTAAGTGTGAACATAAAAGCTTTACTACGATAGTTTAAGTAGACTCATATCAGTAAAGCTTTATATCTATACTTGCTGATGCCCGCTACTTGATACAAGTTAGTAATACTCTCGCGATAGTTAAAAATGATATGTTTTTGATTGAAAATAGTTGTTGGCCGATTCTCAGACAAAAATCAATATTTTAATAGAATCGGTCAAGCCGTTTCGAAGGAGTACGGGAACGAACATTGTGAAGATTAGGTAGTCGTAGATCTCTCTTCGTGTAATTAATATGACATAATCTCCTTCTAATGTTATATAATTTCGGTATTACATCTTTTGAAAACCAACTTTTAATATAAGTTTGATTTTGTAAAAACTGCAAGGAGAAGTCTCGACCCTTGTTGACAATAACTACTCCTATTCGATAAGCTCGAGGGTCTCCCGATTGCGGAACCTTCTTACTTTTTAAAGGCTTACATCTTGGTGTCAGAGTTTAAACTGCCTGTTAACCTGTGACATAGCTTAATATTCCCCTAAATATTCTCAGGCATGTTAATTTCCTCTCAATATTTTCTTTACAGGTTTTAGCACTTAATAAACATTTGGTAAAACGCACATATTGTCGAAAAGACAGTGGAGTGTACCGAGATTTAAACCTATACGGTATGTGAGCATTGAAAGTTTACCTGCAAGTAATGTAAATCCTTTTCAGATTAAAAATAAAAACAAAAAATGTTTGTACCTATCCGGGAGGTATAATATCAAGAAGGATTCATCATAAGACTTTCTACTAGTTAACTAAAATTTACCTAACAACAAGGCCTTACAAGCTGTTACTCTTTCATTAAAAAACTACAAACACTTTTTAAGACAAACCTCTTTAAACAAACAATACCAATAAAATTACCAACAGAAATCCATACCTATTGTCCAAAAAACGCAACGCCCAAAACCCTGCTGACAAAAAATTAACCAAATCTCTATCAGGGCTTGCCCTAATGCCCTCAAAGTTAACAATAGGGTGCAATAATACAAGGGCCATGCATTTTTGAACAATAACAATACCGCACCTGTTGGATAGAATTGCTAAGTAGTATTGTTTACCGCATAAAAGTTGAGTGTGACCAGGTAACTCGTACAAAAAAAAAGATAGCTTAGTTTATAGAATAAATGAAATATTAAAATATCAATATGTTTTAAAGGGTTTGTTATTCTTTATACTTTAAATTAATTCTCCTAACTTGCATAATGTACTAAAATCATGAGTAAAAGTATTACCCGTATCCTAAAGCTCATATTAAAGGTTTTATAATAAATATACAGTTCATAATCAGGGCATAAAGAAGTACTATTGTGCCATTTCATTACTTTTTTTAGTTTAGTAATAGTAATAATACGATGAACATTTTACTAAAACCACTACTATCGACAAACGATTTACTGTTTACTTTTCTGAAATCATTCAAAAAAGTATTTCTTAGAACCTCAATCGAAACCAAAGTCATTTATTCAAATTAGGCTACAATGTAGCACTTTTTGAACGTTAAAATTATAATAGACACCACCCCATCGCCCACCCTTCACTGCGCAATTAATATCTACCTTCTTTTACCTTACAAATGATAAATCGTCTATCAATACACGTAGATTGCTCTAGGTACGTGTATTGATAAACACAAGACGTCAAAGACAAAAAAATCATGCAAAAATATTGATCGTTAACTGGCACTCATAAACGCACCATAAAATGAGACACGAGGTGTGCTTGCACGAAAATTGCAAAATTGGAAGGAAAGTGGTAATTTTAAATGCAAAAAGGTCTTTTAAAAAAAGTTGTATGTCTTACAGCGTGGGAGAACTGGCAGGTGTGAGCTAGCGGCCTCACTCGACATCGTATGAATACATTTTTTGCAACTGATTATATTGATTTTTAATTAATGCGACTCGTATTAAGTTTTTTAATAAATGTTCATGCATTTTCGGCTTATGATTTGGTTTGGTAATTTTGTTTTTGATTGGCAATTTTAGGAAAATAAAGCGGATGTCTAAACATGTTTTATAATAAGGCAATCAGTTTTTGAAATAAACATAAATTATGATATTAACAACTACACGTACAATCAAGCTTAGTTCTATATTTAAACTCACTGAAAGGCCAGTAAGAAAGCCCAACACTTTTAATCGAGTCCAATAAAATAAACGTGTAAACGAGTCCCTGACTTTCATAGCTCCAATGATTTGTCACAATATTGTCCTCGCACCGGTACACATAACGGTGCGATCGTCATTTATTTATTTTATTTATCCCTCTCATTTATTCTACAAACAGTGTAGGCCAGGCAGGTTTCGCAACCTTTTTTTGTAACCTTAACAGGACAGTATGACTATTTTTGTCTCCATATTTGTTTTCGTTTTAATGGTAACGGATCGGACTTTAAAAATAGTACTGTACATTAGATTTTTTTTAATGAGCCCGTTTATGGTAAGCAACGGTGTGTTTGTTTTGTTGACTTGTTTTATTTTGCACTTATAATGGAAAGGTGTATTTTTAACTTACTGTAATTATATTCATACAGTATCGCAGTCTCATCTACTTTTATAAAATACATAATATATATCATTTAATAGACGATGTGTCAAACTACTGGTCTTGATTTCATATCTTCGTGAAGTTAATAAATCTTATTAAAGCGACATATTTCTTTAATCTTTTTGCCTGATATACATTGCTACACGAATATTTTACTCAAAGAGATATTTCACGCATCTTCGTCTGTCCATCGTGATATTAACACATAAATCTGTTGTGGGCCTTTATCTTATGTCTATAAATCTCAGAACATAATGTTAGCCAACGGTCACTGAAGTAATTAGATAACGTATGTTAAACTAAACTTAATAAATGAATATTATTCATGAGCACGTCATGTCATATAAGGCATTAGGGCCGCGCCACACAGATTTCGTCGCGTGACAAGATAAGCGCGTGTTTCTATCAGTGTAAGCGACGCCCGCGCACCCGAGCGGAGCCGAGCGCAGCCGAAGATGGCCGAGCGCTGTCGTGGGAAAACGCGGCAGGTGTTACCGATCCGTGGCACTTCTTACTGAGTAAACATTCAGCGTATACAAAATTATAACCGCCTTGAAGCGTCTGTGTAAATGGAAAACATATTTTGTGTGCTTAATGATACTGCTTACTTTTTTGGTGCGGCGCGGTTATCGGGCGACAATGTTTTTTGCGAGGGTTTGAGGGCTCGTATGTTCCACGTTTTTATTTTAGTTAAATTTATCGAAGCTCCCTAATTGGTATGGGTAAATGAAGTGTGCACGTGACCTTTGTGGATACATTGTTTCGCGTTTAATCACTATATAATGTAAATAAATGTGTAATACATTTTGTGACCTATCTTGTTTGTGTATTCATGTGTGCGATACGCTTGTCTTACCCTTTTAATTAAATACAATAATTGTCACCGTAAAGAAAATTGAGTATTTATTTATGTGCCCTTAAGTGCGATCCGAAATTAAATTTCTGATATTTATTTATATTATGGCCATGTGACCATTGAATAATATTATTTTATCAAATATAAAAAGACTTGGCAAAAAAAGATAAAAAGCTTAAACTTTCTACAAATAATATTCATCAACAGTCCCACAACACCATCTAGGCATCTAGTCTCAAATTAAGTAGGTATACGAGAGTAACTTGTGTTATGAGTACTAAACAATTGACAACACACACTTATATATTTCTAAATACAAACATATTATAGATAAATTACATCCAGACACAGATTGTGCTCATCACACAAACATTTGTCCTGGGTAAACACTGAAAACCGCGACTTTTTTACTACAGAAGTTAGTAAACTGCCTACTAATAATAGACGCCTAGTCAACCTATTAGGTACCTATAGCCAACGTGTGTACATAATTGAACTAATACGTTACTATGGATCCACAACTTGTAGACTAAGTAATACGGAATATATCTGCTTCTGTGTGACTAATAACATATTGTTTGAACTAAGTACGAAAGAAATAATGACTGAAGATTGTATAGTTTTCAGTCGAACGCAAAAATAGCTTGCATTTGTTTTATTTCATTTCGAAGTAGTCTAGATTGTTTTCAAACAGGTTAGTTTATAGTAGCTTACAAATTGACCTTTTGATAAAGTATGATGGTTATCTACTCACCTTTTATTAGACTTTTAGAGCTAGTCTAATCGACACAGCAAGTTTTTTTTTAAAGCATTTCTGCCTAAAAGTTTAATTGATCACAAGAAACCTTCTGAAATAACGATATTATTATTTAACTTAAAATAGTTACTTTGTTTAATAATAAAGATGTTTTTAAATTATTTCCAGTAAATGTCACATTCTTAAGCACACAGCCTCCATATATTATTACAACTTTGTTGCTTCAATTTGTTTCAAAATTATATCCTTACCCTTCTAAAAAGAGAATTAAACTCATAACAGATCATTACATACAATACTTTTTTTTACGACATACGGAGAAGACAGATTTCAAAAATATACCAAAATGACTGAACTACATACACATTATGAGGCCTGCTCTATAATATTGGTAAGTGTTTAAAATTATTGCCTATGAGCGCAAATAGTAAGGAAAAATGATTGCACGCAATTTGACTTCTTGTACTGGATGTTTTCTTTTAGAAATAAATGTAATTACTTACTGTCATATTTTGGGGTTCGCTGTATGGAACAAATGACTGACGATATATTATTCAAGTTTTATTATTTTTGGTTGGTCGGCAATCTTTTTTTCTTTTTTACTCTTTAGATCGTATGTCAATCAGCCTATTGCGATTAATTGCAATGTGTCTCTATAAATATAAGGAGCTCTCCAAAACTTTGTTCCGGGCATGTTTTTATAAAGATGATTTTTAAACAAATAGTGCCTTCTTGGTATGCCTATGCATTAATTATTTTTTCTTACTAAGTTTTCCATTTAAACATGCATTATAACCTACTCCTCTTTATAATGACCACGTTAATCTCCCTACAAACAGCTCCAATATACAATCGTGACATGATGCAAGTACAACTAAGCCTCGATTTATCTACTCGATAAGAATTAAGTCCAACATTAATAATTAAGCGCACAGTTACCACATAAATGGAGATGCATCTGTAGCAATTATCAAGAAGGATTAATGTGAGGTGATGAACAAAAACCTTACCACCATACCCCAAAAAAAAACAGTTTGACCGTTGTGGGAAAGAGACGGCGCTCTACATTTCGTATAGCGGCGTCTCTCTTTTGCTACGACAGCAGTACGTATTTTTAGTGTTGTGGTACGTGGTCTGAGTGTTTGATGTTATCGTTAATCACGTACGGAACCCTATTAACCTAATGTACGTACAATGTTACGAAGAAACCGGAGTGTGTGGGCGTTCCCCATTTTCTAAGAATTCTCGCCTTCATCTGTATTATTATAACAAGTCGCGTTCTAATTATATTTTCAGAGTAGTGTATGATTTTTGTATTTTAATTATAGCGAGAAGCTGTTTTTATGATGATATACATTCAATTTACAGGAGGGTGGTCCGGTAAATGGTATAACACTGGTCAATGGTCCGCCATTTCAGTTCGAGGGCATTAAATCTAATAAGTATCCACTAGCAATTTTAGTTAAATACTGCTCATACGTCATATAAGGAAAAGGCCTTTGACCAGCGGTGAGGTATTTATAGGCAGATATTATAGTTCACATTAACACCCAAATAGAAAAAGCTCAAAACAAGTCCGAAAAAAAAACAATCGTCACTAAAATTTCCGCGCCCATTACACTAAAAGACAGGTAAAAAACCTTGAGGTACGTTACCTACAGGCCTGCCTACATAATTAGCCGACAGCCCAAACGGTAGCCAAGTATGACAGGCAAAGCGATGATTACGCCCTCCGGCTGTAACACCGCGTAATTGCATTTCTGGTACGTTCGTAATAACAGGGAAAATGTCACTAAAATCCAGTTAAATCCAGTTTCTAGATCCCTTATCAATTAACAGTGAAGGAATATGTTGATGATGTGAAGTATTTTTCAGTTCTTGGTATTCAAAGTTTATCTTTTTGGGACAGCGATCCACTTTTGATATGATTAAGAGGGCTTGAAATCTGTATTTGGAATGTGCTTGATTTTTTGTTTTGACAGTTTAGTTACTCATTTTGGAGTAATGGAGAAAAATAATGTTATTTGTTTTTTGTTAAAAAAAAAATGTTATTCGATGGATGTAAAGAAAACGAATATGAAGATGGATTTTTATTAGTAAGTAGGTGCACTGTTTATGACCGTCAACGTGTGTCCACTGAACTTTGCCTAGTAAACATAATTTTCGACGCCGTTTTTTTTGACATAAACTTATGAGTAGAACTTTCTAACCCTTTACCCTTTCAAACACGCAAACAGCACACGCCACTTACAAAAAATATCAGAGAACAATTACCCTTTAATAAAGCTCACAATTAGGGGTGGCATTAACGGTCATAGCGCACGAGCCGGAACGACTACCGGTCCGGAAAGAATACCGGAACAGGTGTCAAAGGTCAAATGCCGATGCTAATGTCACGGCGACAGGGGAACCGATTGTTATCGATATGAATCGGGGTAGAATCGATTGTAATCGATTGTTACCGATTTCTGGGGCAGTTTGGATTAATCGGTGATTGTAGAATTGTATTGTGTGAGGGGTGGTGTTGGTCATTGAAATGCAATGTTTATTCATACGTATTTAAACGGTCTGTAATAGGGCTATGGAATAGACAGTATTGTGAGACAGACGTGTATATGTTGTTTTTTGAGTGAATTGATTGTGTTTTACAGTTATAGTGTTCGTTTGTTAATCTTCTTTCCATGTAAGTAAAAAAATGTAGATTAAAAGATCTAAAGAACCGAAGAAATGTGTTACCGCTTCTTAATTATTAACGTGTAGATGCTGTCGCTTCATGTAAGCATAATGATATGCGGTCGCAATAAAAATGAAAGACTTATTGCCAATGTAGTGTGGAAAAGTCTAGTCTGATGATGATAAGATAATTAAGTCGATGAACACGAACCGGGATAAAGAAACTCGTTTGTAAACTTACAGATAAGCAGTCGCAATTAACTGATTAATCTGAAGAAATGAAAGCAATCTCGTCGCAGTAACCTTCTATGGTTTGAGCCTTGTTATGGCGCGTCTATTTTTATTCTACCAGCATATATTATGCCATACTGATTGACTCGTTGATAAGCTACTCGTATACAGAATGAGCACTAATTAAGTAATGTTCACTGGATTTTCTTCGGTCGGGGTCATTACGGCCGCTAAGTGTACAAACTGGACAGCGACAAAAACCCTTATGAGTTTTCTGTAGCACAAAATTATTGACGCAATCGATTAACTCGGAGAAATCTTCATCGACACACCCCCGTCTCGATCGCATCAGCTCCGGTATCATTAAGATAAAATTAATTGGGCTCCACCGGTCTTCCGCGTCCTCGCCGAGATGAAAAAACTGGGCACACGTGGTCACTACCGTTCATTTACGAACGCGAATTATGCGTAGTACGGCAGGTGGCAGGTGGCGGAGCATGGGAACCCGGGGTTGAGGCGAGTTCCCACGGCCGCGTCATTCACCACGCCACACCTGCGCCCCTTAACGGGGATGCTACACACACGCCTGCCACGCGAAGGAAAGCGCCGATTAGAAGCGCCACGCGTGTGTGCGCGCGCGCAGCGTACGCGTCGCGACGCGTGCGTGTGTGCGTGTGTGCTGCGCACGGGCAGCTCGAGTTACACGATTTATTCAAGTAAGTGCCCGTAGAAGGGCTGTTTACGTTATGCTCTACGTCGTTCGCGCGTATGTGTTTTTACAAGTGCCCATGTGTGTGTTGGCGTTTGATTTATTCGCTTATGTTAGCTTTATGATAACGACGGTCATGTTACATTTTCTTTTGCTCCTGTAGTTTATTTTTATAGAGTGATCTGTATGATAAGTACCCGCACAATGTTTTAAAATTTTAATACAATCCACGTTGGCTGTCACATAAAGTCTTTAGGGGACGACAATCTGATGTTGTTGATGTCGTCAGCCCGAGAAGAAGCCATTATGTTAATGTAATTTTCATTGAAAGCCTTACCTCAAATGCGTTTTATTAATGCCACGATATTCTCTTATACGAAGAATAATGTAAATTAAAGACAGCGTTTAATTTACACTTTCTTTAAAGGAAAAATCAGTCGATACCTATTCAATGAAGAGTATATCATTAAAAATGCTATGCATTAATTCATGAAGCGTTTTATAAAGGTCCAATCCATACCTACGGAGGGTTTAAAAAAGTGTCAATGTCCTAAATGAGATAGCATCGTTATTTTATTGGCATCCGTGTTATTAATAACCAATATGATTTTGAGGCTTATGTTAGGCATGCATACAAATGGGCGGCCCTTACGTTGACAATGGGCCACGCGATCTAAATGAGCGGCGCGCGTCACTCGTTCATGATCGCCCTTACTAATACGATAGCATAGAGGCGCGTGTGTTGTTATCGTCAAACATACAATTTAGACATTTTCATACATTACTAATTTATTCAAATAGTATCTGTACAATGATTGTTAAAGAATATCAAAAATTTACTTGAAACTTACACTTTGCCTTGAAATGAGTTTCCCTTTATTTTTGAATTTGATTTTCCAACCATCATAGATTTAAGTTTTTTTTTTACATCTCATTTCGTATTCAAGTTTCCTATCGAAATTTTGCACAAACGAAACATAGGTAGACTAAATAATTAATTAACCAAAATTAAAACCTATAAAAAAAAACATAACGCCACAGCAATGACCTTTTTTGTTTAGCCCACAAATAAATCTGGACAACAATAACCTGACCCCATATCGCGCAGCTATTGTCACGCGAAGGGATGCGTGGCGTGCGTATGCGCACTTTCCGAGCTGTCAGCGTCTTACAATGTATTGTGTACCGATATTAACATGTTTTACATAATGTTGCTAAATTATAATGTAGCCACACTGTTCCTGATACAGATTTAATTATATTTTTTTAGGTGATTTCGTTGATGTCTTTGGTGTGTCAAGTGTTTTAACTAAGTTTTTAGTGATTAAGAAAAAATAAGAGTTTGATATTTTTAAGTTGAATGGAAAATTGAAAAAGTAATTTCATTGCGATTCTCGTGAGAACTACCTAAATACGTAAATAATAATGATGATGTCAACGATTTAGTTATTTTAAATCAGGCTCTGAAATTTCAGAAGCTAGGCTTACAATAATCCTAAACCGCACATACATTTAAAAAACCAGGAATAAAATGAAATCTACAAAAAAATACGAGAACTTTTCCAATCTCCCCAACTGTCGCTACATCTACAACACGTCACTGCCAACCCGCATCACTGTAGGAATGTGATTGTGGACGCGGGCGACGCGCAACGCACTTATCTAACAAACGTGATTGTTTTATTGACGCCTCTGCCTTAGGAATAATTATAGCCTATAATATGAGAACGCTTGAGGAAATTATAGCTAAGGTCGTTAATCTTGAGTGGTGTCGAATAGGCGTTTAAAAGGCGACTCTAATTTTAGTCACAACGGTGTTGAGTTATCAATAAATTGTAGAGTTGCGGATACAGAGTTATTGGTGACGATATCAGATATTTTTTTGAAGAGCTAATTGGGAAATGGCCGTCTTATAAGAGACTTTTTTTACCAAAACGTCACGCCTGTTAATGTAGTCGGGTAAAATGAACGTTATCGAAACGTTAAAGAGCATTATTTTTTTATTGAAGGATACAAAATTTTATCTAGATTAATAATTGTCTGTTTAATTACGGTCGTAAACACGTATAGACTTGTTTGATAAATACATAATTATATAATTACATACATATATAGAAAAAAAAAAAATTACAAGAATGAGGTTTACAGAACTTTAATACCGTAAAATTTCCCTTAATCTCGAAGTCACCTCTAATACAATTAGGTCCAACAACCGAATCCCACAAAAAAAAACAATACACCCTCACAAACTGTCACAATTAACAACACAAAATCCTTTAAACTAAATCAACAAGAAACACACACAGACATACAGTTACACACACATGCACACGAATAAAGCACCCTTTACTATATGTTATATGTATAGTTACCAAGCATACACACACATCTTTATACTTATATTCTATAGTTACAAAATACAAAGTTCCATTTTGTAACCCTAGCCGTTAAGAAGGGAGAAAAAGAAAGAAAAAATACAATCTGTGCACGTGGTCGGCTTGTGGTCGACAGTCTTTTTTTTTCTTTTAACGAAAGTATTACGTTGTGAAATTCTTGTAGTGGGGTATCGGTTACCCTTTAGGTTTTGTATCTTGTTCTATCTGGTTTTTTTATGGTTGATTTGATGCCTAGTTGGTAACTGGGTAGATTTTGTAGAGTCGTTCTTTATTTCGAGTGTTTTGGTTTTGTCTATGGCATTGATCTTATAGGCTTTGGGTGCTTGACGGGACTCTTTTTTTTGTTCGGACTAAGTATACCTTGTGTGCAATAGGAAAAACTTATTAGATATTTTTGAGCAGTCTTATAAGAAAACTCAGACACTTTCCAATACTTATTACAATTATTTTTAGAGAAACGATATCAGCAATCATTTTTTAAATTTACGTTACCGTATTTTTAATATTTTAATTTTATTATCTAAAATAAAAGTTTTATTACGCTCGTAATTTTAGAAATAAAAGTTTTGCACAAAGACTTTTCTTAATTATCCAATATAAAATAAGGACCTCTAAAAATGTCGTTATAATAAATTATTTCTTTTAGCTCATTAATAGGATAATTTTGGAGAATGTCTAAGGCATGCAAAATACGTTTAACTTTTTATACGATGCCGAAATATGCTTAAGTGTCAGTTTTGCAATAAAACGACCCTATAAATGTTTGTGTCTTACTATAAACTTTAGGAATAATTGAGCTACAAAACTTTTATGGAACTACAACAAACATACCTATAATGAGTACTTTAAATTTGAGTCCTTATTATTATTTTCAAAACTTTACTGGGAAAACGGGAAATGGCAAAATTTCATGAAAGGAGAAAACATTGTTATTTAATTCAAAATTTTATTTAAACGCTCTAAAAAGTAGAGAAAATTTTTTTTTTTTGAATTATACTAACAACTCCTCATTACACCAATTTATATATAATATTAAAAGCTTGTCGCTTCTTTTTACCACAAATTGTTATGATATAAAGAAATATTGATAGGTATGTAAACCTCGCAAGTTTTAAATGCTATTAAAAATCGAAAGTAACAATCTCAGACAGCCATCTTATTTTAAAAGAACTTACAATAAATGTCACCTAGTTATTTACGAATATACTCCTTTTATTATACCTCACTCAAATAAAATAATATAATAAATAGGTAACGGACATGACCTTCGTTATGACATTAAGTATTCAATTTAATAATAAACATGTAAAATATTTATTGCGAAAATAATAAAATACTTGGTCTTATTTTAAACATGCTGTTTGCGGATGGCGTGGTTCAACTGATATTTAATAGTTTATAGCTAAATTAAAGTACCGTACTCTTTACAATAATAAAATATATATTTTAGTATTCCTGATTTTAATAGGTATTTTATTGTATTTCATGATAAAAATGTGCGAAGGTCCTACGACAATTTTTAAACTATTTGCTCCCATAATTGTTTAATTGACACATTTTAATAGGCCACTCAATAACTCATAAAATATATTTTCATACAAATTTATTTTTTTTCCTAAGCAGGTAAATAATACTGGTCTAATCTATCTAGATCTTTTTGGTCTTATTAGAAAGACATAAATAGACTACTATAATAGTAGAATATAAATAACGGTCGTAGTCGTAGTGGCTTCGCGGTTTTATGTACGGATTTGCATGCCCGTGATGCAAGTTCGTTCCCAACGCAGGCAATTATCAATGTGACTTTTTTAACGTTATTGTACTTTCTTTACTTATTCTCTAAAGTACTACTATAAAATAAAATAGTTGAAAATACACTTCTGCATTCCACAGCAATTTATATATGTAAATATTTTTAAACACTAAATATTTACAAACGTAACTGGCTTGAGTGCGTAGTTAAGAGGCTGTTTTTATTATATTTTTTAGTGAAAATATATTCCTTAGTTAAAGTTGTTATGGGTAATAATTCGGTATACATGCCGATGTTAATTGTGTTTTCGTGTAAAATTCGCTTTCTCTATAAAACAGAATTGTGTTAATACACCCACACGTGAACACGCTGTATAATTTGCTAATAGACTTGATGATATTGTTCTCATTAACTTTTAACTGCAAACATTAAACCGACTCCCAAAACGAATGTGGTTAATTATCATACAAAGCGATGTGTATTTGTTTGTTTAAAAATATATCTTGTTACAGAATAGAGTTTGAATAATATAATTTACATATTAAATACTAATACCCGCGGTTTCTCCTTTGTGGGGGTCCATTATCGTGGTAAAAAGTAGCTTAAGTCTTTTCGTAGAATTCAAGCTATCCTAATACAAATTTAAGTCGTGATGGCGATACAAACAGACAGAAGGTAGAGTTACTATTACATTTCTAATACTAATACGAATTACAGAATATCATTTGAATAACATAATTTACATATAACAAATATAATATCCGGAGCTCTATACGCTGATAAAATCAGGTATTTAGTAAAATAATCGGTAATGATACACTTATAAGCGATAAGAATCTCGACGAAAATATTTCAACATTCTTGTAAACGGTAGCCTTTTGAAAATTAATGTTTAAATAACTGAGGTTTTATAATTTTGTAACAAAGGTTAATTTGTTTGAATATTTCGAGTATATAATTTGAAATGGGATAAGGGCAGGAAGATGATGATAATTTGAAAAAGTCGTTTAAATGGGAAATGATTAAGTCTTGCTGATGATGTATTTATACCTAGAAAAATTAAAACAGTATTTTCAATGACCCATTAATTAAAATATCACATATTAATCTTAAATTAGTATACTTGTATTATTAATGTGGTATTTCTAAGTCTACATTCAAATAGCCATAAAATAGATCGTTCAACTATAGCGTTATATTTTAATCATAGTCTTCACTAATTTGTGCTACGCGGATGCTACGACTGCGTAGCAATTGATTTTTTTTTCATGAAGTTTATTAGCATTGAACTATCGATTCTCTTTGAGTATTTTTAACCATATTGCATGGAGCCTTAATCAATATCCCTGCTATTAGTATATTACGCGACAGCTTATACTTCTTTAAAAATATAGGTAAAAGTTTCTGTTTTAGGTGAATTCTATTTTTTTTCACGTGTTTATATTTGTCATCGCTATTTCCAAGTATATCGCATAACAATATCTCACGTACCTATTAAACCGTCACACACAAAGGACTACCCGTAACGGTCGTTTCTTTGTAAGCGTAACTCGGCTCTACATACTTTGAAAAACCGAAGAAGTCCTATATATTCAACTATTTAACTGAAGTATGTGAATTATTTGACTTCCTTATTTTATTTTAATTTATTAATTATATTTAAATATACAGCAAAGTTAGTTAGGTTTTAAGCTTTAGGTCGTGAAGTGAAGTATAACTAAAATAGAGCTAAAATTTGATAGCAGTGCAATTGCAAAATCGCAGTCAGTAATAGATAATGTAGGTACGAGTATTTACCTAAGATAACAGCCACGCTAAATGGGCGTGGCTGTTATCTTAGGTATACTAAAGATTTACAATCTCAGATAGCATAAATATGCATAGCATTCGTACATAAATGTTCACACCGTAACCTGACTCGCAGTCAAACAAACGTTCAAGTGTTAGTTACTTCTAACATTAATATAATTCAGCCTTCGCTCAACTGACCGGGGGAAATGATTTATCAGTGTTGTGTACGTGATTTGCGAGCGCGGGCGCAGGCGATTTAATCACAGGAAGCAACACCGGCGTGCCGTGATAAATCTGCGCAGGAACTTATCTATCCGATGGCCAGCTGCACACCGTGATTCATAACGCTGCGATACTGCTGTTTATTTTCCTAGGAACCGCCTTAGGTGACAGCTAGAACTAGTATGGACTATCGTGGCTGCCTACAGCCATGCAAAACATCGGCCCCTTTGTATGTCTTATTTTATTGTAGAGTCGGAAAATTTATGGCTAGAAAGTAATATTAATTCTAAGGCCTTTGTTAATTGCTTTTTTTTTGTGTGAAATGTATTTGGTTCATCATCTGAATATTGGAAAAGTTATGTCACTAAATTAAACAAAAGTTATCGGACCCCAACCAAAACACATAGATCATTATGTCATAGAAAAACAAAATATATAAAACAACACAATTTGAAACCCAACGATATCAGTCCCAGTTAGTCATCAATAAAGCTTTACAAGCACAGCCTACTCTGTAACTATTCCAAGTCGCGGCACGTCAAAGCCTCTATTCGTAGAAGTTGTTCGTAAAAACCAGTCTGTAGGCGCGCGCTACCGCTCGCGTGCTGCGCGCGCGTCGCGCGTCGCGCGCTGCCCCGCTCCCGGCACACGCGCATGCGCGCGCGCCACTCCGGCCCTGCTATATAAACCCCGCGCCCTTCCTGATTCAATCATTCCCTGCTGACGCATCGTGCGCGCATGACGCTCTGTATTTAATCGTAGCTCTGTAAATACGTAGTCGTAACTTGTTTAGTTAAGTTCGTAGTATAACAGTAGTAAATAAATAGTTAAAATGTGTTTGGCTAAGGATGACACACAATCGCCGCAGAAGGAGGTCCCGTCACCTCGCTCGCCGTGGGCAAAGCTTCTAAACCGTCAGGTAAGATTCTAGACATTTCCGTCTCGGCCTTCACTGTTTATCTCAACTTCAACTTCCCTTATCAGACAGTGAAAGTTCAATAACATGAGTACTTATTATTGTTTCCTTCTTTACAGAACTCCAAACCACGGCTTCCCCGAAAAGTGACGTCCTCTACGCGGGTTAATCTTAATAAGTGCTGGTCCAAGTTGGGAGAGTTGATCTCGAACTCGGGCCCCCGCACTGACCTACCATCGCACAAGACTGCCTACCCCGAGGAGCCTGTAGTGGTGCCTTTCTCGGAGTTTTTCTACCCGGTGGACCCGGTCAAACCGGTGCCCGTCGAGGAAAACGACAACGCTGAGAATCAGAACATTGCGAACAACCGCTTCGAGCTCATCAGCGAGGAGCTGGAGATCAGCGACAACATGGCCAACGAAGTGCGGGAGATCTGCTACTCGGCGGCTAAAGACTGCTTCGTATGTAAACTTTGTTACTAGTTATAACAACCTTCGCTTCGATTTCTTCCTTCGGTTCTTAAATTCAGTGAAAACAAAATCTCGTCTTCCAACAGTAGTTGTAAACGTGCTCGGTCAGCACAGATCCAATGTCTTCCATTAGACTTAGTGATGTGATGTGCGTCGCCTCAGCCCTTGTGATTTAGCGAGTAAGGTTTGTGATCTCTAGTAGATATACCTGAGGCGTCGTAATATCGTTTAAAATTAGTGTAACAGTAAATTGTCACAAGTTTTGGTAGACAGCTTTAATGAACTGCACTGTAATTATCATTGCACCAATCTGGCTCTAACCTGAACTTCTAATGCGTAACAATTTTGCTTTTATTTCTGTTTCTAAATCGAATGTCTTCCAGTAGTGTTAAGTTTTGTCTGTGATACAAGAGTTTATATAACGATTGAAAGCTTTAACTAGATTTAAGGAGATTCTATTAGAGTAAGCAGAGTTTATTAGGATAAGTTTAGTTGTTCACTAGGTCTTTTAGAATCACTGTGTATCGTTAAGAATTTTTTGTGTTTTTCTATTTAATTGTATTCCATGTGATATTTAGAATGCTAAGTGAACTTTATTAGGTTAGGTGTTGGTATGGACAACATATCGATGTAATGATGCTTTAATAGTTTGTAAGGCCCTAAGTATAAGTAAATCCATCGAACTTCCATTTGGTTTAGTTTTGTATTTTAAGTTTATCTAAATTTTTTCTCATTTGTAAGTTTCGCAGAAGTAGGCCGAGCGTGCCAATCTAAATAAGTTAAGTGTAGTTATAACTTGGTTAAGTTCTAGTTAAGTTACTTTATCTAATTTGATGAATTCTTCCTTACGTGTCAATTTTTAAGGTTTTTTTTGTATTTTGTGTTTACTTTTTATTTTAAGTTAAGTAATTTAGTTAGTAAAGCACTCGTATCTTACTAATATCGTTAAGAATTCAAGACTTTCGTTTGATCTCCGATTCTTAATAAACATTAATATGTATTATTTCAAAACTTTTATTTTGCCCCTTACACCTATAAACTACCTATTACCAACATCATAAAGCCACATTTTACTCATGCAATTAAATGTGTGGAACACAGGGTTATAAACCTACAATATTCATAAATAATGACAGATAAAAATAAAAAATAAAGCCATCAAACAAGTTTGGAATACAAACTCATTCGAACCGGTAAATGAAAAAAAAAGTAAAACAACCAGTACTGTAAGTCTAGTTGACGAGTAAATTGCGCGGGAAAATAAGGTTCCCGCGCTTTGTGGAATTACAATAATGATGGTGATACTGCACACAGACAACAAACTCGTGTTTATAAATGGTACTTACTTAGTTCTAATTCTTAGGCTCCATAGGCTCTAGGTATAAGAACTCTGAATAAAGTATTCGTGACATAAACATTACTTATTAAATAAACGCTTTTTACACGAGTTATATTCCAAATTCAAATGGACAAAGGTGTGATAATGTTCCGTCTAAAGCCCTCAACCGAAAGGAGATGAATGGTTTAAAACTTATAAACTTTTTCTATTAAAAATAGACCTCTTTCTTTTCCAAGTCCTTCGTAATACCGCAGTAATACTCAAACTTTGTATACAATTATTTTGGTCCAAATTGTCCCACGTGTACTTACTAGTATATGCTTGAACTTTTTACACACAGTATTGTAAACAGTGCCTTCACTTCTCAGAAAAATGAGTTCGTGAACTCAAATGGTAAGACTTAATTGAGAAGTTCCGTCAAATCGTATATGGATTCTCTAACTATACAGCCGTATTGATCATTAGACGGTACAGTTATTTACAGTTATCATTAGAAGAGAAGAGTGAAAAATATAGTAAGTAGTTTCAAATTACTACAAAATCATTGTCATTTATTTCATTATCGAAGTTCAGATTTGTATTGAAGTAGAAATAGGTACTTTTTTCATCTTGGTCCCATTCGGCAATCTTCTGCAAAGGTAGTCTACATACACCACCAAACATCTTTGCAATTGTATAATTTAATGTAAGAAGGTCTTCTCTCATTTTAAAATAAACTGCTACCTAATAAATATTAAGTATGGGCGCTACTTGTATAAAAATCTACATAACTTAATTTGCAACAACACTTTAACGTACTGTTGGGACCCTTATGAAACATGATATGTGTAGCGACCCGTACCAACAGGTTGTGACAAGTTAAAAATCGAACGCCTACACGCGTGTACCTGCCAGTTACAATTTTGAAAAAAGAATACCTGCGTTTGCAAGTATTCATTACGATCGTTGAAAATAAATCGATTAAAAATGGAATTTGAAAATCCTTTTTTACTATTTTTTTTAATTTATTCTAATTCAGCTTTTGACTATAAGCCTTTGCAAAACCATGTATGTTTTGTTATTAACCGATTAATAAAATAAACACTTTAAAGAAGTCATTAGCTGCAGCTACAGTAAAATTATATATCGGAACATGAAAGTTACATTAAGGCAAATAGTGTTTTGAAATATTCCATATAGAGTAGCTTTCAGGTGAATAGGAAAAAACTTTGATAATATTACAAACACCTGACGATTTGCCACTACGCAGTTTGGACTGTTTGTTTAGTCTGGCTGTAAGGCAACACAACAGTGTGATTACTTAGAATGTTATGGTATATGTATTATGTATGTTATCTAAGTTGGTATCCAATTGCTAAAACCTATTCGATATAATTTAAACTAACTGCGCGCCTCAGCTTCACGCTGGTGCAATTCTGATGTATATCCATAGCAACCATATAAACTATTCTCTTGAAACTTCTGAAAAATAAAATTGTCATAACAGCAAAAACCGCATCGAAATCTTTTTACGTAGTTTAAAAGAACTGAGCATACATAGAGACAAACACATAGCGGGATGCAACTTTGTTTTATACTACATAATTATTTAGTATTTAACACTGGAATTTAGTCATAGCAAAAAGTAACTTTAGACTTTTTTTATTTGTCCGTTATTCACTTAATATATTTAGATAAATAGATAGATGTTTATCTAAAATACTACGTTTTTAATTTCAAAATATTTATTTATTTTATCAAAAATATGTTTCCTTTGTTTCTCTAATGCATCTTTATCTAAATGTAGGTGTAATTTCTATTCAACGTTTCACGCGATTTATTAAGATTTCCTAATCTTAGGTGCCTTAATAAATATATTTAAATACATTTAATAACAATAACAGTGAAGATAAATATATCGGCTATTATTTAAATTAAAGGCATGGACATGTCTCACCAATCGTGCACATAAAAAACAATGAGTGTCATCAAATTTTACAACCAAATAATTATGTTTTTAAACCCATTCGCCTATCAGGAACAAGACGGTTTATACATTACATTAATATCAATACGTAGTGTAGGTACCCACATCACTTCTTGTGGGGAAGGGGGCTACAAGAAATAGGTTTTTAAGTAACCGTTATTTCAGTTCGTACATATCTACGTGTGTGGCTAGTTCATTTTAAAATCAAAATGTCAACATGGCTGTAACGTATGGTAATTAAAATATACTGATAATAAAAATTATCATATCAAATACAAGATACAGCAAATTAGCGAAAAATATTTCGGTAGCAAGTTTAATTTGGCTATCGGATTTATGTTTTATAATAACTTTCGCGAGGTGTATACTTTACACCTCGCGAAAGTTATTATAAAAATATTATTTCGTCAGTTTAGTAAGCATCGATATTAACAATATACAAAAAAAAACCCTTTATTTCATTAAAAATTATAAACGAGTTAGAAATATCTAATTTTTATTTTCAAAGTAAAAACTTGAATGAATGTGGGAAACGCACTTACAACTTCACCCCACAGATTATAAATAAACATAACAAGAAACCTGTTGAATGATTTGTAATTATGTTGGTTGTATATGGGGTTCAACACCGGCGCAACCATGGGTGCAACCATGGGTGCGACTGGGGTGCGAGTGTTGAATGAAAGGTCATGACACTTGTGACCCCATTGACTCGTGGCATTACGTTTAGAAGGGTTAGAAAATATGTATTGTTTATTATTCGCATTCTTTGAAAACAATTGACAAAAGATTTTTTATAATTTTGTTCAAGTATTAGAATTCAAGATTTTGAAAAATTGAGTTTTAATTACTCTATGGTTGCAATATTCCTTTTTGTTTTTTAAATACTGTTGAGTATTTAATTATGTACTCTCCTAAGCCGATGAGAAATGATGAGTTCCAAACTGTTACTTAAAAATATTTATATTGGTATTGGACTAATCTTGAATAATCACTCTTTTCATTACGTTTAAAATATTTTAATTGTAAAACTAGGATTTTATTTAAAGTTGAGAAGAGAAAGTTGGAATACAGGTTCAGTATAATAAACATGCAATATGTTAATATTTAAGTATAGCAGGGATATTTAATGAAAGAAATAATGCTGAAATCCGAGCTTAAATTTAAATAGACTTTTTTCATGTTGTGTTATAAAAAAGATTGCTATTAAATCTCACAGTTTAAAAGATTTTTCTCAATACACCGGAAATAAATAACTGCCACCACTTTGCTACCAGTTCTAAAAAAGTTCAGTTTACGATTCATAAATATTATTTTTTTTATAAAATCTTTAAGTGTGTTTTAATCCATTTCGAGCCTTTCCCGTGTATCTTGTTATTTCCTTTTCGAGGAATCATTATTTTGGTAAAGTACGGTGTGATCTCAAAGACTCATTAATTGTTATAGCTTTCGCAAGGGTTAAGAATAAAATGAATATCTTTTTCAAGCATCTAAGCATCAATTTAGAGGAAAAAAAATATTTTTTTGTACGATGATGGTGAAAATAATAATTATAGCTAGCGAAGCTATTGTAGAGAGCTAAAAGAGTGAAAGATAAAGTTTAGTTTCGTTTTATTTCCAAAGTTTTTGTTATACGTGTGTGGTAAATTTAATATTAATATTATCCAGTAACTGCTACTGAATTTTAACATCCCAGTCGATATCACGTTTCAGGCGAACAAATAAACCTTTAATTATCAGATCGTTGTAGATATTCGATACTCATACTTATCAATAATCTTAATTATCGTTTTAATTACATATCCTTTCAATACAACCGATTCTTTTCTTCTCTTTTCGAGATTCCGATCGCCAATTTACTACTTAAAAAAATACTTCTTAAAATATTCACATTATTTGGCGATAAAATAAAAATTTACTGTCTTAAAAATATTTTTTAAATATATTTATAGTAGTAAAATTAAAATGTGTTTTCTTATAGTTTCAGTAATATACATTCATTATTTAAATATCAATACACGGGATCATTTTTTTTATAGCTTTAGCAGTTAAACCTTTATTTTAAACGGTGTGTTTGTGAATTACATTGGCCTCTTTGCTAATTTCCTGTTTAATTAGTTTAAATTAAAGCTGTCGTAAAAATTCGGTAAAACATGGTATCCCTTTTATCCAGTCTTTTAATATTCTGAAGCTTAAATAATCTTGAATCGGATCTTATCACTGAGTCATATCAAGTATTTATTTCATTGCAGCTATTAAAATAAACTTAATTATAATTACCTTATTAAAATTTATATTAGTTTGAACACATTTAAATTTAAACAGCTGATATGTTCTCTAAAAATGCTGGTTTTAATTCCAACCATTATATATCTCAGTTAGCTAACTACTAATGTAATGTAATTTTTATCTTACGAAGAACTTAAAAAATATGTCTTCGACGCTTTATCAGCGACACCTCAAACATTGTAACCATTAAATCTTTTATACAATTGTGTTCCAGGTCCACAATCACGGGGGGTCACCAGTCACGTACGTAATAAAACCGGGACCTACGTGTCAAGGTATCGCTTAGAATACAAGAAAACGTGACATTAGCAAGGATCGAGGGATGTCCATTTAGTTCACAAAGACGGCCAACGTTTAAGGATGATAAATCGGTCGCTATTCTGTTTGCGATTCGTTCCAACGCGCGGACGGCACACAAAAGTGTGACACCTTCGGAAACTAGGCAGGGGTTGTGAACGTTTGGTTGGTAGTAACTACATAGTAGACTAAATGCTGGAATTCATGGTTATAGCATTTTGGCTTGAAGAATTCTGTGATAGTATTATAATAAAGCTAAAAGAACTAATCTATTTTTTATTAGTCCGAGTTTAGTAATTTCAGGACTTTTATTTTTATTTGAACAAATATTTAATTTCTCACGTTGATTATTTAAGAAGCTTGCATACTTTTTAAGTTAAATAAGCTAATTTAGAATCATCATTTCCACACACCATTTAACAGCGTTTGTACCATATTTTCCATTTAAATCTCGAAACCAAAACTCATCACTAGAAAAATGTTGACGATCCCCACAGCGCACCGTCAAAGCAGTCAAAGGTTTTATATCGCGCAGGATACAGTAATAGGGCACCGTGAAATCGCGTGCGGAACGAATCGCTGAAACATTTCGGTTTTTCGGTTATTTCTTAGAGATTTGTACGGGCTTTCTTCGTCGATTCGACATACTGAACGGGTGTCAGTATTACAAACACATGTCTTTTGATTCCGCGTTGGATTTCTATTCAGGGATGTGACACGGCTTTTCGATTTTCGCGCGATTTCACGGTTTTGCGAGCCGTTACATTGATGTTGACTTACCTTCCGTCACAGCTGCTAGTAATGAATCTTGACATTGGCAGCTTACAGCATTCTGTAATCCTTAGTATCCTACAATGCAGAGTTTTTGTTTGATCGGTCATTATTCATGTTAACTACATGTCTCATAAAAATGTAGCACATAAGTTTTGGTCTTATAACAATAATGTATCAGTACAGTCACATGTGTAACAAAACACGGAGTACATTGCTAAAGTACATACATAAATATATAAGAGAATAGAATTACTTCGGAAAAATGTCGCAAAGACTCTATTTCTCAACGTCTTAAAAGACAAAAAAAATATATGTGTTACGCACTATGACGATTCGTTCTCAACAATCTTATTTTTTGTAATCCTGCACACGATTAAGTCCCAATATTTTGACGTTAGTCCTAATTTAAAGTTAAAAAAAAAGTTTTGCAGCGTAAATTGACTTGATCTCATTTTTTTAGCATATTAAGCGCATAATAATACTAATATTTAGCGTTACTAAATTCTGTATCGAATAGGAGAGCAGATATGTATTATGTTCATTATCCTACTAATATTATAAATATGGATGAAAAGTTTGTATAGTATGGATGTCTGTTATTCTTTCACACTTTAACGGATGGATCAATTTTGATGACATCTAGTATGGATTAACAAATAAGTTTACTACTTTTTAATCAACTTCGTTGAACTGGGTAATGTTTTTGCAGCTATAACATCGTTCAATTGATCGAATTAATTTCAGCCATAAATATTATAACTTCTGTTGTCATTAGTGTTACTTAAAGTATGGGTAATCTCGATCACCAAAATCCAACTAATATTCATAATTAAGTAAACTGATACGGAGCTAACATAACGACATCTTCTCAATCCCACGCACACATTAGACCATCCTTATCTACTTCCAGTTCTAAACACCTCACAATAAATATGTAACAATATCTTATATAAACCAGTCCTCTTAAGATAAGAGACAGAACCACATGTTTACGTGTGGGATGATCAACTTGCTGGATTGGAGATTACCTGGACTCATTTACTATTAAGAACATTAAAATTGAATTATGATGTATTTGTCATATAGAAGTCCACAGCATAGATGTTTCGTTTAAGACGGAATAAAGATATTATGTTCGCTGAGCTAACGGCCAACCTGCAACAAAAAATAAATAAACCAGCCTATATACGTCCCACTACTGGGCACAGGCCTGTACCCATATAGGGAAGGTTTGAACATTGATCATGCCTGGATAGAAGAACCTGCAATAGTAGAGTTAAAAGAAGTAAAATTTACAAGCATTACTTACAAGAAAAAGAAACCTTGTTGTAATTATTTAAAAGCTGCGAGCCCAAACGTATAAAAATGTATAAAATTGAAATACCTATTTGATAAAATAAGGATTTGTTTAGTCTGAAGAAGTTGAATTGGGATTGCCTGTATTGCCGGTGACTATTTGTGACCACTGTTTGAGAACTGCCGCCTTTGTCGGCATTTGTGTCATGGCGGCAAAACGCCTTGTTATTTATTTTCATGTTTTTGTAGAGTCAGGAAAAAAATAAACATACTACTTTTTTCCTGACTGTACAGGCGTATGTGCTGGTATTAAGAAAATATTATGTTTAACTATACGTTGTGTTATATGCCTAGATAAATAACATAAGCAGTATTGTACTAACTTATGGGTAAAAATAATTTAATGAATCAAATGAAAGAGTTTCTGGTATTATTTGTATTATTGACAAAACAGAAAAATGTTCTTTAAATATTTTTATCATAAATATTTGTAACTACAAACACATTTATATTAAGAAACCTCGTAACATTTATACATCTGCAAAATAAAAAAGTCCATAATAAATTCATTAAATATGCTACCACTACAAGACTACAAGCATCAGAACGCAACTAATACCCACATCAATAGAATCAAAATGAGACCAAAATATCAGTTGAAAGTCACGCGTCCGTGATAACCGATAGCCGACACTTACCTTGTTAAAATTCACGACTCTACACAATTCTTTTTGGAAACAACCTCATCTAAAACAAATAATTCTTGCGTGAAATTCGGATAATGTAAGGTAAAACTGATAAAATACTAACTTACAGCCTGTAGACAGAAAAACTAAACTCAGTAGATTTTGAGCTCTATGTAGAGCTGATAGAGACGATGCAGTTTGAAGCTGGTTTGTATTGTAAATTTGTTTTAACAGTTCACGCTTCAGTATATCAACAAGAGAATCACAGCCGAAGTGGTGTATTTAACAGCTCCAAGGTTTGAGGGTGCGAATGAGAGTTTCACGGCTCTTTGGTTTATTAAAAACTCTAATATTGATTCATGGTCAGTCAAACCGTGAATTTTGGCAAAGGAAACCGGTGGTTATCGGAATAATTCTGTAAATACAGCTTTTATGTAAAGGACACAAAAGGTTAGATAAAGGAAAGATGTTTTTAATATAATTTAAGTCCAGTGGTACGTGGTAACGCTCTCGTTATAATGTTCAGTATAATACCTCTATTATCTACATACATTTTGCATTATTATCACATTGCACAATAGGAGATATCTGCTTGCAAAAAGTTTCCCTAAGTTAATAATAAATTATATGCAGTGTCTATTCGTATCATGAATTTTTGCTCTATCTCATTTAACTAGCTCTGATAAAAAACAATGTTTTGGTGCCTTAAACTGGAAGGCACTGAAATTTAATCAAAATTAGATTGTAAGCAGAAATATATACTAATGCCTCTTTTAGTGGTCGTACTTAAGGAAATCAAAAATCTTTCGCCAATTCCCACAAGAATACCTCAAAAACACTTAAATACTTAAAAGGCCATAAAAATACTTATTTCATTAAAGCACCACTCAAACCATACAATAGTTGAAAACAAAAAAGGTGTATATTCTAACACTGAGCCATTTGAAGGGACAATGGGCTCTTGAACATTGACACGACAATCGCATTAGCACTGAAGGAGGCACTGTAAAACGTGCAGGAAATGATCATAGAACATAATTAGGTGCCTCTTGTAACACTTAGTCGCTTCCGATTTGGTAGGGTGTCTGTGAAATTGGAGAAAAGAGGATTATAGGTTGAGGATTGAGGTTTGTCCTATTGTGATGGAATATTAGAGACTCAAGTAAGTACAGTTATTTAGAATACGTTATTAATATTAATTAAACTGGATTAACGTTGAAAAAGTTTTTAATACATTGAGGTAAAAAGTTTGGTATTTGAATTTTATAAGTGTTTTTGTTTGAAATGTTTGTACTTGAAACTTGGGCAAAGATTTTAGGTTCTCAAGTCCTGGATCATACACACAAACAAACAGAAAAGACATAGCCATTAACCAAATATTCTTGATAAGTCCAGTACACTTATCAAACAATGATTTATGCTTACACTTTGAATAATAGGCTAAGCTAAGCTCACAATTCTTATACAATACAAACATTCAAACAATTCGAATTATTTACGCCAACAAAAATGAATAAAACAAGCGACTGTCGGATATCTCAGATCTAACCCAAATTCCTGGCCACACAGCGAACAAGGCGCCTAAGCCGCAATATTTGACGCAATCAGCGAGAGGAAACGTGGCGACAACACGAGCCCATTAGCCCCAACACAAATCAGAAACACGTGACAAACGATACAGAAAAACAAAAATTATTCTTCTAATTCCCAACTTAGTTCCTTTTTGTAACTCAAACGTTTTTGTTACAGTTGCAATATTTTTTTAATGGACACAAGTGGAATTTTTAACTGCACGTGTGTAGCGGTGATTACGTGCGGTTTTAAATTACTCCGCATTCCATTTTTTCACCGGAAGCTGCGGATTTTTGGTGCGTCCACGAAAAAAGTGGCGAAATTTTGACAGACTTCTCATGTCAGTGTTTTTTGGTTCCGCAATGCAAGTCCGGAGAGCTGGGATGTGTGTTTCCCTTGGGTATTCAAAATATTTTGTTCCAACTGTTTTGTGCAATAAATGAATAATTTAATATACCTCCCCCTCCTGAACAATAAAATTGAAATATAAATAATCTTGGCTGGACTGGTTGTATATTTAATTTTACTTAACAAAGATTACCTTTGTTAGAAAGTTTGTAACTAGATAGTAGATAAATATCGTAAAATTTTATTAATTAATAATTATCTATCTAATACAGCCAGTGAAGATACGAAGCATACATGAATTCCATAAAGTTTTAAAATATTTAAAAACTTGGCCACACATACAATTAAAAAAATATGAGCATACAATCAGTTTTTTTACTAGGTAGCTCATAGCGTGTTCTACTGTAATTTGATGATAGAACATAAAAGGCAGGTGCAACGTTACTTAAGGCTACAACTGAGATGTCCAATAAAAACCGTGGCTACTTATCTATCACAAAACGCAACCTACCAAAAGATTTAAAAATTCGCCTAAGAAACCCCAAAAAATCACGTATTGCAAACGGTTTTTATCCAAAAAACTATTTTATCTAAGATCTGTAACTTAATACTTACCGACTGACCGAAAAAAGGAAAAAAACTACAAAAAAGTTTAATTGTTCTCGCAAAAATTTTGGTCGAAATCCATGCCTCGGGCACAGGAAATGACGGGGCGGCAACTCAATAGAAGCCTTCGAAATGTCTTCAATTTGATGGATCGCCGTAACACAATCATTTTACGAGAGAACTCAGAAGAGCCTTAAAGTGCCCCTTAAAAATCAAGAGATATTCTTCACTTTTATTGCTATGATAAATAGACTTTACCTACGACTCTATTGATCTGAAATCAACCATAACTTTACGATCGTAGAGTCTAAATTACAATAGCATTCGAAGACACTTACAACCTTCTATAAAAAAAATCTTTCAGAAGCGTGTCTGTAATTTTCAATGAATTTTCGGCTCTATTTTTGTAGGGCTAAGATTCAGAGTCCTTTGTTAATTTGTCAATGTTGTGGCTATTGATTAAAGTAACAATGCAGTCTGAACACGTGTTAGATGGCCACTAGAGGGGCATTCGAGCTTGTTTGCGTGTATCTAAGCGATAATGGGAGTCGTTATCACAAGTAAAGGACGGATGCTACTGACAATACAAGTGACCTAAGTAAATGGGTATTGTGATAGAGGTTTAAGACCTGGAATAATGAAAACTTGTTTGGGGTTAAGGCATTGTAAGCCAAAAGGACTGTTTTAGACAAGAAGTTGAGGAAAAAAAAAATTCTAAATTAAAAGGGTGATTTCTAGTTTGTCCAGGGCTTTTTTAATCAACTTTTCAGTATCTACTTAGTACACAAAAGTAGTAATATTTTTTCTCTCAATGAGATACTACATAATTATTGTTACTAGATAATAACTATTTTGTAGTACAATCACACATACATACGAACTCAACAACAATGACATTGCATGAAATATAATAAAAGTGATACATAATACGATATACCTATTATCGAGACCTTAGCGAGCTCCGACAAAAACGGTAACCATAAACTTATTCTATAATCTTTAAAAACTTTTGAAGACATCACAAAAAGGATCTAAAAAGTGGGCGTAACTTTTACTGTCATTTCTGTTCTAGCACATAATAGGCAACGGCCTCAGCTCGCGCCGGCCTATTATCTCCTAACAAAAAATCTACCCCGCCTTACACAATCGAAAAATTCAAAAATGAAGCGTAACCTTTGCGAATCTGGGCAATAAATTCCTATTGATTGAATTTCGGACCCATGCTGAGTATAGGGGCTCATTATAGTCCCAATAATTTTAGATATTTTTTATTGGATCGTTTTTTTGTTTAATTTTATGATTCATAACGATCTTTTGGCGACTCTCCCTATTTTGTGGAGCGCGTTGAAGTCTTTTGTATTAGTGGTTTTTGAAATGAGTTTTATTTGTAAACAAGTGCAACAGCAATTATCCATACAATATTATAACTGTAGTTGAGTATTTTATGCCCTTTTTTCCAAGGTACAGTAATACAAGTTAAGTTTGTCGTTATTGCGGTAATATACTAAATATTTAAAGAGCCTTCAAATACCGAACTTAATTATATTTATGTAACGTAATATTGTCACAATATAAATTGGCCAGTAACGGCCATATAGGAAGGATATTAAAGAAGCCTTAGAACTTGCCTTGCCTTATACAAGAAATTGATTTGCACCCCTTTGCAAGTAAATCCGGTTCAAACATCGCTACCAATGACTTGGTTTTACAATTTTAAACTATGGGACGAAAAGAATATTTACTCTTATATTATTGTGATTTTAGTGTATAATATGTTGAACGAAATTTCTTGGTAGGTAAGTTATTGTATGGAACCGTTATACCTGGAATACTCTCTCGTCTTATTGTTAATATCAATAACAGAAACACTTTAATAGTAAAAACCTTTTCCTTTTAAGTATCCTTACTTGACCATTACGTAACGTCACATAAACGACCAGTTCATTCATACTTAAGGATCTTTGCATCGTTATGAATGGGCTGCGCACGCGCAATCGATTTCACAACGCTCGCCAGTGAATGGCGGAAACAGCCTTAGAAGGCTTCACGCGATTTCGTGTGAACCGAGAGAAATTGCTTGAAATTGCTACTTTTTTGCTACTTCTTGAAATTCCATTTATTTAAAGCGTGTAATCGGTATTTCCTTATTAACTCCAAGTATGTATGTATCCTTATTATGTACGCGTCGGAGGCTTTTGGGGAAGTTCATGAATGAGTTTAGGAGATAGTGTTGATTAGACACGCATAAGTGTGCTCAATACTCAAGTATCTTTGTGTCTCTTTGTCTGGTTTGAAGACGATACTTTGCTTTGTCGGTGGAGAGCTGTTAAAAACGACATTTATTGATAGTAAATTATTCTTGAATGACACCTAAACAGTGAGTGAAACTATTGAGACTCATACAAAGAATAGTTTTGGTGAATGTAATAAACTTTGCTTCTATCAAAATGAAATCCAACAGAAATTTTAATGGAAATGTCGCACTACTTCTGTATTTCAAAACTGAATTCCATAAGAATTAGTAAACATAACTTCAATCGCTTTTAATTTCAAAAGGCATTATACACTTTTGAAGAAAATGAAAGAAAATACGTTCAAGAAAAATAAGTATAAAATTCTCTTGTTTAATTTTGTTGCAGCAGAGAATTAGTTCTCCATAAAAGTCAAATTTGCAATAAATAGATTAGTCTTATCCTCTTTAATCTTTCCAATGATCATTGCAGAAAATAGTTTAAAAATAAACGCACTCACGTAAACCCGGTCTTAACGTTTACGGATAGAAATGTAACTGATATATTCCTAGTTTCTAGTCTAGGCCCGGATGAACGAATTCTTTAAATTACAGCCAATTTAATATGGAAATATATGTATTTACTTTTATGTCCATTTATGTACTTCTGGGAGTTATTTGAATAAATATGTGATATTTACTTAAATGAATTAATCATCAACTTTCATGTTTGCTATGGTTTCACTTATAACTAAACTGGAAGAGCAGAGCCTTTTCACAAATAGTGTACAATTAATTATCAATTTACTAATTAGCTCAAATAGCCTACTGCCAACCAGTGCTGAACAAAGGTCTAATGTATTTAGAAAAAAAAATATATATCTATCATTCTTCTTTTAACTTCAGGACAATTATTGAAAAATACTCAAGAACCAGAACCCCCATAAGTCATGTTTAGCTACCACATTATCAAAACAACCTATCCCAAATTCAACAAAATAAACAACTGAAGCTATCGAACAACTAAACCTTTTTGGAGCGAACCTACGCAAACATTTAGTCATATCTCCGCCATTTTGGACTTCCAAACAAGCCCCCGCACTTGTTTGCAAAGATAACACAACTCAGTCCTAAGACCAGAGTAAATATATGCACAGCACTCAAGGACGACGGTATTTATGATTAGAAGGATATACCACCCAGTTATATAGACCGATAATCTTGAATTAGAATGGGGTGATGGGAGGTCTGTCTATAATGGGTGTAGATGTTTTTGTAATTATAAAAATATTTCTAGGAATGCGATTACCAGTTTTAAGTGGTTTAAACTGAAAATATAGTTAGAATACAGACACTGGTTCTGAAAAGGTATTGCTTGGTAAAAAAATTAAAAAAAATTGGTTTGGGAAATGAAATATAATAATTTAATATTGGGGTGTTTTAATAAACACAGAAAAAATCGGAAACAAAAGTTTTAATTTAAAGAATATCCTTTGAATACCTAAATACTGCGTGGTGTCTGAAAATATGTGCCAGTAACAAGATAGATCAAAATCCATTAATGTAAATATAAACCAATCAAGATTAAGCACAAGCCCGCATTGAGCTCCATATTACCATAACAGCAAACATTCAGCCATTCAAAACACACTAATTACAAAATCAGATTACTATCGCCCTCATAAGGCCGCGCCCTAATTCAATTAGGCGTCCGAACATAAATAGGGTTGTCAAATCTAAGATACCTTGTGAGGGCTAAGGGCCCATTGAATACGCACGTGTGCCAACAATGAGCGGCTAACCCGACAAGCGCTGCGGGTCGCCAACGCCGAAGTGAGAAGTTTCACAATAGTGTCAAACTATTGAAGTTTTGAGACGCTTGTATAATAGCCCAGTATGTGGTTATTGGACGTCTCTAACTCTTGATTTGTGCCACGATTTGCCTTATTGCTTAGGTTTGTAAGCGGTGATTCTATTTAGCGTACAATGGGATGTGGAGATGTGTGTATGTATACTCCTTTAGGATTCCGCGAAGATAGTTTTAGTGTGTCGAATCAATTTATTTTGAAGTTCCTTAAATGGTAACTGAACAGCGTCAACTTTACCATTAAAATTCATTCAATGAATCGAAATACATAAACAGGATTTTTTTCAGAATGCTGTCAAGCGTTACTTAATCAACCATTCACTTAAGAAACTTTAAATATTGGGTCCTTACACTAATATTGGGTGACAAGTTCTCTTAGCGAAGGGTTAAAACTTATCTATAACTCCATCCACACTTTCAACCTTAGGACTATAAACTTAGAGTTGCATTTTGTAAAGCAGGTATGTAAATTAAGACGACATTCCTAACCCGAGTCAAGTATTGTTTAAGTAAACCGACAGTATCTACACAGGATGCAAGGTCGTTAGCAGGTTTTATCACTTCCTTCTAAGTATTCAAATGGAGTACCTCCTTATTATAAACAATTATGTGCATATGTGATAACGTCGTGTTGTGTGTACCATCACCCACACAATACCAACAAAAACACACGAAAATAAACCTTATGGTCATCAAAATAAGGGCGTTACGTGTTAACATGTGTGGTAGACTGTACTTGGTCACGACTTGGTGTGGAATTTCATGATGTTTTAAAAGATAAGGAAAGACGCAACATAATACGTAACATATGCATGCACGCATACTGTATTGATTTCATAGTTATATAATTACGTCATTGGTAATTATATTTCAATGCAGGTTAATGAGAGATGATTTCGAAATGAAAACAGCGAGAGGTGTTAATTTTTCTATAGAAATTACATTTTAGCTACTCATCTTCATTTAAAACTTTAGACACACTTCTAAGTTTTAGATAACCGATAAAAGGTTTATTGAACCATTGAACCAACCAACACAACAATAATCAAATCACACAAATGCAGAGAAATCATGTTTCGCTAAGAAACATGAATAGGTAATATAAGGCGTTTTTTTATTGGCACTAGTCCTAATATAAGGCCTTATAAAGAGTTCATATTACATCTCATTTTTAACTGCCTAATAAAGTTCTTAAAACAGAATGTAGAGTTAAAACATTATGTAGAGACCCCTTACATTACTTAAACAGTAAACAAAACGATTGCATTAAACAGCTTACTTCGTTCAGACACGTGCCATTTCAAATCTCATAAATGAAACATACAACTTAAAGCAAGAGAATTCCCGAAACAATTAATTCTAATTTACGTAGGTACGTCTACAAAAATAATAAAGAGAGACTTAAGGAGACAAATGCGTGACATTCATTGCAAATCATGCTCGTGCTGTTAAAGAACGACTTTGTTAGGGGGTTTACATAAATTAGTGGCACAAATAATAAAGCTTTCCTCTCATTAAACAATTTCCAAATTCGGTTCAGTAGTTCCTCTTATTTCCTTTAACATCACAAATTCACAAACTTTACCTATTTATAAGATTAATATAGACATTCAATTATTTAAACTTCTTGAAATGTAATAATCTACTCCAGATATATAAAGGAAAATAAAAACGATTGCATTTAAGCAGCTTTCGTTCCGACACAATTAAAATTCAAATCCGACATCAAAATATAAATGAAACATTTAACCAAGAGATTTCGCGTAACAATTAATTCTAATTCAAATACATCTACAAAAATAACAAAGAGAGACTTAAGGAGACAAATGCGTGACATTTCATTGCAAATCATGCTCGTGCTGTTTAAGAATGACTTTGTTAGAGCATTTTAAAGTGAGATGGGCAAATAGAGGCACAATAAATGCTCGGTGGTCGAACCTCCCGCGGCGAGAGACGCGGACGTGCTAACATAGTCGCCAAAATTTTTGGTTTAGGTGAAGTTTCGGTGTGGTTTTTGTGAAGCGACTTTTTGTCTTGATTTTGGTTAATGTTGATGGAAAGAAATTGAAAATTGTGTGGTTCTAACCGTCACTGAAGATTTAGGTTCACATATTTTAAACGACAAATGGGACTTATTCGCGATATAATTCGTCATTTCTTATATCGCGAATAAGTCCCGCTTGTCGTCTAAAATATGTGTACAAGTCGCGAAAGATTTCGGTTCAATTTGTGCTTGTCAAAACAATGTTTTTTGTCAAAATAAAATAATTAGGTAATTTTGTAAATCTTTTTACTTTCTTTTAACTTATAAGGTAATCTCCTAATGGTTTGTGACAACAAACGAAACAAGACAAACAAAAGTTTTTAACACAACTCGTGGTAATGAAAAAAAAATGAAAATTAATTCACAAATAATTTACTTAATAAAAGTATTTTGTAACACTATTTGGTGACTGCAATCTCATACAACATATTATGATAACTAAATAAATATTCGCCGCACCGAAACAGCCCCTTAACATTGCCCCGTGTCTCACAAGAGAACGCTAACTGTCCCACCGGAGGCATTGTTTCTTTCATTCCTAAGGCAAATATTGGTCGAGGCTTATTCAGGCCGTTTGCAAACATTGGCCTACTGGGTGGTGGCCAACAATGAGCTTCTTAGAAACTGCGTGACAACACTTCAAATACAGTGATTATACACTAATTGTTGGCCAACACCTGGACTTTTATATAGTTTTTAACTTGAACGACATATTTTGTTAAATAGAGCTGTCGTTGTTTAATTGATGGCCACTCATTGTGCTTGTAATACAAGTCGCGAACTAGGAAAACATCTGCGGTTGTAAGAAAATGAATGTAACTCTTCCCTAGAAATGTGGTCGAGGACGTGTCACAATGTTTTTGGTATTATGCCCTAAACTTGATTTGTGTCGGTTCTGGTAAGCAAAACAAATGATACCACTCCACGTGATGTACCAAAGCATTACCTTTTTTCTAATCACAGTCAAGACACTATTACACCTTGTCTTTGAAGTTATTGATTGCGACAGTCATATACTGATTTTTGACAGTCTTAAAGACTGTTAAAGATAACGTCATTACATTTCTGAAAATCAATTTCAGTGTATTCCGTTGCGTCCAGTAAGACTATGAGCCAATCCCAACATACGATAAGAGTAGGCAAGTAAAGAAGTTATTAGGAATCAATGACGTGAATGTTTAAAACATATCCTTGACACTCAACTCCTTACCTCAGGTCAATCTGAAAAAAACAGTGCATAAATATGTAAAATCTTTTTAATATTATAGATGTAAAAGTTAGTGAGTAGGTATGAATATAAATACAGTCACTCTTTGACGCTCTAACGGCAGGAGCAACGGAAATTTGATGTTTTTTTTTTAGGTAATTAGCTGATCCCCTGGATTCCTGGATGAACACATAGGCTTCTTTATAATCGACTGCGTTAGAGGGGTTAATGTTTTTGCGGCTAACTATAACCGTTACTAGCGCAGACGAAGTCGCAAGCTTCGGTTAGTTCTCTAATATATTCTGAAAATAACTTTTGCTGGTAGGTTACTAGGCAAGCGTTTATGCATGAAACCAAAAGTCGCCGCAAGAAGTCATAATTGTTTACTCTAATTACCATATCACAAATAATGCTAACGCCCATCTAAACATGAACTATATTTTATACATTCTACAACGCTATATTACAACTCTTATATTTTGTACTTTTGTAGTCATTAATTAAGTCTAAATGACAGATCTCCGATCTATGATTTGTAATTTAGCCCCACACCATAATTTCTTTAATATCAAGGACACTTAGGAAAAATAAAAAATACGATACGAATACGTTTGTAATGGTTTGCAAAATTGTGTGCAAACTCTAGTGCTTATTTTCAATACAACCGCTATTTATTTTTAAAACAAAATGATAGCAAAGCTAGCTTATTTATTTACCCAATCGCGCCTAATAACATAAACATAAAAATATTCATACATATTTGTTACTGTACCTTACAATAAATACAAACCTTTTGTAAAATCGACTTTTCATATTTCTATAAACTGCAGGGACTTAACAATGACAACGGACGATCCTTTTTGGCCAATGTTTGGTTAGGTGCGCGTACATTGTCGACTCCGAAATCAATTTACGATAATTGTCATTTATTATGAAATAAATATGATGCTTTATCCTGTTCCCTATTGTGAGCATCCTTCGAAGATTTGCCCCATTCACTTGAATTGAGCGCATTATATTTTGCGCACAAATTCATTGGTGCGCGAGAATTTGCGATGGCATTTGACAATAATTATATTAAAGCGACCGTAACTTGGGAGATATTAGGCGGAACGCGGAGTTTTGAAGGACAAGGTATGTTTTCTCAGCTTATAAGCAGATGTTGAGAATATTTGTATTGTTATCAAATGAAGTGATGTCTAGGAACATGTTTGTGGATCTAATTAAGCGGACAGAATGTATAGAGTATACTTCAGTAAGCAAACGTTGTAATAGGTTCTTATGACTGAGAGACATTGCATATGACGAAATAGATGCATTTCTTTGTATCCACTTATAAGGATATGGGTAAAGTTATAAAAAGCATTTGATGTTAAAAATTCTCCATCACATGGTCTATGTTAAACATTGCACAATAATCATGAAAATAATAATAAATAGCTCTTCAGTCCAGAGTGTAATCTCAACGAGTCTATGGACTATCTAGAGACTATAGACTATAGTAGTTGTAAGGAAGAGACAACATTCTAAGCCATGTACATCTCGCTTTTAAAACTGCAAAAGAATTCTAAGACCCCTTCAAGATTCATAAACAATTAATATGTCATCATAAAGATTCATTACTTATACCTTTGCTTCAGCACTTTTATCTGTTAATTATAAAGCACAAAAATAAAGGCATTTAAATCAAATAGGTAAGTAGGTTTTAATGCTTTAAAATACAATGATAAAACTCCAAACACATTCAATCATCCATATCTCGAAAACAATAATTCCTAAAAAATATCAATACAAAAAAATCCCAACACATTTTTACGCAATAACTTAAGAAAACGCGTTAATAATTTAGCATTTATGTGTTTTATTGCTAATTAATTTTCATATCTGATAGCCGAAAACCCATTTACATTCGATGGTTCATAAAAACTCTTTTATATTTTTGTATGTGACAAAGAATATTATCGTTTTTGAATCCCGTGATATTTATCACTTTAGTGGAGTCGAAAACACGTTACAATTGGTTTTTAAAGTGAATTTGTCTCGTTTTTGACTACTAAAAGGTCCATTAAACCGTCTTTTGTTGTCTATTGATTTGTAGATACGACACAAGCCGTAGCCGATACAGGGTGCTTTATTTTTGTTTCGTTTACTGAGAATATAATTTTAGTAATAGGGATTTGTCAATACTTTAAGTAAGATATTTATTTGGTTTATTAAATCAATATTTTTGTTGATTTAAAAATGAAAACAATTAAATTACGGTGTTTGCCGTTTATTCATTTTCATCAATCATTACATAAAAATAATTCTGAGTGTTTTTTTAACTTAAGAACATTTTGTAGTGCTTTAAAATTCGATACACTTTTAACTTAAAATTTAACAACACCCTGTACAACCAAAACCGTTTAGTAAAAACTTGAAGCGTCTAATATGACAAAAACGGACTATTAACATCAATAACCGACTCGTATAATAATTGGAATTCTTTCGCTTGGCCGAATCCTTTACTCCAGTATAATATGAGAGCTCACAAATACATGTTAATAAATTTTAACACACCTTTTAAAGACTACAATGACTTTAAATTTGACGACAATGAAGACAAATGTCTTGTTCGTTTAAGCGAGGAAATTTTACTTTATTTAGAAGTTTATGTAAAAGCGTGCCATTATTTAAGAATTGAATTTTATATCAGAACGAATTTTTGAGAGATGTTCTCGGAAAAATAGTATAGATCTCGTCGAACTTGGCTTTTTACTCCACTGATGTCAGGAAAGCTTGTATTTTCTAATAAATCTAATATCTTTTGAAAAGATGAATTTAAGTTTTTGTGTGGAAAATATGACATTTTTTGTTGCATTTGACGCCCAGTTAAAGGAGTTTTAAAGTAAACAAAAGAAGGCAGATACAAAGAAGCCACTCAGATGAAGCTGAATTTTAATAAGTTCAATATGTATAAATACCACCTCTTTTATCAATTGGCGAAAACCCTTGAACATGCTTTTTTATGTGAAGGAATCCCACGTCATCCACGTTTTTTGGTGTTTCTTTATGGCAATGCTTTGCAAAAATTTATGCATAACCCTCGAACATGCCTAACCTAATCGACAAATACATAACCCTACCCCGCAAACACAAAAAGCGCCCAAAAAGAAACCCAATACGTCACTGTCCCAAAAACAATACTCATAATCTTGAACAATAAAAAACAAGCATAATGCCCAATTTGTCTGGCCCAGTCCACGTGTCGCGATGATTCCAGGCCATTGTCTGTCCCGTATTCGGATTAAGGCCCGAGGCACGGCGATAACATCTCGGCCCTTTCATACGAGAGACGAAGATGCTGAGATAAGAACATCGAACACTCATTGTTTGGCACAAAGAAAACCTGAAAAACTGCCACTGGCGACCGACTCACTTTTTTGCATAACTGTACTTTACATTATGAGCGATTGTCATTTGTTATTTCCATTTTCATTTTAAAAGTTGAAACTGGCGCCTGATTAAAAAAATATGCGTGGTCATAACACTTAACTGACGAGCACTTTTGTCTGTGACTATTGTCTAGCACAATGATGGTACAATCAGTAAATGTTCGCTCCTTATGTATTTGTTGTGAACAATATCCAATCATTAGTTGGTCACGGATAATGTGTTTGTCGGGTGTTGATTGAAAGTCGGTATTTATAAATAAACCTTCGAATAGCCGGTAATTTATACAAAAAAGGTTGTGCGTTAATGAGGGATAATGACTGAAGCGTCTGATTGGGGCTATGTTAGCTATCTGACTCTATTTTTTTTTCTACGGTAATTACGGAAATAAAAAGCACCCAATAGCGATGTGGTTTCAATTTGCGGTTTTTACAAATACCAAGATAGAACATTAATTTATCTTATGAATTGATTTATATTCTTTATCGAGATTTAAAATCAAAATAAAGAATATATAGTAATGTCAAAGGTCTCTTTTTGAATAGAACAAACACGAACATTGATTACTAGACTGACTCTTGCTAGTTAGTGTAAGACCCTCTACTAGCTAGTCCTGAGTTGTGACAGAATACAATTTTGAATCCAGGTTTTTACAATGCTTTTCTATGTAGTTAACTATTAATCGATCGCAATATTCTGCATTAAGGAAATCTTTTACATGTGTAAAATGACAAGGTAATTTTTACTTTTGCGATTTACATAAAATTGGTTTAGAAGATAACTCATCTTACAATCACAAATTGCGTGCTGTCAAATTTTACAAGACCTTATTATCAGTCGAAAATTTATATCACTTCTGACTCAGCGTTATTTGCAGCTTGCGTCGGCGTTCTAAAGTGTAGACATAAAATTAATTTTCACAAATTGGCGTTTTCGGAGAATTTCGAGTTCAAATATCGGAGTTTGGTTCCCCGCCCTAGATATGTGCGCCCCGCCCTATCACGCCTCGAAACCTTCGGACGTAGTTACGTTGTTAGGCCAACACTTGGGATAAGGCTGGGTGTACAACACCTTTGTATTAAAGCGGTTCTTTAAAAGGTTTTAAGGCTTGGTATACACTTACCGTTCGGGGCGGTTCCTCTTTACGTGACATGTAAATTGTTTGGTCAAGATTGCTTTCTTTGTTGCGTGTTCAAAGGTTCGGAACTTTGTGTCTGAAGTGTAATGTCGCCACTTTATTTGAGGGTTCGATTGATTGTGTGATTGGTTTTCTTAGAAACGTCTTATACCATCCCATGTATTTATTGAAAACATATATTATACAGCACAAGTCCATGGTAAACCAAAAGGTTCACCATGGACTTGTGCGGTATTGTATGTGTACAAGAGCGACTACAGTTTTTATGAAAAAGTATAGAGCACTTTCAATAAAATTTCAAATTGTAATGGTTTATGTTACACGCGTTAAACCGTACACGTTAAATCAAGAAATAAGTACGAGAAAAACACAACGAATCGTTGCACGTCGCCGTTTATTTCTATGAAAATTAAATATAAAGCATTCATCTACGAAAATTGTCTAATGTAAACAATTAACGTTAAATAACGTCCTCTAACAAACAGGCCAGCCTATTTCTCGGGAACTGTTATATTAGACTGGGGGCGTTTTGGGCGGAGAGCGATCTTCGCAAGGTGATCATTGCACCACTTATTTATTATACTCACAATGACTAACACTAAAAAACCAGAGCTTGCATGATGGATTTTGATCCAAAAACTCTTCTTTCTTGAAGTTTAATTTCAAGAAATAAATTGTTCAAATTTTGATTATTTTCGGTAGAGTAGTTTAACCATGAAAAGTCATATTCAAAGACATGAAGAGAGAGAGAAACGTTGAAGTCATAGAGTTATTGTTACATTTACTACTGAATAAAATAAAGCACAGAAAAAAGTAAGAAAATGTAAAGAAATAATAATGTCAGAAATGTATAGTAAACGAAAAGTGCCACATTAACAATTAACGTTAATAGATTCCCCAACAAACAGGCCAGCCTATTTCGCAGTACCGAGGGCGTTCTGGGCGGAGAGCGACCTTCACGAGGTGATCCCCGCACTCAAGACTAACGCTTCATATAATTAATTTCAGAAGGCGTGGCACTGGCAGCTGAAGACTTTAATCACGATTGTTTAAATAAGCTCTCTAAAGAGGTTGCTTATTGCTTAGTAAGTTGCTTATTTATTTTTAAATTGATATTCAATTTATTTTTTTAAGTAAAGGAATGAATGTTTATATTATGTATAATGTATGTATTAAGTCTTGCTTTATCTGAAATAGAATCTGTCTAGCAGAAGAATATAGAAAGAAATAAAATCATTTAGAATTCTGTAAGTAGCTCGTTACGGTGAAGCTGTGATAGCTTAGTGGCAAGACCGTAGGACTGCTAAGTCAGAGGTCTTGAGTTCGATCCCCACGGCGCGCACCGACTTTTCGAATGTTGTGTGCGTTTAAGAAACAAAATATCACAGCTTCCGTGTTTCGGAAGGCACGTAAAAATGTGGGTCCTGCGCCTGATCTCTCTCCGGTCGTGTCGGATTACCGTCCCATCGGGCTATGAGAGTAAAAGGAATAGAGAGTGCACTTGTGTTTGCGCATACGCTTGTGCACTATAATATGTCCTGCGTAGCTGGCTGGTGTCATAGTAACACTGGCCGCCGTGGCCGAAATCGGTCCGGACATTATTACATTACGGTATTGTAGAGTCATCGTAAACTTGCACCCAATTTACAAAACCAAACATTTGAATAACTAAACCTTTAATTCTAAACAAAAATTACTCCAAGCATCCTCGAGACGTCGTCTAAATATTGAAATAGTATTAAAAGCATTATTTTCATACAATATCATCGGAACAAAATAGATCTCCACACAAAGGAAGCGTATTTACCGTAACTCATATTATAAATGTGTAAAACCATTTAAATAGCAAAGTATCAATAGATGAATGTTTCTTTGTATGGTGAACCATCTTGGCCGTGATATTCACGCACATTTTATTTGAAGATTTTATTGAATTCTTACATGTCCAGCTAGCAAAAAAAGGACTTTATCCCTACAGGTTAAAATACAAATTCCTATGTACGCATCTCAAATGCAGTCTTATGAAGATGCACTGGAATTTCGATCTCAATTTCACAAATTTAAAGTCTCATTTCGATTGAATATACGTGTTCAAATTTACTTTTATTGGAAGGCCATTCTGAGGCAGCTAAAGGTATACGTATTGTCGATAATCACTGAAGCAAACACTTGTTATTTTAAGAGATCATCCACCCTTAAAGCTTTGCATTGAGTTGGTAACAAAGAGGTGTATAATGTATTATTTATAGGACACAGTCGGTAGGCACATACGGGGCGCTGAATGCGTATTGTTGGACGACCCGACAGTGCTAAATTGTCTACTGTATCATCAATCAGGTTTTATTTCTTCACAATTGAGCTACAATATTGTTTGGAATGTTATAAGTTTTACTCGACTTTGGTGGATAACCAATAAAGGACCCCGATTTGCATCGGTTTTCTTACATAATACCGACTGTCGCGATGCATTTCATACATTTAAATAATATAAGAATTTATTTATCTAAATGATTGATCTCAAAGTTTGAGATTTCCTTTCTTTACAAAACCAAATTGCCTATAAATGCTAAAATATTTTTTTCATAATTGAATTCGAACGACAGCAAAAAGGGACGTCGCATTATAAAAATATTAATATACAACATTTTTTAGTCCTATTTGTTATTTATTAATGTCGCTGTCACGAATGTTAAAAAAAGTTCCAAAAAGATGACTCACAATGCGGACGCTAATCTTTTCGAGGCACGAACGAAGCATGTCAAATGAAAAAGGGTCCAATTCTGATACTTAGTAACCATTAAATAAATTCAGAGCACAAAAAGTTGAAGAAAAAATTGTCCGTAGGCAAACCACTTTTAAATATTTGTGCGCATATGCCTTCCGGCTATTTCGAGTGGGTTATGCTAAAAAATGCATTAGACTGGTACCCTGTTTTTGTCAAATCATATTGAATGTCTTACGATTTCTTTTCTTTTGGTATAGGGTCCGGGGTTTTTAATCCAAATATATGACTGTCCTTCAAATTACAAGGATTTTTTCTAGAAGATTTCTTGTGTTAGAAAGAGCTTATTTTATGTAATTTCATCTTCTTTTTGAAGATGATGGGTTGGCTTAAAAATTATCTGTGTCGTGGTTGTCAAGAGCGACATGTCATTTTACACAAGCTGAGCTTTAAGACCGTAAAATGTAGAGAGGGGTAACTAAAGGAGAAGGTTGTATGTAGATGTTTTTATTTACTAAACCTAATATACTGATATACAAGACATCATATTGGATTGAATATAATTTATTATTGATTTAATTCTGAAAAGATACTCAGTTTTAGAAAAAGTAGCAACTGATATATGACACGTAAAAAAATCAATGTGAATGTTTTATTTAATGTTTATTTTGATTCTTTTTTCCGTGATGAGTACATACAAAATCCAGCAACATCGAATAATTTCGGCCTCTTTTACCTAAACAATCAAGAGCAATATATATTGAAATAATTTTACGGTTGTTAAAATATACCCTATTTTATTAGTATATTTGCATCGCAGGTAGCTTTAGCGGTGCAGTGTGAAATACCATAGACCTACTCTAATGACTTACTGCGTTTCGTAATACAGTGAAAAATATTGCATAGTAGCATGAATTGTTTTACCTCAGTAATATATACCTAGTTAAATATAAGGGGCTACAAAATGGTAACTTGTCGTATAGTCTGCATACAAAAAATATACTATGTCTGTATTGAACTCGCTAAGTCTACTTATTACCAGTACATAATATATTAAAATCTGAAGAGCAAGATCATTTTTTTTACATTATAGTAGGCACTTGGCACTTGGTCACAATTTTTTATACCATAGTAGGAAAGCACTTCGTATTAAAAGCCACTACATTTTATAACTAAATAACCGACATATGACATCAATATATTCCTTTACCAAATATTCCTAACCATATATTCAATAACTAAGAATATTTAATACAAAAAAAACAAGTCTAGATTGTATAGATAATCAACTAACTTTTACATACAAATTACAGGTAAACAATTCAGTGATGGTATCAAAACTATATATTAAATTACGCTTGTACACATTAAATTGTCTAACAAATTGAATAGGCATACATACATTAGACCATAATATCTAGTCGACAAACGTTTGATGCGCAATTTACACAGATACTATCTCCATAGCTACCTGCGACTTGACACTGTATTAAGATATAATCTCCATCTGATAACACAGACCTGTGTAAGTACAGGGAAAATGTAAATTACTTTTACGTCAACTCTACTTATGTACCTAGTTAAGTATGTTGGAAGAAAACTTTTGAAGTGTGTGTGTAAGTGCTTGAAGATATGGAAATAAAATAATTAATTATACACTTTGATTTTGTTAATTATGTAAAGGCATTTAGGTAAAATGCTTCTGCTATCCCAAAATCCCATTCCAATTTTTCTTTTTCAAGCTCAATCTTTTGAAGTTCTTATAAATCCTTGCGATACCATGTCCGGCCGTTTTCGCGTGAACAGACACAAATAATTCGTACTAACAAGAAAATGCTCAAAGATATCGAAAAAACCTATCAATACTGTACAAGTTCCTATGAATGGTAGCGGAACTTGAAAGCGCTTTCAGCCTATTGAGGACTCAAGGCATGAAACAGAAACAAGCCCATTCACGATCACGTAGGTTCTGCGTCAAAGGATACAAGGGCCATACAGACCATACAGAACCCATTCAACAACCGTAAAATGGGTGCGTCTATCCCGCATAACACCGTCTGAGTTATATCGTAATTCCGCAAACCGACAAAGGGTTCTAAAGCTGTAAAAACAATCTTACTAAAGACCCGAACTTAATCCCGCTCAAAGTGCGCCGGCGCAGGAGTATTTCCAAAACAGTAGAAAATCCCTTTCGGTATCAATTTGCCGCCTGAATTACTTCTTTCGTTCCTTTTTTGGAAGCGTGTTTTTAAACATCTTTTTTTAATTTCCTCTTTGCTTTGTTAAAGAGTGAACTGTTTGCGAAAAAATTAGGATAATAAAATATGGCGGTAAATCGTATACGCAGATCTATTATAGAGTTTTTATGTTTGTGTTGTGATGTGCCGATGATAAGGTAAATATTGAACAATGAGAACAAAAATATTATCAAATACTACCTTTACGGAGGTTGGGCTAAATACAATTCCAAGCTTAAGATGGAGGTGAGAATTTTCTGTTTTAATGTAAAATTATTGTCCGGGAACTTAGGCTGCTTTGCTTGAAAATAAATCACCAATTTTATGTGTTAATACATAAAATTGGTGATTTATTTTCAACGTTTTTTACGTGATGTGCTGTCAATAGTAAAAAAAAATTGCTCAAACAAAAGCACAGATAAAATTCCTCCAGCATTCTTTTCAAAACATCCTCATATTACCTACTTACGTGCTCAAACGCGGAACAGTAGATGCACAGTTATCCGCCCACTGCAGTTTTTATCGACGCAATATTTATTGCGGAACTGAACATAAGAAGAAAACACGAATCTCGATATACGAGTATGTATGGGTATAATACATTGGAATCGGACCTAAATTTTGTACGCGAGCCACGCCCACAGTGCACTATTGAAATTGTGAATTTGTGATGGAATTTCGCATCTGTGCACTGTGGGCACAATGAGTTTCCTGTTCGGATTACTAGATCCGTATCTTGTCGCCTCGGGCTACGGTGCCTTTACACAATTTACTTTATATCTTTGCAAGTGCGGTGATTGATGATTCGCTACCGAATTGCGACCATTGTTATTAGGCCTATTGTGCTAAATGAGTTTGAAATAACAATGTGTGTACAATGAGGTTCCGATAAGGATCGCTAGGATGTCAATCACAGGTTATTTGTGTTATTGTTTTCTTGGAGAGACAATTTACCGTTGAACTGACAGATTAAAATGCTAGTAAGTCGTTATTTTTTGATGTCCCACTGATGGGCACGGTAAAAATGTAACTGCCCATAAGTATTCAGAATGGAACCTTTATTAAAATACATGCAGTCATAAGTTACGTGAATATGACATGACATCTAAAATTAAAAATCTCAAAGAACAATTCTGGATGAAAATTCCAAACCATTTCAAACGTATCACTTCTCGAAACATCTAATAACACCAATTAATATTAAAAATTTAAAGCGCAAAAGAATTCCTTCGGTATTCTGACAGTTTCTGAACGAAATACCGACCACCCTGATTCGTTCCGCTCTCGAAATAGATCCTCAAAACTTCACAGTCTAATTATGAAAAATAAGACATAGTTTACAATTCTCTTAGTTAACACGTGCTCAATTTTTTCTCCAAAATTCCTCCAAAAATTAATTTCGGACGAAATAGTCGCGCAAAAAATACTAATTGCTTTTTGTATCGAACGTCATTGGTTTTTGCGTTTGTATGTCTGTCTGTCTCGCAGCAAATGTGGGCTTTGTCAAGGAAAAGTGTCAAATTACGTGGCACGAGATGGGAGATAAACATTAGGGCTGCCACTAGTGTGCGTTATTCCAGAAATAAAATATAAATATTGAGATTTCGACAATTTCGTTTTGGTTCTTAACGACAGACTTTTAAAGTAACATTGAAATCTCAAAACGCTTGAAAATACAATCAAAAACAATCTGAAGCATTAACATAACCACGACTTTACCAAATGAAGTAACGTTTAAAAGTACAGCAAAATACTTATTTACAGCGCATACATATAAAACTCAAAAGATATAAATTATCGCTAAACCTTTTTCACTCACCCATTAATTTATTAAATAACGATATAATTAAATTAAATTTATTTAACAACCCTGTACCCCTAAACTGGCATCTTACTTTTTGCGCGCACCCATTTTACTTTTTCGGAAAGATTTTGCTGCAGATAATAATTTCTACCGAATACCACAACATCATAAACGCAACATCCTTGTTTATAGAGATTGCACCTTATTTTTCTAGCATTAGAGTTTCTTTCAGATTGATTGGGTGGGTGAGTTGTGTTGCTTTATGTATGTGAAGTAGTGCCAATGAAATAGGCAACTAAACGAATAGGAGCGGTAGATAAAACGGCGACAAGTTGGAGAAATATTTTGGAAATATTTGTAAGTGAGGCCGGGGACCGCCCGGGGGCGGGCGAGGCAGGGCGCACTACACACCGGAATTCATCCTTCATGAATATGATGAACTTGAAGATTTTCTGGAAACCACAAAAAAACGATTCACTTTGTAAACGCCGTTTTGTCGGGTTAGGTACATTAGCGCTAGATATTTTTGAGGTATCTAGTGGTTATGTGAGCTATAAGTCCACTTGTAATGTTACTTTGAAATGTCATAAAAGTACTGATGATAACGAAGCATACGTACTGATGGTCACTATTGCATTTTATCCGAATTTACGAATACAATTTTGAAACTAAAACTACATTTCCTAGACAATATAAATCTAATAACTAACCAATTTAATTGAGTAACATCCCTTCTAATTACATTGTAAATAATAGGTAATACCCCCACATTACGGTAAAAAACCTTTATTAAGACATCTTACAAAAACCTAATTATAGATTATAAATCGCAGAGCCGAGTAAGAAACGCAACTACAACCAGTAAAAAGTCGTCCCACGAAAAAACATAATTGAATGAGAAAACCATCGGAGCGTCGCGTGATGTCTTAAACTTATAAGCAAATAATTACAACATATACAGTAAAAAAATTATAAAACGTACGAAGCAACAAAACTTAAAGATTATTTCATCAAAAGAACGACAACAGATGAAACGACGAAACATGTTTTATATAGTAGGTACAGTAATATTTGAAATTAATTCAGGCGGAAATTTCGCAATGGTCGTACAAAACGGGAAGGTTTTCTTAAGGTTGGTATTGTATTGACAGTTAGTAGAATGTCTCATTGTAACGTGACACCGAAGAGATGGTGTCCGCGAGATAAGCAAGGATTTAGGACGCGCCGGAGCGGCGGCTGTGGCAGATTTACACCGCGGATCTATGAACTATTGTTTGGTTTAATGTTTGTGTTACATATTGAGGTGATGTACTGATTATTACATAAGTTCATGAGATATCACAAAATTAAAACATTATGTAACGGATGATGATCGTAAAATACGATTCAAATCAGTTATGCTTCATTCATTTCTTTATAACCTACAGGAATAGTCTAGTCAAAAATTCCTTATCGAACGATATCGGACATTAGTGGACTTTCTTCCTACGTAAGATGGAGATGTATGTTCCACCCTTCTCTATACCAAGGCCCACGCCAACGTGGTGCCAACTACCGCGATCCCAGGCATTAGATCGAACCTTTTTTTTTGTTTCGTTCTGGGAAAATGCTTTACGCAACCCCTTCAACTCGGAGGAGTATGTGGGACTCTCCGGGAGCTAGAAGGTCCCCGTATACCCTCTAAAACCCTACGTCACGCCCGCATCGCTTCTGTGGAGAGGGAAACTGGTAATGCCTGTACCCAGACCCTCTCCAGCTCTTAGAACGAACCTAACCTAACCTTCATGTCCTTTAATAACAATAAACCAACACAACCAACCAAAAAAGCCATCACCTAACAGAGCCTACACATTACCCCCACATATTTGCACAATACTATAATCTCGTCACGCTACACTTGACACCAATAAGGCCACCATTGATCGAGGATTACCACCAAGATGCTTATCAATATTTCCTTCACAAATATTTACCTTTTACTTTATAAAGATACATGTGTCGAACATCCTATGACAATGACAAAATATTTGTATAGATACATAATCTGAGTATTGTGTAACGAATGTACGCAAAATTTTGCATGACATTCCATTTTTGAGAGATTAATGAAAAAAGAGATGGGATAATGCAAGATAGGGAATCAATTTTATGTTGTTATATAAACAGGAGGAAGAAGATTTCTTGGAAGAAAAATACGAACACAATATCCACTCAATATGAATCTTTGTAGACTTTCAGACTTAGTAACAACTTCTGGTAAAGTTTGTTAACCTTACCTTATTTCTTTCCTGTCAGATAAATTAATAATAACTCTTTTATTTCAATTATTTCGATCAATATATAATTTTGTCTTTACTTGTTTATCTGTTACTGTAATTAATGTCACTATAATACAAATAACAAAACAAACTTAACGCTCATAAATAAACTTAAAAACAACAAAAAAGAATTTTATTCCACAGCCCAATAAACTAGAAAGAAACAAAATAGCCCACACAGATACAATTAAACAGGTCTCAATAAAAACTGGTGTATCGGGACCAGTTTTAATGCAATATAACCAAATCCCTAGTTCAGTGGAGCAGAAAGCTCAAAGATAAGCAGTCTTCAAAGATAAGTGGGGAACCGAACTGGTGATCAGGCGATGAGATAAGCAATCATCAATGATCTTATGGCTCTGCCCTCGCCTTGAGTGTAACCAACACCACTGATATAGATTTGAGATAATTGAAAAAAATGGACCAAGGAGGTCTCATTTGTTTGTGTTTTTGTTACCCAAAGTCTCAAAGCATTCAATGTAATAGGCTCAATTTGAAAGATAGGTTGTACGGACTGATTTTTCCATTGATCACCAAATTTCTCCCTTAAATTTATGATTAAACATAATTATAACAAATTCGACATCTATCTCCTAAACCAAGGAATTAATGGCACTAAATTAGTTAGAATAACAAAATTCCCCTCCATCTCACTAACCAATTAAAAACCTATTCACATCAGCTTAATTTAAAAACAAAACCGAAAGCAATCATGTTTTATTAATAGATCCTGTTACAAAAACAAAACGCACCCCTGGGGGCCTGCCACCACGTACAAAAATAACATTACAGTTGTGAAAGAGAGATGCCACTCTACGCCATGTCTAGTGCTATCACGCTTCCACGACTGCAATAATATTACTTTAAGGTCTGGTGATGAGGGAAAAGGGAAACAGGAGATCACGGGATATTCAATCAAATTAGAATGAACGCAGTAAAGATCTGTCATCGTCGTGTTGAACATTCCCTGTGCCTATATCCAAGGATAATATATCACGGGGTAACGACAGGAAACCAGGGTTAGGAGATCGGGATCGGAGGTGTCAGTGATGTCTTGACATATGACTTCGCGGTAAGAGATGGTTGGATCTGTAATGTGTATGTATTAGGCTGTTGGCAGTATTTAATAATAAATTAGCAATGCCTAATTTGAAATACTCTGATCGAATCCAGCGAGCTCGATACATATTTAAGACATGTGAAGGTGATATAATTATCCTACTTACCTCTGTAAGTTCCTACTTATAAATGAAATTAAATCAATATAACAGGTTAAAATGAAGATGTTCAAAGTGGTTTGAAGTCATTAATCAATTATCCACCACGGTCTTATCCATATCGATCTAAATTAAAATGGCACGAAATTTAAAAAAATGAAAATAATTATAAAATAGCACTTTGAATCGATGTCAAAAACAATTTAGTTGCTCTACGACTTATTTAATTTCCTCAAACCATTTCAAGTTTCAGTATATCTTACTCGTTATCATAGGTGTGTAAAAGGTCAATTAAGTAACCTGCAAGTGTCACAGCAATATCGACATGAAACGAGACAAGCCACACCCTTACCACGTGCAGTTCTAACTCAAGTAAGTTCTAACGTATGGTTCAAAGATCACTATCAATTAACCGAGCGATTGGAACAATTGCCTAGAGTTAGCTCAATATACTGTATATTACAGCACTGGTACTTACAGATTGAAATTATTAGTTTGATTTGCAAAAATGGATTTTATAGTTTGGGAGATAGAGTTGGGTTTGGTTATGTGAGTGGGATAATTATTGCTGAAGTGTTTTTAAGCGAAAATAGCATGACCTATTTGTGGATTCGTCTTAAAGTGATGATTCAGGATGTCGTGTGATAAGCGCATATTGGTACAAGACAATTTGCTGATAAAAAAAGCTTCTGTTATATAATTAACAGTCGCTTTTATGGTTCTAATAACAAAATACGATTCATATTAAAGTCGTAAGAATTGCTCACAAAAAAAAATCTACCAAAATGTTATCAAAATTTAGATCAAAACCAGTAGCAGTTCAAAGGGTGAATTAAGTCTCAATATTGATGTACTTTATACTCTTATTTCATTTCAACATCTTTATACAATAGTTCTATCAACCTCATCATCATCATCATTCCCCTGCCCTTATCCCAATTTTTACTTGGGGTCGGCGCAGCATGTCTTCTTCTTCCATGCATTCTATCAACCTGCTATAATTTTTCTTGGATATCATTATTGAGTATAATAGTATTGATATCATTACTATGCTGCTGTCCTTATACCAGAAATAGCCAACAAATAGCAAACAATTTACCCATTACGCAAACTGAACCTCACAGAGCCGAAACAATCCGAACTTCCCCGACAAAATCCGAGTCTTAAAGTAGGTACCTCAATTAATTCTAAATGTCGAAGGTAAATAACGATGTCTCGTTGTGTAAAGGTTATTAGGAGTATTTGTCACGGCACCCGCGGGTTTACGACACGCTGTCACGCAGCTTGAGGCCGTTCGAGGCCGTGTACTGAGGCGAGTACTCGATACTAATGTAGGTAATGCTGTTATTGTTTACTTTGAAGGTGTGTTTGTAAGTGAATGTTAAACTTTTGTTGTTGTGCATGTTATGAACAGTAGTTTGGAGTTTCGGAATTTGTATCAAGCAACATTATGTTCAATAACGTAGATCATTTGTGGTTTTGCTTTTCTTGCCTTTGCGTGTCCTGTGATACATCAGACTCTTTGACACATGACGGTTCCTGAAAAAATAAATCTATTATATTATCTATTACAATAAATAACGCTTGCAAGTGTTACATGCTCTATATTTGTATCTCTTTTTACTTAAACTGCGATAACAGTCAAATATTACTGTGCTATCGGAGTTTAAGCATTAATAACCAATTTTTTAAACTTAAACGCAAAACAGTTATCAAACTAAGTTATTCAATATCCATAATCCGTACACCTCTATTGTCTACTTCTATAGCATAAACAAAAAGCAACGCCAGTCTAAACAAAAACAGTTGATTGTCGAACCACGTGCCGATGGTGAGATAAGATTGTCCCGCGGTTGCGCTCGCTGGAATGCATTACAATACCCTTTTTACTACAATATAATCACCTAGAATGCTGCTACGAATATTTAAACAATAGACGGTTTTTTGGGAAGCACGCGTTCATTTGTTTTAGCATTTTCGTGAAACAACAATAGCATGTTAATATGACAATGGTTTGGGATTTGGTACACACGTTTTTTGTGTGTAATTGTTATGATTTAATTATCTGGTTTAATTAGTAGTGTGTTATTAAGGGTTATTTATGTCTTTTGCAGGTTATGAAGAAAATTGGTGTTGCAAATAAGTAGAGATATTGTGAGCTCACACAATGTGTAAAACAAATTCGAAATTACGTTAGATCTTTCGCTTCTAATCTGTAACTGGATAATGTTTTTTTATGCTGTTACATCACAGCTGCTGAGATTTAAATAATAATTCAGAACAAGACCAGTCTATCATTAATGCAAGAAAATACATTACATTTGAGTCTCCTTGGTATTTCCCTTAATTTAAACAAACCTGTATCTACCTCCCTATCTAAAAAAAATCCTTAATAATTTATTTATTTTCAAACAATTCTAACTAAAATCGAAGCTTATCACCGCTTAACGACGCTCCTGAAATCAAAATATTCTAACACGCTATATCTAAAAGCATTATCGTGGTTCAAAAAACGTCTGTAAAAAACAGTGAGGAACCCCGGACCCTGGCATTATCTCTGAACACCGAAGTCATTTTAGCTATAATAAGATAACATTAAGGGAAGAATGGACTGTGGTGCTCAAACTTATATAACATTGAAGTACAGTGAGATGTTATAAGAAATTGAATACAAATAACTCGGTTTTTTATTTATTTTAGTAAGCAACTAATATTTTTAAATTAGAAATTTAACATTTTTTTTTCAAGAAGTATTTTAATTAGTTATTAAAAATCTTAAAAAATCCCTAACTTAAGGAACTCACCTTTCTCAAATATGTAAACATTATTATAAATACTATCCCATAGAAGAATTTTTACAGACCCCCTCGATATTCCTCTCTATTATTTACCTACTCGTACCTCTATCCCAATATATTTCCAATTAACGACCCTAAAACTTTGAGAGCCGCCCTCAAAAGCTCGTGTCAGCGGACCTGTCGCTCTCGACTCCACAGAAACAGGTATTAGTTTTTTCTTTTACGTTTTTGCCATCGCGCACGTGTGCGCAGCCCCTTAATTACCGACGCATACTATAAACAGATCTTTACGCTCCCTTAAATAAATCTTCGAGATTTTTTTTCAATTTTTTCCAATTTTGTGCTTTTTTTCCCCGTTGTTTTCTTAGGCCCGTAATTTCGGGGCACAGTTTTTGGTTTACCGAAGTTGAACAACGCTAGGGACCGCTTCTAGATGATCGATTATGACTCTTTGTTTTTACAGGTTTATCGGTAAATCGATTTTTGTGTTTATAAAGGTTGCTTGACGGATGTTTGAGTGAGTTTCGGAGTTGATTTTGTTGGGGTACAAGTTCAAAGTTTTTGTGTCTAACAGTAATGACTTTGACATACTTTAAGCGTCATTTGTTTCTACTTTAATTATGTAAATTTTGTCTACACTAATAAAAAGATAAATTCGTCAAATAAATCTCCTATCTAAGCTTTAACAAAAATAAATGTTACGTCTTAGAAGATTACGAACGCAACCTTAGGACCCTTGATAAGGGTATATTTTGTGGCCTCCCTCGATCCGAGATAACTCGGCCCTTTCCCTTTCTGGTTTTATTGTAGTGTTAAACGATATTTTATTATCAACCCGATAAAATTCCTCCACGGGGACACCAAGTATTTATCTTTGGAAATCTTTTTTTATTCGGCACTTTATCACTATTATTTAGAGGCATGATAAAATGCTAAAATATGTCTAAAGTTTGTATTTTATTACGGCAATGTAAAAAGATTAGGATATTATATGTATAATCCTAATCAAACAAGAATTTTATCCTGGAAAAGCTTTACCAAGGATGATGTAAACAAAACAAAATTTTGTACAAACCTATGTAGCTATGTGAGTTACCTTTTAAGCAATGCAAAAATACTCATATTTGAGATTTTTTCTAATGATTATTAAACTGAATCGAAAAGTCATTGTACCTATGTTACCGACACATTCAAAGCGATTATCCGCAAATAAAATAAACTTGTTAAATAACACGACTCTTAACTCCAAATAGATAATAAACTACACGTTATGACAAGTTGATTGCAAAAGTTTTAACGACGATAAAAGTACACCTTTAGAAACAAATTTAATTTGAACGCGTAAAACTAAATTAAAATTTAACCAAGCAATTTTAGGTCTAAGTGCCAATACTTTACGATTTAATTATGGGTAATTAAAGAGCAGAACGATCGTTAAATTTTGTAAATAGTAAAAACTAATGATGGGCAATAAGTGAGATTCCGGACGAATGTTTCTCGAAGATAATTTCTTTGGACCGCACGGGCGGCTCACAGTTTAATGCCGTAATTTACCATCATTAAGACAAATCAAGCTGAGTGATGCCAATCACCGTAAATAAGGTGTTCCGGACTTACATTAGCGCAAAAAGGTGTTACACGCTGAGGGTCTACCACCACCCCTTAAAGTAGGATAATAAAAGAGAGACGGCGCTCTACGCCATGTATATCTTTGTCTCTCTTCCACAACTGCGATATCCTCACGTTACGTGTTGATGGTAGGCCCCCAGAACTGAAACTCGTTTGTATATTAAAAACTCATATGAACGACCGAAGGGTTAAGTGTATCATTTACACTAAAAACATCGTTTAAGGACACGTAATTGGTATCCCTTGTGAAAGGAACAGTCCTAAATATTGGGCAGCAGTACTGCAAATGAAGGGCCTGGTATATAATCACATTTAAAGTTATAAGTGACTTCATTCTTGCTGGCAACTATCTGAATGATATGAAATTAACTTTATACAATATTAACTAAATTAAGCAGCATATGCTGACAATATTAGTGTATCTAGAATGTTTAGTCAAAATTTGAGCAAAGATTTTCTCTTTATTTCGATTCTGGCATGTATCGTTTATTATCTTATCTTCGCTATAATTACTACTACTAGTATTCATGCAAATCAAAAAATGAAGAGCTCGCTTACAAATGCAGTTTTCAAAAAAATCTAAGCCAAGAAAATATTATGACAAATAGGTATACCTACGTTGTCAAAATACGCTAAAGGTGCGTATTTTGACAACGTAGGTATACCTATTTGATAAAGATTTAATTGCTAAAGAATCCTTGTTTACGATCACGATTACATAATCATCTCAAGCTTGAAAATGACGATAAAAACAGCACATAATTGTGAAAAATAATGAAAGCATTAAAGACGCTCAGGTGAGAACAACACCATAAAAACTCCATTAGCAGACAAGATATAAGTTTTAAAGGTATTTATAGCAAATAATTCTTAAATCGTCAATAGCTATTAAGGTGTCATAAAGATATGCGGGGTTTACAGGATGAGCCAAAATTTTAGGAAGAAATTAAATTAGTTCTTTTTGTTAACGCCCATAGCAATATTCTGAAGGATGACTCATCAGCGTAGAATGTCGGTTAAGTGGCGAACTGAAGTATTTTCTATATCTGATCCTAATTTCTTCATGTCGCAATAATGCGACAATTTAAAATAGAGAAAAACATTTTAAACGTCAGGAAATCCTTTGACATTTTCTCTTCATCTACCTCTACCATCTACATTAGAAATTGACTCACCAACGATCCACTAAAAACAAGCATCCTGTATGTAAAGGCAATTTAAATTTTCACTGAAACGAATCTAAGTAAATTGCGGCAAAAAGGGTTTATTGATTGTTTTAAGGAACTTGTTTTATAAACGGCTACCGGGCACAGTTACGCCAATCATAATAATTATGGATATTTGCGGTAAGTGTTATTTTGGTACATACACGGATCGATGGGTATGTTTTAGGTATAAAGTTTACTCCACTGCATAGCACAGACAACATTACGCTCATTATTTGAGGCACTTTCCATTTTCTATTTTCATTTTTCAATCACCCTATTCCTGTAATATTTCAAACATTTCATCCGCCAGAATTTAAGCCACATCCAAAATAAATTTGATACCCACCTCGCAATTTCAGCAAACTGTTTAATTCACGACGTCAAATTACAATATACTTTGTAACGAAAATTACCCCAACAACGAAACAAATTGTTTCTTAATTGCCGTAATCGGAACTTTTAACCGATTGATTGCCGCCTTACCGGGGCTGCACGGAGGGTTAAATTACCGTCCCTTCATAACAAGAGGGTTAATTTTTACTGATTCACGCGCCCTTCCATTGACGTGTTAATTCCGTAATAAATAACATAGTGGTAAAACGTTGTTATGCCTCATTCTTATAATGAAGCATCGAAAATAATTTTCTTTTCATAAAATTGAGGGTTGTTAATGAAGGAATAGGGTTATTGGATCTCTTTTGATTTTTGGAAGGGTTTAAAGAGGATTTAGGGGTTGAACCTATTTGTAATCAATTTATACACCGTGACTTTTAGGTCGTTTTAAAAAAGCAGCCCAGTTCATGTATCCAATGACTAGTAAACGTTTATAATAAAAAAATATGTTTTTTTTAAGATTTGAATGAATAAAAATATTATTCATTATTATGACACAAGGCAGTTTTACGAACACTCTGTAGTGAGCGCGGTCCGAACCTTGTGCCAAAGGGGCCGCGCGGGCGGCGCGGCGGCGTCTTATCACAGGTCATTCACCTTAGCGTAAAACAGCTGTCTTACTATTGCAATCATAATGTTCGCAGTAAGTATGTAGCATGTATCTTCAACAGTTTGATACGTAAACATTTTTAACAGGATGTTTCATATTTCCAATGTATTATTTATTTTTTTCATGCATATTATTTTAATTAATGATAAAAAAAATATATTCGCGCCTAGAGGTATTTTATGACGGATACATTGTGTGGACGACTTTTTTAAAACGACCTAAAAATCACGGTGTATAAAAATAAACTATTTATCTTAAGTTCATCAATGTAATACTGTATTGACGGTTAATTAAGCCTCGCGCGTTCTTTTTGCTAGTGTGAGATATAATGCAGTTGGAATCAGCCTCTGTCTTCAATCTTCACGTTGACTGGCATGTATCTATTCGACCGGCAATCCTGTCCCTCAAACGACATCCAATGCATGAGACAAGGACGTCGAAAATATAATTATACATATTACTTTGAAGATATAAACTTTGAAAACAGTTTAATATTAAGCACGACATACCACGGCGTACGCAATGCGCATACCACATACTTAATTACAAAGACTACATTATCTCTATCCAGAATCGACCACCGAAGTCGTCTGATTACCTATTAAGATAGAAATCTTTCTCGTACAAAGTATTCAAGGCTAATTCAGTTAATTTTGTAAAGAAACAAGAAAGAAGCCCTTCATAGATAGATTCCTTATAAAGACGCTAACGACCGTAATTACTTCTAATTTTATTGAAAGGCGGCTTTCGATAAAAAGGAGGCGCCTCTAAACTGCTACTAATAAAATCCTGCTAAAATATTTACAAGCTACGCGTAAACATTTCTTAATTGAACATCCATCGAAGAGTTTGTTTCAGAATCTCCAAGCCATCCGTAAGAAAACAATCAATGAATAAAGCAGTGATGATAATGTTGGTTACAGTAGTAAATGTTTCAGTGCAATGCAATTATAAGGTAATGAACCTTAGTTTAGATGAGTTTACAACTACGTTAGTTTATTTTTAATGGTATACGACAACCATTAAAAATAAACTACACGCCATAGCACTTTATCCTTCAGTTAGTGCTCATTTTCTGTCGTTACATACCTTTTACTTTATTTAAACTCCGACTTGAATGTGTGATTACTGTCATAAATTTGACACGCACACGTTTCTTTTTACAAGCAATTTAGTCCTTCGAATCATGGTAATGTCATGTATTTATATTTAAAATAAACCTATAATATGGTTCAAAAAACAGATTTCTGACATGCTTAGATGCAATTAGCTCTTTAAAATTGCCAAGTGTATTTTTAAGTAGAACGACTGCCTATCAGATCTCATCCCCACCTACTACTTTATTCCTGGCTGTAAGAATTTGCTGGCCTTGATGACTGATGACAGTCGTTATTATGAAGAAATATTAACTATGGTAAAATGAACTCCGATGTAACGACGGCTATCACTACTGAAATAAACTTACTATGCCCAGTTTAAGCGAGATGGCGCACTATACGGCGCGAGAGCGGCATTTCATTTCCACACCCGCATTATTATTTTAAGCGGTGTTGTTAAACTCTCTGGTACCACAGTAAAAACTAAAAATACTGCATGCAGTGTAATGCGCCCTCTATTACAATTCCAATAGTCCAGTTATAGGACAGTCATGGTAGAGGTTTGAACTAAATACTTTTAGGTAAGTTTACGAAGTGGTTTTAAGGAATATAGCGAAGTTTATGCTCCTATTGTTGAATGCTCTACTTAACCGTTTTGGGTACAAGAATTTCGATTACAACATTTCCCAATGCAAGCGTTTACATTATGAGTATTGCTTTAAATAATGGGTACAATACCTAGTCATTTTAGACAGACGTTGAAACGGTCCAAATAAAGCAATCTATTTTGTTGGGCTTAAGACATTTTGCCTAAATTGGTCCACTTAATTATCAGTGCAATTAAATGTTAACAATAATTATTACGAATTCTATTTGATTTACGCAAACTATCTCAACTACAACACTTTATCCCAAACTGCAGTCTTCGACGACAATTTGTAGTAGGTACTCGAGTCGTTGGTTTAAGACAAAAAATCCAACACAAATTAAATGAATCCGTAGACATTCGTTGTTAATATGTAGCAATATTCTCTCGATATAGACTGCAGCGTTATTGCCTTTTTATCGTTTTATAATCATCGTCTTCGTCATTAGTAAGTTTTTTATCCACACTTGGGACTTGTAAACGTATATACGAATACAGCCTTCAATCTGTCTAACAGCTACTCTTTTTCTTTTTAATAAGCCTCGCGGTTGATTGATACCACATGCATGTAAAGTACTGGCCGGATAGTTTTTATTTTAAATCCATAAATTAATACGAAAGAAAAAGTTTTTAGTTCAATACTCAAAGGTATAACTTTATTTTATTTTATTTGTTCTTGTTTTAAAATGACGTTTTTGTAATGAAATTGCGGGGTGGTCCTGCCCGAGATGATTCAATTTAGATGTTAATAATGTTCTCAAGTTAATGTAAAAGCAAACACCTGGATTGTTTTTATTTGGATCATCATCATCACGCCGACATTTGTCAAAATTTTAATAAATTTACTTATGTGGATGTCATCTGAAGAAATGCGAGTGAGTCAACCATTGGTGATAAATCATTATAATGAATCCGCCTCACGAATATCCAATTGTCTTGCGAACAATAATATTATATCTCAATTCACAAACAAAATAATTATATTGATAAAGTCCACTATATACGCCTAAACATTGACTCTACCTTTTAGACTGCTCTTGGTATAAGTTTATAGATCTACCTAAAAAAACATGCAATAGGTACTTATCCACCATTAAAAAATAAGCTATAATAGCAACCACAACCACAGCAATTAATAACAAACTCTTTTTATCCCACAAACCAATACCTAATAGCTACAATCAAAGAGCCACCGATAGTTTTTCCTTCACGCATTTCGCTTGAGCGTCGATGTTTTCTGCTATTATATAATAAAGTGGACATTGGCCGCTGCTAATCTGTCGGTCGGTCTGTCTGTCTAATGGTCTGGCTCGCGACAACTATTACACACAATTACCGACTACGTGGGGGCTGTGGCTCAAGACTGAGTTTGGAGCGTTTCTGTGAGAGCGATTCAACTTAGTGAAATAATAAAGGTAGGAATTCGCAAACTTGTAATTAATATTGTATATCAAATATCATGAATAAATAAAATTGTTATTTATAAAAGTCTTTTTTTATTTACATTTGCCGGTTTTAATATAATTGGTATGCAATCGATAATTTCGCCGTGTTACTTACCGCCGAAATAGCTCAGTTGGGAGAGCGTTAGACTGAAGATCTAAAGGTCCCTGGTTCAATCCCTGGTTTCGGCAAAAAACTTTTTGCGTTTTCTGTATTTCCATGTATCTTTTAATTTTATATTTTTCTGTATGTTTTAGGGAAAGAAAGTTGTAGAGTAATATTGAAAGCCGAAATAGCTCAGTTGGGAGAGCGTTAGACTGAAGATCTAAAGGTCCCCGGTTCAATCCCGGGTTTCGGCAATAACACATTTTTTTAGATATATCTTTTTTACCTTTCAATTTGTGAGAATAACCAGTAACAGGTTATTTACACAACGTTAGTCAACCTTATAAAGTTTTCCCTGTGATAAAAGTTGCCAATAACACTCACGAGAGGTCGCGACAGGCAAATATATTACTGAAATGCATTTTATGGGATAACTACATAACAAGTGATCTTTAATCTGAATAAGTAAAAAATACTTAGCCATCGCTGAATTAATTTGCTATATTTATCTCTCAAAACAGTCATTTTATCTTAATACGCGACACACACTAGAACTCATATTATAATCATACATACATACCCTTTATCTCAACAATTTTAAACAAGTCACGAGCTTATAAAACTACTCGACTAATATCTCCAAATTGAGAGTACAGACAAACAGACAAACTGTATTCATTAAACAATGTTGTTACGCAAGTGGATAGCGGTGACCGCGGCTAATTCGTCGCTCCGTGTCCTGCGACAGCTATTAGCCACAATTATAGCGGCGTGTGCGCATGTCGGTAAGGCATGAGCGATAGACGGGTTAAAGGAGGTTTGCTTTTTTTTATTTTATAATAATAATATTCCACGCCATCTAGTGTCAAACTAAGTAGAGCTTGTAATTTGAGTATTGTAGGTAGCTTGTGTGAGGTTAAGTATGGAAATTAATATTGATGTTTCTGAATCAATAATTAATATTCAAGTACGGTACAATACATAACGCACACATTTTTTAATCTAATTCAAATACGAGTTGTTACTTTAGTAGATTACATTTAGAATCATTATTCTGTCATACAACTTTCTTATACTTTTTCTTGAAACTGAAACAAAAACAGGTCAAAGAATATAACTCTTTATTTACACAAAAAACATGTAAATCCATACTGTTTTAAAACAAATTAGAATAGGGTCACCAAAGTAAAGTTCTCATAAACCGCTCTCCATTGATACCTTGCATCGTATTGTTTAAAGCAACAACAAATTGCTGGAATTAACCGTCCGTTGCACTTAACTATTTATTTATAGCCTGTTTCATTGCTTGTTGTAGCCGCCGGCTAATGGTAGCAAATGATTTGACTTTAACAATCACTACTCTAATTTTATGTAAGTGATACCTTATTTAGGAGTTTCACTTTTATTAATGTTTTTAATGTTGGTTACACTCACGAATGTTAGAAATTAAGTTATTACTTTTCTGACCAGTTTAATAGTATGATAGACTAGTGGTAAACCTGCAGGACTGCAAAGTCAAAGGTCTCGAGTTCGATCTCCAGGCCCGCATCGAATTTTCAAATGTTGCGATCGTTTTAGAAACGAACTTGTCCCGGGTAGTGTCTTAGTAACTCCAGCCACTGTACCTAGTAAATAATCCAGATTTTCTTTTTTTATAACATCGTAATCAGATTTTATAATCACAGATTACAAAAGATTCGATTACCCTTCCTCTATTATGTAAATTAGTATATCACTTTCGTTTTACATTACTTCATCAACATGCTGATTAACAATTAATAGTTAATTAACTCATAAAATACAATAAAACAGTGTAAGAACAAAACACTTTCGATAGGCTCCGCCATCATATTACAAGTCGATTAAAACTGGTGAAAATCAGATTCCATTTATGATTTAGAATAAAACTAATTACATTACGACATGGTCAGAAAATCTACCACCAACTTTCAAAGTGAAACTGTTGTAGTTTTTAAAGTGAGATATAGCTCTACACAGTGTAGAGCGTCGTCTCTTTTCCACAACTGCAGCAGTCTAATCGTAAGTGTTTATGGTAGAGGTCAAGTCTATAATTCAATAAAAAACATCGCGTTACCCGCCTGCATAACAATTAAGGGTAATTTCTATAAATCTGAATAGAAAACGACAAGTATAGCCAGTAAAGAGGTTAGATTTTTATTGTAACGTCAAAACGGAGCGCGTCGAATCCTTAATGAATACTTCAAAGTATTAACGATCCTTTTTTACCGAATATCGTTATTAAAGTTTATTCCCGAGTACGACTCCCCGGCTATTAAGCATTACTCCCGAACTCATCTTCGAATGTAAGGCTAGGTCGCGCTGCCAGCGAGTTAATTTAGATTACTAATACCTAATTATTATAAAACAAAATTCAAAAATTTTATGTTCCGTATCTTTGGAAATACTTTACGAATTACTTGAAATCAATTTGTAGTTATAAATCTTAGTATTACCAAACTTGGTCACTATGTAAAACCAAACAACACCATGCATTTTTCATACCAAATACATTCTCTTATACTGGACTATGATGGTTGTAATATTTTACTTTTTTACTAGCAAGTCAAAACCCAGTAGGGAAGTCTTTACCTAAAGCTTATCATAATTAATCGCTTACAATCGTACCACGTCTCTAACGAGAGTATCCAAAGTCGACTCCTTATTATCACCTTCCTCCTCCTTCAATCCTTTAATACCGGCCTCCTCATTAGACAGACTCTTACTTTTTACAATAAAAACAAAAATATTATAAAAAGACGAAAAAAAAAAACTTCTTTCTGGCCATACAAAACTCCTTTTACTCAACCTACGCAATAAAGATAGTTACATACAAATAAACGATACAATCTAGAATATGTATTTTTTTATTGATTAATTAAATCTTAATTGCTTAGCATTCAGTCATATTTTTATACTAACCGGAAGACTAAAAATGCATATTTATTTGAGGCATTTCCTTGAATTTTGTTGTCATATGATTTTATCTAGATATAATATCTAGATACGCTGGACTACCTACTTGTTTTTAGTACACTCGTAAAATAAAACAGTATCGTTTTTCCACCGTATACCTAAAGCAAATAAAGAATATTTTTCTCAATTATTTAACCTGTAATCGTTCTGGTTTTTCTCCAATTTCAATACCAATATAAAACGCATAATCAATTTATTAATCACAAGGGTCAGGATCAGGTTCACGCAAAAACATCGTAATTTTTTCATCCAATTTGAAATCAGTTTTCCTGCGATTCACTTAATTGTTCGACGACCCCTCAATTTACCACCCCCAAATACTTTGATACAGTACCAAACTATTATGATCCCAATTTAAAAGACAGCACACGACTGAGACCTTTGACGTGTCGGAATAGAGTTTAATTTTGTGAATCACGTTTTTTTGGACGGTAAAGTTAACTTTGTACAAAATCTCATAGAGTGTGGTGATGCAACAAGTGTAGAAGCCAACAAAAGCTGCGATTAGGGGTGATTTATACATTCTTTTATTTTCCACCCCCAAGTTTTGTTCAAGTGATACGGTAACTGAAATTCCCACGCGGAGAACAGAGGGGTTCTATACACGACGTGCTTTTTTTCTACCTTTGACAGTTGGAAAATTTCATCTCGAAAAAGGTTTTTTGTGACATAAATTAGAATTAGTGATGAGTAGTGTAAAATTGTGGAGTTGGGTGCAATAATACACAGATTACGTTGTTTCGTTTATTTACAAAGGTATATTATAGAATTAAGGTAGTAAAAAATCTAAGTCTGACAGTTTCGATTTGTTAAAGCAAAACCGCTCCAATATAAGAAATATTAACATTTACTACAAACTAGAATAAAAACGTAATAATTTAGTACTTAAGGTTTTTAAGAGCGGTAAAATCGAATTAGAAATCCACAAATAAGGCACACAATTAAAGAAAAGGGTTAACTCAATAACCCTCAAAAAGTAACAGTATTAAATCATCTTATACCATTTTCTTCGTATACAAAGTTATGACAGATTCTAATAAGAAATTATATAAGGCAGAATTTCATAAGGCACTTTTAATAAAACTAAATAACAAATAAAAGTATTTTGCTTAGATCTAAATTTAAATGTAACATAGTATTTTACATATACTACAAAACTACGTATAATTAATATATGACATAATGATTACTCTACACGAAAGTTACATCTTCATAGAAAAAAATCTTGCTAATATTATACAAACATTTTTAAAATTACACAAAATCAAAATTATATAACATAACATTAACGAAAATAACAAACTAGTTATCTCCCAGATTTTCTTCTCGAACTGACCATGGTAACTAAAAATAATACAGCAACACCCAAAATGTTCTATCAGAAATCATACTACCAAAGATAACAATGCAGTGAAATAATTATCCAATTAAGATAAGGGATCGATAAAGTCCGACTTTCATGAGATATCATCAAAATAAGAGCACGTGGAAATACCTTGACGTCATAGTAATGAGGCCATTATTATATTATGATAACGGGGGTAATGCGTCAAGTTTGTTTACAAGAATAATCGGAATTATTCTGAAAAAGATTTAGATTTTATGAATGATGAAAAACATTGCGGATTTTACTTTATTTTGAGTCACTAAAATAAGGCTTGAATGTTTCTCTACGTCTTTGTGGCCATTTTTGCTTACACTTTACAGTACTGCTATCTGAATATATGAGTTTTCTCTAACATACTGTCTAAGTTTTTGTTAAAATTTAGCTCTGAAACTAAATGCAACAATTTTGCTTTTGGGTTTCCTTACTTCAGTTATAAGCTTAACTATTCTTTTCTTACTCGATATACATTACCATTGTGGCTAAAACTCAATTCCTTTACCCACACTATTAATCTCAGCTCAACTAATGTCCAAAACACATTACACAGCAAAAAAAATACTATAACTCCTCGATCCCCACGTCAAAATCTCAGGGTAACAAGTGGAATCATAAACAAGTGAAGTGACAATAGAGGGGTGCGATCATTTTGCGTCTGGTCCCGCGCTCTGACGTCACGCACACTTGTCACGCCGCAGGGCACAATGCACCACTTTTTAAATGACGCAAAGTATCTTCCCTCTATCTATTCTTTTCATCCTTTTGTAAAGGTTTTTGCATCTTCAGAACGTGGGAAACTGGACTGATCAACGGTTCTGGAAAAAAGTGACAAATTTATATACAGGTAATGTTGGAGAACTTCGATTTAGATTTGTTATGCATAGTATTTGAAACATACAAACTAAACTCATGTGAATTACCTTTATTGCTAACAGAGGCAATTCAAATAATCAAGTCAATGATGTATAATTAATAGGCAACAAAACTCCATTTAAGTAATTTATCAGAATCCAACTCGTCCCAATTTGCATCATAAATCTCTAAAGAAATCATCTGAAGCAATCTTTTGATCGGCGTCATAATAATGATAACTTTAACCCCTAACAATATCACCTAATCATCTCAAAATGCTCCTAATAGACATTTAATTATAGAGCCGGTCGAGTTCCACTGACCCCTTTTACACTTGTTTACATCTTCATCCCTTACCCCGCAAACGCGCTGAGCCATCAAAATGGTATGTTTAATTCCAATACCCCATACGATTTATTATAACAAAGCAGAACGGGAACGATCGACCGCTTGCCATCTGTCGTCGTTCCGAATCTCGAATCGCCGAAAAAAAACTCAATGTGCGAGCAACCCTGGGAACCTAGGAACGAGGAGCATTCCCACGAACAACCCCTCAATTTTCAATAACCAAATTAGCCTTTGCGTTACCCTATTTCGGATATGAGGGAGTCGTGAATCTATTCATATCGATAAAAAATATTTCACGTCTCGCTCGCGTCCCCGGTGAATGCATATTTTCGTCCTATTCGAATGCACGTGTTCACCGATCGTATATTTAAACTGCGAGCGTGTGTGTGCGAGAGCCTTCGGATCGTAGCACCTGCCGGCGCGCGCGCACCCCATTGGCTGAGCAACCACTATCACCGCTACACTGATTTCTTTTAAACTTAATTTTTTTGTAATACTCTCTTCGGACATGTTAAGAAAAAATCCTACATGTTTGGACCGGTACGAGCCGAATATTTTGTGTGTAGGTGGCATCTTAACTTTAATAATTCTTTTTGTAAACAAAATGCTAATGAACTTTGACTTGGATGATTCAAATTCCGGATCTAAGATATGGGGTTGCGTGTAAGGTTTACAAATGGTGATGCATGCTTATTCGAATGAACCGCTTTTAAGAGATGATAATGTCGAGATACATTAGAAACGTACAGTTTTAATTAAGCACATTGTGTAAATTAATAGTTCCCGATACCGAGAGTCAGGTGTTATTGGTGTCTCGTGACTTGCGCGTGAGCAGCGCGTGAAGTGTCCGCGCGAGGGGTCGTGTCCCCCTGACTTAATGACCTCGGTGAAGGGATAACAATCGCATTGTATCGGCCACCGCGAGGGGGCAATCAACATGTGTTGTATTTGCCCACAGTTGGGCGTGTGGACGGCACGTGACCGACTTTCCCATGAACCCCTTCACACACTTGTTTGATATGATAATAAGAATCAAATAGGCACATGTGAAAACTACAGACAAGTGGTTCATAATGAATTCATAGTAACACTAAAAATAAACAAGTTGTCGTATAATGATTTATGTATTAACTTTAGTTACGCACTTCAGATAACACTTCATAAACAGATCTTTAGAATACAGTCCATGTTAATAGCTACACTACCTATAGTAAGGTCGTCGAAAAGCAAGACGTAACTACATACAAAACCAATGTACCATTTCAGACATGCAATCGAAATTTATTCATCCCCAAAATCATACATCTCAAAAACTCTTTTATCAACTTTACCAAAATTATGAGAACCTGTCACGAAATACGAAATGCATATCGGGGTATCGAATAAACCACTTGACTCACCCACACACACGAAGGGCGCTTTTCACGTACGCGGCCTTTTGTGCCGGGGGCGGCGCGCGTGGTATAAAAGGCCGGCCGGCCCGAGCAGCCCCACATTCCCGCCTGTGATCTCACTAGCGACACACGCTCTCTACTATTACTATTTATCTATCAAAATCTTCCAACATGTCTTATTACGCCAACAACGAATACATCATCGCGACAAACAACTCAATCAACGAGAACAGATATAACAGTGAAAAGATGAAGAACAGCGGCATCAAGGCGCTGTTAAGGCCTTTGATGAAAATGATCAAGAGAACCACGAAGCGCGTTCCCGCCAAAACTTGCGACACGTGCTTCGAGGAGGAACAGAACTCGAGCAACGAGATGCTCGAGCGCAAGATCTATGAAGAGATGGAGGCGTGCCAGCCCGACGCCGCCTTCCTCGTGTACCAGCAAGACAACACGTGCGACCTTGTGCCAGTGACCCCGGACAACTTCTACGTGCCTGTGCACTTCGCCAGGACTGAAGCCGGCACCTTCTTCTGGACCACCGTCACCAAGACCGAGGCAGACTTCGCAGCGGCGCACTGCTACACCGAGTGCCAAACCGCGGAGCAGCAGTACCCAGTCCTGCAGGACCGCTGGGTGCAGGCCTAAGCACTCACCTCACCCACTTGACAACTATCAGTGTCTTCCGTGAAACCAGTGCCTGCTCCGTTGGTTTCTGCAACCGTCTGTGATCTTAGCTTTAGTTTAGTTCAAGGTGCCATATAGGGATAAGTTAGGTTACGCCTGCTCAATACTCGTGATAACTCCTCGAAAGCTTTAATTGTATTTCAGTAGTGTTGTGATATTTTGAAAATATTTTGTATTGTATAAATTAATGTTAGGAAAAATGTAGTGAGCTTAGTATTGTGATCTTCCTGATGAAGCTTTAATTGTTTTAGGGATTATTTATTAACTTTTACTCGTGTTACGAAGTATAATATACAAATTGAATGATATTTGCAACCTTTTATTCCAACCACCAAACCCTTACACTATAATTACACACAAAGCAAACAACATAAATCACATGGCTATAGAAAACAGTAGCGAAGTAAAACCGCAAGGTTCAGTACTAATAAGACGAGACTAAATCGATAAAACGTTCCGAGCGTTTCGAGCCGGAGCTTATTCTTGGACTTGTACACTGACTTCAAAAAGTGGTCAGACGAGGTCGGCGCGGGCGCTGGCGGCTCGCGCCGGACCCGGGGAGCAACATTTTGTGCGCGCGCGCACGTGCACGCCTCGAGCCACGGCTACTGGCTTTTAATGGTCTCTTTTTTAAACACCGCTGTAGCTCTCTTGTTTTGACCGATTATTTATTTTATACAATTAAGCTCTTACACTTATACTACGCGGACAATTACGTTAATGATGGTCGTAAAACTGATTCTCTATTTCGTTTTGGGGTCACAGATTTAAGCTGACTGTGATAAAACAGTTTCAATGTAAAGACAATGAAAGTTTTGAGTTGTTATTAATAAGGAGCTAATCATTTTCATCTGATTATGAGTTGTGTAGGAATAGATAATAAGCGTGTTTGTCTTATGTGGTGCCCAAAATCCAACGTAGCTAACGTTAACCCAATAAGATTTCCAAAGGCATCTATTGATTACAATTGCATAAAAACAAACGACGATTATAATTGTAGGTTTCAGCGATTTATACAGAAATAGTAGCTACTACAACAAAAAAAACACTTTAAAATGTCAAGTAAGAACCCCAACTTATTTAAATATAAACCAAAATCAAATAAAACAAAAAAGCGGTAATACATGCTATCTATATTGGTGTCCACTGAATATTTGCGATCATTAACGACCAAGGTATCTCGACTGCCTCGATAATGCTCACTCACATACATTATCCATCGCATCAACATAACTACTTTCATTATTCATGTAAAAACGTTCAATTTAATACCAGCACCTTACATAGTAGGTAAGTCGATAATACTAGCCTTCGTACTGTGCCTCCGTCGAAAAAACAACTGAATAAAAAAGGTTTATTTAAACCACCCTGTAGATAAACAAGTTCCAACCTGTAGCAAAAATTGATCTCAGAAGCAAGTTCAGACAAGTCACGAACCTTTTTAAAAGTTTGCATTTGAACGCTTTGTGCAATCAAATAATAGGCGACACAATAAGATGAACAATTCGCTGATCACAATGCTGGAGCTACAATTATTTATGCATAATGCACGTGCGATACAAAGCTACGTTCGTACTATCGTCCATTCATTTAGTAGAAAAGGAGACAATACCGCGGATTTCTTTCTCACGGCTTGTATAGGTGAGCTTTTGATTGCCGTCGCCTTTATTTAACAAAAGCAGTAGATGATGCAATTTGAAAGCACGTGGTTAAAGCGCGTAGCGTCGTAGCAAAACCACGTGTTCTGTAATTATGCTAAATTCGTAAAATTTGCTTGAAAACACCAAAATATGTACATTAATAAGCATGCTACAATATAGAAAACAAAAATTTGGCAAATTATCTAAAGCTACGAAAACATGCTACGAAATTTTAAGTAAATTGTAAAGTCATGCGTTTTAAATAAATCCATGGAAAATAAGTACTGCGCTACGTTCTATTTACATGCCTAAAACCAGGATCTATTTGCAACATTATCTGCTAAACTATTACTACATGCTACATACCGTTAGAGGTAATCACTGTTAATATTCATGCTCTTACAATTAATTTAATGTTATGTGCGTCAATAGAGCCAATTGCATGCTCTCTTTAATTTCTGAAAACTTATCAAATTTTAAGCAGAACTACATTATAACTACTGTATAATTATGTTATGATACATGCACTTTATTATCTAAGTATTATCACTAAAATAGGAAAACAATTACACACTTGAAGCCAGGCCGCTATATAACAAGAGAATAAAAAAAAATTAAACAGCGAATTCAAATGTTACAGAAATAAAGCTTAAAAAGTTTAAGTTCACAAACATTATATCTACGAATGAAAAAGTCTCTCTACTCTACAATAAAAACTCATTGGAAACTACAAAAACAAAACAGCATGCGGTTAGTAAACGTACGAGTAAATACTTAGTTGAAAAGTTGTTATCAGTACATTATCATTTTAATTCAACTTGCGCATGCAACGAGTAAAACGTGTTAATAAGAAATTTGCAAAGTTAATTGTTAATTATCATGCGATTCAAAGCTTACCTACTTAAATATCTGACTTTATCAAGGTTGTTATAATATACTATCTATATTACAATATAGTCTAGTAAAATATAATTACGGAAAATTGTATTTGTTCAGTAAAATTTATTCTTAGATGTTTAAATTAAATAGATTTGATTTTAATTATATTTGTCCTTTTACTACACGAATATATAATTAAACTTCAATTAATAAATGTCATCAAGATTGGTACTGTCCTAAAATGCATCCATGCGTATTATATTTTCTTTTACATTATATTCCAAGCCCCATAATCATTTTCATAAACCTATTTCTATAAACAATAATAACTTGCAAAATTCCCATCGAAAAACTGTATTTTATCTCAACAAGGCAATAACAAACCAACTGTAATAATTTGCATCTCCACTAGCTTTGCATAATTCTGTTCACGTATCGCTAAATGCCTCAAACCAGATATGCTAATTGGTGCTATTGATTAAAAAGTACACGGCGTAAAATACCGCTAGGCAAGTCGTGATAATTACCGCGGTACAGGGTATAATACGCGGGTACGAGTAGAGATAGCGAAGTCGCTCCGTGTAATAATACCACACCAACCGCTCGTTCGAGCGTCGAGCGACGGATCCGTGAGAAATTTCGGCAGATGTACAATTCCTTGACGCGATACGACGAGTGAGCGCTTATCTTTTTTTTCTTTTTCCACTTTAATAATACGGCGTTCTGTATCGACGTTTCGAGGCTCGTTCGTGAGTCATCGACGCATTGTTACCTCATGCACGTGTTCGATGCGTCGGACGCTCGGGTTAGAAAGGATTTTTTGCAACCCTTATTTCGAATTCCGCAACTCTTGCAAAATTTGGGTTAAACTTTTTTTTTCGCTCTAATTTCGTATTCGGAATTTTCGATGTACACGTGCATTGCTATTGTTGAGTTTGTAAGAAATTACTGTTTTCTTATGGACGCACGTGTATGGCGGGATTATAAGAAAAGGTCTGTCCGGTTGGGTTAAACTTTCCTTTAATTATAAATCGTAATCGTATGATCACCAATCGGATAGTATGTTAATTAGTTTTCAATTACATTCAGTTGGCTGATAATTACTAAAGATGCCACTTGATAAAGACAATTTAAAATGCGTGAAAATCATTTGGGAAAATTATTATTGGTATTAATCAATAGCAATCACATAATTATCTATTTATAATCCACCAATTACCTTTAATCAGACTTAAAATCTATTTTTGAACAGCAAACAAGTGACCATCAATCAATGCGCAAACACTCTTTAAAAAAATATTCAATTAAGTTTTTTTAAATCAAATCTAAGGCAAAGGCAACTGTCATACAGCCATGCAGCCAGAACATACTACAAACACGTGATCATAAGCACCTGTGTAAGTGCTATACAGCCTAGTCTGTACTCTGTGGTGATATCATCTATTTTCTTGTTTGATCAGATGATGGCAAACAGTGATCGTGTCAACAAGTACTTACGTCAATGATGAGCTGGCCAGCTTAATTAAGGCGACGCAAGTTATAATGACGGCGCCTGCGCATTTATGGACTTTCATAAGACTTGATGGAATAAGAAATTGTTCGTTAGTTCACTGTATAACCTCTGTGGTATAACTTGTTTGATTAATGTAAAATACAGATGTAAATATTACAGTCACGTAAAAGGCAATCAGTAGTTTTGTTATTAGTAAAAGCGAAGCTTTTAAGCTTTAGAAAATATTACAAAAAATGTAATAAATTAAAGGAGGTCGAATTGAAATTAAATAATTACGCGCCAAAAGTGAAGAACAACATGTAAAGCATGCATTAAATACCTAAGTGTTTTGAAAAGAGAATGGTTTTTATTAGGCAAAGGCGACATGCAATAGAGCTTCGGGCCATCCTTAATTAAGGCGAATCACTCATAATATGCCCTCTTGTTAAGGACTAATTGCGTTGATGATGACAAATAATGCACTTTAAACTTATTTACAAACTAGGTCTACTGATAACTTGAGAAATACAAACTACAACTATACATTACATTTGATTCAGACCAACATTAAGATTTACAAACACTTTAGAAGAAAATTAATGGGCGGAATGATGAAATATATACATTGGTTAACAAATAAAAAGAATAAAATAAGATGTCTATGCTTACATTTGAAATTCGAATCAAAATTTTGCTACATTTAAATTCTTTAAATTTAGAACGGTAAACTAAAGTAATCGCCTTAACAGTAGCAAACAGTGAGTCACACTCACTTGCCGACGACCGCACGCTCATTCATTACACAACTGATACTATTTATTTTATTATCTGTTCTGTTCGACACCGAATAATTTGTTCAGTGCATATAGATATAGCTATATGTATGAGTAACATGTTTAACTGTCCTTTCGTATGTTTTATGGGTCTAGAACTTTGTGGTTGGTAAATCTTACATCTCTTCTTTTAAAGCGTGTCTTGTTGCTAAAAAGATATTTAGGCGATCTAAGGTAATCGAAATCCAATCCTTGTTTTAACTTAGTGTCCATAAAATACATTTCTAAAAAAATCTTGAACATTTTACACGAAACTTTACATCACTTTCACAACACGCGCACGATTCCTTGAGTCTACCACAAAATAAAACGAAACAATTCACAAACACTACACATTTCTCTCATCTTAGGGCACAGATTATCCTAGCACTTCCGAAACACAAGCGTTTAACACTGAAACTTCACAACATTTTCACAAGACACGCTCTACCTTCACCGACTCTACAATACTAGAACATCACATTTCACTAACACTACTAAAACAAAAGAACTAAGAAACAAAACTTTAAGGATTTCCTAGTACTTCCTAACACTTCCCAACAGATCACGGTGTACCGTTACTTCCTGGTCGATGACACTCAAATAACTGAACATTAGAAACTATCGTGTACTATATATACAGGAATCACCCTCCTGTATTGCAATCTTTCCCACGGATTGAATGCACTTTGACCTAAAGACATTGTCTGCAAAACCATTGTCTTGCAAATACTTCCGAATTCCGACACCCCTTGTCTGTTTGAAAGGGAATCTGTCCGGCGATAGTTCAGCGATGTCCCGATAGATGGCTCTGATTTTAACACTCTGCGAAAGTATACAATCCCCTTGGTACTTTTTTATTTTATTTATTTAAAATGTGTTTTGTGATAAATTTGAAAGTGTAGGATCATAAATAATAAATAGGTATAGTTTTTAAAAACTGTATAAAATTTACATACTTAGTCAAAAATATATTTTCTTGAAAAATTTTCCTCAAAAATACGATGTACAAAATTGAATATAAATAAATTGTACACATAAAATACAAATAAAGTGCTCGATAAAATTATGATATCATGGTTAAAGTATGTTCAATAACAACAGTGTGGCGGCGGTCGTGGCGCGGCGACCCGTGCTGCGCACGCGCTGACATTTACTTAACAATTACTGTAACAATGCCCTAATAGCGCTATTGTTTCTTGTTACCATACAACATCATATATCAGTATTGTACGGGGAATCAATGGGACATGTCACACAATGTAACACTTGATTTGACAAGTGATTTTGTTTTAAGTACTTTTAACGGTACTTTTTTGACTTTGGAGGAAAGTTAAATCAAAAATGCTGATAGTCTATTCTTGTTTTTATTAACAAACATTTTAAAGTAAATTAATTTTAATGCTCTAGTGTCGTAATTTTGAAAGCAGTCTCAATTTGCCAGATTCTGGATATATGAATGACATAAGGCAATCGATATGCTAGTTTCAACCAAATAGAATTATTGTTTTTAAACATAAATCTTATGCGCTGTGATTTTTGTAAAAAAAGGAAAGATATACATAAATCCTCCTAATTGCCTGCAAAGGCAAACGAGAAACAGTAATAAACATCGATACTCAACGTCCAAATAGTTTATTGCTCAATACGCTACCACACAATCAATAAAACTAGAATAGGACCTAACATCCATCTACGTATTTCCCATCAAACACACAAACAAAACACATTAATGTTTGTAATTCAATAATTTTGTTAATTGGCAATCATGACACGGTCTCACATGGCAATGCAGACGCCCGGTGTTCCGAGCTCGAGCCGTGGGAACAACGACAGTTGCGCGCGCAACCACCTGCCCCCCGCGCTAAAAAACATACTATTCCGAATTTGAATTTCGGAATCGCTCGACCTTGGTGTTTTGAAGTTTGTTTTTTTATTTTTTACTTTTTATTTGGAATGCGTTTCGTTATTTGATTTTTTGGTTGGAAGGTTTGTTGTGACTTTGTCTATGAATAAAAAATCGATTGAGGAAACATAACTGTTGCAGTTTTAATAAGATTTTAATGTTTGCTTAACTACCAAGTTTCACAATTTATGTGTATTGAAACTAAAGTGAAAACGTTGTCTCGCAAAACTACCGTTTCATAACGAGGAGTTAGGTAGCTTAGCTAGGTTACCTAGCTACTAAAGCAGTTATCAGATAAGACGGCAAAAGTTCAAATGCAACAAAATCAAGTAACTCCTACTTTCAGAACTACAAGACATCACAATCTCATCTTAAAAGCAACAAACAGCGTTATCACCTAAAAAACGGCGATAAACAACACGCTGTACCGGTTTCTTATCTCTATTTACGGAGGAACATCATCCTATAGATCCGCTAAGTCCAAGCGAGTTTTTTGTGCACGCGTCACCGTTGATCACGCGTAAGTGCAGCCAGCGTGCGCCATATGTCGCGTGGATCGTGGGAACGGATCCTCGCGTAAAACGCAATGTGTGCTCTCCACTCAACTGTCGTCACCCGGCCAAAACTCCACCATCCCAATCTCAACTGTAACGGCTCAAAAATAAAGCACAATTTAACTTGATTGTAAATTGAGATCCTTAAAATGTATTCTAGTCGAAAAAGAACTTTAAGTGCGGGGGTTAAATTCGATATTTGGGTGGTACTGCCTTATCTGATGTAAGAAACTTTTTATGCACATGCCCCTTATTGATTGAATGTGTATTATGATTACTCAGAGGCCAAGTCCGCGTGAAAATATTATTTGTGTATAAGGAGTTTGTTTCTAAATATTTAGGTAAAACAATAATAACTTGAAAGGAACTTGTGAGAAAATAAGATGTCTTATAAAATAAAAAACTATGGGTTTTGAAGTTCACGTTCCGTAACTGTTAAGGTCTTACACCTTTAAGTAATAAATATGATCTAAAACTAAAAAAACAAAATTCTCATACATTTCATACGCGATACTACAAAAATAAAAAGAAGACAACAGAAAAACCATATAATACCGTTCCTGTTCGCTTGTCACACAAAATATCGCCAACATAATAGAGAAAAAAAAAAGATCAGGGGAAGACGCGCGCAACTGGCGCGAGCGATCGTGGGAACGCGACCAGTTTTCAAATATAGAACGCCTTAGAAAAGGTGCAATTCCTTTTTTGTTCGAGTTTTTGTATCTAATAGTGGCCGTGCATCGCGAATGGATTTTGAAATTGGAACCCGTATGTTTTGAGGTACTTATTGAAATGTGTTTAGCGGGAAAAAAAACGTCAATTTAATTCGGCCATTACTTAGAGAAATAAGGCGTAAGAAGTTCCTTCCCATATTCATTTATGGTAATATTTTTGCGGAGTTCATATTATTTTAGGTTTGATTAGTAGGACATAAAACTATTTATTTAAAGTTAACCAGAAAATACTATTTACAAACATTATACGCAACTAAAGTCTAGTCTTAAAATAGAAACCATGTTTCCTAAATCCAACATTTTATTATAATCACATCATACATAATTCACCCACAACAAGCAGCTTAATAAAAACTACCTAAACAAAAAGTATCCAATAAGATTCCCAAGCAGTATGACGTCAATCAATTCACTTTTCATCCGCGCCCGCGTTAACCCTAGAAATGGCGCGCATCTGCCGCACAATATCGTACCCCCGCATTATACGCGCACGTATTTTTTCTTGACCTCGATCGGCCTTTATGCCCAAGGGGCGAACCGTGGGAACGATCTTGCACAATCCCTTTCCTTGGCCATATGCGACAGAAAAAAGTGCAATTATTTATTCCCCCTCGAAGAAAAGGGGAGTTGTGAGAACGTGACCTAACAATGCGCTTCCTGGCTTACGATACATTCTGTTCATACAAAGGACATGTGATTCTAGATCTTAATACCAACACAAACGTACCAAGTTACGACAGCACACGAACACATTTCGATGTTTTACAAATAGTCTCAAATAGTTACTTCGGAATCGTTTGTAGACCAAATATGTACTCTATATCTTGAACGATTCAGATGTTATTTCGCTGTTGAGAACGCAGCCTTACGTTGTTTTCTTTATAATTTATGGATGGTTTCTTTAGTATGGAGTAATGTAAGCTGTGTGTACACTGAATAGCATTACGCGTGACCTTTCGATAGTCGATTGTATGAAAATGATAATCGATCTCGCTCCGTTAGCTATTCGATTCTTTTGTGATTTTCTCGCGCACACGCGTAGGAAGCGTATTGTTGTATTGTTTTCACATCAGCCAGTTTTACTGCGCTATTTTTTTATATTTACGATTTGATATAAGGCGGTTGTACATCGGCGTATAAGTTGTGTTAATTAAAGTGTGATTGTAGATAGGGGCGTGTAGGCTACGCATAGATAAGACTAGCTTATTGTGAGGGCGGTGTAAGGTGACAGTATCATAGGACGCTATTAGTGCGGTATAATGAGTACCGCTAGTTACATATAAGGATACCTCGACGTGGGAGCTAATCTATGTGTGTAGATTGCGAATTTAAGTCCCACAACCGAACCAATATATTTCAAGAGCGGCAGTTCTATGTAAATTACCTTAATTACAAAGTTAAATTATTAAGAAGCATTAACATTCGTTACAAAGTACGTCATACAAGATAATTTAACATCAAATTAACGTATATCGCAGCAGTTCCGCTGATAACGGGGCTTGTGCGCACGCGCATGCCGAGGTCATAAAGGGCATGTGTAACTAACTTATTCTGTGCCATGCTTATTTAACCATCTGTTTTATTAGAATATATTTAAAAAGAAAGAAATTCAATTTCACCATTTGGGAATGACTAAAATAGCACAAAATACAGATAAAAACACCTCGACACATATCGGAAACCATAATTATAATCAATTACCCTATAATTTTCCAATTTTATAAAAATCGGCAAGAATTTCTGTTCTAAGTAAAGTTTTGTATGAGAATAGTACCTAATGATACTATCATTACCCATTCCCATACTCTACAGTAACAGGCTTGTGCTGTGCTCGTGCGATGACGTCAGCGTCGCACGCGCAGCTCTGGGGTCAAACAGCACGAGCGCATGCGTGTGTCTTAGATTACCATCTTAGTACAGACGCGGAATGAAACAAAAGATGTCTATGTGTATGAGATGTTTTTATGTATTAGTTGTGAAGTTTTTACTGTGGGAAGACGCAAAATAAGAGTAGGTATTACTATAGACTCTTAAATCGTCATCATCAGAGCCTGTAAGCCTTAGAGGGTTAAATTAGACACTGTACAATCACCAAACAGCTACTGTTGCAATTATAAACGTGAATAAAATCGTTTTATATCAAAACTCGTTATCACCTTCCTAAAAAGCGATCACTTATCATCCAACAAGCGAAATATTGACACGATTTACAATTGCGCCTTAACTTTAACCGCTTATTTCGACAAGCACTTCATAGAATCCTTATATACACCTTCATAACATACCTTTATAAGAGAATTATGATAGCATTCCATGCAGCATGCAGCGTGCTGTATAAGGCGGTAAGTGGCAGCGCGGGGCACGGCGCGGCGCCTGCGCCACGCGCGGTCGCACGGGTCGCCGCAATGTCACGAGCGGGACTTACTCGTACATAGTAAGCTCCGTGAAGCTTTTCTATGATTATTTTAAATGATTTTTCTTTAAGCTTTTTAAAACCTTAATTCTAGGTGTTAGAATGTTTCATCCTTTTTTAAAGGAACGGATATTAGAGAAAAGAAAAGTGTGTGTCGGATAAGTTGGCTTTTGTATTTAGGAATAGATTAGGATTTGGGAGGATTAGGATTAGGGAGCTCTCCGTCAGTTTCTCGGTAAGCTGATGCAATACAAGAAAAGTAAACGAATCTTTATCATTATTTCTGAACTTAAACCAGAATGTAACGTTATGATTGCATAAACACATAATACACATCGCCAATACTCTGAGCGCAACCGATTGATTGTTAATGTGTTTCTTATTTCTTTTTCTGTAGTTCGCAATTATACGAACACGTATCCATCGAATAAAAAATAATGTATGCCATGAGATTACCGAACAAACACGTTTCCGTAATACAATATAACTAGTTCTGATTGAGGTCGTAATTTACCAAATACGGGCAAATAAATCTGACTTAATCTCTTACCAATCTATCATTCAATTTGCGTCAATATACAAGAATGTTCAGTATCCGTAAATATCATAAAATTAATGTATAAACTTAAACTGGTTTTAACTGAGACCTACAATCATAAAAAATAGCTGTCAGTTTAAAAGCACCGATGTGACTTAATAGGCCTTCCGCGTTTAAATGTAAGCCTTGGAAGAACCTGACAATTTATTTAAGGAAACGTAGCGGTCAACTGGTGAAACTAACAGTACTGGAAAGGTGACCATAAATGGATATACTGGTGTTCTCCAACTACCAACAAAACACGAGAAAGTTAGGAACAACGACATTCTAGCGCCGCGCTGCATAACAGGACCGCGAGCACGCCGCCGCCATGCCGCTAGGATTTCTCCTCCGCCCACGCTTGTCAAGCCTCTAAATTTGCACAATCACTTCGATTAATTATTGTTTGAGACACTGACAGGTAGCCAGATAATCTAGACTTGAACAACATGGCTCCCGGTTGCGCAACCTGATCACCTCTCTGTGATCACTGATCAATTGATTACATATCATTTAAATTCTCATATCCTTTCACTTTCATATGTGTCTATATGATCGATGTACAATCTAACACCTTGTTGGAGCATCACTCATCGAATATTAGCGGAATTTTGCCAATTAACATCTTAACGAGTTTACGTAAGGCGGACTTCCATATCTTTGCTAAAACTTATAGAACAATGAACTTTAAGTGAAAGAGGTGCTATTACCTCCACTTTCATTGCTTTAAAATCTTCAAATAGCATTTTGCAATTGGAACGTGCTGTGCGGGCACTTTATTTCATTGGCACGAGTGTCCGGAGTCGAATCACGCGCAGCGGGCAGCGTGAGGCGCGGGGCGCGGCGGGGGCGCGGGGGCGCGGGGGGCGCGTCTGGCTCGAGCCCGACCGTGGGAACGATCTGCCTTTAACGTGTCGCACGTGCTCGAGACGCTACTACCGCGCCGCCGCGAGATGGAACGAGACACACAGCGCAGCGCCGGCGAGCGCGACCAAGACACAACACGAATCTACATTCAAATGAAAGCAAAAAAATAATACGACAATAAAATAACGAGAACCAACAATAATTTGTGAGCGTTCGAAATTCGAAGCGTGAAAGGGACAGAGGCGAGTATTATTTATTCGAAAGTAAGAACAAAATTGTAATGGAGACGTTGATTTATCCGCAAGGTGGAGCCGCGAGACTCGTCGCTACTGTATTTAAGAGCCGTTTGTTATGTAGCAATTGCAACCGAGTCGAGAGCTATGATTACAATGAAATAAATTGGTGGTGAGTCGTTTATTAGCTGTCTGTTAGTGTGATAACTTGCTATAATTTCGAAATGGTCGTTGTATTGAATTATTGAATAATAACAGCCTTTTTTGCGTGAGTGAACATGACGTAAACAAGGTTGGTTATAAAAAATACCTCCTTGGTCGACCTTTGGTCCGCCATGTGTTTTAGCATGTGGCGTGAATCTCGGCGAAAGGTATCGGCTAGCTGAGGTCGGGTTACAGGCCAAACGGCCACATTTGGCGGCCACACTGGCGGTGGTGTACGCCAAATGCTGCAAAAACCCAGTCATTAAGGTCCAACGCTTAGTGAGCCGTAAAGCCGCTCCTGGAAATCGTGACCTTACGAGATTTATGTGAACTTGGAGAAAAAATACTAGGTAGATAAGGTCACGTGGACAAACATACAAAATGAATAAGTTATGGCAATGTTTCGGTACAGTTAAGAACATTTAAGAAACTTTCCGAGTGTCAAATGACTCTATCAAAAAGTTTTTCATTTATTTTAAGAGGTCTCTTCATTTTTCTTGAGACATTTTCTGCTTCACTCTGGGCTATTTGGCTAGAGCAAAGATAAAACATTAACTACGTCGCATATGGGCAACCATATCGAAATCTAGAGGCAACAACATAACAATATACTAAACCTACATTACACACGTACATATCCCTACTTACAAATAGCCAACTCTTTAACAACCAAGAAACCAAAAAAACAACCACCCTCGAAGTAAACAAAGTATAAAGTGACGTAACATAAGATGTTTTTGTTAAAATCACTGAAACACGAGCGCATCCGGTCGCTAAAGAGATTTAATAGACTGACCTACACGATGGACAATCTTAAACCGGACAAAAACTGGACAGGACACGTACCATTCAAAATGTAACTCTACATTCTAGCTATAGAATTCAAAATTGAGTGTGAAGATTTTAGTTTTAAGGACTTTTCACAGGAGTGAGGATGAGCAATTTTTATTGTTAATTCAACTATACCATTCAATGGCTTGAACATAACTAAATTGCGAACATCCGGGGTGTCTATTGAGTGGCTATTCTATATATTATCTGGTGAAGACTGGAGAGGATAACAGGAAAATTACATCGTCTTTTGTCGGAGATAAGGAAGTGTACTGCAATGGATGGTAACGTGATATTTTATTGCGATGATTGTTGGTCGGTTTGTGGCTGTCGTGTGCCGAAAAAGATATAACTAGGTACTCTTTGGATTAGAGATACAACTGCTCGGATGAAGATGTCGATTCAATCAATCAATCATGTCATTATATTGTGCTGGACATCAGTCTTTCCTAATTTACAAAGCAATACATGGTCCGTCACGTTTCCTATACTTCCACCCTCAGCTATTTTTATTATTGAAGATACACTAAGACGTAAATTTCGATTGTACTGGACATTAGCCGTTCTTAATTTACGCCACAATACATGGTCCACCACGTTTCCTATACTTCCACCGTCAGCTATTTTTATGATTTAAGATACACTAAGAGGTTTAATATGAATAATTATAGTTCGATGAAGCGGACAAAACGTACCATCAGGTTGACTATATAGATAGATTAAAAACAAAACCAACCAAGTCCCTTACATTAAGGTAAGAGAGAGAGATATATACAGAGATACATCGTAAACAATAGAATTTATATTCAAATCGTGACATCATCAATATCAATACAATCTCTTGACCATCCTCCGATAACGAATCCCTTCCGTCCCAACACACCCACGTAACACTGACCATTACGTATGCCAACTTAAAATGACCCTTAACGACATGAGAAAACTGGTGATATTCCAATGGTATGTGTTGAGGGCACTTTCGTTAGCAGGGCACCTACAGCCTAAAGATAATAACTACACAGCGGGAAGCAAGTACAGTTACCATGAAGTACTTTTAAATAAAACCTACGTAGTCGAAAACCAGTCTCCATACTCTATACTCAATATGGCACAACCCCGAGAATCGATGAAGATGTATCTGAGCGAAAATAAAAGTGTGCCAAGGGCTAAACTTAAAGCTATTCGATTTTTCTGTAAAAAAAGTGAATATACAAGTTACAAATGCTTGTGAAATAAATGTTCCAAAGGTTACCCAACATCCGTCAATAATATTTTCATGAATAATAATGACAATAAATACAAACATTTTCGCAAGTCACGTGCTACGTAATATCCGTGTTAAGAAAAAAAACATCATATAAATAAGTAAATTAACATAATATAATAACCAATTAAGTATGAAACCGCAATTTGCAAGTCTAAACAATGTAGCTGTATCTAACGCTTTAATTGACTCGAGTTTTTATTCAAGATAATCGATTAACGCGAAAATGAGGCTTTTAGTTAGTCGCGCTCCAATATTCCGCTTTTTCAATGCTACGAGCTACGCGCTACGTGTCTACGTTATCTATCCCTCGTGCCGTTTCTCTCTAGCGCGCAGTCGTAGGCGCAGTGACGCACGTGCAGTGCACGCGAATCGTCTGTCTCGCTCACACTCGCACACTTCCTGCGCGCGCCTCCAGCCCGAGCTCGACTGTGGGAAAAGACGGCAGGTGTTATGCGGGATCGTGAACAACCACGCATTACCATTCACATTATTCAACAATAAATAATAATAATAAGAAGCCGTGGAACGAGTGGCGAGCACGCGCAACGTCCTCGCCGCGCCTCATACTAATGGGCGGTGCGTGTGTGTGCGTGCGTACCTCTGTGTGTGTGTTGTGAGATGTTAGTAGGTAGTACTGCGCTAGTGTTGGTACTGGACCCGCGTTTTTTTTTACGGACGCTTCGTGTGGGCGGGCGTACGTCACGGATTTAACTTTGGATTAACTTTCGTTAATTGTTTTGGGATACGTTTTTTTATATTCTGAGTAATTGATTTTATAGGACAACTTTGTATCTTGTATTGACATGTTATTGTTAAAGAACTCTACTGATTGCAGTTTTATTGAAATCATAGTTTTTTTTTTTTATTAAGCTAGATATTCCGACTTATGAATAACAAAACAAACCCTGATTAAGAATGATGAATTATTATAATTTTTTGGGACGGTAAAACAGGCTTAATTTCTTGGCACAGTGAGTCAGTCACCTAAACTATTCCTGACCTATTAGGTATGTTTAAGAACCTTATTGTGACTAAAGACAAACTTAGACAGGCCCATAAAATACCAGGAACAGTAGCCATAAACAGTGCCTTCATTCAATTATCTGTCCATAATAATACGAGTTTTCCATATAATTGTAATTCATTTATGTATCGCTCCTACGTAATTACTGCGCATGAGTGGCGATCGGCGCCTGCGCATGTCCGCGTGACTGCCCGAACACTTACTAGTGCAATGTAAGGGATTACCACTAACTCTTGAAGTGATATTATTGTAATTGTGGAAAAGAGACGCCGCTCTATGCCTTGTAGTGTTCTGTTTCGCTTTTTTAACTGGGATGTACTTGGTATAGGAGTTAGTGGTAGGGACACAGAGTTGTCCGTCCATTCATGCCCTCAGTACACACGTTGCCTATTCGGTAAGATCTTGATAGGTAAATTGCTCAATTAATGTTCTTATAAGCCTTTGGACGCTTTAAACGAATTTGTACTTTTTCTTTTTTAAAGGCTTTTTGTTTTTTTTTTATGCCAGGATGAAATATTGTTTGTATTTACTTGTGGTGCGAATTATTGATATAAGGAAGCAATTTATGTATATCAGGCACTGTATGCCATGTATATCACTTTAACAAAAAATCTATAATCTATCTTACGCAGATGTAATATACCTAATTTGTATTACAAACATATTAATCAATGTCTGCGTTAATTGATTTTACCAACAATGTGACATTTTCAAGAATTAATTTCTTTCATTTTCTCTCTCAAAAGGCAATCAATTAACACTCTTATGACAAAACAATTGTTGTAGCTTCCAAAACCAATTATTTTGCTATTTATTTTGTAGTCCTTATTTTCAAACCTATAAGGTTTACTTTCCTGTGTCAATAATTTAGTATATAACTTATGAATATTAATAAGATATTGAATGAAGTATCGAATGTCAAAGTTTGATGTTTCGTGACGAGAATAAGACAGCAGCAAGCGTATCTCATAAATGAAAATTAATATAATTTGCTAGACTCGGTTTATTTAATAACCTGTTCCAATAACTATAAAATGTTTATTGAGTTATTAATTAAAGATTATGGGATTATACGGCATTAGTTATAGGCGTTAGGCCGCGCCATGTACGTCAGTGCCTTAATCGATAATTCATAATTCTTAAGCTGATTTATTATGTTTAATGTTAGTAGAAAAACAGCTGAGGTGTATAACATCAAAGCGTAATAGCACCTTGTTTTATATTTACCCCCAAGAACGAAGACTATAGGAAACGTAAACACTATAATTGCAATATGGAAATTTATAGGAAATCGTTCTCCATATAAAGCAAGATAGGGATAGTTTTAAAAAGCGTTCGTCTTAAGGTCTCGGTTTTCAGACATTTAGGTATGTGAAAAAAAAAATATCCTTAGACAGCATAATAATAAATTTTAATTCGGTTCAGCTTTAAATTTCAGTTCGGTTCAAATTTTAATATCTTTTACAATCATTTAAAATGTCGTGTCCGTTCGTTTTAGTTCTTAGATTAACCCAAACATGGATACTCTTAATTTGAAGACAATTAAGACTAACCTACTTTCTTCAATTTGTGTTTATTGTTTCTAGGATATCCGGCACTCTTTAATAAAAGGTCTCCAGTCATTTAACTTTTAATATTATGGAGCAATGTATACAGTCAGACAAACTATGGTTATTCCGGAAATGAGAATTTTTATATAGGTAAGCTTAGTTTTTAAGAAATTACCAGCAACTTCATGAGACAAAAGTATTTCAACGTTTTAAATATATATTAAATAAGTAGTAGCAAAAACAAAACCAGCCTTTAGTTTGCAGTATATTTTTAAGAAGAAGATAAAGCAAATCAGCTATAGCTCCGACTAGCCGGCTTTAATGGTATTTTTCCACATCACCATATCTCATATTCAGAGAATTATAATATAAAAATACGTCATTATTATACCCACCATTTTATCAGTTTAAGTTTCCCTTAGTTGATGATATAATTTGATAATTCCCATGCCCCAGGAAACTGGAAAGTTTGTAATAGGAAAATCCAGTAGAGGCTGACCAGATCCGGGCTAAATGCTTTATGCAAACGATAAAATTATTGATGGAAACAGAATATCCAGTTGGGAATTCCGTGCATCATATCAAATGATTTAATAACTAAAATCTTACTAATATTATAAACGCGAAACTTTGTTAGTGTGGATGGATGAGTGAATGGATGGATGGATGTTTGTTACTCTACGCTCAAACAGCAGCTGAATAAATTTAGACAAAATTTGGTATAGAGTTAGCTGACATTCTGGATTTACATAGGCTGTTTTTCAACCGACTGCGTCAGAGGGGGTAATATTTTTATAGCTATTACCGAGATTCGCGCAGGTGAAGTCGCGGACAACAGCTAGTGTATAACAAAACCAGAATTGGTGACAACACCAACAACGGACATGCACACTTGTGTATTTTCCATTTTCATTTTGTTAAAACGCATTTAATTTTACTTAGAGAATAATATGATTATCATTGCTAAACTGTTTCTCTACTTGAGAAGCGCCCTTTTTTAAGCAGTTGAATTAAAGGAAGATATTTAATACCCATAAAGTAAATAATCAAAATAAGTTATCAATGCTCACACCTTTATGGAATGAGGCTTATGTCCAGCAGTGGGACCCGGTATATTATATTCAAGTCAAAACACACCTATAATTATTTTTTGTAATCTTTACCTAGCAGTAAATTAAAAACTGATCGCAACATTTAATTAAGTTTAAAAAACAAATAAAACCAACTCTACTGCAATAACTTTGGCGTGGTTTTGATGAATAACGACCCAACGTCTCCTGATTACGTTTTAATGAACACGAAATTGTGAAAATTACTTACAATTCAATTTAACGTCACGACAACAATTTAAGAACATAAATCTTGTTGTATAACAAAAAGTAGATTGAATGTACAATTAATGTCTTTCAATTTTATAAACTTTTGTTCTTTCATTTTTATTCATTTGTCAATTTAAGTGTAGTTCGTAATTGATTTATGTAAATGAAGTATCAAAATAAATTAATGAATTCATAGGGAATTATAGGATATAAAACATTGCTTTTCTAAATAAAATGTACCGTAACCGCTTAGAAACTTGCTTATAGCCTACTATTAAGCCTAGGTTATTAGCTTAGGACTAAGTAATTGCTTTTATTAATCTCGGAGACTTTTGCCTTAAGGTGATTTGCAAATAAACATAGTAATAAACAAGTAAATGATAAAATATTATATTTTCATTTATTTCTCTATATTTTTAACGACGGTCTTTCGAATAAATATGTGTTAACCTATTACAAGTATGTATGATTACCCTAAATTCGTTAAATTGCAGCGTAGTCTAATGTTGTCTTCAATACATAGCATAAAACAAAGTGGCTTTCCGCGTCTCTCTGTATGTATGCCTAAATCTTTAAAACAACGCAATGGAATTTGATGCGGTTTTTTCAATAGATAAAATGTTTCAAGAGAAAGGTTTATTACATATAATACATCAGTATTTCACCTGTAGCTACACACAGTCGCTATTAATTACATAAAACAACATATTGATTGACATTTAGTTTTACACAATAAAAATAGCTACGTAAATACTTTTTACGTATTCCAAGTACATCTCTTGGCGTCTCATTAAAATAAAATCCTTGTAACACTGACGGCTTATTACCAGAAAACTTCAAGCCCCGTGCGACATCATTAAGAGATCTAATCAGTATATCGACACTAATGACTGACGTAAATAACGTATTATTTTCATGTAACCCTATACACTTGTTAACATTTCAGCTGTGTTTATTTAAGAAGTATTTTCACGCTGACCTTAAAGATTTAACACAATTTTGTACTCATTTTAATATTAATGTGGTGTTGTGCTCAATTTTCGCTCAATAATGTCATTTGCACTCGAAACAGTTGTGCTTTAAACAGCGTAGCATTATGTATCTTATGAAAATGAAACAACCATACAATTCGCACCCCTGTTGTGAGTTAACGAGAATTATTACTGAGACTACGAAAAATATTGACATTTCATACCTACATCGCAACTACGGCAAAATTTTATCTACTTCGCATTTAATGTCAATTTGCAAAAACAATTTAAGTAAACAGTCTCTTGTAATTGAACTCTGTAAGTTTATTTATGTAACTATTTAATTGTAGTAACTATCTTGAGGTATATTTACAATGATATTTCAACGGTTTACTCACGCGTATTTATCGGGATAGCTCGACTAGTACTGGACCCAACCTCCTTAATCATAAGAAAACGCAGCAGGGTCACGAGTCGAACTGTTTGTTACTTTAAAAACACCTTCATCTCTAATATCTCAATAAAATAATGATGCATGCTATTCACCTAACGGCATAGAACAAATAAAATATTATATTTTCTTCACTATTAATGAGCAAAAAAATCGCAACACACGGCCTTAAATCGCTCGAACGAAATAAATAACGCCATTAAATTGCTCATTAAGTTATCGGATTGGTATTATTAATTTTTCCATCGCGGAGAGGAAATGAGAGGATCTGAGGCAATCAAAGCGAGATTGTCGGGATAATTACTTGCTTTACAAATACTCGTTATTGCCATTACTGCCTTTATGAGATACTCGTGTACTGCAAAAGTCAATGACATCTTCATAATATGCTAGCCTAGTACTTTTCAAACCTGTGAGTTTTATAGCATTAGTATTTTTTGTGTTTTTCTTATAGGGAGGTAAGCTATCCAGTAGTATATTCATTTGCTGTTTGAATATTTTAAAAGCGACTGTGTTTAATAATACTTTAAAACAGCTCGTTTTTCAATATTAAAAATAAAACACTTCTTAATTCAAACTGCTTTTCTCAAAACCCTAGAATACAACGCGAAAATTAAAACAAATGAAATAACAAACTTCTAAATTCAAATGTGTACCCAAACAGTATTTCATTTCTGAATTCAAATTATTGACAATCACGAATTTGAGTGTTTACAAAAGCATTCCTAGTACTTTTGTAGACACTTATAGATAAATTAGAAACGTAACTTACATTCAAAGATAAAATCGGGAAATTACTTAGATATCATGTTGGAACGTCGCTCGTGAGAGAAATTGGCGTTGCGTCAGCGCACGGAGGTTGAAAGCCTTAATCTCGTGCCTGACTTGAGTGTCAACTGTCTTCAGACTCTGACAGCCAGTCGGAGGTTTCTTAAGATGATGTGTTATTTGCTTAATACTTTACTTACAATTATTATTGCGGTTTTGGTTATGCAGATTATCTAGTACTGGAGTCAAAATGTGATTATTTTAGTAATGTTTCAAATTGTGTTAACATGAATTTTAGAAACGTTTTAGCAAAATTAAGCATTTTTTTTAATTCCGATTCTGTCACAACTGTTTATACAATTGAGAATATTTGCGCTGATTAATATTTTGTATTTTAATCCCTAAAAAAAAAGAATGAGTTGATGTCTTCCTTGCTGTAAAATGGTACAGAGTCAAGATCAATGGAAAAAGGGAAGGGGCTTTTCCCTGCAATAGGACAGCGCTGATGGACAAAAAACAATCCTTGTACACATTTTTTTGACCTCAATAAAAAAACCAATACGTTCCACTTGCGAGGATTAATAACTTTATACTCCAATCTCTTTGAAGGTCTCGCGTTTTACCAAATTGAGATGCGTCCGAGGCGTTATAACACCTGCGTTGACTATGTCTTGCGTAACTGTGGTTACGGTGACCATGAAGAACCTATTAATCGAGAACACACATAAAACTCACATACAAAGTAATAAATGTATCGTTAAATTTTGATACCGAATTAGAAAATGCGTTTTGCCTTGATATTTTGTTGAAATAACACTTAGGTACAAATGTGCCTTTTATGTTCTTTTTTAATGTTTAAATTGAGTAATCTTGAGGTTGTTTGAAGATGCATTAATAGATATCAAATGTTTGCATTGAAGATTTTGGCTCTTGAGAATTGCAATGATTGATGACTGTCCAAGTAAGTAGTACGAGAGAAGTCTATACTCGTATTAACTGCACGGATAGGTGGCCGAGTGATATAGGTCACCACGCCAAATACCACTGTGCGACGTGTTGCGATTTCGATTCCGCGTAGGACAAGAATTTGTGCGTTCCACAAATCTTTGTTCTGAGTCTAGGTGTGTCTGTGAAACCTTCCGCGATACAAGGATTAGATTTCTTAGTGCGGTAGTATTTTATTAGGCTCTCAATGATTTTTCGCTAAAGAAAACTGAAAATACTAATCAACTTTCTAACAATCATATACCATATCTGTAACATATTGGTATTTGTCCGACCAAGTATTAACTTACGTTCCAAGAATATATCGGAAAACTGTTCTTGAAGTTCAATTACACACATACAACAGTAACTAAAGTATAAAGTCCTGACGTCAAACTAATCACAATGACCGCAGTGTGGCGGAAAATAAGAGGATAAATAAATTAATATTTATACGAAAGGTTTCGGTCCAAAGTTCAATAACGATGAACTAGAAAAACCGCAGATATAACGCAGGTTCCTAAGAAGCGAACGAATAACGAATGTTGTTGGCAATGCGTCAATTCTAAAAATCTGACATTTCCTCTAGCGTGAAAAAGTATTTTTATTAAATTTATACCTCCCTAAATGTGACTCAGTGCTTCACACTGTTTTATCCTGTAACTGGTTCCGTTTCGTCGATGATGAGAAGTTTACTCCGTTAAGGTCTTAAAGATTCGGTTGTAGTTTGAAAGCAGTTGTAGTTGTAGGTTACATTAAATTAATATTATGGAAGAAGTTTTTCTGCAACAACTTTCCTTTACCATATTCCTAAGATAATTCTATTCTATTTTTCTTAATGTACGTATGATCACATTTTGTACCGTTTCTCCATAGAAACAAACAATCGCAGGATACTTGTCTACAAATGAATATCGGGATACAACGAACGAAGCGCAAACTCTTTTCCTACTTTACTAAGTAGAAAAGAGTGAGAGATGTCAATCTTACTAGATTGATATCTATTTGTGGCGTCAAAAACGACCTTGAAACAATAGTCAATATATTACAAACATTTCACGCTGCACAAAAAACTCTACCAAAAAAAAGCATCGAATAAGAACCTAAATATGACCGGTAGTCATTAAAGAGATTACACAGATAGGTGTTTGTTAGCCGCGGGCTCTGGTAGCGGTCGTGTCCAAATGATTACAGGGGTCCAGCCACCAACTCTTAAAGAAATATTACAGGAATTGTGTAAGTGCGACAGCGCTCTACACGGCGAAGAGAGATGTAGAGCGGCGTCTCTTTTCCACAACTGCAGTGATATTAATTTGAGTTTTAGTGGTGGGTTTTTTGAGAATTAATACTCGCTCGTAAATACGTCAGTTGATAACCGGATGGACGATATTCATCGGATGCTTCGCCTCGCATCTGATTGTTTGACCATACACGTATTGGTGCGTAATTATTAACTACTTTTATGCCTACTGAAATTATGAATGTTGGAGATTTTTGTCTGTAATTTTGTTTACCACTTATATCAACTTACCTAAGTTAGTGATTTGTAGATTTATTTAGCGCTTTATCCGTAAATTTTGCTTAATGAAATATGACAACTAGTCGAAACAACAAAAAAATACTGAAATCGTAAGAGGTTAAAAACTTATATGACAATGGAAATAGCATAATTAAAAAGAAAATATTTTTAGACATTTTCAGGAATAGGTATGAAAATTGATAATTATATTCTCTTAATAACTTTCTTTATTGAACAAAACAATAACTTTATTGAAACTTGTCATTTTTACAGTTGCCATATAATTTTACACAAGTAGTAACTTTTTTATGAATGTTTCTCGCAATAACGTTACGATCTACATGTCCTGTAAAATCGATACTTTAATGGTGCGATAAAAAATAACATAAAGTAAGAAGTTTACTTTAATTAATACATTTTTATTTCAGAATCCAAACTTCAAAGTCGCACTAAACATTTAATATCAAAGAAATATACATAATAGCTAATGAGTTTTATCCAAATCCTTTAAATCAACGTTACATAATGGTGAATTTTATTACGGAACACGTTAAAAGCGTTTAATACGTGGCACGTTAACGTCGCATCTTCTTTTAATTACCACTAAAGCCAGCATTAAATTGCGGTGACACCACAAAGTGAGCGATTGTAAAGACCGAAATATAAAACTAAGGGCCACCATAAAATTTAAACTAGACACCACAATAAAATATGACTTTTAAAATCGTAAACATCGTTTCCTATTGAGAAGGCTCTAAGCGGCTCTGTAGAGGCTCCGGCGGCCACATAAAGCCTTTTCAAGTATTTTAGTTATTCCCGAGGCGTCCTTCACAATAATGAGTATTATACCCTAAACTGACGTTTGTCGGCAAAGAGCACGTGGATGGTTTCGCGCACTTCACACGAAAAGGGGTTTTATCTTTCCGGGAATTTGTAAACCGCCTCGTCAGACCCCAAACATAAAGGCTCCTTTCCATTGATATTTTCACGTATCTTTAGACACAACCATTATTTTACGGAATATTCATAGTATTCCGTTGAACAAAGTTCCGCAGAATTCAACAATTTCTTCCAAAATGAATAAGTTAAGTCACAATGGTATGAGCTGCAAATTACGCGCTCCCTTGGATTGTAATACAAGCAATTATTGATTTCCAACGAATCCGGTAGTCGGTTACTCGGCTTCCATTCAAATCGTAAAAGAGAAACGTTAAGTTAATTTTACGGTGAAAATCTGTATGTTATTACTTTTGTGTATGCACAATAAACATAAAGGAATTATAAAGAGGGAAATACGTGGTGCAAGAAACAAAAAAACCGGCGTACAAAATGCATATAGATCATACGCCCATCGGTTGTTAGAATGCGTTCGAGGGTCTTCAAGAGGCGTTTCTATTTTAGGCATGTTATTAGCAGTCGCATTCAAGTGTCCTGTCTTCTGACACTTGACAGTTTTAATACAAAAGCCAGACATTTCACGTCGTTTGTAGCGACACCTCCTGGCGGCCTAATCTAGTGAGGAGCAGAAAAAGTTGGCGCCGCTTTGTGTTATCGCGGCCCCCGGGGAGCAGGCTCTGTCTCAAGTGTCGCTCTTTTGTTTACATCCCAAATGCACTTGCCGCTGTACCTGTTTTTACAACGTCAGGGTATTGTTTAGTTCTGAGGAAAATTAGCCACGAACACGTGTTAGTTAGCCATTGTCTAAGACTTGAGCAGGCCGACAAAGATAAACGTGAGGAAAGAAACGGTCTTTTTACTGCCGACTATGATTTTATGATCGAGTACTGTTAGGTACCTACAGGTTGATTGTCATGTAAATAGGGGTGTTCTAAAAGTTCAGTTATGTATTGTAAAGAGAATGCTGCAATTGAAAATATTATATTAATATTGTTATGCAAAATTGTCTGCAAATATTTTTCCATTAAGTTTTATCAAGAGCATTTGTCCCGACGCCTCTCAACACTCGTGACCGTTAATACCACACATTAACGTCTACATCTGCACTCATTACGAACTAAGCTTTTAAGCTTTATTGGTTCGAGTGGGAAGTGAAGAAATCACAACTTATCGCTCTTAAAATGTAAAAAATGTCGTGCACATGTAAGTCATTAGTCAGGGTTGGCTGTCGGCTTCCAATATTTGGCGATGGTTGCAAATCGCGGCGCCACCGTGCTCCGGAATCCCTTTTAAGAAAGCCGCTGAGAAACGGCAGCTAACATAATATTTGTCGAGACGGCGCATGAACACAAATGACCGTTGGATTAGGTATCAAGAGGTGGTATGTGAGAGGCTTTGCTCACAAGCCGAATGTTTACTTGTGAACAGATTTTACGTACATTTTATTTTTATGTGCTCAAAGTCTTTACTGCTCTCGTAAAATGTAAACAGTTACTGTGGTACACTTAAGGCTCCTTTAAATAAGTAAAGGGTGCGTCAAACATCCACGAAATTAAAACTACCAGAGAGAGTAGTCCATTTATGTGTTGCTTAGATAAAGTTCGGATTCTATTTTTATACTAAAAAGACTCTAACTTTGTCTTAGTGTCAAGCGTCATTTCAAGATTACTGTTTACGCATTTTGATATTGTAAAATTGTCTGTCATCTCTTATCTTTAATGATTGATAATAATTAGTCACATAGAAATAACGCAATTTAATCGAGTGATCCTTTATATCTAATCTTTACAGGAATCATCAACTTAATAAGTAAATATGCTCTCAAGATACAAGTACCTATTTCCTATACAGGTAAAGAACTCTTCATAATTTTAATAGATTGGTATCAAATGACAGGGAAATCCCTTATCTTGGATATCAATTAAAATGACAAATTAAAATTAATCATTACGTCATATAAATCTGCTCTTTCTCTTACGATATAACAAAATTTTGCAGCTACGTTTGGTATCCAACCGCATTATACTATTCTAGACTCTAGACCCTTCTTAAATAGACCCTTTATATCGTATTTTTACATACATAAATGACACTCAGTATTGCGTGCGCAAAATTCAATAACCACAAAGTGCAAAGTTCAAATGATAACCAAATGCGCACCTCAGCCTACTTTCCTTAATTCCTCAGCGTCTACTATAATCATTTACGTTTCTTGACTCCTTACGTCAAAAATTACGCATTCCCATCCGATCACTGATACACCCAAAACGTCATCGAAAACAATCGTCATAATAATTACTCGCAAACAATCATCGAAGACGACTCACGGAACAATGTCGTCAAAAAATTCGTCATTAACGAGAGCAATGACTACATCGATTTCTCGTGAATCAGAGGAGCTTTTACTAATCGATTAGCGGCGTCATAGCAGAGGTCGCGGCATTAGACCGCGTCACTCGCGCCACTCACTCGTCACCTCAAAACAGGTTCTCGATAACGTTGGTAAACATCGATACAGCCTCGCCGGTCTTGGGAATAAACCTGATTAGGATTTCGCGGTGTTCCGGATACAGAATTATTGCGATGACGTAGCCACCGGTATTTTAATAGGATCCGTGATGAAACTCGGAAGGGAAGTCCACTGGCCTGGTGAAATGAATTATACCCATAAAAACTTTTGGATCTTGACCAAGTGAGTCATCGTGAAATTCTAAAGGCTGTATGGCGTGATGCTGATGACACTCTTGTTGAATATTTATTGAAGTTTTAAGGAAGGCTTGCCTTGCATTAGTCAATAACAGCGTTAGCCTTATGGCCTCCGGAATGATTCAGCGGATCTGGATCTTAGAATTCGAAGCACATACTCGTAAATGTCCCGTTACAAGAGAGATGAGATCTAAAATTCCACACATTTCCCATTTACTTGGAAAAAGCAGTGAATACTGGATTTTTGTAGAACATAAAATAATGAAATTGAAGCTATCAGAGGAAGGAAAACCTGCGTAACCTCTAGGAAAAAAGCCTGACTGCAAAATATCGATAGTTCGTAAAACTCATTAACAATCATTCTAAAAAAATGTTCGTTAGAAAGACCTGGACACCGAAGGAACAGTACAGTCACGCAGATATAGTTGCAAGTGGTGTGACATAGAAAGCACACGCAAACAAAATTAATAATAACAATCTGATGAATCATTAGAACATTAAAATATAGCAAAATTAAACTAACTTCTACAAAGTAGGTGTTTCCTCATGCGCGGGCGCAACGTTCAGGTCGGCACGTGCGACGAACCGTGTCATAAGTCATGCATGCGTCATTGCTAGGGTTGGCACTGGCGGCAGTTGACTCATTATACGCGGAACTCGTTGGTAATTTACGGCAGTAGTAATCGTTGTAGAATGTGAAGCAATTCGTTTGTATGGTTTTAAATGGGTTGTAATTAGGTGTATGGCTAATTATGATAAGTGAATTTAAATATCAGTTAATTTTGAGTAAATTTTGCGTTTCGACGTTTTTTTTATTTTAATATAAGAATCCTTATAACCATAGACAAGAACCTAAAAAAACTTCACCATTCCAATGATTTGGAGTCAATCTTAATGTGAACACTTTATACAACTCTTACTTAAATTAGGGGATACCTAAGAATGTCTTGTGCGTGTCAGCCCTACGCCTATCACAGTAGTGTAGGGCGCGTGGCAACTACACACGTCTCTCGCAGCACGTATATCGTAACCACGCAGTTCAGCTGTTTACAGGATAAACCACAAAACAGTTGACTACGTGACTATTATAACGTTACAGCAACCTACATAATACGCCTTATCATGCAAATTAAACTAGGTCCTAACTTAAACGTTATGCAAATCATACAAGACGCATTCGTATCGAACAGGCGAAATCAATTTGCATGGCCTTTCGCTTGCTATCATAGAAAATCTAGAACAAAAACTTAGATATGATCCCTATCATTTAATCTGTTTACTTGCCGCGTGCCGTCTAACACGACAAAAATACGTCTGCGTAAGTCAATAACTTTAGATAAGGCGGTCTATTAAAATCTAAAAATGTTTACATTTAAAACTTTCCAGTAAACATTTGTAGGTAGGCACGTGTAAGCAAGCGTGTGATTGCGATCGATCATGCGCGTGCGCGACTTGTACCACAATGCAAGCGTTATCAGTAAGGCTCGATAGCTCGAACAATGCTGTTGCCGCGTCAGTGAGGTCATTCAGTCAGTCGATTTAACGTCGTATTACATGCACGCGATCGACTGACCTTGCCGTTGATTGTTATCGATTACAACACTATTTACTCGATTGGGTGTCAATATTTTTTCAGCCGGTTCAGCCGCAATAACAAGGATTTACGAGAACAGGCGATAGATAACAACCTGTCGTTACTGGATTTTCAAAAGCTTGTAACTTACGAACCTTCTACTGTTAGTTCTTACCTGAACAAGCAAAATACATGTTAGATTTTGATGACCTTGTTTATTAAAAATAATGTTTTCTTTACGCATGTAGACGACCTTTATGCACAAACTTCAACTGAGCAACCCAAAAATCCTTAATTGGAATCAAATTGAAATCTTCAGTTAATTATAATTACGATACAATATTCCTATCACGTTACATGTTCCGATTACCACGAGATCTTGATTGGCCTTATATAATAATAAATTAGTCTACAATGTACCGTAACTGATGTCCTATGGCAAGTGGCGCCAGCGAGGTGCGCAGACGCACGCAACAGATAAGTAATCCGTGTAAAAACCAAACGCGCCGACGATACACGTACGTGTATGGAGACTGTAGTACTTTGCGAACGTGAGATGGCAGAATACAGGGTTTTTGTGAAGTTGGTAAAAAGGTGACTTTTGCGACTAAAAAGCAAAACATACAACAACTGTTTATTATTTGATGAATTATGATGTATAGTGTCACTGCTTAAAAGTAGAGACAGTTAAAGAGATCTTATCACAAAAAAGGATTAATCACAGATCAACGAATTTTTAGAGCTAATACTGTGCATAGTAGTAGATACTAATAATAAAGGAATAAATGATCTTTATACCTCGGTACAGGTATAAAGATCATATTTTTTGTTTATCATGCCAACATTATATTTACATTTTACACCTAGCAAGTGATTCATATCAAACTTGATAACACTCAACATTTTATTTTTACTTTTCACTCTTAAAATATTCTTAATACAGAACAAACACACGCAGTTACTAAAATAATAGACGTTATCAGATAGTTATATTTAAACAGTTATCTCGCATTAATTACGTACGCGTGCTAACAATAAACAAAGACTTGTGTTATAAATAGGAAAATTCCAATTATTAAAATCAAGTGCATGATTATTTGATTATTGTGATACGAACAGGACTCCCGCCATTAACCCGAATAGATAATCTATATGACAACATTGCAAATAGCTATTTAATGACTAAATTCATTAATAGTAATTAAGAAAAAGGAAAATTTAGCAAAATACATTTTTATCGTTAATTGTAAATATTCCTTTGACCTCAGGAAATAGGAAAGATTGGGTCTTAATGATGTGTGTACGGACACGTGGTTTTGGGTTGATGTTTATTTTAAGAGGAATTTATAAAAACCTTGCTTGTATAAGACTAAACGAGTTCTTAATACAGGACAAGGTTAGCCTTCAAAGATGTGTGCCTAATATTATTATACTTACTAATATTTCGTGGGATTGACCGTCGCGTCAGCTCATGAATAAGGACCCCGGTTGGGTCCCAAACAAGTCGTTCCAATGAATACACGTGATTAAACAGTTAACACATAATTGTGTGCCTAATTGTCTATAGAACGCAAATTTTGTATGACGATAGTCACTTGTTACAGGCCAGAGAAGCAATTAAAGTGTGCGTTCGGACTAACAGTATATAGATCTTTTCAAAAACAAGGTTTTAACTTTGAAATTTAAGTCCGAAATATGAGATTCTTAATAGATATTTTTCCATGAATTGTAATAAGTTTATTAGTCATCTTGATGAAGTAGGTATTTTAATAATATCGTCTGCATTAACACAGTTCGAAAATTCTAGATTTTACTTGATGCTAAAAAAATGTATGTCATCATTACAAAGCGGGGTTTCATAATCCTACCGGACAGGCTGCTATTTACGTCTTCAGATTTATCTGTGTTTTATTAATATTTTATCGACTTTAATTAAGTTTTAGGTATTTTTTTGTTTTGCTCAACAGACGTAGACGTCTAGCAACGGTCTGATAAACCCACTGATTAGATCAGACTTATTATAAGCCAAATAATCCCTTATCAGACGGCATATGCAAAGTAGATGAGGAAAAAGCAGACACTAAGTAAAAACCCATCAATAACAGACTAGATACTGCGGCTGTAGGTATATTAGGTATTCAACCAAGTAATCGTGACTAAGTAGTATAAAAATTATATTTTGGATGAGTGTTTCCGATTGTTATAAATACTTCAAAACTAAACAGCGCGGCAGCGTTGTAAACAACACGCAAGGAAGAGCGACGTCACGCTTCCAGAACTAGTCTTATAATAGTAGAAATGGTAGTCGATTCCCTGGCCTGCTTAATGACAGTATCATGACTTTAGAGATAGATACAAACAATTATAAGGTTTATTTTTAAGAGGTAGAGACACTTTTTTTTACATTTAAATTACATTACATTGTTACTTTTCATAATTTTAAGTCAGAGGTATAACAACGCCTACACGTGTATACATTTACAAACCACACGGCGTTAGGTAATTGAATCTCTTACCAAAACCGCATCGTTATCTGTCCAGGTATTATGTTTTCTGTAACACCCATTAGCTTTACAACTAACAACTATTATTCTACCTAAAGTTAAATTATAAACGGAAATATATTACACATCATAAGTACTAGTTCTGCATCGACTTAGGATTGTTCATATCTGTTCTCACAAAGAGGGGGGAGGGGTGATTCTCTGCAATGTCCCTTGTAGATGGGTATCTAATGTGATGGGGTGAATACATTTTAGATTTAAGTACTCAACAAGGCCTCTACATCTAGGACTGGTGTCCGTGTCTTTAAAAAGGACCAGGACGCATCTCATAAAGTTATCGCGTAAATAAAAATAAATCATTATTCTTATTATTTCCGTGAATTGTAATGCATATTTACAAAGCAACAAAAACCACGTTTTCTATCACAATCAAAGTAATCTCAAGTCCAAAAAACCCGATGTATATCTCCCACGGACATAACATATCAGTCTACAATCTATACCGACCTAAAAAGTCAAAGATATCTCTTAATAATATATTAATTACGCACCGCGCCTCTGTACGTAATCACCAAAGGCATTTCCGGAGTTAATCTAGCCTGTTATCAGCTTACCTTAATCGTTAGGAGACAAATACTTCGCTGTAGTTGATTTGTACCCGTCAAAGATATGACGGGTATGATATGAAGTTACTGACTAAGCAAGTAAGGGTAGAAGCCGATGTTACCGTTTTGAAGTACAAAGTCCGCCATATTCCGCCATTGTAGTGCAATTTAGAATTAAATACTCTTTTTTTCGCGGATTTTTCTTAATTTTATAGATTAAGTAATGTGATTACGGTACTTTAAGTTATAAATCGTTTTTCGAATACGCATGCAATATCAAATGTTCAACCGCAGTTTTTTGACTTTGAAGCAATCGAAGATTAAAATATAAGATAATAAAAAAGTCAATCAAATTGATTATACAAGTAGGTAATAGGTATCGTCTGGAAAAATCATGTTGTAACTTTTTTCTTATATTTTTTGGTATATATGGCTTCTTTCGACAACGCAAAATAAGTACATACAGTAGGTACTTTTTAAAATTTTATTATACTAGTAGTTACTTTTTTTAAAAGTATTATAGTTCTACTAGAACACGTATCGAGAACAACGCAATAAACCCCGTTACTTACGTATGCATATATTCTATTGTGTCAATATTAATATGACAGTAGAATGCGTCACTATGATGCATATAAATAAAGATCTTATTACATAACGTTATGCCTAAGGATACATGCATGTCATACATATATGACTCATACACAACACCTATTTCATACACTTGAAATTGTTTTAAAATTACATCCGTAAGTTTTGGTGTGACTAAGATATTTCGTGAAAGACCTGTCGGTACAAGTTCTATTATAAGTGTTATAAATAACGCAAAATACATTCTTAATAATTTGATATTTTTTATAGCACTATAAAATTATGAACAATACTTAAAACTATTAAAATTTGTCAGTTTCACAATATTGCAAAATATAGCGCACTTTATATTTTGACTATAATTGTAAATTACAACTATGTTTAATAAGCAGCAAAATTTGATTAAATATAAATATTTCTAAAACACTTATTTCTTTTAAGACGAAAAAATAATTTAAAATACCCAAACCGCTTCATTGGACAACCCACCGATTGACTGACACATTTTTATATTTCACTCTCATACAACTTTTTATTCGACAATTTAATAAATATACGACATCAAGATACCGTTGTTATAAATGATATTATTACGTGCACAATTACGTGTATCCGGCCGCCTACACTTGTTCCTTCATATTGGGATTGCCCGGGTTTTAGTGAAATCAAAGGCTTATGCATCATTCTCTTATAAAAAAAATACTTCATACATAGAATGGTTTAGAATACGTCATAATATATGACAGTCAACCTTATTGCCTTAATTTAAGAGTTAAAATTGATGTTCGTTTGACTCTACATTACAATTAAGAACAATAATTATAGTAAAAAAAAAATGACTTCATAACTATTGACCTTATTACAATACTAAAAAGTGGAAAAAATATGAATTCACCTATGACTAGATAACACATTTAAATCATCTTTAATTCTATTGTAAGTTTTATAAACAATACACATAAAAAAACCGCATTTACAAAAACCGTCCTTTTTTACGTGTTAAACAATTCACACACAAAACAAAATACCGACCACATTAGTTAAGACCGCACTAACTAATACCTGTTTCAACTGAACACAGTTAAAACCTATTTAGTGTTAAACTCATTAATCTCTCTATTGTTAACATTTAAATCTGCAGTCAAAGGTTTTCGCAAGTCTGTGGCGGCACGCATAAAGCACGTACGGGTTGGTGCGACAGGTAGCAATGCCGGGTTGGGGATTGTGCAGTAACAAGTTCGACTCGCCGCTCCTAAAATATAATAGAATTTCGGTAATTACCGTAACTGTACCATTGTTTTATTACCTGTTAATGTTTATTTCCTACTTACATGGAATAGATTTTACCGCTTTACCGCTTTGAAGTGGTCGTAAAATTGAGTTCAAATACTTAATCTGTACTTGAGATTTGTTTGTTTTTGAGAAAATATTGACTTAATTTTTATGGTTTTATTGTTAGTCGAACACCCTGAGCGTACTTCAAAATATGTTTTTATCTTATAATGTTTTTATTACTAGTCAACGCCTTTGAAGTGGTTAAGAAATCTTCAAAAAATATACTCGATCTTGTTGTTCGGTAACCAATAACACAATCCTTTTACAAAGTATAAAAGGACAAAAAACAGGTACATATAGACATTAAAGTTTCATTATCACAAGCCTTCTTAACTCTAGCCGGTTGATAACTCAGCCATAATCAGATTTCTTATCGTCTTACGTTGGGCACCAATTAGACTTATAACTCTAGTTGATCGCCGACGGTAATTATTATTTAATTCTTTTGTTTTTGTAAACTATTTTAATACGTAGACTGCCTACAATATTGTAATTTGTGATATGGAACAGACAGGCCGTGCAGTAGAGTTCCATTTTGACGTAAGATTAACTTTTAACATTTTTCCTGTTATGGAGTTTTTCTTTAATTTTGTATACAAAAACTGTTGAGTAAATACTTTAATACCTAACAAGGCTTTTGTTATGGTATTTGAACGACGTGTGTTCACGCTTGTTCTCTGCTTGAAAATTAGAATTTGAGTTCAAAACTGGGCATACGCCTCACGGGTGCCTCTCGCCACTTTGACACAAGGCACGTTATTCTATATCATAATAATTTCCCAGAACACTTAGTTATCGGTTAATACATGAGCAATCCTCGTTATTTGTCCAAACTTTCCACAGTTTAATGTCTCTCCACATTATAGGCTGCCGTAATCACCGGACACCCGCAGGGACGCGTGCGCACGCGCATAGCTACATTATACCACAAATTAACATTTTTCCGTCGCCTCACATTAGCTGTGGAATATTTAGGTAGTGACAATTAGTACTGCTTTCTTAATACGTTGGTTAATTAGTCTAGTATTTCGATTTTTTTTGGGTAAAAATTATAAATTATTTTTTTAGTTATTCTTTACAAACTCTAGAGAATATGAGATTTTGTTTATCAAGAAAACTTTGAATGGAATAACTTAGGTAATAATTACTTTGATTGATTCACGTGTTTCGAAATAAATATGACATAAATGAAGAGTAGGGTGATAAGACAATAATTTTATGTAATTAATTACTTTATGATAAGAATATTTAAACTCATTAAGAACGCTGCAGTACTAAAGAAACAGTTTTTACGAAAACAGTAACTCTAATAACCTTACATTTTTAAAGCATCCGTTTTATACTTTATACATCCCAAACTACCTTTAAAATATCAACATTATGTTCAAAAGCAGCAATTTTATAACGCGCATAACATACGAGGTCGTATCTACATATTATAACAAGCTCATAAACATATAGAGTGTTAAAGTGGGTGTATTTCGGAGAAAGCATTCGGTGATCGTCGATAATGAACGCGTGTCGATGCGAGCGGAGCCGCGGCGGGTGATATGTCATCGGCGTCAGGCGTGGGCCGCCGCCCACTGGCCGGCGAGCGCCGCGCCGGGCACCAAGACCCGCTCTGACTAATGCTCACCTACGGCAGCTACCGAGCCATCGCACTACAACACCACCGCACCACCGCGCCGGCGCCACAACACAAACAAGACACACAACAACCGAGACCCCGTTACGGAACTCTCCAACTCATTACCCAAGATACTCTCATTTAACCCGGCTACAGCGTATCGCGACTGTAATTCCATCTGTCAATAATTATTACAGCGCGTAATCCGTGATTGATGAACGCCAACAGTAGCCGAGAGCCGATCAGAATATAATTGACGCCGCGCTATTGTGTAGCCGCCGGTCGCCGCTTGATTGATCGCTTTACACCGGCATTACGTTGCGACACACGATGCATAAATCTGATCTTAATTAGACGCAGCTTTAATTAAATGCACGCTGATGAAATAGAAGCTCCGTTTGTGCAGCAATAACTCTTTGATTAATTGTTACACGCTGCTATTGATGGTAGCTAATGGTGACAAAGTACTTTGCTACGCAACCCGTAGCCGGCGCCAGCTACATGCTACGTGTGACCTTAACACATTTCCTTACACTTTTCATAAGATTACGCACATTTCTTTTTTAATAAAACATCTTAATCCATAGCTATAACATTTGTACTATTTTTGACACAAACAGACTTTTATAAACACATTCAATGTTTACAATCTGTTAAGGCATGACTAACACCGTATGAGCATTAGTATTAATGACAATCTGTATATGGTTCGAGCTAAGCAGTGTCCTAGGCCGAGCGCGGCGCGGTAGCCGCGAGTGCCGCGAACATAGAATCCGTCCTCAACACTCGCAATTACCGGGGCCAGGCGTCGCGGCGTGCGCCCGCGCCGGCGATTGTTTACGGCGCGCACGCGCGGCCGGCGCGTGTCCCCCCGCGCCCCGCGCCGGCGGCAGCTGCTCCGCACAGGTGGCGCGTGTGGGAACTCGACGGCTCCGTGCGTTCCCACGATCGCGCGCCCTCCGCTCCCTATATAAGCTCCCCGCCCGGCCGACATACCGCATTCCGCGTTCAACGCTCAGCGCAAACGCACACTTCCACTCGCTACACACAAATGTCCAACATGTCTTACGAGATCGCGTATTCACTCGCAGACGACGGCCCGCAGCCAGTCTCGCGCACTTATCAATATCGCAAAGTTATGAAGCCGATGCTTGAGCGCAAAAGACGTGCTCGCATCAACCGCTGCCTCGACGAGCTCAAGGAGTTGATGGTCAGCGCTCTTCAGTCTGAAGGAGAAAATGTTGCAAAATTGGAGAAAGCTGATATTTTGGAGTTGACCGTTCGCCACCTTCACAAGCTGCGCCGCCAGCGCCGCCTGTCACTCAACCCTACTGTGGATGCTGACCGCTTCCGTGCTGGATTTACTCACGCCGCCAACGAAGTGTCCCGCTGCCTGGCTTCCATCCCCGGTGTGGACGTGAGGCTGGGCACCCAGCTCATGACCCACCTGGGCCACAGACTCAACGACATGCAGCGCGCCGCGGCAGGAGCCGACACTCCTCCAGCCAGCCCGCCGAGCCCTGCCCTGTCCACCGCCTCCTCCACCTCTGGCTACGTGACGCCGTCGCCGCCGGCCTCGCCCGTGCCCATGCACACGGCCACGCCGCTGGACTGCTCGGCCGGCGCCTTCAGCAAGGGCCCGGCCGTGTGGCGGCCGTGGTAGATGCTGACCCGGAGCTGGCGGACCCGGCTCCGCGGTCACATCTGTTCCAGCACCGACGGAGTCGCACGCGCCCCAATGTGTCCGCTACATCCATAAGTTTAGTGAATCGTGTGGAGGATATCAAGATATCTTTAGATCTCAGAATCAGTTAGCATAAGTTAAAATCATAGATCGTAAGTCCAAACTTAAAAGCTTTAATAAAAATTAGAATGTAAGTGTACTTGTGATATTACAGAGTAAATATTATTGTATAAGAGATGTTGTATCGAACCTGTTCGAGTTCGTATTGTTATATTTTTATCGTTAAAAAGAATTCACAGAATTGTGAACAATCATACAAAAGAGTAAGTTAATAAAAAATATTATCTACCTTATTTCTGCATTTTATTACACCAAATACCCTACTCATGATTATACACGATTACACCTGATTTGAATAATGACATGTTCATTTACAATCAATATATTTATAAATAGATTACGTTTTGGAGAAGCTGAAGAATAAATGAAACATAACAAATCAGACAGCGATAAATATAAAAGAGGTTAAGGGCACGACTCGGACCTCTGACACGGCGGCCCCGGCGCGCGTGCTCGGTAACTTTCCTGTTTACAATATTCTTGTAGTTGGCACATCATGTGACACGCCGGTACTTAGTCCCGCCGATGCTTTGCTTTGGAGACAGTGGTGACATTACGGGCTGGTCCCGCCACCACGATACGCGACTAGTAAACAAGCTGTCTATTAAGACGTCAGCGGACGTAATTGAGATGAATATAACGACGAACGTTTCGAAGCTGAATTTGAATACGATAAAATATACATATCAATATGGTATTTTTTCTGCAACCTCATTTACGTAGAAATAAGAATCCCATCTCGAATCACACGTACAAAGTATGAAGAACTCATTATCCAATGTTTTTATTCCTCATTCAATGTATATTGAGGAATAAATTGAAACCCGGTCGCTGAACAAGGCGATGCAGAATATATTAAAACGATTTATTCTGACGCCACACTGCATAACATTGTTGTTAATTAGAGGAAAAATTATGAATAATTAAGTTAAATCGTTTAAGTAAACATGAATAACAATCGTTTAGGATGCTAAAGCAAAAATTAATCGATAGACATTACCGAAATTTAAAGCCATCATTAGCAAAACCATTTTCTGCTAAAGACATCTTATTACGAAACTGTTTGTTTGATAACAAATATGGTAGCCCAGAAACATCAGCCACAAGCCTCCAATTGAGACAAGTAACGCCATCTGTTATTGATCCATGGAAACAATCCGTTTTGGATCCCTAGTGCCATCTACTGCAAAGCTTTGGAACTCAAAAAAGCTCGACATAGCCTGCGTAAGCTTCTCACAGGTTTGAACAACGACAACTTTGCGTCAAGCAAACACTTCACTGTAAGAAATTATAATTATTTAAAGAAACTATGACATATGTGCTAATTAAATTACTCAGCGTCATTCTTATAAAGTATTTTTTTTTATTATGAATAGCGACGTTCAAAGTTCACCAATCACTTCCATAGCGTATTGCTCTAATGAGCAAAGTCCGGCTTACAATTATCACTAGCTATTATCAACAAAACCAAGCAAAGTTCAATAGTAATCACCTATGTTTAGTTTGTTAATTGTCTGGCACAATATGAGAAAAGTATGAGCACTACCAAGACTTGTGTCATATTGATGTTGTACATAATAATATTTGTAGTTCTTCAATCGATTGTAAATGTTTTGAACCCTTCAGAAGGCGTACCACTAATGCTCAAAGTAATGTTATCGCAGGTGTGCAAGAGAGACAGTGCTCTACGTTGTATAATGCGCTGTTTCTTTTACACCCGCAAAAATATATTAGTTACTTTAAGAGGTCCCCAGACTAGTAACATTTCTTCAAGACAGCATCAAATTTTCTCAGCTCAAATGCGTAAAAGACAACTCAAAACGTGTTTTTGTTAATCTTTTAGTGAACCCCAAATCAATTTAATAAAATATAAAAAACATGTTTATCGAAAGGTAATGTAACAAATACATTTCATTGATTCCTATCATAAAACAATCAGCTAGCTCAAAATAATATCAAAGTAATTAAATCAATGAAGAAAATAGATAAACAAATATTTACAAAGAACATCGAACCTACTTCCGTATCCAATCCTTCTAGTGTAATCGTTACAAGTATTACTTCACTTACCCGACGTTTTGTGCACTGATAACCGATAAAGATATTTGTACACGGAGTCTTCCTATTGCATCATACTCCGATATCTACGCTGCTGAATCAACGAGGAATTTAACTTTTAATCTATTGGTACTAACTTGTCAGATAGGATGACCACTGACGTACGGAATCTGAAGATTGATTTATTTCAACATCTTTTGTCGAATATTGCTTCTTTGTAATATTGCGCAACTTTTACCAAAAGTGTTCTTTTTTATATTCAATTTTTATTTAAAGACATTTACCGCAGTGCGTATTACAGTCCCATATACATAACGTACATACTTTGCATAAATTTATACAAATTTTGTTATGCTAATATAATGCGAAGTTCAAAACTGCGGTTTAAGTGTTAGTTAGTCCAACTATAGCATAAAAGGCATTTGAAATGTCAGTTAAGTTTTTATTGAAAATCCTAACCTCTGAACACTACTGAACAGACATTATGATCATCACCGGACTACTCACTTACTTGAAAAATCAATTACATAGTTTATTTTCCTAGCATATAAAGATCCCACTGCTTGGCAAAGACCTCCCCTTTCTCCTTCCAGTTTTTCTACAAATTGCAGAAAAAAATATTTTTAAATCTATCATATAAGGACTAAGTAATAACTACTACAGTACTTATTACTCAGGCGTCTATATAATTACAACATCGCCGCGTTACAACGTAACAACAAGCCTTGAGAACGATCCGGAAGTTCGGCCATTGACGTATATTCTAGACTCAGCGTTGTAAACAGTTTATAATCTAGCTTTTTATGCATTTAGTTAATTTCCGGTTTGATTAAACATGATTAATAATGAGACAAAATGTTACGGCTCCCGCGTTTTGAAATAATTCGTTTCTGACTTCACAGATGTGAATAACACTTTTATGTAGAGTCTACTAGGAATGTTCGAGTATTAATGTATCACTCCATGCAGGGATTGAACCCATACTCCTTAGTGTTCTATATAGTATCTAGTTTCTTGCAGTGAAGTCTATATGTAGCTACATCTAATTTTCAAGACGACAACATTTCAATTTCACCACAATAATAGAAAAATATTAACCATATTAGGTTTACCATAGGTACAATTACACACAATTTATCAACTCGTAGACTGTTATTGTTGCATACTTATAGTAAAGTATAATTGTATTTTTCTGTTTTTAAAAGAGTGGATGACTCTATGGAGTTTCTTGCCAGTTCTTCTCCATAAGAATGACATTTTGGCAACACGATAGCGTCGGGGGCAGTTTGCTTTGGCCGTTTACCCAGACTATAGTTTAAACTTCGCAAAGGCAAAAACCACGACTGTCAGAACTTCGAAAAATCCGCATAAATGCCTCTCAAATCATCAATAATGTGCATATAATTGCAAGCAGTGTAAGGAATGCGAATGTCCTAGGGTAAAGGTTATCAGTCAATTGCTACGTGAGTTGTGTTGAGAGAGTGACCTTAGAACTGGGTTATCAAGCTGTCTTAGGAAATTACCTAGCAACCTAATCAATCATTGCTTATGTAAGGCCGTGATCGGGCAGAGGAGTGCATGCGCTTTTGTTTACTTTACTGTTCAAAGGATAATTTAATTAACGGAATTTAATAGAGTCGTTATGTAGTTTTGGATTCCACATCCAATATTATATCAATTACATGTGTTGTAGAGATATTCAAGGTGGGTAAATGTTAAAAATCTTTTATGAGAGAAATGCTGATGCAATGTGTTAAAGCAAGCGTGTTGTGGAAGCAGTTTCTTTTTGGAGCTTTGAAAATTTTGGCATATGTATTTGTCGTTTTCTGGGTTTACTGGTTGTGTAAATGAGCAAGCGCAAACAAACACTTATGGTTTGTAAAATTTTGTCCTTTTTTATACCTTCGCCAGATTTAGCTCAAGGGTTGCAACTCAACAGACTAAATTTACATATGTTGGTGGATACGTAAGAAGCCCGAATTTATGGACAATCGATGTGTCCAGTGTGCCGTAAATGCGCCCTCAACAAGATTGTGGGGCATAAGAAGAAGACATAATCGTATCCCGACAATTTATACTATGGCAGTGTCTGTAATTTTGTTATCCATATATTATGTTATTAAATGTATTAATTATTGAAAGTTTTAAACAATTAAATACATCAATGTTTTAACGTGACACTTGCATAAGCAAATCTACCGACATTCCAACACCTTTATACATTTATAATATCACGGAAATAGAGTGATATGCACCAACCATAGTACCTACATCTGCCGTCACATCGAGATAGACATCAATTGATAACGAATACTGCATAGACGTCATAATGATTCACGCACTAAGTATGCCCCCGCGTAAGAGTCGTATCGATACGATCGTTATAGACACATCACACTTATCGAGTTCACTTGATAAGCTATCGATAACTTTGATTGTGTATATGTTTTCTAACAAAAAGTTTGGTGAATTAATTGTAGGAATATATTCTGAGTCTATAATGAAACTGTGAAGGGATCCTAGGTTTTGAATTTACACGCTGTTGTTATTTAAGTAAGTATTACAATTTATATGATGCGGTTGACTCAAGTTGAATGTTTTATTCAAAACTACTACCTACTTTTTGACATCGGATCTTTGCTCAACCATTTCGAAAAGACTGTATGTAAGTTAACTGTTGGACATCAAACATCGATAATTCCCAATAAAGAGAAAACATACGCGGTCTTCATTCTGTCTCAGAGTAGAAACCATTCATCACAATCGTAATTATCGTGATACCTACAATTTTTTTCTGGGATAAAGTTTATGTGGGTGAACTTAGCAGATCAATGTCCAGCAGATCAAAAAAAATAGAGAGTTCTATTCGCATGCAGCTGAGTTCTATAGTTCCTGATAGTTTTTAGAAATAGTTCTGCTGTTTTTACCCCAAAAATTTAAATTAATGAAATGCTCTGCTAACTTCCCGTAGCAGATAAATTTGCAGCAGATCAAAAAAAAGTGTGTTCCTTTAGCATGCAGGTAAGTTCTATAGTTCCTGATAGTTTTCAAAAATAGTTCTGACGTTTTTGTCCCAAAAAAAGACCATTTAAAAAAATTGTCTGCTAACTTCCCGTAGCAGATCGAAAACTCGAAAATATCATTTTCATTGCCTTATAATATATTCCCACAGCCTAGAACTCTTTTGATTTCGACAGAACTATAGCAGAACTGCTATGCACAATTCGATTCGAGTCCAGAACTCACGTCCCAGTGCCAGCAGAGCATGTGAGAATGTTTAAAAACTAAAAAAATATCATTTTTATCACTTGTAAAATTGCTCACAGGCTAGAACTCTTTTGTTTTAGACAGAACTATAGCAGAACTGCAATGCACAATTCGATTCGAGTCCAGAACTCACCTCCTGGTGCCAGCAGAGCATGTGCGAGAACTTGAAAACTCGAAAAATGTCATTTTTATCATTTGTAAAACTGCTCACAGGCTAGAACTCTTTTGTTTTAGACAGAACTATAGCAGAACTGCAATGCACAATTCGATTCGAGTCCAGAACTCACGTCTCAGTGCCAGCAGAGCATGTGAGAATGTTTAAAACTCAAAAAATATCATTTTTATCACTTGTAAATTTGCTCACAGGCTAGAACTCTTTTGTTTTAGACAGAACTATAGCAGAACTGCAATTCACAATTCGATTCGAGTCCAGAACTCACGTCCCAGTGTCAGCAGAGCATGTCAGAATGTTTAAAAACTAAAAAAATATAATTTTTATCACTTGTAAAATTGCTCACAGGCTAGAACACTTTTGCGATCCGCCCACATCTGCAACAGTGGGCGGAGAGGCGGTACGGAAAACTGACGTACCGCCTCACGCAGGTGTTGACCGGACACGGGGCCTTCGGGCACTACTTGTGCCGGGTGGCCCGCAGAGAGCGTGTCACCAGTGCGGTGATCCTGACGACACCGCACTGCACACGCTGGCCCTGTGTCCGGCCTTCGACGGGCCTCGCGCCGTCCTCGTGTCTGCGCTGGGTGGAGTAGACGTCTCCGCGCTGCCGGCTGTTGTCGCAGCCGCGCTCAGCAGCTGCGCAGCGTGGGACGCACTGGCCTCCTTCTGCGAGACCGTTATGTCGCAGAAGGAGGCCACAGAGTGCGTCCGGGAAAACGATCCGGACGCGCCCCAAATACGCCGTCGTCGGGTGGGGCGGCGAAGGGCCGCTCATGAGCGCGCCCTCCCGCCCTAACCGTCTGTAGTAGAGGACCCACGACGGGGGGCCACATTCCATGCTATGGGTGTGGTCCCAGTATCAGGCGAGGAGGCCGACGCCCTTTACACGTCGGCCTCCAACATATTTTGCGAAAGAGCAACCCGCTGGCCGAAAAACGAGAACAGCGGAAGCCCGCGGTCGGTGCATGAAGTAATGCTATGCGCTGCCATGCACTGACACCAAAACGCGGATGACGTAGCACAGCGGTTCAGGTTTAGTCAGAAAGAGTCTGACACTAACCGCGGCCCCCCCCGGGGTCGCGGGTGTCCATGAGGATTCCCCCGCTTTACCAAAACAAAAAAAAAGGTTAGGTTAGGTTTTGAGTTAGGTTAGGTTAGGTTTGGTTTTTAGTTAGGTTTGGATTTTAGTTAGGTCAGGTTAGGTTTGGTTTTTAGTTAGGTTAGGTTAGGTTAGGTTTGGTTTTTAGTTAGGTTAGGTTAGGTTTTTAGTTAGGTTAGGTTAGGATAGGTTTTTAGTTAGGTTAGGTTAGGTTTGGTTTTTAGTTAGGTTAGGTTTGGTTTTTAGTCAGGTTAGGTTTGGTTTTTAGTTAGGTTAGGTTAGGTTCGGTTTTTAGTTAGGTAAGTTTTAGTTTTTAGTTAGGTTAGGTTAGGTTCGGTTTTTAGGTAGGTTAGGTTTGGTTTTTAGTTAGGTTAGGTTAGGTTGGGTTTTTAGTTAGGTTAGGTTAGGTTTTTAGTTAGGTTAGGTTTGGTTTTTAGTTAGGTTAGGTTAGGTTTGGTTTTTAGTCAGGTTAGGTTAGGTTCGGTTTTTAGTTAGGTAAGTTTTAGTTTTTAGTTAGGTTAGGTTAGGTTTGGTTTTTAGTTAGGTTAGGTTAGGTTTGGTTTTTAGTTAGGTTAGGTTAGGTTTGGTTTTAAGTTAGTTTACGTTAGGTTTGGATTTTAGTTAGGTTAGGTTAGGTTCGGTTTTTAGTTAGGTTAGGTTAGGTTCGGTTTTTAGTTAGGTTAGGTTTGGTTTGGTTTTTAGTTAGGTTAGGTTTGGTTTTTAGTTAGGTTAGGTTAGGTTCGGTTTTTATTTAGGTTAGGTTAGGTTCGGTTTTTAGTTAGGTTAGGTTAACTCTATCCTTAGGGAACTTTATCCCGGCTATCCCTCGGGAACTCTATCCCTCGGAATCTCTATCCCGGCTATCCCTAGGGAACTCTATCCCGGATATCCCTCGGGATCTCTATCCCTCGGGAACTCTATCCCGGCTATCCCACGGGAACTCTATCCCGGCTATCCCTCGGGATCTCTATCCCTCGGGAACTCTATCCCGGTTATCCCTCGGGAACTCTATCCCGGCTATCCCTCGGGAACTCTATCCCGGCTATCCCTCGGGAACTCTATCCCGGCTATCCCACGGGAACTCTATCCCGGTTATCCCTAGGGAACTCTATCCCGGCTATCCCTAGGGAACTCTATCCCAGTTATCCCGCGGGAACTCTATCCCAGCTATCCCTAGGGAACTCTATCCCAGTTATCCCTCGGGAACTCTATCCCGGCTATCCCTAGGGAACTCTATCCCAGCTCTCCCGGCTATCCCTAGGGAACTATCCCAGCTCTCCCGTCTATCCCTAGGGAACTCTATCCCAGCTCTCCCGGCTATCCCTAGGGAACTATCCCAGCTCTCCCGTCTATCCCTAGGGAACTCTATCCCAGCTATCCCGGCTATCCCTAGGTAAACCTAAAAACCAAACCTAACCTAACCTAAATAAAAACCGAACCTAACCTAACCTAACTAAAAACCAAACCTAACCTGACCTTACTAAAAACCGAACCTAACCTAACCTAACTAAAAACCAAACCTAACCTAACCTAACTTAAAACCAAACCTAACCTAACCTAACTAAAAACCAAACCTAACCTAACCTAACTAAAAACCAAACCTAACCTAACTAAAAACCAAACCAAACCTAACCTAACTAAAAACCGAACCTAACCTAACCTAACTAAAAACCGAACCTAACCTAACCTAACTAAAATCCAAACCTAACGTAAACTAACTTAAAACCAAACCTAACCTAACCTAACTAAAAACCAAACCTTACCTAACCTAACTAAAAACCGAACCTAACCTAACCTAACTAAAAACCAAACCTAACCTAACCTAACTAAAAACCAAACCTAACCTAACCTAACTAAAAACTAAAACTTACCGAACTAAAAACCTATCCTAACCTAACCTTACTAAAAACTAAAACTTACCTAACCTAACTAAAAACCGAACCTAACCTAACCTAACTAAAAACCAAACCTAACCTAACCTAACTAAAATCCAAACCTAACCTAACCTAACTAAAAACCAAACCTAACCTAACCTTACTAAAAACCAAACCTAACCTAACCTAACTAAAAACCAAACCTAACCTAACCTAACTAAAATCCAAACCTAACCTAACCTAACTAAAAACCAAACCTAACCTAACCTTACTAAAAACCGAACCTAACCTAACCTAACTAAAATCCAAACCTAACGTAACTAAAAACCTAACCTAACCTAACTAAAAACCCAACCTAACCTAACCTAACTAAAAACCAAACCTAACCTAACTAAAAACCAAACCTAACCTAACCTAACTAAAATCCAAACCTAACCTAACCTAACTAAAAACCAAACCTAACCTAACCTAACTAAAACCCGAACCTAACCTAACCTAACTAAAATCCAAACCTAACGTATCCTAACTTAAAACCAAACCTAACCTAACCTAACTAAATACCGAACCTAACCTAACCTACCTAAAAACCGAACCTAACCTAACCTAACTAAAAACTAAAACTTACCTAACTAAAAACCGAACCTAACCTAACCTAACTAAAAACCGAACCTAACCTAACCTAACTAAAATCCAAACCTAACGTAAACTAACTTAAAACCAAACCTAACCTAACCTAACTAAAAACCAAACCTTACCTAACCTAACTAAAAACCGAACCTAACCTAACCTAACTAAAAACCAAACCTAACCTAACCTAACTAAAAACCAAACCTAACCTAACCTAACTAAAAACTAAAACTTACCGAACTAAAAACCTATCCTAACCTAACCTTACTAAAAACTAAAACTTACCTAACCTAACTAAAAACCGAACCTAACCTAACCTAACTAAAAACCAAACCTAACCTAACCTAACTAAAATCCAAACCTAACCTAACCTAACTAAAAACCAAACCTAACCTAACCTTACTAAAAACCGAACCTAACCTAACCTAACTAAAATCCAAACCTAACGTAACTAAAAACCTAACCTAACCTAACTAAAAACCCAACCTAACCTAACCTAACTAAAAACCAAACCTAACCTAACTAAAAACCAAACCTAACCTAACCTAACTAAAATCCAAACCTAACCTAACCTAACTAAAAACCAAACCTAACCTAACCTAACTAAAACCCGAACCTAACCTAACCTAACTAAAATCCAAACCTAACGTATCCTAACTTAAAACCAAACCTAACCTAACCTAACTAAATACCGAACCTAACCTAACCTACCTAAAAACCGAACCTAACCTAACCTAACTAAAAACTAAAACTTACCTAACTAAAAACCGAACCTAACCTAACCTAATTAAAAACCAAACCTAACCTGACTACAAACCAAACCTTACCTAACTAAAAACCAAACCTAACCTAACCTAACTAAAAACCTATCCTAACCTAACCTTACTAAAAACTAAAACTTACCTAACTAAAAACCGAACCTAACATAACCTAACTAAAAACCAAACCTAACCTAACCTAACTAAAATCCAAACCTAACTAAAAACCAAACCTAACCTAACCTAACTAAAAACCGAACCTAACCTAACCTAACTAAAAACCGAACCTAACCTAACCTAACTAAAATCCAAACCTAACGTAACCTAACTTAAAACCAAACCTAACCTAACCTAACTAAAAACCGAACCTAACCTAACCTAACTAAAAACCAAACCTAACCTAACCTAACTTAAAACCAAACCTAACCTAACCTAACTAAAAACCAAACCTAACCTAACCTAACTAAAAACCTAACCTAACCTTACTAAAAACCTAACCTAACCTAACCTAACTAAAAACCAAACCTAACCTAACCTTACTAAAAACTAAAACTTACCTAACTAAAAACCAAACCTAACATAACCTAACTAAAAACCAAACCTAACCTAACCTAACTAAAATCCAAACCTAACCTAACCTAACTAAAAACCAAACCTAACTTAACCTAACTAAAAACCGAACCTAACCTAACCTAACTAAAATCCAAACCTAACGTAACCTAACTTAAAACCAAACCTAACCTAACCTAACTAAAAACCGAACCTAACCTAACCTAACTAAAAACCAAACCTAACCTAACCTTACTAAAAACCGAACCTAACGTAACCTAACTAAAAACCAAACTTAACCTAACCTAACTTAAAACCAAACCTAACTTAACCTAACTAAAAACCAAACCTAACCTAACCTAACTAAAAACCTAACCTAACCTAACTAAAAACCCAACCTAACCTAACCTAACTAAAAACCAAACCTAACCTAACCTTACTAAAAACTAAAACTTTCCTAACTAAAAACCGAACCTAACATAACCTAACTAAAAACCAAACCTAACCTAACCTAACTAAAATCCAAACCTAACCTAACCTAACTAAAAACCAAACCTAACCTAACCTTACTAAAAACTAAAACTTTCCTAACTAAAAACCGAACCTAACATAACCTAACTAAAAACCAAACCTAACCTAACCTAACTAAAATCCAAACCTAACCTAACCTAACTAAAAACCAAACCTAACCTAACCTAACTAAAAACCGAACCTAACCTAACCTAACTAAAATCCAAACCTAACGTAACCTAACTTAAAACCAAACCTAACCTAACCTAACTAAAAACCAAACCTAACCTAACTAAAAACCAAACCTAACCTAACCTAACTAAAAACCAAACCTAACCTAACCTAACTAAAAACCAAACCTAACCTAACTAAAAACCCAACCTAACCTAACCTAACTAAAAACCAAACCTAACCTAACCTAACTAAAAACCAAACCTAACCTAACTAAAAACCAAACCTAACCTAACCTAACTAAAAACCAACCCTAACCTAACCTAACTAAAAACCAAACCTAACCTAACCTAACTAAAAACCGAACCTAACCTAACCTACCTAAAAACCAAACCTAACCTAACCTAACTAAAAACTAAAACTTACCTAACTAAAAACCGAACCTAACCTAACCGAACTAAAAACCAAACCTAACTTAACTAAAAACCGAACCTAACCTAACCGAACTAAAAACCAAACCTAACCTAACTAAAAACCAAACCTAACCTAACCTAACTCAAAACCTAACCTAACCCTTTTTTTTTTGTTTTGGTAAAGCGGGGGAATCCTCATGGACACCCGCGACCCCGGGGGGAGCCGCGGGTAGTCATCATTCCCCTGCCCTTATCCCAATTATTATTATTTGGGGTCAGCGCAGCATGTCTCATCCATGCTGCTGAGGTTTTGGCTGTATATTTTTACGGCCGGCCGCCTGCCTGACGCCAACCCTCCTTGGGAATGCTGTTGCTGGTGGTTTTCTCCCCACCAGGAGGTTGACCCGAGGTGCTAGGTGGTATGCACCGGGTTGTAGTATACCTTAGTCGCCTCTTACGACACCCATTGGTGGATATGGGTCAGCCCTATTCGCACCGGGAACTGCACGGTAGAGCCGCGGGTAGTGTCAGACTCTTTCTGACTAAACCTGAACCGCTGTGCTACGTCATCCGCGTTTTGGTGTCAGTGCATGGCAGCGCATAGCATTACTTCATGCACCGACCGCGGGCTTCCGCTGTTCTCGTTTTTCGGCCAGCGGGTTGCTCTTTCGCAAAATATGTTGGAGGCCGACGTGTAAAGGGCGTCGGCCGGCGGCCGGCGGTCTACTCCGCCCAGCGCAGACACGAGGACGGCGCGAGGCCCATCGAAGGCCGGACACAGGGCCAGCGTGTGCAGTGCGGTGTCGTCAGGATCACCGCACTGGTGACACGTTGTGGTGGCCTCTCTGCGGGCCACCCGGCACAAGTAGTGTCCGAAGGCCCCGTGTCCGGTCAACACCTGCGTGAGGCGGTACGTCAGTTTTCCGTACCGCCTCTCCGCCCACGGTTGCAGATGTGGGCGGATCGCAAAAGAGTTCTAGCCTGTGAGCAATTTTACAAGTGATAAAAATTATATTTTTTTAGTTTTGAAACATTCTTACATGCTCTGCCGGCACTGGGACGTGAGTTCTGGACTCGAATCGAACTGTGCATTGCAGTTCTACTATAGTTATGTCTAAAACGAAAGAGTTCTAGCCTGTGAGCAGTTTTACAAGTGATAAAAATGATATTTTTCGAGTTTTCAAGTTTTTGCACATGCTCTGCTGGCACTGGGACGTGAGTTCTGGACTCTAATCGAATTGTGCATTCTGTCTAAAACAAAAGAGTTCTAGGCTGTGGGAATATATTATAAGGCAATGAAAATGATATTTTCGAGTTTTCGATCTGCTACGGGAAGTTAGCAGACCATTTTTTAAATTGTTTTTTTTTTGGGACAAAAACGTCAGAACTATTTTTGAAAACTATCAGGAACTATAGAACTTACCTGCATGCGAAAGGAACACACTTTTTTTTTGATCTGCTGCAAATTGATCTGCTACGGGAAGTTAGCAGAGCATTTCATTAATTTAAATTTTTGGGGTAAAAACAGCAGAACTATTTCTAAAAACTATCAGGAACTATAGAACTCAGCTGCATGCGAATAGAACTCTCTATTTTTTTTGATCTGCTGGACATTGATCTGCTAAGTTCACCCACATATAAAGTTTCTGGTGAACGTGATAAAAGGAAGAAGATATTATCGGATGGAATAGTTGCGCATGATAATGCCTGGTTCGATCTGCCCTCCCAAAAGCGCGACCTGCGTCACCAACGAATGGCACAACCTGCAACGTCACCGGGAACACAATTCCTGAGTAGAATTTGCGCCCGGCGCTGTCGCTCCCGTATAGGCCTTGTTAGCAACAAGCGCAAGTGCCAAAATTAAATAAATTAACACGGCTGCTGTTTCAAGCATCTGTCATAGATGCTAGAGGCCAATGATGATGAATCTTTCTCTATTTATGCGAAAATAAAGGACATTAAACAAAGACAAAAAGTACTGTCATTCTAGCGTCTATGGGGCCTGATAGATAAATCCTCCGAATTATCTAGAACACAAGTACTTATTAACTCATATCGTTCACTATCTCAGTCCACTCTAGAATTGGGAAGTAAACATAATAATTAATCGTTACCTGTCTGCATTTATCTAATACTTACAATCATAATTATTGACTTACGATAATAACGCGAGATTTCAAATAGCTGTCAAGTGTGGTGTGCTCGAAAACATCGTTATCATATCTGTGCGCTGTCTGTGTCACTGTCACTGTCCGGGTGTCGGATTAGGAGCCACAAAATGATGATACGTCAAATTGTATCACGATAATCAGTATTTAATCTTCGTTTAGCTGTAAACATGTTTTTGTATTGTAAATTTGTAAAAATGCTACTGTTAACGAGGTGGTGTGGTGGATTTGCCGTTTCTCCTGTTGGAATTATGGACTAAAGAGCTAAAGCAACTTGTGTGAAGTTTAGTTTTAGTGTACGATACCAGTTCTGTAAAAAAAAATCTTCATTCATTCCGACTAGGTTATACTGAGTTGTCTCTATAACGTGCTTAAAGTTTGCGGTAACGCCGGGAACTGTGATGGATGAAAACAGAGTGCTCTTCACAAAACGATTCATTGTAAATCATCTAAACTTTTATCAGCTACTTTTTCACCCCGTTCAGAAGCAATGTAGTAAAACATATCATTACATAGACACAAAGTAAGTACGCGATACGTCTCATAGTCCTCAAAAACAAACAAAATCTACACAAGGAAGTCTTGAGACAAAGAGACAATCGAAGATACAAGAAGCTTTTGTCAAATGTAAGAAAAAATAAAAACTCCATCAAACACGATAGCAGACTATATTTAGACACACGTCATTATAATAAAACAAGCCGTTATAAACAAATGGAAAGTTTATTCGTACGATAACAGTGCGTAAATAAGGATATTAATCATATCAAGTTGTGGTTCCATTCGAACAACACATGATGCTATCGATCTATTAATCAGAATTACCTGATGTGCGGACTGACAATGGGTTAGTGATTTTAGAGATAGATTGTTACGATATTAAGGAGGTATCAGGCAAGACTGATAAGGGGAAGGAAGCTTTTTGAGGCTTCAAGCTGAACCTGAGAGAATCCGCGGCGTAACGCGAGTGGAAACTATGAAAGAATACACGAATTTAAGTGAATTTTAAGCAGTGTAAGAATCTTCTTGACCTATCGTGTAACTTTACTATTGCATTATGTCCTGTAATAATAGTTCTAAGTGGTAAAATAAATTTTAAAAAAATCTTTGTGGTAGATTAATTCATATGCCTGCCTCCATTGCCAAAGTTGATTGAATAGTAGAAAACTTGGAGTAGATATACCTACTCACAAAATAATGGTAACTAGGTACGTTCTTTTTATTCGTCTTTGCTCTAGTCAACGTCGTTGAAGCAAAATAAGACCTAACTATAGGAAAACAGTTCAAGTAAAAACCTGTTCGTGCGAACGTAAACGATACTTTACATCAATACAAAGGAAAATAAGCGATGAATTTTCAGGCAAATCATTCTGTTTCGTCATTCTTCACACAGATAAATGGTGACGCTTAACACATAACACTTCACATTTCGAACGCAAAACAATGAAACATCGAAATGTAGTGACGTCAGCTTTCTAAGTGACGTCGCTACTGTGACGTAGGTGTGTTGTGTGTGGCAATGTTTATTTTCCTAATACGCTCTCAACGTGACGTGTTATAAGGTAATCTATAGTGGTTTTGTATGTAGTAACGATTTGACGCACTATTGTTATTGTAAATTTAGCTTACCTGACTAGGATAACAATATAGTAATAAATTGATCACATAATCTATGGAATATTAGGTAAGGTGCCTTAGCACTTTGCAATAAATGAATTATGAATTAGTATTTCAATTAAACCTAACCCTGTCTTTGGTTTATAGGTAGGTAGTATTGGGTAGGGCGCCATTTGTGCTGAAAACTTACAATTTCTTATATAAGTGAGGTAGTGAAATCTTGTCGAGAATTAAGTTACATATTATATTTTATTTACTTTATTTTCGATTTTGACATTTCGACATCAAATGGCCAGACTTTTTTGGTAAGACGGGGGATTCCTCATGGGCACCCACCTCCTCGGGGGAGGAAGTGAGAAGTGTCAGACTCTTACTGAGTAAATCTGAACCGCCATGCAACGTCCCCCGCGTATGATCGGTAATGTGTCGCAGTTTATCACGCACCGACCGCGGGAGATCAAATGGCCAGAATGAACTTGATTGCTTAATATAAAACATAGTGATACAAGGATCTTTTGGCATATGGCTAAAAACAGAACTAATGATGTCATATTTGAAAACCCCTTTTGACAGGCAGTTTAGTTGATTCTTGTTGCGAATATGCACACCAACGCCCTTATGTTGATGTTATCCTCACGCCATAAGATCCTTGTAGCTCTATATTTTGTATTTACCTAGCTATCTCTTTATAGAGCTATAAGGATCTTTTGGCACGTGACCAAAATCGATACTTAAGACCCCATCACCCATCACTTTTAGTAGTACATATGTATAAATACGAGCCTAAATGCATGTCATGAACTAATGACGAACGAACATATGTCATGACGTCTTTTATTATTTACTATTACTTTTATCGCGTCCATTAATAGAGCATGACCAAACTATATTCATGTTTGAGATCAAAGTTCAACCGGTAAATTTAGAAGTTAATAAATGTAAACTGCGTAACTAACTTTCATGTTGTAGATGGTTTAGAGGAAAACCAAGTGTTACAAACAGTTCAGTGCGTAAAGGCCTACCACAGTGCTATAAAATTGTAAAGTGTGTGGTAATGTTGCCATCATGGGAGAGAAACAGTGCTCAGTAGATTAAAAAAACTTAAAAGAGTTGTCTTGGATTGTCTTCTATTTTCGACTACAAGAGGGCTAATAAATAAATGTGTCGCTTATATCTGAGAATAAATCGTAACTAGTTTATAGTCCAACAAATCTAAGAAGTACCGTTTGACAGTTATGACAAATAGGATAATAGGGTTGGGAGTAAAAAAATCGATTACTGTAATATCCGATTTTTATGAGATCGATTACTATAATGTCCGAATTTTAAGAGATCAAATTGTCATAATGAAATAAAAGTTATGTTTAGGATATTTTATTTATACACTACTAGTACTAGAATCGTCATCGTCTTCGTCATCATCGTCATTTAAATTAATGACTAGTTGATTATCTATGAAATTATCAAAGTGTACGTCTCTGTCGAAGTCGTAATTTATTTTAGGGTACCTATGTATTAAGTGCATAATGCGGTCGCGCAGTAACGTGTCGTCAATTGATAATTTGAAAGTAACACATTCGATTTTTCGTATATGTAATCGATTTTTTCGCATACAAGTGTATCTGAAGAGTCACAACACTACAAGCAGTGACCTAACTACGTGACTTTGCAATGAGGTCAAAAATAGAACTATTAGAAATTATTTACTACTAGCTTCTGCCCGCGGCTTCGCCCGCGTGGTAAAGGGACAAAAAAACCAAGGTCTTTTCTTAATATTTTTTTCCGTAAGAACCTTCTCCTAATAATAACAAATACAACAAAAAAAGAATTAGTGAAATCGGTCCAGCCATTCACGCGTGATGCCGTGACCAAGGAAAACGGGTTTCATTTTTATATATATAGATGTAAATATGTGTTATTTTGCTTTGTTTGAAAGTTTTCAATTAAATTAGGATATTAAAAATTTTAAAATTTTTAGATACAATAATAAAATCTTTCTAAATTCATGGTTTTAAAACAAAGGTTGTCGAAACTGAGTATTGTACGCATGAACAAAGTTGTTTTGGTTTGAAAATGATGAAACGTCAAACGGTACTTCTTAGATTTGTTGGACTATAATTCGTTCTATATAAGCAAGTTGTGGAAAACCACCAAGTTATGTCTTTGTAACAATATTTATTATTGATAATACTTAACATTACGCATGATCTAAAATATCATTCTTCAAAAAACGTGCTTACCTAATCAATAGCACGCTTCCAAGCACTTGAACCGTGAACGATGGCAACACTATCTTGGCATCATGCCTCATGCCTCGGTCACGCCCCTTAAAAAAACAAACCTTTATCGGAACGTGACAAGCAGAGGCTTGTCTTCACCAGTTTTATTTCTGTCTACACTTTTATACTATCATCTCCTTAATTACGTAATCGTTTAATACTTGATCGCGATAAGAAAGAATTATGATAATATCCGGGAAAGCGAGACCTGTGACATATTACAAGAATGTTCCAATAGGTAACGTATTGAGTATAGGTTTTCATAAGTTTATCAGTCGTGCATGATGTGTGCGAGACCACGTGTCGTAGCAACATGTGACAGTGTTTTGTTTTAATAATATAGCCATTATCGATATTATTATGTATTCGCGAATATTCGTTAATTCGTTGCGAAAATTAGATAATATTAAGTAATATTGAGTTGTTTAACGTGTCTTTGTCAGAAATAAAGCTGAAAGCATGCATCAAGCCATTATTGCGTTTACCGAATTGTAACAATTAATTAATGTTACAAAAGCGCCGGTTTTGATTATGTTAAAAAGTATAGACTAAAAATATTTTTTGCTATCAGAATATTTGTATTAAGAGCGGAAACTTCCCTTAATTTATTTTACAAACTCTAAGTAATTACAGTAATGTTTGTCTTTGAAACTCAATTGCATCACCATAGTTCATTCATTATTCTTTTATCACTTCATAAAATATGAATGACTTAAATTGACCCTCGGTTGTTTGAAACGCAATAGTCATTAAAAACTATAAAAAAAAACAAAAGGTAGTAGCAATTTGCAATCAATCCCATTGTGACGACAACATAATTTCTTCCATTGGAATTTAATTAATGAACAATGTTTTATGTTAATTTTTAATTAATTTGAACTTAGGTTACCCCTTTCGCGGATTAACACAATTTTAAATAAAATAATAGTCTAGAACCGGCCTTTATTACTAACATTGTATTTGGTAGCACGCATTTTTTGCGTGGTTGTTTGAAAAAACTACGTCAAACGCGCGGCTGTAACACAAAAGAATGCAAGCTTACGAAATTGTACGACATATTACATATTCACAAATAAACAACGCATATAGATCGACTTTGATAAACCTAATTAAAATAATTGAAAAACTTTGCTTTGTCATTATAAATATTAGACTGTCAAAACATGCTTTTGTTTGTTCCGCGTTTAGAAACTTCCTCTGTATCTCTACTACCATTTCTTAAAGTAAGACTCGCAGTTGTGGAAGAGAGACACCGCTCTATGCCGTGCAGTGTGTGTCTCGTTTCGACAAAAGCAACAGTCTTACTTTAAATGTTGGCGGTAAGTCCATTGAACGTAGATCAGATATAATTGTGCCCTACATCATTAGCGTTTTGTTTTGTTTATCAAAACAATTAAAAAGAACAAGCAAGATGTTTCATATAATTGCGCAATTAAATGTGATCGGGTTATTACCACGCAATAAATAATATCATGTCAGGTTCCAATGAATTATGTACTGCAAGATTGTTGCAAACTTGTGTAACGGCCTATTCTAGAATCATTTTATTATATTCTAGGCACTCTTTTATTTAACAGCTAAGTTCTTTGATCAAAGAAAAATGGACCCTAAGGGTTATAGAATAGGTAGTTACACAAGTCTTTTAAATTTCTTATCAAAACTAAATGCATGATGTCTGCTCTTTGATCGAAGTGCCCTTTGAAACAGGAATACACTAACATTCATGATGAAATACGTACTTAATTTAAAATCATCAATTAAATACTTTGTAAGTTCATTATATTATCTAAATATGAATGTAACATTAGTGGTTGTTGCATATTTATTTGATACATTACTTATACAAGGCATTGTACTTTCATGCTAATAATTTTAGGTGATTATTCTTGCTCGTAAAATTTGAACTGTCTATTGTTTTATATCTACTTCTGCTGCGTAATTTTGATCTTGGCTTTTCATTTGCGTAACTATTACGTTCGAAACGAAATATAAACAAAAAAATAATTAATATTGATTACAGTGTACGTCCTCACGTTTGTTTTACGTCGCAAGTCTCAGTTCAACTTTATCATCATTATATAAGTTAGTAACAGATGATATGCGAAAACCAGTAAAAACTGATGAACTCTTAACAATAACCGTCAACACACCGATCGTAGATCAAGAGGTGGCGTAGCGACGACGATAACGGATTTTTTTTGTAATTATCGCTGTTCATTTAAATTGAAATCATAGATATTTGACCTTGGTATCTAAATGAATACCGCAATCGGTAGTAAAAAAAAATTGAGAGATAGCAGGACGCATCGTTTGTGGAGTAAGGCAATTAGTTAAACTTTCCACAGATTTCTGTATGTCATAAGGTCGAGAATCGCTTGAGCATTGAGTAGGATAGTATGTGGTGTTGTCGTCAGTTGTTTGCCGTGGAATCTTCCCGCGCTGTCGATAACCCGCGTTATCAGAGCGGCGCCCGCGCACGAGACCGCACTTGTTCTTGCAGTTATTTATAATGTGTAATCGAGAGGATGACACAATTGCGGCAAACACTGGCCCATTGCTGTGACACGTGCTGTTTGTGGGGGAATGTCTCTGCAGCTTCCAGATTGGTCAATACAAGGCCCAGAATTAGCATTTAGTCTGACAATAGAGGATGTGTTGTCATGATAGTTAACAGTCTAATGTTTCCCTAGAAGTGTTTATGGTTGAAAACAAAACAATAGAAAGGGTTCAATCGCTGCCCGAAACAGTTGTCTAAAAGTTTTATTTTATATCCCATGACGGAATTGAGTCTGCGGGTAATCTATAATATATTTGTACTTTCTGTTTGATAATAGAAATACTTTTATCAGTGTCCATAATCAGTCTTATTTGGCAAACAATAATTAACCTTAGAAACGTCTATAACTTCTAGTACATTCGAGCACAACCGTCATAGAATTTTATCTAGTTCTATTTAACCTATACCCACATATTAAACAAATAGTAATATTAATTTGATGTAAACGAGTACATTTGAACCTACCATCGTCGAATATTATCTTTGCAATGTACCTATACCTACGTTTTTAATGAGCTCTTAATTAGCCATTTGCGGCTGTGCAAGATAACTTGTATCATCTACCTAAATCATATTTATTTTAATTATTTTTTTTCATCTTAACCTCAAAAGCTGTTTTGTCGACTATGTGCTTGCTTTAATATTATTTAAGCAAAAAATTACTAATTTGATCAATTTATCTCTGATATACTAATTGATTAAACAAATCCGTGTATTTCATGTGTCAGTAGGTTTAAAATGATTATTCATTTTAATTCAATATAAAGACTTTGTCATTTTTAGACCATTCTTCAATTAGTCTAATACTGCATAGATTTTATTATCAAATTACGTATCCAATAGAACGTAAAAACCTAATTTCAAGTACAACGATAATATGTACTGGATGTACTCATTAACCGTGATAAATGTTTTATTAATATGATATTGGCGCCGTTTCCGAACTAAATTAAAATGAAAGCATAATCTCTTTTGTTAACTTGCGAGATAAGACGGCAATACATCACAAAGTTTTTAGTGCACACGTTTCAGCATGGCAAAATTGTATGGTGTTTTGAAATAGCTCCATCTTTTTGAAAGTGGAAACCATAACCTAAAATAAGTGCAATGCATGTCCAATAGACTGGACCATAACACATAAGACATAAGGTTCAAAATAAAACAACATTAACATGCTGTAGTTATATTCCTTACATTTACAACACTTTGTATCTAGCCTTGTTTATCATGTGATGGGCAGATGTTTGTAGTTTGAGGAGTTCTTCCTTGATGAGGCGGGTGATCTCCGACTTGGCTTTGGCGACGGCCAGCTCCTGTGAGCTTTCGATGGCGAGGTAGAGCTTGCGTTCGCCTTCTGGTGGAGTCTTGCCAGGTGGGACGTATGTGCCTCGCACTGTGATACCGGCCTCGGAGTACTCACTGATGAGAGCTAGCGCCTCCTGTAATGGAAAATTTGGTTACGGTTATTAAATTTTATTGCTGCGCTCCTACCTAGACTATAGTACCTAATTAATAGTTACTTATAACGTGGTTATCGGTTAAGTGTGCTAAGTCTCTCGGTCAAGCTGAACGCATTTGAGTGCTTGAGGAAGACTGATTTGAAAAGTACATAATACAGATAATGACATTTCTTCGTAAGAAATTGAAGCATAGAACATTATTCTTACAAAGAAATACTTCGTACAAATTGAGAAGTTATGTGATAAAATTTACTTGATTGACAAAAGGTGTAATATTTTATCTAAACAGAAGTTTTTCGCCAGGAATGCATACCAGATATTTAAGGGGTTAGTAATGAGTGCTAACTAAGTGATTCTCTAAGTTATGTATATTGTAATTACTATGTATTACCTTTAATTACTAATGACAATAGAAACACCTATAGTTCCTTTGTCCTCTTAGCAATTTAACACACAGGAATATGAATACACCGATAATAGCTAGTTTCAGCAACATATTGACGTCTAATCGCAAAGGGCGGTGAGAATGCACTGAGATGAGTACATATTTACAATGTGCAAGTACTTAGATTATAAAGGTTATCTTAAGTAAGGTCGAACCGACCCCTAGTAAACAACATAAAAGAAATGAGTTTGTTTACTCGTCAAGGAGAAATCGAGGCCTGGTTATTGACGATATTTCCTTCTAGAAAAGATTGTTGATTAGTCAGTCACACACAAATGTCATCAACAAAAAGACTGCTGTTATACCTTAACAAAATATCTTTTTTCTTAGTATAGCGGTCATTGGCCAATATATTTCTATTTCTCAGCCAATACTAATCAGGCGAGGAGACCACTTATACAGGGTGACTTTGAAGTCGTAAGCAATATTTTAAACTAAGACACTATTAATGATACTAATAGCGTTAGGGCTACTTTTACGCAAAAAAAAAAGAAAAATAAATGGTGGAGTGTGGGGCTTAGGCCGTGAGGCGGCCCCGTACCCACTAAAACCCCCGGGTTTTCGGCGTGCGCCACCATGGAGGGGTCACGGGAAACCAAGACGATTACTTCCGCGACCCCTCCGGCGCCTGGCCGGGCGTCGGATGCCCGGCCCCGCCGGAACTAGGTAACTACCTGCATTATTATTATTTTTTTTAAGTAAAAATAGCCCCTAACGCGATTAGTATCATTAATAGTGTCTTAGTTTAAAATATTGCCCACGACTTCAAAGTCACCCGTATAACGATTAGTGCCCCAAAACATAGAGGCGGAGCCGCGGCTTACCGTGAAGGAGGTTGTAGGATGAAAAGGTATTTATACTTCCTTGCGAACTATATTATAACAGGACATTAGTGGCAAGAGCAGAACCAAGACTGATGGAAGAAAGTTTAAGGCTGATAAAAATAATTGACAAGAATAATTATTTTTGGTTTTATCACACAATGCGTGGTAAAGAAATGATACCACGGGGCAGGATGGATGATAAAAAAATGTACATCATCATGATATCCATGCGGTAACGGCACTACTTGTAGGTAATCTGGGTTGCTAGCCCAATATTGGGGATTTATACAAGATTAGAATAAACCTATGATAAAAGATTGAACACGTGTGGCTTAACTTTAAATATATGTAATAACAATATGGTGTCATTTAGATCTGAATGATATCGCCAGATTGCATGTTATTTTCCGCATGGGATATTTTTATACTGATTAGAAGGTGTATTAATATATGAAATGTTAATGTTTCGCAATAAATAAAGAGAGGATTAGACAAAGATTGTTGTTGTTGATTAGATTGTCTAGACAAAGGATGAAATGTGATAAAATGATAACTTATTACGAATATTCTAGATACTGTAGAGGTGAAGTTTTACACGAATGTGAAGTTATATTTAAAATATTTCTTAAAGAAATAGACAGTCTAAAGTCTAAAGGAATAGTCTGCATGAATTTGATTAGTCTAAATAAGACTAAAAGGAAAAAATAAGGCAAAAAATTACCTTGCTGTTTTATAAACTATGGATGATTATCACATATTGTAATATAGATATCAAAATATTTGTCTTTAACGACCAAATGTTGCATAAGATCGAGATAATCATAATCAAGGATCGCTATACCTTATCTAAAGATACGATATCACGGCCACTGTCTATTTTTAAACTATTATTATTTTAATTATAAACAATGACCTTATATATGCTAATAAAACTTAGAGAAGATAAAACATTGAGACACAAAGATTAAAGATTTCTCATGAAAAAGTTGTGATGTATAACTTCTTCCTATCTTAAATGACGTAAGATTTTATTAATAATTATAATACTTTGTGAAAATATAGCTTTATTACTCTTGGTTGACGTTATCTAAAGAAATCCTAGTTGTGTGTTGCGTCAGTTTATTAGGTAGACTACTAATTAACTTATATTGGTGATAATGCACTATCGTTTGTTATAAGTCCGGGATGGCTTTCGCGTGTTCGTTCTGATTTCCGTTCGTTTGTCTGGTCATATACTTGCTTCTGTCTTTTAATACTTGCTACTACTACTTACTGCTTTTGTGCTTGACAATGAACAACTTTCTCCAAGAAAGCCATTAACTGTTCGGAAAAATAATGCATAAAAAAATAAGTAAATAAACCAGCCTATATCATCCCACTGCTGGCCACAGGGCATATAGGGAAGGTTTGAGCATTAATAACCACCCTAGCTCACTGCGGATTGGCGATTACAGATTCCAATGTTTGGAATCTAGGTTTCCTCACATAGTTTTACATAAACAAAAAAAAAAATGTAACAAAGTTTAATTTTTATAATAACTTTCGTGAGAATTATTCATATTTAAGAGATATATAACGGTTTACTCACGCGTATTTATCGGGATAGCCCGACTAGTTTCGGACCCAACCGGAGTCCTTAATCATGAGCTGACGCGGCGGCGGGGTCGCGAGTCGAACTGGTGGTCGTTCGACTCGCGACCCCGCCGCCGCGTCAGCTCATGATTAAGGACTCCGGTTGGGTCCGAAACTAGTCGGGCTATCCCGATAAATACGCGTGAGTAAACCGTTATATATCTCTTAAAAAAGTTTAATTTATATGGTAAAAATCTTTTTAAGCCATTTGTGGTTCGCGTTTGCAAGTCGTTCATTTCATATCTAGAAGCGGTATTTTAAATATGACGTTTACTCGTTGTATGTTACTATATACACAGTGAGATTCGGAATGTTAAGCCACCTTAGTAGGTGTGTCATTAATACAGCCATAAACCGTGACGCAAAACATTATACTGGCAACCTACTTAATATGAGATACGGAGTTCAGACTTTTATGTTTTTTACTAGCGTTGTAAAACAGAAACGTAAAAGAGCTAGCTGACCAAGTATAGATAGCTGACAGTAAGGTTTGAAGGTGGATACAAATAAGAAAACACCCACCTCTTTTTCAGGCCACAGTTAAGTAAATAACTGGCTGGCTCAGTACCCATGTTAGGTTTTTAGCTTATTATATCCTCCCTACTTAGGCCTTAGGTACTGACATTTTCCTATTCCCACTTCACACTTACACACGGCCATCATGTCCTAAACTAGGCAAGCGTCTGTACTGTGGTATACCAGAATCTTCCTACAAATACCTTTACCGCAACGAGTCAAACCTATCTATTCTGTAATGCTGTATAATTAACGTGACCAGACGTCCCTTTTTGAACGGGATTGTCCCTTTTTACAAGTACAAAGTCCCGTTTTCAGAAACCCCGCGAAAATTTGAAGTTCTCCTCGATTGTTTTCTCTAAAAAAAAGCTTTTAGGTCGAAATGAGAAACCTCCCCCTTTTTGAAGTTGGTTGGTTGGTTTAAAAAATTGGTCACGTTATGTATGACGTACCTTGCTAGTGACTCTCCACCGCGCCTGCTGCGGGAAGTCATTGATCTCCAGTTCGGTCTCGTACTTCCTGAATACTTCTTCAGCCGGCTCCGAGGCGCTCTCGTCGCGCGGCTGGTAGTTCAGCCGAGTGTTTAGCTTCGCTGCTAATTGCTCTGCTACGGTTTTAGCCTAGTAGAAAAAGGTAGTTATGAAATATTCCACGATTTTTATACAACGCCATCTAGTGTCAAACTTAGCAGAGCTTGTATTATGAGTAACAGACAACTGATAAGTATTATAAATAAATTACACCCAGACACTGAACAAATCATCATGTTCATCACACAAAAAAAAATGTCTGGGGTGGGAATCGAATCCACGACCTCTGATATATCAGTCAGGGCCACCGGGCTCTCTTTGCAATAGTGTCTTAGAATAATTAGAAAAGTACATATAACTTTAAAAAAATCACATTGATACTTATCTGCGTTTAAAATCAAACCTGCCCCTTTTGCATACAAAACCATTCATAAAATCGCAACTGTATATAAGAGAAAATTAAAAACTATAAAAGAGTGTTACCGTGATGAGCGTGTGTGCGGAGGGCGCGCCCTTGAGGATGGCCTCGGCGGCCTGTTGCGTGGCGCCCTTGTGCTCTGCGCCCAGGCCCTTGGCGAGGTTGATGCGGGAGGCGAGGCGCCGCGCCAACTCCAGCTTGCCGTCCGCGCCCCCGCCCGCCGCCGCCCCCGCCCCCGCCGCGCCCGCGCCCCCCGCCACGCCCGGCTAGGACAACAAAATCAAAATAGTTATATTTCGAGTAGTTTTGTGTGGAAGAAGAGGACATGCTGCGCCGACCCCAAGTAATAATAATTGTGATAAGGGCAGGGGAATGATGATAGGCCTTTTCAGGCACTTTCAAAACGTTACTGACAAACAATAATATTGGTACGTTAAACAAACTTTAAATATGTGTTACGCAAAATGTTTCGAGAAGTTACATATTTTACTTAAAGTCTATATTGTACTGTAGTTTTTTTTAAATAACCTAATTTGTATTAATTATATACAAAGAAGTGATATTAAAATATACATCGCCTCCTAATGGTAAAGGAATATTCAAAGTCTACAATACCACAAACTTACAAACTGTACATCTTTATTATATTAATAAAGATAAAAATTGATTAGACAATATTTTTAATACCTGATTTTACGTCTGTTTGTGAATCAGATAATTATAAAACAAATATAATCCTACAAGTAAATAAATAATAACGAAGTAACAAATATCTTGGGTTTAGTATTCTTTATCACATTCAAAATGTTAGAAGATTTCATCAGACAGAATGATGAAATAACAATATTGTTAACATAAGGTGAAAGTAAGTTTTAAATAAATAAAGTATAAAAAAAAACTTTCATTTATATGCGTAAATATTAATTTAAATGGGTTTTTTTCCTACACGGGAGTCGATCCCGCGACACGTCGCGCGCGTCACGTATTTCAATCATAACATGTCAGTTAGCAATCTACATCTTTCTAAATCAACCAGGTTGGTCAAATTATTCACTCATACATGATCTGTTACATTGTGACCACACAGTCCATGTATTCACATTAATTATTTGTATATTGTTGTCAAAACCAGCGTACCTTGATCTCTTTGACGATCTTCTTGGCGGCCAGCATGACCTCTATCTGCTGGTCGAGGTCGCCCTCCACGTCCTCGTCGTCAGAGTCCTGCAGGCCGAGCGCCGCCTTCTGGTACTTCTTCTTCTCAGTCGCCGCTTGGGCCTCCGATTCATCGAATTTGAATCCTGTGAACGATTGTGTGGTTAGTAGGTACCTATTGGAAACGTAATTAAGAGTTCCTTTAGTAAGCAGGATCGAAATAATCAGATTTTTTTATATAAACAATACTTGATCTCCCCTTTTTTTATTTGCAGGCGCAATTTAAATATAATGACAACACATAGGTCAAAAAAATACAGCCGTTTTAAGAAATGCAGCAAGCCATATAAATCTTCTGCTGGTCTGGTTTGGCATAATTGTTGATCACACAGCTAGATCTTGTTTTGCAAGGAAACATGAGACTTAACGAGAGTTTAAGTATTTGCGATTCAGTATTTAGCCAAAAGAACAATCCAGTTAATAGAAATACCTTTCCCACTGAATCCACCACCAGTGTGCACCTTCTTCCCGTCCTTTTCCTGCGCGAGTTTGTAGCGCTCCCACAGCGCGCGTAGCTCGGGCGGGGGGTTGGCGCCCGCCAGCTCGTAGGCGCGTAGCACGTCGCCCGCGTAGCGCCCCTGCTCCGGCGTTAGAAACGTCCACGCATAGCCTTTGTTACCCGCGCGACCCGTTCGACCACACCTAATCATGAGCAAATTAACATGAAAGAACAATTTTACTGTAACTTTCTAATGTATGTGTCAACTGTAAAAAAAACTTATACAGTGAAAGAACGAGTATTGATGGTCGATTACGATATTTTTTGATTAATATTAAATTACAAATAGTAAAAAGCCTACCTCATTTGACACAAGTTAAAAAATAAAATATATTCTGACAAAAAGCCTTTAACTAAATATTAAATTAATCAACAGGCGCTTTGCGCTGGCGATAATTAGCTCCAGACGCACCTGACGACTAGCTAACCTACCGAGGTCAATGACCGCGCGTTTCATTTGACCTCCCTTGTTTTGAATCTTATGAGCTATATTTTAACATTATTTTTGGTTGTACGGTCAGCATCAAAAATCGATTTACACAATTAGACTTTCAAACGAACTGTACACAATCGAATTCACGAACGAAATGGGCGTGACACCTGGTATAGTTAAAAGATACTAAGCACCAAATCCTACATGTCATAGAAAAATAATGACACTTTGTAAATCGGTTTTTGTTAACCGACTTCTGTTGCTGACTGTACAATACTCACCGATGCACATAATCTTCATAATGATTAGGGCAGTCGTAATTCACAACCAGCACGAGTTGTTTGACGTCAAGTCCTCTCGCGGCCACGCTGGTCGCCACCAACAGTTTCACCTTCCCAGACTTAAAGTCCACGATCGTCGAGTCCCTGTCGAATTGATCAATCCCTGTAACAGGCCACCATTAATATATTCGTCACTCGACAAAATGGATAAATGCCGATAAATACAAGCGTACGGTTATATTTTGCTCTTCAGAAATTAAGTTTTGATTAAGATTTACTTTAAAATTTAAGATACAGTTGTTCAATCTCTATAATGTTATTCAAGTTGTTTGTATGTTTTTGAGGTCCTTATCTTTAGAGGAAATTGGAGTTCTTGTAAGACCCTTCATTGCCCTTCTATTTGTTTTTAAAGACTGTATCAGTGCATGTCTTTTTTTTTTTCAAGCAAATGGTACCCAAGCATTTAGAACTGCATCATTGCAACACATCCCCATAGTGCAGAAATTGTGAGCCTATGTTCCAAATAGTGCCCTTACTATTGAATGAAAAACAATGCCAATACGCTTATACTTATCGACAAAAGTACACATAAAATAATATCGAGGTCTCCCCAAATCCGCTTTGATCGCTGAAATCAAAATATTCTATTAGTGTAATTTTATACTGAATTCACCAATGAATCTTAATTTGGAAATAAGATAACTGCAATGTTCAAGACTTGTGAAAAACAATTATTTTAGGAAATAAAAGAAAATTTTTTGAAGTTCCTTTTCACATGAGTTTGAAGAAAATATAAATTTAAAAAACACGGAGACACAGAGGCAACCTGCAAAAGAAAATTTTAAAGCCTGTAGTGTTTTGAGTCCAAGCAGAAGATTTTTGAATTGATTTTTCATCTAATGCCAAACGTGTACATTTCTGTTGATTTCCGTAGAAATAAAAATAAAAAGCCTTAGTAAATTTAAAGGAAACAATTAATATAATTCATCACGTGTAACTAGTAAGATTATTGAATATTCTCTAGTTTTCTGATAACGATATTAAATCCTGTTTATAAAGTAAAATTGGGTATAAAGAGTAGTTAGGTCCACCCTTACTCGACCTACGACCTACCCAACACCTATTAACTTGTGGAGTTTTACCCAAATTCGGCCGACTTGAGGCTTAATACTCAGATTCAACATACAAACAAACACGAACAAACGCGTAATTCTAATGTCACTATTAAAGGTTCATAAATAAAATGAAAAATAGTTTTTCTCTTGAAAAATCAGAAGCAAGAGTAGTTAAAAAGAGGCACGAATCCGTCTAAGCTCTTTAATGTTATACCTATCGGGTATAACAAATAAACCTTCGATATCTCACCTCCATGCAGACTCATGCACGAGTACGACGCCTTCATGAGGTCCTTGAGCAGGCTGTCGGCGTTCTCTTGTTTGTCCACGAAGACTATGATGCTGCCGTGCTGGCTGTATAAACCAAGGAGCTCTAATAGCTTGAAGAACTTCGCGTCCTCTTCGAGTATAGCTACGTGTTGCTCTACGTCTTTGCAAACCACGCTTCGGCCGCCGACCTAGATGTGTATAGTGAATTTATACTTTATAACAATACCATAAGGTCTCAATTGCCATTTATCAAGGTAATCGGTAAATTACAGGCCGTTATTTTTATGAGTTTTAAACAAACATTAACTAAAAAAAAAATATGAAGAGCTTGTGTGAGACAAGGTATGATATAAAATTCAGAATGGAAATGTCTATTATGAGTTAAAAGATAGACGTGGATATTGTCTATGATACTCATAAACTATAGAAACATAGCAAAACATAGTCCTTACCTGAACTTCAATGGGTTTTTGTAATATCCTTCTTGCGAGTGCTTCCATTTGTCTCGGGAAAGTGGCGCTGAACATCACAGTCTGTCTGTCTGGCCTTACATTGTCTATGATTTTCATTACCTACACAAAACATAATTTTATAATTTTGGTATTTAACATGAATCTACTCAGTAAAACCAAATGACTATTAGTCCACTAGATTTTGCATACAGCGTTTTCAAACCGTTTAACAAGTGTAAGAACAATTTTGAACCTCTCAGGCAGTTGACTTAGCTAACTTAGTTGGTAAAGAGAAAAGTGCAATTTAGCCAGTAGATTGGAAAACGCACTTTTGTTTTTAATTACAAGTATTCGCATTGCGTAACAATTATTTACGTCAGTAATAAAGGTGTTTTGACTTACTTGAGGCTCAAAGCCCATGTCAAACATCCTATCAGCTTCGTCTAGAACTATGTAGGTGACTCGTCGCAGGTTAGTCACGCGGCCAGAGTTCGCGGCTAACATATCGATCATACGGCCCGGGGTGCAAACTATCATCTCTGCGCCACGTTTTAATTCCGCGATCTGTGACAAATAGAAGAAAATAATTGAACATCATGTGAATAAGTAAGCATGTTTCTTAGATGTTAAAGTAATAGCTTATTGCATAATAAATTATTTTAATTTCAACTGGATTAGATAAATCTAACCTGTGGTATGTGTGGATATTATTATTGTGTTACTACTACAACAAATCTAAATGGATATATCTACCGATTTCTGCTTCCAATAACTATTTTACACTGAATAATATTTCTATTTTCGAACAGCACATTCTTCTATTTGTTTCTAGAGCATAATAGGCTAGGTAACTTTTATTTTGTATCCCAGTGGAAATCCTCATGGACTGCCCTCGTCAGGGGGTTGACGAGGGGGCATAACTGTTTACTACGATAACTATAAAAATAACTAATCATACCTGTTCAGAGATCCCGGTCCCACCATAAACACAGACAACTCTAAGCCCTAACGACTTGGCAAACTTTTTGATGTCTTTCCCGATCTGCATGCAAAGTTCTCTGGTTGGAGTCATGATGAGGGCTATGGGTCCATCAGTGTCTTCTAATGGTGGCTGGTCGAGGACGTGGCGGAACATGGGAAGAATGAATGCTAAGGTCTTGCCGGAACCTGTCTTTGCTATACCGATGAGGTCCCTGGAAAATTAATATGAAAAGAAGAGTGAGGATTGTAGAGAAGAAGAATAAGAGAGAGAAGTGAGAATTGTACTCAAATAATATTTGGAATTATTACTGAATGTCCATTCAAAAATTACAACTTAATTGTACATCATGTTGCCAAGTAACGCAGTTTTAACGGTTAGTTCAGAGGACTAACCATTACTTCTTAAAATAAGAGTTGCAGTTGTGGACAAGGGACAGCGCAATACACGGTATAGAGCGCCATCTCGCGTCTACAAGTGTAACACTTGTTGAAAAGTTCTTTTTACTTGAAGAGGTTGAGATTTTGATCAAAACTAAAGGTACTAGTACTACTATGTACTATAATATATAACTGTATATAGGTAATTGTACTATTACTACTGTATAACTGCAGTCGTAATTAAAGTTTACCTTCCAGACATAATAGCAGGGATAGCCTGAGCCTGTATAGGCGTAGGTTTCTCAAAGTTCAGCTTCCTTAAAATATCCATTTCCTTCTTACTAATACCGCAATGCGCCCAGGTGCGTATCGGTTTGGGGCAGCCCTTGCCCTTCACCCGAATACCTTCTAATTCTGTTCTGTAAGCTTCTACTTCTTCTGGAGTCATTCTTGATAGCTCGCTTACCTAGAAAAGAAATTATTTGTGTAGCTGTTTCTTTTTCTTGAGTAATTATTAGTTTAATTTTATTTTTAATAGTGTTTTAAGCAAAACTCTACTATTTTGTCCAATAGCTAGTGTTTTACTTAAATTTGCAAACGCAAGAAACTCACAAGTACAGTATTACTTTTACATATAATTATGAGAGATTCTTAAGGCAGTATCTGTTCACAAGATATCAATTCTACAACTTCAATTTGCCAATGGACACAATTCCCCTCAAATGGATACAAAATTTAGTATACTGCTTGGTAGCCGGTATAACAAATATGTGTAGTAATGTGTATTAGGTTTGATACCTTACCTCTGTATAGAAAGCTTTCCTATACGGCATGTAGTCTAAACTAGCGTGGTCCACTTTGGCCAGGTCTTTTCTTTGCTTCGAAGCTAAGTTCGCAGCAGCGTCTTTAATGTCTTCCGTTTCCTCTTCTGATGAATATTCTAAGCCATCTTGGTTTTGTTCTATTAGTTCACCTGGTATAAATAATGTTATGTTGAATGAAAATGTGGTGTAAAACTAAGTCTTGTTAACTGAATTTTAGCTAAGTACAAAATAATTATAATAGATGAACAAATAAGTACTTTTGCAAGGGAGTCTTTGCAAATGAGATAATCCAGGGAATTTTTCCGGCTGCAAAAATGAGTGGATAGAGGCAAGAGAGAGAGCCATTTGCCCCTAAGACTGCTTTTATACAGTAACACGCGAAAAAGCGAACCGAAACGATCAACTTAAGAAAGCTCGGCATTTTTTTATTAGATAAAATTAAAAAGTAATTGAAATTTACCTTTATTCTTTTGTTCTGTGACTTTCTTCTTTGCCGTTCCCGTGAGAACCACGACAGTTCCACCGGTAGTAGTCGGTACATTGATAACACCTCGTGCTTGGTCCATTTGATTCACTTTACGCACTTCCTACAAACATAACAACAAATAATAACAAATTAAAAACCATTCTTGTCATAGTATTTACATTCAAAATCATTTTTGTATTACATTTCGAAATGCAATAGGCAGCATTTTACGGAATCGTACTTAAAAACAACTTCAAGGAATAATCTACATTTGTCACCGTAATCTAAACCACATTTTATGGCAGTCAAGATTAACCCATTTTAAAAGAAAATTGCCAACACGAAATGTAAATTAAGTACTACATATTTACATAAGTAACAATAAAAATTATGGTGTTAAAGTATGTTTCTTACCTGCTGCACTTCCTGCATGTAGGCATCCAGAGGATCAATCTCATCTTCTTCCACCTCCTCTTCCTTTTTCTCTTCAATAACAGGTTTCTCTTTGGCTTCACCTGCCCCTTCTTCGCCTGGCAAAAGGCCAAAGTAAATATAATGTTTTCATGACGGAAGCTTACTAACATTTCTAAGTGTAACATGTAAATGTAGTAAGTATTTTAAAAATGCTTTTGTTTCAAGCCCTACCATGTAAAATCAAATTATATCATACACAAGTACACATCAAACCTCCTGGAGAAGCAATCTATATTTTTAATTATGATGTTTTTAAGTGGACTGATGGGTGCATGGTTTGTCGGAATCACTACAACAAAAAACCATTGTGTATGTCATACTGTGATTCTATTTCGACAAAGGACAAGTAAGTTTGTTTTGGTAAGAGTTATATTAATAAAATAAAACTTATATCATGTTATGAAATCTATGTCAGGCTACACAATACATTCCTACCTTCATCTCCGGAGTCATCTTCTAAGGACCATTTCTTAGACGTCGGCACTTGTATGTTGGTGACTATGCTACCTTTCTGCACTTCTTTCTTGGCAGACTCCAGCTCTTTACGTTTTCGCTCGGCGCGCCAGCGCTCGATGCGATCACGCCGCTTTTGCATTTCAGCTTCCAAGCGACTCTGTTCTTCTTCCTGAAAAGATGATAAACATATACAATGTTCCAAAACCCATCCCAAGCTTAACACAGGTGCTCTGCAGGTTTGCACAATACTGGTGTATAATACATTCAAGAAGCATTCTATCAAAAAAATGCATCAATTGCATAGTTTGTAAGAACACATCAATCTCGCATTGTGGACAGAGCCAACGGAGGATTCAAGCGACAGGAAGTAGTTTTTCTTATTTAATAATTTTATGACACTAACCTTGTCAACAGTGCCTGGATCATATTCAGAAGATTCAGACTTGAGAGCCTTCTCTTTAGACTTGGACCTCTCTTTTTCTTTATCAGGAGACTTCTTCCGGGATGATTTACTGCCAGAACCATTCCTTTTGTCGTCCCGTTTATCACTGAAATAAAAAAATTACAGTTTAATACATAGGATGTATAGTTTTCTTTAGACCACTAATGTTTCTTAAGATAAAGTGCTTATAATAAAGTTAGAAGTGACAGGTGTTTTAAGAATTACAAACGGAAAAGCATGACATGATTAAGTAACACTGGAAGTTTGTAAACAAAAGTAACCATAGCAAACTGATTAAGAAGTTATGAATGACCTTCAATAAGGTTTAAAGCTGGAACCAACCTCTTTCGATCCCTATCGCGGTCACGATCCCTGTCCCTCTCGCGGTCTCGATCCCTCTCACGTTCTCTGCTTCGATCCCTGCTGCGTTCACGCTTTGACTCTCTCTCCCGGCTACGACTACGCTTCCTCTTCGTCGATTTTGAAACTCTATCTCGAGATCTAGACCTAGACCGCCTTCTTTTACGCTCGGGCGTTGCCGACCGACTATGGGATCTTCTACGATCGCGCTCTCTCTCGCGATCACGCCTGTAAACAAATCAGTAATTTTAACACATAAAACTTAAGAAACTTTTTTTCAACGCCGTACAATCTTTACACACTTACCCACTTCTAACCATGTTTATAATATCACTAACATTAACCACAACAAGAAGAACTAAACTAAATTGTTTTGTAATCAACTTGTAATAAACTTTTCGCTTCTATTCCGTGGCACGCGTTGACGAGCTCGTTTGACATTTGTTGGGATGTGCATAGACTGAAAAGAATGTTAGTGATGTACAGCATCACTCATATTAACTATAAATAATACTATTTTTGCATGGCAAAAAGTGATAATGTCTTTATGTATAGTAAGTTGTCTCACTTTGAACCAGGTAAATTTCAAAGTCCCATATTGGGCTGGATTTTCAATCAATGCCTTCAATTTTTTGTGTATAGTTAGCATATTTATTTAGCTTCAATTTTGTGAAACATTAATTTCGCACATTCTTTTAAGTTTCGGCGTAAAACAGGTAATAATATTTTTGGTTCAATGAGTACCACCGGTGGTACACATTGAACCAGGGTATGGTCCACATTGAGCCACCTTATTAACTATGTCTTCTAGATCAATTTATAAGGCAAATGCTTTGTAATAATAAAAATCAGTCTTATATTTATTAAAATCACTTAAAATCGTATGATCCTTTAATTGGATAATTAGCCAAATCGGGTTCCAAAGGCATCCGGAGTTTCATGGCACCTGATCAATGCAGATTAACACTTAGGCTTGGCCTCAAGCATGTTGGCAGTCGAATGCCCCCTCTTTTTCAAATTAAAACAATTGTAGAAAAAAAAACTCATTTAACGACTTGGATGTACACAATAAACCATGGTTCAATGTGTACCACCCTCAGGTGGTTCACTGTGAGACACACCACGTTTGATAGCTAATCTCAAAAATTTATCGGCATACCAATCACTTAAAAACTTGAATTGTAGCGCTTTTAATTGCTAAATAACCGTAGAATACAGTGTACATATAAATAAATTGATATTATTTAAATGAAAAAAGCTAAAAAAGAATGAAATTGGAAAAAAATATTTACTTTTTGAGTCAATTTGCTTTCAAATGCTCCTCACACAACCACTTGGCACACGATATCCATGCAAACTAGTGGGCAGTAACGGATCGTAAATACCTCTCCTTCACTCATATTAGCGCGGCTTAGCAACGTGGCGTTTTCGAGATTCGGCGGTGGTTCAATGTAGCTGCCTGGTTCACTGTGAGACACCCGACCCTAAATAAGTGTAATGTTTAATTCTAAAGTGATGCCTCTCGACGAATACCAGTATTTTTTGTAAATTAAGCATTGTTGATTACGTACTGATCGTAATCAACAATGTTTAATTTAAAATAATAATTTAATTTCTTTATTTAGGGACAGAATCTTTGATTGTCGTGCTTACCATGATGACGACATTATAATTGCCATGTTATTTAGAAATCGCATTCGATAAAGTACATCACTTGACGACAAACGTCAAGTTCTTAAAAACAATCTTGTCTTGTCTTTGACATAACCTCAAATATTAACAACGCTACCGCTATTGTTTACAATTTTGTACGGATTCAAAGAAGTTAATATCTTGATTATTTAGCAATCAGATCTACACGAAAATCTAATAGCTATGGCGGACGATGGGGAAAATGTAAGATATTGTCGCTTTTCGTAACCTATTCTTGTGTACTTTTAGTATAACATTTGATGCCTTAATTCTAAATATTTTTCGAATATGAATTTCAGGTATCTGTAATGACAGTAAAAGAACCACTGGATCTCATTAGACTAAGCTTGGATGAAAGGATTTACGTGAAGATGCGTAATGAGCGCGAATTACGAGGAAAACTTCATGTTTGTATTTCAAGTTATTTTCTATATAATACAATCTTTGTAATATTATGCCGATACTAATCGATTCTCATCATTCTCTTTCAGGCTTATGACCAACATTTAAACATGGTTCTTGGCGATGCTGAAGAAACTATAACAACAGTCGAAATTGATGAGGAAACATATGAAGAAGTCTACAGAACAACTAAAAGAAACATTCCCATGTTATTTGTGAGGGGCGATGGCGTCATACTTGTCTCCCCGCCTGTAAGAGTTGGTGTATAAATAAGTTTAATTTAAATTTAGTTAAAATAAAAGTCACTTTATTATACACTTCAATTGTTTATTTCTTTTGTCCTAAAAGTTTAATAACGGCTTCATTCCGAAAACTTTTGTTCTTAGGCAACAACAATTCCTCTTCATCCATAGGTTCTATTATTTTACCTGCCTTGGTAATCACACTTGGACGAATAAGTTTCTTATGAGCTTTCTCAGGTATGAAAGTGTTACCTAATGGTGCCCTGATTGAAGCTTCATAGTCTTTTACACTTTCAAAGGGGAATGGTACATCCTTCACTTTGTGAATACCCAATTTTGGGTTTTTATGTTCTTTGATGATAATGTCGCCTTTGTTTTCATCACGACGCGGCATTGCTGGTGCAGGCTTATTGATAAATCTGTTTCTCTTGCGTCTTTGAGGTTTTATACCTTTGCCTCCCCATGATCCCCAACCTGGTAGGGCAAGATTGATTTCTTCAGGTTTATCCTTATTTATTTCATCTTCCTTCTCTTGCCTGAAACTAGCTACAACATCATCTTCCTCAAATACTTCTTCAATATTAACTTTGGGTACAACTTGTTCATCATCATCATCTAATTGATCATATTCATTGTTTCCTTGTGATAAAGCAGTATTCAAGAATTTCGGTTTGACTTGAATAAATCTATTTGGATCTATGTTGGATGTAGATGAATCTGTAGGTTGTACAGGTGCTTGAGCAGCATTCAGTATTTTAGGCAAAGACTGATCCTCTTTATCATCATCCTGTACAGTTTTACTGGAAGTTTCTATTAGTTCCTCATCAATTATAGGCTTAACATTCTTCTTCTTGAGCTGTAAATATTCTAAATTATCACTTGCCTGCTTTTGCTTAACTTTCCTGGTTTCTATTTTGTTGGAGCGAGCAGCCTTTTCCAACATTTCAATATTATGTCTTATCTGTTTTAATTTATTCTCTACTTTCTGAGCTATTGTGTCCTCATGTTTTTCGAAGGCTTCTGTTATATCTTGAGAAACATTAACTTCAGAATCAATAAAAGGTTCCATTTCAACCACTTCCCAGTTTGAAGTTGCAATAGGCTTGATCTTTTTAGCTTTGCCTCCTGAATGTTTCGATCTCTTCAGTGATTTTTGTGTAACAACTGGCTTGTTTTGTGTATGTGGTTTATCATCAGATTTTTGAGAAGGCTTCACACCAACTTTCACAGTTATAGGCTTCTGTTCAACTACTTCAGTAGCATTATCAGAACTGTCATCTTGAATCTGAGTCAATTTACTTATACTATCTTTTAAAACACTTATTTCATTACTAGGACCTTCTTCTACATTTTCATCATTAGAATCAGAATCGCTATCATCCTTTCTACCTATTTTGTTTTGTACAAATTTCTTGTATCCAAAGTTAAATTCTGCATTGACATTTGATTTGTCTGGTCTTTGCATCATCCAGGGATTCATTGGGTCTTGGGAGAGTGTCATATCTGGTAATTTTTCATTATCTGCATCATCATCTGAGCTTTCATTGTCTTGCACCTTTTGAGTTAAGCCTCTACTGACAGCTAATTGCTCAGCCAGTTGCTGCCTCACCTGTAATTCAATATATACATTTTATTGTCATTATACGAAATATCTTTCCATTTGTGAAAGTTAGATGAGGATGAAAATGTAATTAAAACTAGAGGAAGTTATAGACATAATTGTCAAGTATGATTGCATTTTTGTGATTAAGAAAACATAGGGTTGATTTTATAATGTGGTCACCAAAATATTTTTTAATATAAATTAAAATGAAACATTTCTTACCTCCTTATCATACTTTGCTCTTATCAGCTTATTTTTTGCCCACTTTCCAGTGTTCTTATGTCTGAGAGTGTGTCTCTCTAGTGCTCTTGCCTTTTCCAATGATTCCAATTTCTTTAGAGCTTCTTCAGGATCTGTCTTTTGCAACTCTTCAAATTCTTTCAGCTGCTGTTTTAGTTTTTCTTTTTTGAGAACACTAAAATTAAGAAAATTGTTTCATTTGTGCTTAGAAAACAAGGGTAACAGGATCCTTTTGGCAATATCAGTATATAATATAGTTCCTTATAAGTAATCCATATATACATTTATGTGAAATTGTTAGTATGCTTTGTAATTTGTACAGAGTAATTAACAAAACTTATTTAACATAGATCTTCAATTTCAAGATGGTATTGAGCAAAATATTAACAGTAAATTGAAGTTAAAACAATTGAATACTTACCGATGATACTTCTTACTCTTTATCTTGCTTTGCCGCTTAGCTTTAGCAGCTTTGTATGACTGCTGGGCTCTCATCTTAGCGATATGTTTCCTATGTTCAACCATCTCCTCATAAGTCATTGGGAATACTGGCTCTTCTTCTACCTCTTCTTCCACGAATGGAGGTGGATCTACCTCTTCCAATTCTTTCTCAAGATCTGATTTCAATGTTAGTTTGGTTAAGAAATCTGCTGTAGGTTCGAGTTTTGTAGATGCACTTTTTAAAGGGAATGACACGTAATCTACAGTTCGACTACGTGCTACGACGGGGTCCCATCTTCCTACCTTCTTTTTAGTCGCTTCGTATCCTGTTGACCTCTTTATACGCTCAGCTTGTGGCTTCTCCAAAGGTTTACTCAAAACTTTTGACTTATCCTGAGTTTTCTTCAACTTTTTGCTTATTTGAACATGGTGCGCGGTATCACCGAGTATTTTAGCTACACTGCTTAAGTTTAATCTGTTAGCTCGTTTCAAGAGATTGAATTCTGAACCAATATTTGTGGATTCGTTTCTCGTCGGTTCTGTTATGTGCTGCGTTTTATCTAACTTTGACACGGCACTCACTAAAAGGTCGTGATCTGCTGCAACATACTCGGACTCGTCAATGTCTTCCATTTTCCTAATATTTGTAGTGATATAAAATTATTATGATTGTATGTATCAACGTGATATAACCTACAAAAAAGCTAAGTGACACTGACACTAAATGCGTACAAATGTCAAAATTAGTGTCGAGCGTCAACTGTCAGGAAAAACAGCTGTCGAAATGCTAAATAAAATCGACTAAATAAGCAATTGAATGCGTTGGAGTCGCTGTTAAGTATAATAGATTGTATAAAGTTAGGAACTTGTTAAATTACGGTATTTTACTGGTAAATAGAGATGACGAATAAAATGTCCGTGTGGTGTCCGGATATAAAGAATAGCACCACCCCATATCCTCCACTGGGTGTCGTAAAAGGCGACTTATGGACCTTAAGACCCAGTGCACTGTACCAAGCACCTTGGGTTACCCGAATGGTGGCGGGTAAACAACCAACAATCGCATTCCCAAAGAGGGTTAGTGTCAGGCAGGCGGCCGACTATACAACCATAGCCAAAACTTTAAGCAACATGTCTAAAAGACGTGTTGCGCCGACCCCAAGTAAAAATTGGGATAAGGGCAGGGGAATGATGACGAGAGATTACAAATAAAATTTCCATCGTTGCTTGCATTACCAGATGGCGCTACTGGCACTACAGGTTCTCACCCCTTATTTGACAAATTTATTTCATTTCCAAAAAAAAAAGGTAATTGTGCAATGATTGGTTGATTAAATAATATTTCATACTGCACTTCAAATGAAGCGCTACTAACTTTATAGACCCAAACGTATTTACATACGGCTTCTTCTAAAGGCAGGTTCTAAAAAGCTTTGAGACAAGCAATGTATAAACCGTATACGTCTTCCGGCTTCTTAAAAGACTTGTCTAGAAACAGTCTTTCAGCAATTCTTACATCTTTAGTCCGTACTTATGTAGTGAGTTATACATTTAAGGGAATAAAACAATAACAGCAGTTAAATCATTATTTATTAAGTCAAATTTTAGATCCAATTAAATCTTCATCAAAAGCACATTATCAAACTTTACATAGTAAAATATTGAATAAACAAAAATACACAAAAACATATTAAAATGTAGACGTACTTCACCGTGGTGAACAAATATAGGTAAGACTTCATTGAATACCTATATTGAAAAAAGGACTTATAACTAAAACATCTTAATTTATAGGCTAGTGTCTACACACATTTACTGTACATTACTTAAAGTCAGTCAGTCAATTAGTACAAAATATATGTTTTTAGGTTATTACTAATTAACCACAGCGTTAGCTTCATCTGAAGATGGCGTCGAGGGCGGAATATTTTCTTCATTTTGAACCAAAGCCTGACGAGCTTGCTTATATTGTTGACGATTACGATATAGCTTTGCTTCATCAGTGCATTTGATTGTGATACAGTTTCTGGAAAATTAAGATTAGCGTTTGTAATATTATAGAATGGACCCTGAGAAGGTTTACAACAAAGAGACCTGGGCTTGAATAATAGTCTGATTAAGACAGATTTTTTTTCAGAGGTTTATGCGTATAGCTTGGGCATCTTGATGCCCAGGGCATTATCATAACCGTACTATAACAAAGACAGTACTAAGCCTCCAAAAGTTTGCTTTCAGTTTATAAATGTCAGTTTTTGATATAACTTACCTCACCAAATTCTTTGGTACTACACATCTCGTGGAAACTGTTTTTACAATATCTTCAACAAGTTTGGGATCCAGAATCTTTTTTGGCGGTCGATTCAGGAATGCTGGAGATTGCTTGCCAGTCAAAGAATGAGTTGCTAATACCCTGTAAGAGTAAATACACGTAAGTTGTATTCCTTGTAACAAAATGGCACGCTACAAGAAATATTGATTGTTTTATAGTAATACCTGCGAGGGAAGACAGCTTGAAGTAGTTGTCTCGTAGCAGAAGTGTGCGAGTTCCAATCGATTTCATTCAATAATCTTGCTGGGACTTTAACGTTGCCGCTTCCAATTGGCACCTAACAAAATAAAAAGAATGAAATATAGAAAAGGTTAACTTGAATTTTTCATGCAAAGAAATATGTGCAATATTAGCATTTACCATATCTGCATCGTTCGACGTCAAAGCCTCAACATTATTAGTGGTTTGTGCTGACATCCGACGTACACGCAAAGTATTGGGATTATTCTTCTCTTCAACCTTCATGGTAGAGCTGTTGACTGTTTCACTATCAGCAATTTCTTCACCTTCATCTGTTCCAAACTCCTCAACGATAGACTCCACATTGACTGGTTCTCTATAGTCAGAATTATTCCGTTCCACCCAAGAATGTTCCGAGTTTGGTGCTAAATACGCATTACTTTCGTCAATAGTGTGATCAGGATCTAACATAGACGCATTCGCTAATGCAGGTACTTGAGTAACCAATGCCTGGAATTGACTGTAAAGATTTTGGAGTTGAGCTTCCATTGCTTCAATTTTTTCAATAGGCGGTTTTAAAAATATGTCTTCAGTCTGTGTGCCTTGATCGAAAACGAGTGTTGCTGGTGCCTGTACTGGTGGGATCGGTGTACTGCTGACGATAGATCGACGTACTTTATTCGAACTACGGGAAGGCCCACCGATTGATTCATTCCGATTATGATGCGAGTGTCTTGATTTAGATTTGCTGAAATTGCGAGGTCGATTCCTTTCTACTTGTGGGAACGGCTGAAACAAAATAACCACAGGTTTAAATTTATGAAAAAAAAACAATCTGCTTAGCGTAGCTAAAGAAAAAGACTCACCTCTGAATCGCTATCGCTGCCGCTATTTTCTGTATTTGCCACCACAACGTGTGGCAAAGAGTGATGGTTGCTCGTTTGAAGAGATGAATTAAACTATAAAGAAATATTAATATTAACGACGGGTTTTATATATTTTGATACTTATTTAAAATGTTTTTTCGTACTTACTGAGTTGTCCGATTTTAATTTCTGAATAGTCCGCATACATATCTGTAGAACGTTTTTTACTTGCTGATTCTCGCGTTCCAAGATCTCCTTTTGTTCTTTCACATAACGTTTGCTTTCTGCAATTCAGATAAAAAAAACAAACATTGAATTTCATAAACTATCCTTAATCGAAAAAATAAGAGGTCATCACATTTTTTTGAACCTCAGGACTATGCTTGAAAATCTATACATATAATAAAATTCTAGAAAAGTGGTGTTTGTGCACGCTAATCTCAGTAACGGCTTATTCGATTGAAATGCGGTTTTCACTAATATGTTGTAGTAAGCTTCCCATCACATTTAGTGTTTATTTCATGTCGATCGGTTGATTAATAAAAAAGTTATGCCAATATAAAGAATCACCTCGAACATTTGTTAAGATTCTAATATTCTATCAGATTACGTACACGCCTCGCGCCTGCGCGTCCGTGGCTAAATAGTGCGGGTGACAGTTGCCTGTATGACGTTGACGTCTCTCAGTACCACATGACTAGGGATGGACATTCAAAAAATATTTATATCGCTGTCGATACTCGCAGCATACATTTAATTCTCTTTCATTTTGTTATAAAAATTAGTGTGTTATTTAGTTGTGCAGTGTAACTACGTGTATATACCTGTCAATATAAATATTTTATGACTACTTATTTTGACTTAGATATGAGTTTGGACGAATAAAATGTTAATATTTTTCCTTAGCAACTTTTTAACCAATCTTATAATGTTGCTTTGTTTTATCATTATAATTAGACGCTTTTAAAAAATAAAAATTGAACTACGCACGATATACATTTCTTATTCCAGAAACATATCGACTACCTATCCATCGTAGCACTACATCCCATCACTAAAGAAGTCTATCCCGTTACATTATACGCATAACACTTTATTTTTCATTCCATTAAAATTTATTTGAAGATTTTTCATTCTATTAGATTTGATTTGAAGATTTATTTATTATCACTTTATTAATTGTCTCATTTGGATCTTAGCAATAAACCTTTATTTTTAAAGAACCCGTAACTGGTTTTACTGAAAATGTCACCGTAGCGACCAAAATACTGTTGCTATGGTTTTATGTTCTGACGTCAATATTAACATGTTATTTGGCTTACAATATAGAAATGAAAATAGCCGGGTCAGGGAAGTACAAGCTTTGTATTTTTCAAAACAAAAAAAAAAATAGTAGACGGTAAAAGATTTACTATACTTTATTAACTAGCTGTTGATTGCAATATTGTTTTGTATAACGCGTGGCTTTAAAGACTTGATAATGCGTATACACTACCACAATTGTGCACCAATTGCGATGGTATAGGGTAGTTGCGTATGTAAAAGTATAATAAAGATAGGCTGTTATTATTAATATCTGCTTAATATTTTGTACCTACGAGTATGCGCCGCACGCGTACTCCCGCGAATGTTTTGTTATGTGTGCGTAACACAGCTCAAACTACTAGAACTAGAAACTTGAAACTTTGATAGTAATATAAGTAAGCACTAAGACGGGATTTTAAAAATTCGTCCGTCAAGGGGTAGAAAGAAAGGAAAAGAAAAGATCGGTGCCCGGAATAATTTGCTGCACGTACATACATCCACCAAATGGGGAGCGGCGCTTGCCGTTCTCCACACCACAGCGCACAGAGCTCAACGAAACGTGTCGAATAATATCTAATTAGGTGTTTAAAAACAACCCCGCTCAATAAGTTCTCCCCCTGGTTAGCATTGCTCTACCTGACGTTAGAATAGTCTTAATTTGGGTAGACTTAAGAGCCAAAAGAGCTTCCTCCGATGTACATTTGAAACTCCAACTCGAGCTCAGTGCAAGATCTGGGCAGATCGACATCTACCACCTACTACTTATGTCCTACCTCAGGAACATTTGCCGCCCGGAGAAACCTTGCAGTGGTCTTTTCGGAAAGCATTCAACTGTCTGAGAACCCAAGTAAGTAGGCAAACAAAATTTAGCAAATTTGGCTCTACAGACCCCTCTCACATCCAGTGAGAATGCGACATCTCCGTACAGACGATGTCACATCACTTAGAGTGGGCAAAGTGTCCGCGGTTAGTTGGTGTGCCGTCACCAAGTTCTACGAAGAAGTGATGACACTCAAAGAAAAAGTGGAAAGAGCACGGCAGGCTTCATCTGACCACCCGATTCGTGTCCGACGAGCAAGGGGTAGAAGAAGGGCCTAATGGGCCTCCTCCCACCACCATAAATAGCCTACGGCAGTAGTTTCGGGGCAGTCTACTGTACTGGATAAAGGCAAAGACGGCGTGCGCGGTGCTTCCACGCGCCTCTTAATAAGGACTGGAGAAAGCTGGCTCCACATTAATGAAGAAGCTCCCCTTAAAAAGAGCTCTCCTTTCGGGGTTCGCGGTAGTTTGCTGAAACTTTCCCGTGGCCCCGGACTATAGGAAACGGAGAAGCACTCCGGCGGTTTAGCCAGTAAGAGTCCGGCACACTTCTTTGCCATCGTCCGTTTTCAAGCCCTTTAATCCAAATTGTCAAATCAGTGCAAGATAACGGCCACAACAAAAAACTAGCAGTGTTAACTAACAGTCAAATGTGTTTGTAAGACTAGAGGTTATGATTAGGAAGTTAAGAAATTAGTTTTGGATAGAACTGGATTAGGGAGCTGGCATTAAACGTTATTTAGCTTTACTTTTTGTACAGCACTACACATCTTCAATACCTCGCAGACAAAGTCGCGGGCAGCAGCTAGTAGCAAATATTACCACGTTCTGTACTTCAAACGATTTCGACCCTTATTCCGATATTCACTTGTACCAAATTGAACACACACAAAAAAATACCGTTATCTTGAATAACGTATTATTTTATATAAGAATATTTGCGAATGACAGGCAGAATCCTTCGATTTCTATTGGACTATGGTTCCATTTCACTTGTAAAACGACGACATAAATAATCTATTCAATCACTTACCAGATATTCGTACGATTTTCGCGCGTCGAGGATTTTCATGTTTCACACGTATGAAAATCACATTTCCAGGATGTAGGTCCGTCTCGTCGTACGCCATGGTATCGACATTCACCACATCATACGCTGGGCACATATTCACACCAGTTTCGTCCACCCACTCAACGAGCAGCCACACTCGGGAAGCCATAATTGTCTTTAGCGTTCTCCGCAATGAGCAAACTGCAACTGAACCGTCTTGGCTTGGTACTCAGGTAAAAAATCACTACAATACAATCGTAGTTGCCCTAACGTTCGTTCGTAGACCCTATCAAATGTGCACGCAAAAAAATGCACACACAATAGAATAGAAACTGTCTTAGGGTACAATTACGATGGTTCCATTGGTATATCAGAATTTGATAGCACACAGAAACTTATTAGATAAACAGATGACTGTTAATAAACTTTAACTGATCAGCAATCAATCTGGACCGGACCAAGAAATTTTTATTAATCTATAATCATAATGAGTAACTTTAAACGAATTTAATTAAACTTTAAATAAGTTTGAATTCAAACCTGATTGACGTTAATAACGTTGTAACCAAAAAGATTTAAGAATACCCTCGATTAATATAATGTTACTTGAAAGAGTGGGTAATTAGACTTCTGTTTTACGCAGTGTTAAATAATTCATTAAAGTTTCCGGACAAGATTGCCATGGACCGTGGCGTGGTGATTTTAAATGCATTCAACTAACAATGGACCGATTTACACTATAGTTTATGAATGCTATACCGAATAGGAGCAAAATCTATTTTTTTTTCAGTGTTCTTTAAATCTTGTCTCTAAAAAAATATGCCACAATATTTGTTATAGAACTTCTCGAAATTATTAGCAAGAACACCTCAGAATAATTTATATGGGTATGCCATTTGGTAAAACCATATTAGTCGACTGATTTACAAAAATAATATAATTATAAGAGGTTCAAACCTCTTATAACCATAGACAATTTTCACTAGTAGTTACTTGGGTAGGTAGTAGGTACCTGGCCTAAACCTCTTTACTCACTGAAACAAAAGGTCAAAATAGATAAAAAGTTCATAATCCTTCGTTCATTTAAACAAAAGATAGCTTAACAATAGCACGAATCGTTTTATGGTCAGTAACTTATTGGAAATTGGAAGATTACGGATTAAGTTGACTATAAAACAAAATTCCTGTAATATTCAGTTTATTTAGCATATTGTATTGCATTTCTTTTATAATCACCGTATAGTCAAGAATAACAAGTTTCGAGTTATTGTAAGAATCATGTTGAGTTCTACAACATTATATAACTGGCAAACTATCTAATGAGATAGATTCCTTGTGTATATGGATATAATCTTTTATCTATCATACATTAAATATCAACTAATACTTACTATAAAATGAAACCTTTGTAAGAATAAAAATCGTTTATTTTAAAATTGAAAATGCAATATACAGAAACCACAGGCAATCTACAATGCGGAAGTGACTTTTGACATGACATAACATTAAAACTTGGATGATTTACTCCTAATTCACCAATGGTGTACCAAAAAGCTTTGGGATTTGTTTATTCTTAATCAGAGTCAGCATCCAGTTACGGTTAAACCTCTTTCTTTTTATTTACTCTAGTTTCCGGCCTTGAGCCAATGTGGATTTATTCATACATGGGGTCTTCATCCCTTTCCTTGTCACCACTTGGTCAGTACTCGGTTATCACATCAGGTGCCGTCACTTTGTCTGCCGAATGTCTAGCCAAAATATGTTTTTGATCCCTAGCCAGTTTTCAAATTATGCAATAAATAAGCCGTTTCAAATAATGATCTTAAAATATACAGCGAGTTTCTTATAAATCAGTAAGTATTCCTAATAAACGGTACTCGGATATTTAAAATCAATTAAAATACTCACTTGCTAAACCCTGGAACTGTTAAATAGGAGGAAAAAAAAAAAAATAAGTGGGATTTTATTAGACTTTCATGTGTCTGTAGCAAATAAATATTTCTGAAGTACAGATTTTCTCGCGCAAATTTTCCTAATATACACAGGGCTATTTACACATTACAATAGATATCTGTAGGTAAATAAATACATAATTTACATAATAATTATATTATTAGTTCTTATAAGTTACAAACAGGTTTTTTTTCCTATAGCTACAGATTATAAATCCCATTATTCACATTTGCCCTTGAAGGTAGTTTTACAAAAGTTCAAACTGGCATTTCTAAACATCTTACCTACTCTCTTTGAAGTTACAATTTTACAACTATAAGAGGATGTATTAAACAATAGCTAAGCTGACACAGGTACTAAACTATGAATGTAGTTTTAAACAATAAGTTCACTTCGGGAGAAATTGTAAGGGATTTACTTAAACTACCTGAGTGTTGAACTAAGAGCAGCTTAACCAGCGTGGTGTTTTATTTTATGGCCTATGGAGAAGCTACATAAATAGGATAATTACCAAATGTTGGTCAGTACAGTTCGGTGTCCTGTCGAGGAAGGATCTTCCTTCCGAGTGCTCGTATGTCGTTGACTGTGCATAATTGAGTGAATTTGTGAAAAACAAAGTGCTCGTAAGTATTTATCTAGTAGTTAAGTGTTATTGTATTTGCTCCTCTGTTGGAAATTAAATATTTTTAGCTGCAAGTTTTAACTTTTCTTGTTCTTCCCTGTTGTTCCTAAATTCCTGTAATTTTAGCCCTCCCCACTCCATCTATTCTTTATCTCAGTCATAGTTTTCGTTGTCTTAATATTTTTTTACCCAGTCAATGTATCTCTCAATGGGCTTTCCTCTGCCTATGTGTATTCAGTCATACTCATTACTCTCTTCTTATTTATATTTTATTGAATAAATGAATAATTATAAGTGCAAAGTCCATAAAAGCCGCGTTTCAAAGTGTACTTAGTCCTGAAATGTATGTACTCTATTTGCAGTACAAACCTTTTTAAAATGTCGACGGTTGGTGTAAGTGTTGCCAACGTCGAGTTTGACGCTGCGCAAGCTCTGTTGGATCTCCAGAGCAATTTCCGTGAACGAAAACCAGAAAATTGTGAGCTTTTTATGATTATAATCTAGACGATACAACATATATAGATAGACTATAACAAGATACAAATTTAAACTTCTGGCCATTATAAAATGAAAGTGTTAGTTTTTACACTTACGGCCCGCTCCAGCTTCGCAACATTGCCAACCAATTACATAGTATTAAACAATTTCATATAAAATAGACTTTATACTATAGTCCATCATTTATATAAATTATAGTCTAAAAACCTTTTAACCCTAACCTAACCATATCATAATTCTTTACCTGCTTTGTGAGTAGTTCGTTGAGAAACACTATATACGCGATTTTGTGGCTTTCTTTGTATGTTTATACATATTTAAAGCCGAATGAAACATGTAAAGAAACTACCCATTTTAAATACATATTTTAATGCTCATTTTGCAGATGAAGAGAATCCCAAAGAGTCTGTGGAAACAGCTAAATTCTTTTTGAGTTGTTTTATAGCTTCGAATGTAAAGGTAACGATTGATTTGTATCGATTTTTTAATCAATATTCATAAAATACATTTATATAAACATTATTTTTTATTATTTTAGAAACCAAACACACCACCAGTTCCAGCCTCTAAAGTTCCATCAGCGGGCCCTTTCTACCCCGTTAAAAGTGATGTGGGAATTTCGACGGTAAGATATGATTACAATATATTATACGACTAAAGCTCGCGTAAGATGCAAAAGAAGAAACATAGGTTGGAAGTCATGGCAAATATAAATTCAAGTAAGATCTTTCTTTCAGCAAACCACCAAAAGAAAAACACCTGATTATGAATTACCACGAGACTACAGCGTCGGTGGTCCACATCATAACTCGAAGCATTATACCGAGGACTCTGAAAGCAAAAAGGCGAAAACATTCAAAAGAAAGTCGATCAAACAATTCACGGTAACCGCCGGACCTGTGCCAGATGTTTTAGCTAACAAAAAAGTAGACCACACCAATAAGCCTAAAGCAACTGCTACTGAGATGAGAAAGAAAACTCGAGATGTAGCAACTCAGACCGAAGACAGGCCTGCAATCGAAATTATGGAAAATACTATAGCGACCTTGTGCGAGAAAATAAAGGTATTACAAGCAGAAATAGAAGCTCTTACGGAACAGAACGAAAAGATTGCTCAACATATTTCTGAAAGTGAACAAGATTTCGACGGCGACGATGACGAGTCTTACAGAGCTGATTCTAATGAAATGGTAAAAATGAAATAGAAAAAAACATTACACTTTAAATACCGATATATTGTACAAGTAATAATATTGAAACTTATTTTTTTAGGATGATAGCAATGCCGACGATTCAGATTTGGATGACACTGACTATATCACCCCAAAAAAAGAAAATAAACCAAAACTTAAAGTTGAACAACACAATGGGCATAACAAAGCTACAAAGGTTTTGAAAAACAGAAACTTGAATACTAATGATGATGTGGTTCGTACATGTTTTTATTTTAGTAACTACAAGAGTCAAAATTAGCAATGGCTTAAGTAAACTGTGAATTAACTTGTCATTTATTTTTAATAGGTATCCATAGGAGACGGTAATGCTGTAATTCCATCTAGAGTCTTTAGACACATCAATTGGAATTCCTACACAAGTGCAACACGAAAATTGTTAACGGCTGTATTTTCACGCAGGTAAATAGAAAAATAGTTGAAAATAATTATCAATTAATTGTGGGGTTAAGGAAATATAAGGTTTAAATAATAATTTCCGTTTTTTTTTTCAGAGTTTTAGCTACACACTCTTTAACCGGTAAACCGTCTCCAGCTTTCCCAAATAAACCTGCTAAAAAGAAACTTGATCAATCGATAGTTAATGATATTGTTCAAACAGTGGTAGAGCGATGTTGTGTACCGGAAAATGTTGTCCGGTATGTAATCAATTTCTTATTTAGTATGTCTAATTAGGTGTCAGTATCTCTACATGTATCTGTAACCTGAAAAGCCCGTTAAAGATTTTTTTTGTACGCTTAATTAAACTTGGCATCTATTTCAAACAAAACGTATTTATATCGGTTTTTTATTTGATACTACATTTAATGTAATATTACTCATTTTTACAGGACCAGCATTACTACAAAATGCGCTGATGAAAGCAAAATGTTCCGCACTCGTCAACAAAATAAGAAGAAGCGCAAACTTAAGTTTAACAGAGAGAACATCCCACCAGAATCGGATTCTGACGATTCCGATGAACGATAAGCTTTAAAATATGTAATAATATACCTACGGATTGCATACTTTAGGAACAAGGATTTTTACATTATTTGGTGAGTAAAGATGTTATTATAGTAATTATATTAAAAGATTGTTCATTAATTGAGATTAACTTTCCTGGCGATATTTTGATTCCATTTCCTTTATTTTTCTATTCATGGGTAATGCTAACGATGCTACGTTTTATCCATACTCAACATTTTTAGAAGCAACTATTATATAAAAATATCTTTTCTTTTCAGATAAGTGATAATTAATTCAAAGTGGTTACCACTAACTCCGCCACCGAACCCAACCGGTGCCAGTCTCAAGCCTGGAAAAAGGAGGAGAGATTTTTTTTAATAATTTGTTTACCTAATTTCTTAAATTTCCGAATAAATTATAATTCACCAACTATTTCCATCCTTTACCGACCTAATCCCTTATATTTGTTTTACCTAAACATATTATTATATTTTACTGTTCAATAACCCTTTAATAATCCTTCATACCTGTATCACATCCCGTAAAAAATATCGACTAAAATCAATAACATAACCTCTAATATTTAGTCGATGAAATAGGTGTCACATGTCTATTGATACTTCTGTCAAACTAAAATAGTGACTTGTGTGTTGGAATGGAAGGCTGTCGCAGTTGTTTTGATACGAATTATGCAATAAAGTTGTGATAGTCGTGTGTAATTGTTATTGCGACACACATCAAACAATGTCTCAGGATACGGATCTTATAGTATCAGTGCCGCGTTCTCGTATCAACGAATTTTATTGTAAATATTATAATTTAGTTGAAACATTTTACTGTGTCACACTGTCTGAGAGTAAATTGTGTCTCGCGAATGAAAAACCAGAATATGTGTATTTCAACGTCACTTTTAACTTGAATCCAGCAGATGGAAGTTTTAATCCTAAGGAATTAGTTGGAAGAATCCAGGTAAATACACTTAGTAACTTTGTATATGTCAACTATTTATCTCATAAAAAACTAAATGTAACAAAGGATTGAATAATTAAGACGTATCGTCATCATCATTTTTAGTACATAACAAGCTTCTTATAGATAGCAAATCAATGACAGGTTCTATATTCTTGTTACATTGACTTTTTTGCATGCTGATTATTTATTTTGTATATTGTCCAATAAATTTAGTATTCAGAAAATATTAATTTTGGGATTTAATAATAATAATAATGCAGATGGTACTATGTTTTTAAATCTTTTGATAGGAAACCTTTTTCAGTATTTTTCTTTCTGATATCTTTCATTTTTATTATTTAATAAGATTTTTTCTGTTATTTAAGACATTCAATAATTGCCAGTTAAGTTTGAAATAAACATTTAATTCTTCAATTATGCTAAATCCTACAACTTTTTTGAGTGTTATCAATAGTTTTTTGGTAGGATAGAAGTAACAAAGTAATAAAAAAGAAGTTTTATTAGATTTGTATTGTATAATGTGAATTATTTATGTATTCTCTGTTCTAAATGGATGCTTGGCAAAACTTTCCTCAGTTTTTTTTTAATCTTAAAATATAAAAAATATGATAAATTCTAAATACATTTGTAAAAGAAATCGGAATTTATCAAATTCGTCTAAAGAGGCCTTTGCCCATCTGTGGGATAAATACAGGCTGACGCAAAGGTTATAATTGATAAACCCAATCTTATGACAATGAGCTAAGCAGATTTGTATGATATGGAAAAAATAACAAATATTTTATGTGTTAATCATATTTTTTTATCATTAGCCTAATCATGGTGTATATCTCATCCACTATCAATTTGATAAAGTTTAGCATAATGGTTTATATAGGGAGGTATCAAAGTGGGTCTAACTCAGAACCTAGAAGAATCCTTTGTAGTAAACAGTAATTCTTTCTTCTGAAACCTTTTCATTTCTAATTCTTATTTTATTAAAATTTAATCATTCTTTTCATTTTAACATTTTTAAATACTTCATAAAAGATTATTGTGTTTTTATTCTTATATTGTTCCTGGACTATTCTATTATTATTGTGAAAATTATCAAATGCTTTAGAGAAATCATAAAAGATATTAAAATTGACTAAGTTAAATTTTCTTATAAGAATGGCGAATTTATCAATGCAGAAATTGTACCTGCTCAGAATAATTATTCTTGTCTGAATGGGTTTTCCCGTTAAAATTTGCAACACTATTATAATAGGTAGGTGACATAAGTTTTGAATGTTGTAACTGTCAAAAAGTTATGTAGGTTAAGCCAGATATATGTGTAGGGTACAGATAAATTATTAAAATAAATATTTTAACTCTTTACATTGTCAGATATTAACTGGAAGTAAGATAACAAAGTCTATAAATTCGTCAATTTATTCCAAATCAGTGGGATAAACAACTAATCTTTAGTTTGCAAATGAGTAGGCTTGCATGCCTTGAATATAACAAGGCAAGTCAAAGTCACAGAAACTATACCTACGGTATCTGACTTCTTTTTTATCTGGTATTGAAAGTAGGTATACTAAGCATTTCTTAATTTTAAATGTGATATTTACTCATTTTTACTTAATGACACTTGAAAATTCTAAACTTATTACTGACTTGAAATAAATATGTAACAATAAGCATGTACATTCTAAAAGCTATTTTAAAAGAACATATTAGGTTTCACATACAAAGTAAAGCCTCAAGCAGTTGAATTTATGAATTTAGTACGTTATAAACGGTGCTAGAAAGTTGACGTCCGTGTTTCCGGGTACAATTCATCACCGTCGTGTATGGATGCGACAAATCCGAAACGATATTGGTGTGTAGTGGCAGAGGTCAACGGTGCGCGGTGTTGTTTGGGGGCCGCCCGCCGGGTGCAGTGGGCGCACAACCCGGATCTCGCGGTGCCCCGCTTCCCCTTCACTCAGCGGGCTCGTGCGTGGAGGTGTGCATGCGCTTGCGCCACATGATACGCTAGTCAATAGTCTTGCCGCGAAGCACGCCGCGCTCGCACACGCGCGTCATGCCATGCTACTCGCGCACGCATTAACACAATATTATGTACGCGATCGACAACTCCCAGGTGAGCGCGAATCTCATATCCTCCGTTAGGACACCTGTTACAACTGCTAGCGCAGTACGTGATCCCGCTTATTGCATCTTGTATCCCTCGACAGTTTCAAAGTGAGCCGTGATTTTGCGTACATCGCATTGTAATGATGTTCATTCACGAACGGTCGATATAACGAACCCGGAAGTAGAGCCGGTTCGTTAACGTCATGTAGGTATGCTAATTATTGTATACAGTGCTCAAACAGACGAAACGCCTAGGATCTTTTTGAGATAATTCATAGTGGGTGAGTGAGAACAACGGACTAACAGTTTGTGGACTTATATTGTTGGTGTTCACAGCGAGAAAATGAAAATGGTTTGTTGATGCTCATTAGAAAGATGGATTTACTGCAGTGAACATGTTTAGTGCCGGCAGCATGCGATCACTTAGATGGCTGTGATAGTGTTCGTCCGTCGTCAATAGTTGCTCTACACTCTACAGCATCACGATACAATGTTGATGTTTTTGTGACCACTTGTGAAAGCAATGTAGAGGTTTAATTAATGTGCATGTCTTCGTTTGTCGTCTGTGCAAAGTGTCGCAGGTCCGGCACTACTCGGATATCAAGACAAACTTTCACTTCGCCTCCGCGAGCACTAGTGATTTATATATTTTTGTTATCAACGACATCCGATCACGGATATGAATTTAATGTGTTTCTGGTTAGGACGTTTCTGAGATTATTTTTTGTTTATCAAATTACATTTGTCGCTAAATGCTATTATATCAAACATCGACCCGATTTTAGAACATCGCCCATTGAGATTGTCCTTTATATTATTGCTTTATCAGATAACTTTCCATAAATATCTAACACGCGAGGTTACGTTACACACTCACGGATGTTTCGCAAGTAAACAAACTGAATACAAAAGACGTCACTTTCATTTACCCAAGATTGTTGCCATCGTAACTTAACACATGGGAAACCCTAACGTAGTTAGAAACTCATTAATAAATATTAACCATTGTTTTATAGTAATTCTTTACACATACAGAATCTTTAAACTGAAATACTACTAAAGCAATTAAAATACTCTTCAGATAAATCATACCAACTGGAAATCTGGCCGTTACTTTTTAGTGCCAAATTACGACTAACTCGGAGCAAAACCAATTCACTAAAAAGAGAGACTTGTCAACCTTCTAATAGTTGAAATGAATTAATATCCGGTATGATTATTCTCTGATGTAATTTCAATAGGTAGGCAGATCGAGCGATTGAGTAACTAAAATGATACCACTTCAGGGGCCCACCGTTTCTTTGGATGACAATATGACTATATTTCGGTCGATATCAACGGATTCGTGTGACGTATTCTCATATCCTAATGCTAATTTGTTGCCGGTTTGGTTTGAAGCAACACGTCATAAGTAATTAATAGGCCTTATTTAAATATCCTGTTAAATAAATAAGTTAACGCTTAATTCGCGGCTTGATTTTGTTATATCCGTAACAGCTGTGTAGACTACACCTAGTTGTCTTCCAATAGCTGCTTATTTACTGTTCATTTTTGTTTTATCAAGAAAGATAATGTAGTAATCAGAGATTTTATAGATTTCTCTAACCTTCTCCACATTAGTACAGCTATCTCATGACTTAAAATATCTTCCTGTTAACTGTCTTACTTCAACAGTTTTTCCCAAAATCGGACATCGCTGAGGGTATCCCCTGTTTTTCTGCCATTGTCGTCTATTTCGGGCTTCCCTCGTCCAGACGATTCCTGTAAATTTAGCTACGTAATCAAACCAACGTTCTCTGTGTAGTCTGTGACGCCTGCCACATGTCTTTGCCACCATTCAGTAACAGCTGTAGCTAATAAAGCAATGAGTTTTGCCATATGTTTAATACTCCTTGAATTCTTAAAACAATCACTTAAATCCACGTTTTGAAGGAGAAAAATAAAAGAATCTCATGACACCTATCACGTTGGATCTACAATTACTTCTTTTTATCTAGTTTCTAAAATTTATATGATCCACTTGCACACAAATATCACTTGTAATCAGGATAACCAGTTCTTTGCGATTGTGAAGTGTACTTACGATTGTGAAAGAATGTCGGTAACGACTGGTAGTCAAATAGATTGCAGGCACCGCATCAAGCCCTTCTAAGTATCTGTTCTAGCTATCTATTTTGTGTTTGGACAGCATGACTGCATTTTATTTAGATTAGTAGCTCTCGAGAATGTTGTCACAGAGTTCTATACGTATTTCTACCGTTTAATGATCTTAAACGGTAAATTTTGCAATGCAAAAAGTTATAAATAAAACGATGTCACGTCAGATATTGAAGAATTACCTAAGAGTGTCAAGTAGGAAAACAGATTGTATTTGAATTTAACATTTCAATACCGGTATGAAAATTATAGCTGTGGTGCGATTTTTGTAGATATTTTTGTTTTATCTAAAGTGATTATGAAATGCTTTGAAGAATTTGTTACACCTTATTATGATCGCATATTTTATCTTTATAATCTGATCAAACCCAATGACGTCATATTTCGTTTTCAACTAATCTTGTCATTATTATTGTAAGCACAAGTCACAACATAACTACGTCACGAATTAATTGCAAGCTTGTGAATATCAATTAAGAACCATACAAAAAACAACAGCTACTTATGACAAACTGTATGTTTATAGACAACCAGTCTACGTCTGTTAGAAATGATTTATCTGAGATCATGTAACATAAATCTTTATGTACTTTGGTTACGTACGTTTGTTAGCGTATGGCCCGCGGTGTGAAGACAGCGTATTGTTATGGCAACCAAATGTTAGAGCGCACTCGAGTGCAGTTTGTATTGTGCTCATGTGTACGTATGTATAAAGTATGTCGCGTGCCCGCATCCTGTTCGTCGCTGACGCCACATCGCACGAGGTGGCGTGCGCCGACGTCGCCCGAATGCTCCCACCCTATTGGTCGTTGTTATCTCTTTAACAAACCAACGATAGAATTTCTCCTCTACAAACGGAACTAATTGTACTCACTCACCCGCAGACATTACTTATCGTACAGGCAAGCCTTAATGTAAATTGACATAGGTAGCGCGCTGACCGGTTCGCAATGAGACACCATTTCCTGGGAATACAAATCACGTGCTTTTAACAGGTCAGCCGACGTCTGGCATTTGTTTCGGGAATTCATATACGCTTGCGGTATACAAATAATTCCACTGCATGTGTTTCATCAAAATGCGAATGCTTTGCTTCCAATCTTCACAATTTCCAGAAGTCTCATATCAGTTAATATAACAACTATTGACAAGAGTAATACCTACGTCAATAGTTAACAAATTTCAATAATAATGAAATTTCATAGATTGTACTGTACGATAACCTTTGCGAATATCTATGAAGACCTTCCTACGTAATTAATAGTTTCTTTAGTTGCGTCTAAATGAGATAAAATTCAACTTACACTGACGTCAATTTACTATAGCATTGGAGTAATTCATGAGACGTCAATGAGTAGGAAGATTAACAAATTATTGCTAAAAACATATGTACTGATGGAGCAAATAAACATGTCGCACTTGTTGATATAGACCGGTGAAGTTAAAAAGAAATGGACTTCTCTAGAATTGAATGAGATAGGCATGTGACGTACTGAGCCAAAGCTTCTGAGAATAGGAGTGCTACGCATGCAAAATGTTCAGAAGCTAGAAACGCTAGTAACCTGGTTACGTCATGAGTTTAACGTTCGTTACTTCATCATTTGACGTGGATGTAACACTCAAGGAAACAAAAAGATGAGGTTATTTTGGCGTCTTACGTTTGCTTGAAACTGGTGCACTAAGAACTTTTAAATCAATTATGGCTTGTAAAAACATAAATGGACTAAATGATTCGGTTCATTTACACGACCTCTAAAACCTAAGTGGGTCGACGAATGTTTCGTATTTTTTACTGAAGGCGTACACGTTTGTTATTTATTATAACAAGCTGAAGCACTTAAGTTTAAGTGTATGTGCAACAAGTTTAGCGTGTTTCTAGCTAAGACTATTTAGCGTTAGAAAAAACGTAAACAAATAGATCGCCTAACGTAAACGATGCCGGCGGCGGGATTAACCGATGGGTTTTGCCTAAAATACCGCCAATAGAATTATATAAGGAAATTGTTTTTGGCCTCTTGTCCGCCTTACAATCTACTGGATTCAAATTTTTTCACAGTATTCAGTTGTATTAAAACTTTAGTGTAGAACATAGCGCACGCACATAAAGCAGAAATGCGCCTGATCAAAGCTTATGTCGCACATGCCAAAATTTTAGGTTCAAAGTACAAAGTGCGTTTTTTGTTATCACGATTCCAAGTACAAAAACAACCAATTAAAACTCAGTTTCACGTAAACAGAAAAGTTATATCACCGTAAAATGAACTTTATCACAACATTTACGTAAAAGTGAAACTATGGCCCCTATATATTCACACTGACGTAGGACTGGGCAATAGATTTAGATAGTATTATATTAATAACATGTTTGTTAAATACAGTAATCGTGATGGCTGACCCCAAATACGAACATCGGATGATCATTGACGTAACTCGCTATCTTAGGAAGCAATTATTGTTTATTAGTATAATCGGAAATTTACTCATTGACAAAATGATACCTAGCTGATAACTTTCCATTAGGTTGCGAAAATGTTCGTTTATTTATGGTGTTATATTTTCTTGTGTTGCCAATTCGAAATTTTCTTTAATAACTGTCTGATTAATAATGATAATTATTAAAAAAATATTCTAGTATTTATCGTTTTGGAATAAGGAAAACCAAAGCAAATTCCGACCTACATTAATAATAATACATTCATCGACAAAACTGCTTTTATTTCAAGCGTTTAGTTTCTCGTTTCATAATAGCATAGTTCAAAATCTCTCGCGCCGAAGCCAGGTTCGATTTTTTTAGAAAGTCGCATCCGGCTCCGCGTTGTAGGCGGGGCGCTTCCGTGCTCGCGCCCGGATGTAAGCTCCACAGACCTACTAAACTTTATCGTCTTACACGACGTGTAGTTACCGATTTTCTAACAGGAACTTGGCCTGCACTACTTAAATATTTACTTGAGCTAAGACAATGATCTTAGGTTTTGCTGTAGGAACAACAAATTGATTTTCAAATCGGATTTGTTATACTATCAAAAAGTAGGGGTTAACATAGTATGTGATAGGTATAATACTTGCCGTTACTCATTGATATACTCACATTGGTTTGCGATTAGTGATTAATAGACGGTATTTTTGTTTTCGTAAGTCCGCATTCCCGTCTTCGTCCATCCGTGTGAATTGAATAAAATGATATCACGCAAATGTCTTTCACCTTGTGTCCTTATACTAAAGCGCTTTGTTGCTAAGTAAGATAATTTCTCTATCTAATTTATTATGCGGTTAATTATGATTATGCTAATACAAAAAGACTTGGTTCTTTACTTCAAGAAGTACGATTTTATTTTTAGAAAACGTTTAAAAATGCGTTGTGGTGTGGCTATTTTATAAATTGATAGTTTATTTTTTATTACTTTATTTTTAGGTAAGTCTTATGAATTAAATTATCAGTTAGTTACAGTTTACGTTGATTGAGGTAAATTAATTTGTTTGCATTATTTTTTATTAATAAATTGATTATCACGTTCATCAACTTTAGATTATGAACCTGATACGAGTACATTGATTTATTATAACAATAATTTATTTTAATCTGAGACGTTAATCCCTAGATTATTATTGTTATTAGCTCTTTATCTGCCTACATGTGCAGTCTATCTAAACCAAAATCTAGATTTGTATTTTAGTTTCTGAGCCAACTAGGTCTTGATGCGGATCTTGTGCTATGACTAACCGCTATTTTGTAGATTATTAAATTTTCTAACAGTAACCGTGGCTAGTTTAGTACGCAGACTACGCGGTATCATTCCAGTGATCATTTCTACCGTTTAAATTACACTAGCAAAAGGAGGTTCTGAATTTTAATTTCAACTATTTTTATTTGTATTTTACGCTATATATCCTTTATACCACATTATCCTCTATGAGTAATTGAAATAAAGAGTAAAGTTTCTTATTAGATATTTTTTACAGTGAGTGAAGTTTGACATACCTAAAATTATTCAAATAACATGCAATATCACAGTGAAATGGATCTAATCCGTCAATTTAATATTAAATTCCGTATCTTTATTATTAATTCAGTAATAATTTTGTCAATTCATGAATAATGAATTACAACCGGTGCGGCCGACAGCGCACACGCTAAAGGTCAATGATCATCTGTAGATCCGCCTCGACGGCCCCGTGACCCTGTGCAGAGCCGGTCGCGCTAATATCAAATTTGCTTGATCGATAATCATCACAACGAATATCTTAATACGTATTAATATTAATTATTTATACATTTTGTACAATTTTAAACGTGGATTGTAATTGTGTCGATAGGTCACTTTAGTTGCCTTTGGTCGTTTTTTTTCAATTCGGTGTGCTATATGGCTGTTGCTTTAATTTTACAGATCCGTTTGAGTTGAACACGTTGCAAAGCTAATCTTAGAAATCTGAACTGCATTCTCGTAGCATCCGGCCCGCAGCAATGCAAGTCATATGTGAAAGGATAGGTTAAATCGTTGCTTACTTTAAATGCATTGCATATTGTTATTTCAATTGAAATCTTAATCGATTCAGCCTTTGAATCGATTTAATTACATTTCGATTACTTTGCCCATTATTACAGAAGTAATTTTAATTACAATAGATTTTTAAATTGATATTAAAATAATTTGTCGGTATCATGAATCATGATCAATTGATTCACTTGAAAAAAGATAAACTTGCTTACAGCGTAGCTTAGATAATTATCTTTAGAGCTGACTATCCGTAGTCGATTTTTTGTGATTCATAAAAAGTTGAAGAATTAAAGGTGGCTTATTCACGATCCTGACGAATGTATTGTTGATATTCTTGGATTTACTGGTTTTGGAACAGCGCGAACAAACAGTCTGTGCTTCCGTTTGGTATCGTTACAGTCGGTTTTAATTTGAAGTATTGTTTCAGAAATATGTGGAGTCATCGTTGGGGTGGGCCGTGGAGCGAGGCGAGGACTCTAGCTATGACTCGGAGTGTGAGGACGAGAGCGCGCACCGGGCGGCGTCGCGGACCCCGTCAGACACACTCGCCGCTGAATTCGCAGAGTATGTCACGCTCACACCAACACCACCTAACCAGGTAAAAAATCGCTACCTTCTATATGTTTTGCTTGTAGTTCAATTGGTTCTCTTCACGCCGGCTATAGAACAACTGGACCTAAAAATGTTTTGCCAAGTTGTGGCTTTATAAGGGACTTCAAGGTTTCCATTTAGCATATACCTATTTCAGTTACCAACTGAATGGAGATTGACCAATCAAAACCATGTTTAGCACGACTCGTTACCTAACATCGTTAACTTTACCTTATCCTTATATTGACAGGCAAAGATCGAGTTTGCCGTGAAGTTGGGTTACTCGGAGCGCTTGGCGCGGACGGCACTGCAGCGGCTAGGCCCGGACCCGCCGTGCAACGAGCTGCTGGCGGAGCTGATCAAGCTGGCCGCCAAGCAGCCGCCGCGCGCGCTGTCCCCCGCGCCGCCCGCCGAGCCCGAGCCGCCGCCCGAGCGCGGGGCCCTCCGCCACGTCGTCATCGACGGCAGCAATGTCGCTATGAGGTACACACCACAAATATACTACCATAACAACACATACATTATAATAAATTCACACAATTCGAAAATAGCATTAATTTAGCCTCTATTTTGTTTTCTATTTCTAGCGAGTGTGACGCATTTCAAAATTTGTTTTTGTCGTTAAGATTATTTAAATATCTATCTACACGCATATCATAATGTTCAAGTGTGATCGAATTTAAAAATACCTACTATTTTCCTTATGTTAGTTAAAGATAAACTGCGTGTTCAACGTCGTATTATAAATGTCTATCTCGAGTTCCGGTTGAAAACATGAACAATCTTATCAGACGATAGTGTATTAGTAGCAAAGTTTACAAAGCAACTCTTTAACCTAATTATGTATATGAATTCCGGTATCTACGTCGAACTTTGTGTGTTGATGCATGTGCTTATGTCCCCAGCCACGGCAACAAAGAGGTGTTCTCGTGCAGAGGCATCGAGATCTGCGTGGAGTGGTTCCGCGCGCGCGGCCACCGCGAGATCACCGCCTTCGTGCCCAAGTGGCGCAAGGAGGCGCCGCGCCCCAACACCCCCATCGCCGAGCGCGACGCGCTGGAGCGGCTGGAGCGCGAGCGCGTGCTCGTGTACACGCCCAGCCGGCTGCTCGGCGGCAAGCGGCTCGTGTGCTACGACGACCGCTACATCCTGCGCCTCGCCGCCGAGACCGACGGCATCGTCGTCTCCAACGACAACTACCGCGACCTCGCCTCTGAAAATCCTGATTTTCGGAAAGTCGTAGAAGAGCGGCTGCTCATGTACTCGTTCGTCAACGACCGGTTCATGCCACCGGACGACCCTCTCGGTCGCTCCGGACCCACGCTGGACGCGTTCCTGCGCGCACCTGCAACCCGCGTCGAGCCGCCGCCCGCCTGCCCTTATGGCCGCAAGTGCACGTACGGCAACAAGTGCAAGTTCCACCACCCAGAGCGCGCCGGTCGTCCCCATAAGTCCGTTGCGGAGAAACTATCGGAACGCGCCGCCAAGACCCTGAGAGCACGCGACTTGCACACTGTGAGCCTACCGCCCGGCGGCCGCCCCGCTGATATTAAGCGACAACTAGCGCGAGCACAATCCGCCGCTCCACGACTAGCCGACCCTACGCTGGCTACGCACTTCGACCGCGCGCAAGTAGCGGGTCCTTCACAACCGCCACCGCCCGATGTCAACACGCACCGTAAGCTGGCTCGCCAGCTCACGCTGAACCCAAGCTGCGACCCGCGGCTGCAAGCGCACTCGCTGGCAGCGCGCGTGGCGAGCGCGCCGGGCGGGGCGGGAGGCGCGCTGGGCGCGGGCGGGGGCGCGGGCGCGGCGGCGGGGCTGCTGGCGCCGCGCGTGGCTCCCTGCGCGTCGGAGGGCGCGCTGCAGCACTGGGACGCGCGGCGCCGCATGCACTACCACCTGGCCGGCATCTTCCCCGAGGCGCAGGTGGCGGCGGCCATGGCGGCCTACCCGGACGAGACGGACGCGCAGACCATGTGCGCCATCATCCTGGCGCGCTACCGCCCCAGCGAGGCGCCGCCGCCGCGTGCGCCGCACTGACCGCGCGCACAGCCCGCACACACTACTCCCGGTTTGCGATATAAACCGGCCCAGTAGACATCCGCCCAGTGCGGGCCGCGGGCCGGCCTGCCCGCGGGGGCCGCGCCCGGACCGGCGCGGCGCTCGAGCGTATCACTGATTAAATAGGCATTTATATTATGTACATATTCTACGTTCTAACATACGCTTCTGAGAAGTGTATGCTGGTATTTAATTAATAATAATAATATAAATCTTTATCTTAATCGTTTCTGATCAAGTTATACAATCGTCTGTCAGTGTCAGGATAGAGTACATGGATATCTATTTAGGTAAATATATACCTGTATTTTTCACTTATGTCCGAAATTCTGAACTTCAGTATGAATAACAAGTATTCAGAAGGTCAAGAACGCCACATTTATCTGTCTAGAACAGTTCTTACTTTAACTACCCTGTCATCTGAACATTTATCAGACTCTAAATCTGACTGTACAGCATGTCTTTAAGGCTCATTACCAATGTTCTAGATTTCTTCCTTGAGTTAGCCTGATTTTCAGTCACAGTCACTTCTTCTACCTTGGTGTTCTCCAGGCATCTTAAACGGGATGCTTTTGATATTAAATAGTATCTAGAGATGCACAAATATTTCCTTATGACATTCATTTAAAAGCTTGCTTTTTATAAGGATTATTGAATTCTATTTTCATTCCTATAAACTTCCAGTGAATAATTCCACAGTCCTGATGCTTTGCATGTCCTTCATGATTAATTTAAGTAATCAGTGTAATTCTGGTTTTTTTCCTTATAAGTAAATAAACAGTATATATTTTTATATTGATAAAATTGTTACATGTTACGACATGAGATTAAGACAATTATTATGAATTAATAATAGCTAAACATGTGATCGTATAAATCAATATTGGTACCATGTACCAATTTTTATTTTTATTACTAAGATAAATATATTTTATTACTATAGTATAAATACTTAGATATTATATAATAATTTAAAGATATTTGCAAAGTAAATTCGCTATATGATGATTGTATATTCAGTGGTTTTGTAATGCATCGGGAGTTTATGTGGAAGCTATAAATAAACTTCTGTGATGGTAATATTGACATCCGGGTATAGACTGTTTCCACTAGCGCCACTTTGCGAGCGATGCGTTAAAAATACTGTTGACTAGCTTCATTTGTCAAACCTTAGACGTCTACTAAAGAAGCAAATGCCTTGCTCTGCATCCCTGGTGGAAACACTTTCTTATAAACGCTGATTTAGCGATATAGTGCTACAAGGATCTTTTGGCACACGGCTAATATCATCCACATGCCAAAAGATCCTTGTAGCTTTAAAATGATTTACATGCCGTCGTAGAATTCCACAACTACTGACACATTTCAAGGGCACATAAAACTTCGTTTTGTTTATCGTCTTGGTTTACTTACTATGTATGTTTAGGTGTAAGCAATGGCCAGCATTAATTGACTAGTAGTCATTATTGTAGGTGTAACATTGAACCAATCTGTTGTTTGATTTTTATTAAATTGAACTGTAAAAAAAACTTAATGCAATGCATAAATTGAAAATGTAAGATACATATATCTACCGTTGTGGTGTACTCTATAAAATGATTCTTGTTTTTTTTTTGTATAGATGCATTTTATCGGGTACAACATGATTTCTAGTGTAATTAGCTTATCGAGTTTTACCTGTTTTATGTATTAATCGAAATGAAACATAGCCTTTTGACTGTCACGCATATACATAAGGCTTTATTACTTACACAAAGCAAAATGAATATATTTAAGTGAAATGTTTTATTGTACTTTAAAATTGCTTTTTTTTATTTTGTATAAAAAAGGTAGTCATGAAATGGTGGCAGTGAAAAGGTTAAGGGTAAAATTTGGTAATTGGTAACAAGAATTGTATTGGGATTTCAATTTACATCTTGCTTGTTCTTAAGAAATCCCAGACATTTCTTCTTACTGAGTTTGTATTATGAAGTTTTAAGGCCATAATTGTTCCAGTTAAAACAGAGTTATTATAAAAATATATCCTATTTTTTTATATAAATGGAACTCTTATGTCTTTAACACTTCTTAATGTTTTTTCACATTCCTTGTGGAATGTTTAACATATGTCTATTTTGACATCATAGTAATTAATATTTTAAAATAAAGCATATCTCTCATAATAAATTGTTTATTTATTTTTTTCCCTGGCAGGATTGCTTGTTATTCTCTTGACTATCATCTTCATATAGGCTTTACTTTTTTCTTCTTTCTTTTCTGAAAATTCTATGAAATCTTGTCCTATAAACTTTTTAGTGGCATTTACTTCTTTATCTTGATTTGATGGTACAAATACTCTTTCACTTTTTCTTTTTCTGTACAGAAATGTAAAAGGAGTATTTTCTGCAATATCCATCTTATTGATATCATTTTTTTCTACTTTATTCACTTGTTTTATTTCTTCAGCTGGTTTTGGTTTAGGATAGTTTTTGGCTATTTTAGCTATTTCATTTTGAATGTCAAGTAAATGGTCAGTCTTTATGCCAAGACAACTTGTAGGGACCCCAAAGCAGTTTGCACTGATTGTCTTGAGGTCAGGCAGACAGAGATATGGTACTTGTTTCTTAGAGCACATTTCTAGTAAAGGGTGGACAATTAGCCTTGGATTCATATTAGCTTCAAGAACAATAGCAGAGCATCCTCCATTTTGTACTGAGTCACTACATTCTCTGATACCAAGCAGTAGGCCTTCAACTTTTCTGAAAATAAAATCATTTTTTTTATTGCTTGCACTTTCATTCATATTTACTTAATAGTGTGAACAAGTCTAGTTTGATACGAAATAAACAATGATTTATAGCACTAAGGTCTAAGCCAGTCTAAGGTAACAAAAAATAAATAGCACTTAATGAATTAACTAAAACAAATAGATAATAACAAAAGCCTTTTAAAAGTTTTCTCTTTGATAAGTTTATAAAAATATTACTTCATAAAGGAGTATATAATACAGACAAACTTACTTTAACTTAGGTGGTTTTGGTCGTTGATCTTTTGGAACATCCTTTATTTCCTTCCAGTGCGCTTTCTTGAATACTGGTATGTCGATACTATGGTTCTTAAGAACTGATTCAAAAGTCTTTGCTTCGTTTTCTGATATTGCAGGCCTGTGATACACAAAATATTTATATAATTTTACTTCTTTTTCAGTGTAAAAAAATATTTGAAAACTTGTTTATAGTTCAAAACTTACCAAAAAACTTGGTCTGGGCGACATAGGACATTCTTCAGAGTTTTCTTTATTTTACCTCTACCAATTGTGTTCTTTTTCTTCGGTAATGTTGTTGCTTCTTTAACTTCCATTATTTATAATGTGTAAACAAAATAAAAAGTATAACATTCAATGGCAATAGCGATTCACATAACCTTAAATATATGATTTGAGTTTGACATGTTTATATTTCACGTTACGTTCCATTCTACGTGACGAATAACGTGCGGGTGGTGCGGGCTATGAATACACGAAATTAAAAGATTTATTTCGAGTATGCATTTTCAGGTACTTTTAAAACGTTACTGACTCTAGTTGTGCGGTTCCAAAAGGCAATTCTCATGGAGAATAACCGGCAAGAAACTCCATAAGTTACTCTTTGAAAAATTTAAATTATACTGTAGGAAGTACTTTAAGTATGCAACAACAACGCAAATTAGCAAAGCAAAATGTAGAAATTGCCAAATAGGGGAATAAAATATTCGTTAATTAAAGAAAATAGAACATACTTAAACAAAACAAAAAGGTATCCGAACATTTTACTAAGATATACGATGTTGATACATATACAAAGCTTATGTACCTACACACAAACATAATTTTACAACCATTATTTGTAGTCCTAACAGGAATATCAAAATATGTCAAAGTTTCCAGAAGTTTACGCTATAGGAAAGCTAAATCATACGAAGCTAGCCGACCGCCAGGAAGACCACATGTGAAGAGATACTACATCCACTCGCGCTTATCCTCTACGTCTAGTCCTTACACGCCACTAATTTTATAGAACGCTTTATTTATCAGTTGACCTCCCCCAGCATTTTTAAACTTATTGCTAAGTAAATTAGTAGTATTAACAGGCAGTTTCGGCAGTCGGCTTTTATGACACCCATGATTTCAAAGACTAAATTTGCTGCAATATCTGATTCAAGACCACATAAATCACATGACTTCAGACTTATTAGGATTTAGAATATGAAAGGAATACTAATAGTCACATACTTATGTATACGCTATGAGTATTATTGCGGAACAGAAACCACTACTTGTGGCAGTGGTAAGGTTCACAGGCTACCTAAAACATGACTCTAATTAGAATCGAAATAATCATCTTACGCCTGAAAGTAATATTTTAAACAAAATTCAAATGCATAGTTAGATGCCAATTATCACGGTATATACTTAGTCCATAGATCAAACACGTAACGTTTTGCATGCATGTCTTCAACACATTTTACTGATCATTCTGACTGGTACCAGCTTATGAAAGAAAGAATAACCAATTGTTTTAAATACGTTTACGACTTTCGGCAAGACAACAGAGTTCACACAAAAGAATATAAATCTCCGCTTAGAAACTTACTAGGAAGTACGTTGCAAAAAAGGATGCGTTTTTTTGTCAGACCCCGGGTCCGTTGGCGAAAACTATTGTTCGTTTTGGGCGGGGGAAGTAATAACTGCAGTTAGGGAGCGTTGTAATGAAACTTTTACCTGAGGGCCCGATGCAATGCATTCTCTATTCTAGTCATTTCGTGAACCTTGAGGTGTTCGTATGTCCGTGATTTTAAGTCATTTTTGTGAGTGATGTCCAGGCAAGCTGATTGTAACTGGTTGCTAGTGGAGTGGAAGAGTGGTGGTCGTGATGTGGTATACGTGAGGTCTGTGGTGAGTCCTTTGAACAAGGAGCTGAAGCCTGGTGATGTGATGGTGGTGAACCGGCGCGGTGAGCAGGAGTCGGCGACGCTGGTCGCGCGCGCGCGTAAGTAATTGAACTTTTGTTACCCTTGCGCAGGTAAAGGCCGTTAGGAATTAGGATCGTTTCTTTTATTTGTGCGCATGTGGTGTTTGAATTTATTCTTTTGTAAAAAGAGTAGGTAAAGGGTACACATTTATTTCAAGAGAAATATTCTAATGGTTTTATTTTAGTTTTCAATAGAAAAATAATTTTAAAGTTCAGTTTTAGTATCGATCGTAAACTACACTTTATTTGGTATGTTCAGCATATTAATTAGGTAGGTATAGTTTAACAGAAAAATAAGTTTACTTATTCGTGATTCTGAAAATCATTTCCTTATTAGTGTTCTCTAATAAGAGGATTATCAAATACTAACATCAATTAATCATCCAAATATTTAACATTAAAGTAGGTAAATAAGATGTTCTCATAAACAAATAGTTTTAAATATTGTCTATATGCATTAAAAAGACCATGTGTAAATTAATTTCACACAAAACTATATTTTGGCGCGCAATCTCCGCATTTGTAATACGTGTTTTGAGGGTATTACGTTCGATTCTCTACAAGATCGTTATTATGCCTTTGCTATAATTAAATAATAGTAGGCTGTATCCCTCTCGTAAATACCACCATAATGCCACTGAGAATAATAGAAGAATGCAGCTGTGTGTGCGTAGCAGTCCCACTTATTTTGGTTCTTTGGAAAGTAACTTCTAGTCAAGTACCGGCCCGGTTGCTTTGAATGATACCATAGTCAAAATTCAACAGAATTTCGGACTAGGACTAAATATGTTACCCCGTAAATTGTGGAGGCTACATACGAGTATGTAGCCGCATGAATCTTGGTAGTATTCAGATGAATTCGGTAAAACTGAAAGCCAACCTAACAGTTTAGAAGGACGCCATAATAGAGCACTCATTTATCAGTTTTCTACTTAAGTTTTAAATTAGCTTTCCCTTTACGTCTGTACTTACTGTACTGTTCGTTTACTTTATCTAGGTGAGCGTGACATTCTGGACGCCATGATAAAGAAGGAAGACACAGCAGGTCCCAGTGACAAGCCTGATGAGGAACCCGAGGACTACGCCTCCAGTGCCTCCTCCTGGGCGCCTAGCGACGATGGGGCTCAGTCTGGAGACTCCGCTACTGAGGTAACTTGTGCCTTATTTTCTAAGCAGTAAAGCTGATTTTTGTCAAGGACAATCTTATGATTTTCAATGAATTGTTTATATTTTTAGGGTTATTATGAGGGTTGATATGTAAATCCGGTTTTGTACAAATGAATTCCAGTATAGGTGTAAGCAGGTACCTTCGTGTATTGTAGGTAACTGGCACATCAATCAAGGCAACTTGCAACGAGGAAAATGTGTCATGATTCGAGGGTACCTACAATAATATATTTTAATGCGGGTAATTTCTTACAGATGAACGACAAAAAAGTCAAATTAGATCGCTCCAGACGTCAGTATACTAACAGAAGATCCAGTAAAAAGGTGATCGTTCCTCGCCACAGAGCCAACCCTGTAATACCTAAGATGATGCAGCAAGCCTTCTTATTAAACCGTAAAAGACAACACAACGGAACCCCAAAAGCAATAGCTATGCAATCATTGAACAAATCGTCTCCGGACTCGACGAGGAAGAACCTCCAGAAGGGAATGCCTCAAAGCGTATCCATCAACGTAAATGAACTCATAAAAATAAAGAACAGCTTCAAAACTTTGTTCAAAATGCTGGAGGATTTGAAACGGCCAGTATCAATGTTGAATCAGACCTCAAATGAAACTCTTACAGGGAAATTAGACAACACAAGCCAATTTAATCATTCCATGGAGGAAGATAAAGAGGAAATGAGTGAACACGAAGATTTTAATCGCTCAGATGACAATGTTCTTATCACTAATAAATATAATAATGTAAAGACGAAAAATGTAGGGAAGAAGGATGATGAATGGGTAAGTTTTCACGTTTTTTCTTACAGTAAGACAAAATAAAATGTAAATATAGACAAGAATTCAAGATTTTACGATGCCTAAAATTATTGCACTCAATATTTACTGAGAATATCTAAAAAAATTACTGGTAAAGTATGGTTTTAGTTGATCGAAATACCTACCTACGTTGTATGTTCTTACAAGTTAGGCAATAAATAAATTGTTAGATAACAGTCTACTACAGTACAATTGTGATTATTACACTGTCTCTAATTATGTTTAGTCATTTCCGAGCCAAGGTCATAAATACCGTTACTTTAACAAAGGGTACAATACTGCGAAACCAATGTGACAACTCGCAGCTGAGTTACTTTTTTTTAATACGGCAGTGACTATTGTACAGTCTTCCGGCTGTTAGGAACTGACCTATGTTAGATTTGCAATTAAATATTATCAGATCGTATTTTGTTTTGTGATAAAAAATATTTTGTATGAGTTTTGATTTTAAGCACGTTAGGTATTTATTAAAATTTTGGATGTCAACCGTTAATTTTGAATTTTCAATAAGATTTAGATAGTGAAATGATTTTGCTTCGAGAAATTTGATTCAGTCCAATGAGCGTACATTTTAATTATTTAATTGGCTAATAGCCTAAAACCTTTTATGACTCCAGTGGGATTTTCATGAAATGTTTTAGATTTACATTATCGTATATCGGTTTTGTACCTACTTCAGAGTTTGGGGAGAGAAAAAACAAGATTTGCTTAAAGGCTTTATAAAGGCTAAGAAATGAGTTAATTTCTGTTCGCTAATATTTCTTTATTACGCCAATTTCAGGTGCCGATTGGGAGTGGAAAAACCTTGATACATAAAGACCAGTTTGTAAAGGTCAATTGGAAATCTTATACGATTGCTACGCGAACGCTCCTCTTAGCTCTCTTTCCTAGAAGGTAATAAAACATGAACGATTCCTAAGTATAATAATTCTATTATCTACACAGTATCTATACAGTGTTGTCTGCCAACAAGGCGAAGAACAATGGACTGAGGGTTAGCACATTTTGGGAGACATCTATTGTATAGCAGTGGATCAGTATAAAATAATTACAAAGAGCATCTAAGTAATTATAGACATTTATTTTAAAAACACATTGTTGACATCAACGCCCACTTGGATTGAGCGCACCTGCTCTAAAACCGTTAAAAAGGTTGACGTCATGTGTAATCGTATCTCATAAAGTCAAGATATATTTTTTTCAGGATACTGGCAACCCATTCACTAACCGGGAAGAGATCGCCGGCCTTCCAGGACAAGCCAGCTAAGATGTGCTTGGACCCGAAGATAATATCTGACGTCATTATGGAAATTATGGACAGATTTAATGTGAGAGAAAATCTAGTCAGGTACGTAGAGTTTCCTATCCATGTGTGTACCTTAACCATTTTACAAGTGTCCGTTTTGGCCTGGTGACATCTTTCTTGCTCTATATTTTTATACTCGTAAGGAGTAAATGATAGTGTGACGTCTGATAGGGGAGAATGGAAGGAAAAAACGTGTTGCGCCGACCCCAAGTAAAATGGGATAAGGGCAGGAAGATGATTATGATTCTATTTGCAGATAATTTATTTGTCTTTAGTTAATTATGAGCACTAGCATCTTATACCTACCATTGTAGACACAGTTCAGATAATGGAAATCGCATTAAAGTATTTCAGGATATTTTGTCATTTGGCTGACTTCCAGTTTGCCAATTATACGTGACGTCGTTATTGTCTAATAAGACATAATAGACAAAGAGAATGCAAAAATAAATACATACCATTGTAATTTAAGTATAGGAAGAAATATATATTATGTTGATTACCACGTTCTTTTGGCAATAATTATGGCAAAAACTATTGAACCAATTTTGATGAAATAGATGAGGCTGATCTGATACCCATCCTGTAGTAACACTATGTTTTAGAGTTTTATTAACATTATAAATTCTGAAAGTTTAAGAGGTAAAATGCTTAAAACAAAAACAACAAAATTATATGCCTTATTTCTGTTTACAGAAGTATTATAACCACCAAATGCGCCGACGAGTGTAAAATGTGGAAGAATAAAGTGAACAAAAAGAAACCTCGCAATCAAGAAAACATCCCGCCGCCTTCTAACAATAATGTTAAGGGGGAAAAGGTTGAAAGTTGAAGATTAGTAATTGCCTAATGTCGAATGAATTGGCTGTGAATTTGTCTTTAGTTAAGGATTAATGTCCACGTGATGTTTGCATACAGTTGTAATGTATCAATTTTGTAATATAATACTTTTTTAGAAGTGCTTTGTTTGAATTTTACTCTACCCTATGTTCTTATCGGATTTTAAGGCAAGTATAATTCTCAATGAGAAGTGAAGTGTCCTTTCATAGTGTAGTGCATTTTGGAAAAAGCTTTTTCCCAGCAGTAAAGCGACAAAATAAAGACTAGGTAATTTAAATCTTTAAAGACTATAAGATTTAATAAAATAGTTTATTTCACCATTTGATATCATTAGGTAAATACAATTACAATTATTAATAAGTTTATTGACTAGAGCGTTAATAAATTGCACTTGTACATTTTACACAATAAAAGGCAAATGTCAGACGCGTGTTAAACTTATATTCTTCGTAAAAAAACTTTTTAATTTAATCAGAAATATACAAAACAAATGCACAAAGCTTTACCTATAAATTGCCATTGACTAGATACGTATTTAGAAACGCCACACTCAGTACATTTCTCTCGAGAAGTTTTTATCGATAACGCTAATCGATTAAAAAAGCTATCACGTGATTCATCGATTAGAAAAGTAATTTTATTTAATTTTCATTGAAAATTCTTCAATAGTTCACTTTTTGTTTATGAACGATGATGCAGTTCAGATGTTAGAAAAAAGTAGATAGTGTGTTTTCCGCAATTGTATCTAGTAATTAATTCCTATCTAACTTGTATTGTTCATATCGTAAAATATCTCACGTCATTCCAACTTAATTTCCTTGTTGGAAAATGCCGAGTGGTGACAGTACTAGGTCTGTATTAGTGCTGGCTATAATGGCCCTCATCAGCATCATGTCGTCAGGAGTGTACCTCCAGCCGCTTAGCTGGCCCAGGCTCTGGAGTTTGGGGCAGCATTCCATCAACAACTCCACTGTGGCCACAGTGAGCCGTGGCGCGTTGGGGAACCAAATGCCTTCCAGATTCTCGAATTTGTATCTACGAAGCATGCTGAAAGGAAATAAACAAAATGTATAAAGTTTAGTATTTCAAGAAAATTTACGTTTAATAAGAGACTTTTTTCTGTTTAGTGTTTGCCCAAATAGAATTAAGTAGTATGGATCCTAAAACTCATGAGTTGACACAATAGTTATATAAATCGTCTTTTTGCCCTAATCCAAAAAACTTTGGCCCAAAACAAAATAATACAGAAAGGGTCTTCCATATATGTTTATGGACTACGTATATGATGGCTAGCTTTTAGAACATTCGTGGCAATCTAAATCACTTTTTATTTTTTATATACGTATTCACACTTTATAATAAGATTCAGTATTTTATACGTGTGTTATCATATAGAAATAAGTAACTTAGCAGTTAATGAAACATTTAAAATAGGAGTTTGGTATTGAAATAACAAGATCAAAATACATACAACTCTACCACGTTACCCGAACACCAGTGTGTATTGTTTTCTTTACTGAGTTATATTACTCACAGATGTATGCCAAGGTCGCGGTAAATTCGGGAAGTGCCTGAGAGTCTGGCAGGTATGTTCATTAGTAAAAATGCTTGAAAAATATAGTTTTTCGTAAACTTTTCGAAGAGATTTTGTTAAATACATGTGCCTCAATTGTTAACCCAATTGTTGAGCAATTGCTACATTGATACCAAAAAAGGGTATGAAATATAATAGGCCTATCTGTGCATAATTATTAATTTCTACATATTCTAGCATTTTCAGTCTTTCAAAAATTGTCACTGTTTTACATTAGTTTGTAAGTGGTTAATAAACGGATCTTTGTTTAGAATACCTATCGAAAGGTTTTTGATTCGAGTACGAACCTATTCATGTAGCCAAAGATACATATTTTTCGTGTAGTTAAACTAAAATGTTATCCATTTAATCTAGTAGGTACTTACCGCGACATATCATTGTCATCCAGCTTGACTTCATCGCCGATGATGAGCTTCTTAAGATTTGGGCTACCAGTCATCAAATACTTGAGGCATGACGTCGACAGATTACCCTGAATTATCTCAATATGTTCCAACTTATTAAACGGTATTTCTTCCTCATGGGTCGCAGTCTGAATCTGGTAGAACTCTAAACTTTCTAAGTTCCTGCAGGTCTCTGCCACCCTGGTGAAGTTGAACGATCCGGACGACCCAGAGAGCATCAACGTCACTATTTTATGACCGATTTTATCTAATAACTGGTGCAGTTCGTGGCACTGGAATTTATTTAGCTTAATCTTAGTTATGTAGCTCAAGTCTTTGATCTGCTGCAGTACGTTAGGGTCTGGCTCTTCAATGTAAATAGTGTCTAACATAGGACACAACGCCAGGATCGCCTTCATCGTCCGCAGGTTTGTCTGCACATCATGAAGGTATTGCAACTTTGTTTTGAAGTCTGGTGGACAGTCTGTGTTGTATAAGTGGTAAATAGATTTACCAACAAACGAATAACTGCCAAGATTAGTGAGGTTTGGCAGCCGTCGTATTAATAATGCGACGTCTGTGTGATCAATGTTCTCCTCGCCGTACATACCGATGTTTACGACGGTCAGGCTCTGGATTAACTGTGGATTCCCTGTTAACATTGCATCGATGCCGATTTCTGTGATGTCAGTCTCGCCCGATATGTCCAGCAACTTCAACACCTTATTATATTTACCGATATATTTGAGCACTTCATCATTGGCTATGTAAGGGATATTCAAGCAAGTCAATCCCGGTATATTTTTAAGTAACTGGTACAATACTGGCAAGAGTTCGTCCTTAACCCACACACCTTTTAAATTGAGAGCAGTCAAGTGATGGCCTTGCTCGGTAATGAGCTCAAGGACTTTCCTATAATAGGGACAGGGGAAAATTCCTGTGGCTAAACTCTTGACGTTTTCTTTGAGCAATAGTTTCATGGTGTAGTATCTTACTGAGGGGTCGAGATATTCCGAGCTGAGGATTAGATTAATGAGATCTTGGAAGATGTCGTTGGTGGCTCCCATGCTCTCGTAGTAGGAGGAGACCATGGCGAACTCCAGGGCGGCGTCCTCGTCGGAGGTGACGCGGGAGAGCGCGTGGATGAGCTGCCGCGCCACCAGCGACAGCGACAGCTCCTGCAGCGGCGGCACCGGCAACTTCGGCGACATAGTTACTACACTATACTTCCAACTAGTTCCAACTTACACTTAACCACTTAAATCACTTTCACTAAGCACATATAACTCCACTAAGTCGCACTAATTGAGCATCGCAGTGTGTGTTGCGACTTTCAGTTTTGGGAAGAGAAAGAGGTGAAAAATCGTAGAGTTATTTAGCTCACGCATGCGCACCGCGGGCTGGCAGTGCGCCAGCGCACGTTTATAATTCAAACTCACACAACTCGCGCCGTATTTTTAGAACTTTTATAAAATGTGTTTATCGCTTGTGGCGTGAGAATTGTTATTATAAAAACATCGATGCTGAACGAGGTTCGGAGAGAAAAATGTAATGTGACTACCTAATGGGTAAATAAGATCATTCTTGTTGATACATTATAATATGTAATATACGAATTATAAGGATTTTAGATGTTTTCGTTTGAGTAGATGTGAAGCTAAAAGAGAGTACCTTAGGGTCAATAAGAAGAATGTTCTAATTTTTCGAATTCGAGGATTGATGTTCAACAACACCGCTTACCCAATAATACATATTTGTTGATTTTTATTTTTTTTTTTGTGTTGGTCATATAAGATTGCAAGTTTTAAAATAGGCCTGCATTATAGTAGTGTGTGTTATTAATTTATATAAGGCGTAAATAAATAAAGCTCTCTACAAATTAAATATATTTATTTTGTATCAGGATTATAACAATGTTATATTCAATCTGAGAGGGTAATGGAGTTTGATCTATTTTTTATATATTTTTTAATTTTTTAGCACACATTTGTCTTATATTTAAAAGTTAATTAAGGTAAACTGCTAAATGTATTGTATAAGTTACTGAAAATATATATTTAACCGACTTAAATAAATGTGGATGGTATCTAGCTCAAATTTTCTATATCTTCATCATTTGCTTGTACTATCGTTACTACGAACAAATCTCACCTCAAGATAAAACGAAATTCATGTCAGACTTTTCAACTTTCAAAGTATGGGTACATATTAAAATTACTTAAATATCTTAAATGACTTGATGTTACTACCAACCTAAACTTTCCATAATGTACGCATTATACTTGCAACAACTTACCAGGTTGTAATTTTACTATGAACTTTAATTTCACAATATTTAATGATGATGATGACTTCCTAGCCACATTAAAATAGTTACAATCAGCTACAGAGGTCGGTTAACAAATTTACAAACCAACTGTGCACAAATTCGAAAAGTTGTTATTGCGCTATTGGGTAACGAAACAGGCGCGCCACCATACCACCGCACCAGTATAGTTAGACATACTAAAAATCGATTCCTATAAGTCACTTACCAAATCGAACTGTATTAAGTTGTAAACCGACTTCTGTTGCTGATTGTAACCCCTGGTTTCTCAAACACTGATCAACATAAAAATTTGTTAATCGTCAGTCAAATCCCATATTTTTCTTTATTATTTTAAGGAACAGCAAACAGTTAAGGTCTGGTTGTAAGTTTTATGGTCAACCAATCATATCCGCGATCAGTTTTTATCAGCAGTCTCAATTGATCAGCTATCCAGAAACCGGGGCGTAAATATTATACATACATAAATACATAACCATACACTAAAAATAATACAACTACCTATAAAATAACTACAAACTCACGAAGGTACAGGTAGATTCTTAGCTACTAGCAACAATATCTGTTTGGTTGTGAAGCACCAGTTAGCTATATCCTTGGAGATTTTACACCATTCTTCCCCGTGGTGTGGCTCGGCGGCTTTGCAACGAGTCTTTACGTCTTCTTGCTGTTGCTCGGTGCCGTGGAGTAACTCGAACTTGTAGAAGTATGCCCATGCGTCGCCTAGGTCTGGGTCGATTTTTACCTGGTAAAAAAATGTTGTTAGATTTGGTGGCTATGACTTAAGTTTGTAAGGCTAGTATATTTGGGGGTTAATTAAACTGGGTGTATGCAACTAAAGTTATGAATTATACTTATCATATCAGTGTTTTTTTAATCTGTTCTAGTAAATCCATATTATTGAAAATACTAAGTCAAGTAAAATATGTACGCTGAAACTAACAAATGTTTTATCAACACTAGTTCTAGAATAATCTATTTGAATAGTAGAAGATGTTGCATAGCATCGATTCATCCTTAAGAAATTGTTATACTTGCAAATTATGATAAGGGTTAATTTACCGTCCTGTTGAACCACTCCCGGCACTTGTTGAGTTTCCTCTCGGTCCAGAACAGCTGAGACACCGCCAGCAGCACGTGCGCGTCGTGCTCGCATTTCTTTAGCGCGTCCACCTGAACACAGAAAGAAACAAAATTTTATTAAGATATACAATAGATTAGGACCTAAGTGGTAATTTGTAGTAAAAAAATGAAAAAGTATATTTCTAAAAAAATACATTATTGGTTACGCCCTAGTTCCTACACTAGGATTCCCTGTGTTGTAGGACGTAGGCTGCCGATCCGTTCACAAAAACTTAATACTAGAACTTAAACCCTAAATCAAAACAATCAACATCATTTAAGTGTGTGTGAAAAAGTCACCAGTATCGCTCGAATCTCGGCAAAGCAAAAATGTCGATATTTTTTGCAAAAAAATATTTGCTTGTTTGGTATTAAATACCTCTACTATCTCAAAAAAATTGGGACAAGAGAGGGAAAAAGAAGAAAGACAAAAGTGATGTATGCTATAAGTTAGTTATATAAATCCTTACGCTCTTAGTCTTCCTCTGCGGCCGTGACTCCATGAATATAGCTTCTGCCCACAAACGACCCGCGCTGGGACACTCTTGTAGTGCTTTCGCCATCACAGCGTTCGCTATCTCAGCACTGCCATTGCGCTTCTCCAGTCTTACGCTTTCTAACCTGTGTAGAACAAAAGTTAATTGTATTAGTGAATTTAAAGCGAATACAGGTTTTAGTAGGTAACTAACTCAATTGGTTGATCTCTTTGAATAACTTTAGGAACAAGTAACAAAATAAATTCAAGAGAGAATTTATGAATGTTTAATTTAAACATTACCAAAAGTAAAATCATTCAATTTTATGGTTTTCAGTTTAGAGCAAAATTTCATGTTTGAAAAATTTTAGGTAACTAAGTTTTTGTATACGGGAGTCACTAAATTTTTGTATAAGGGAGTAACAAAACAGGTTCAGTTTATTCAGAATCTTTTTGTAACAAGGTTCTTGTCACTTACCACAACTCTGCCGTCTTCGGATTCCTTAGCCTGGCTTTCTCTAGCACCGATCTTGCTTTCGTGACGTTCTTGAGTTTCTCCTCTAGCCTCGACAGTAATATCCACATCGGTACGCTGGTTGCACATTTCTTGAGCTAAAAAGTACATTATTATTTAAACGGAGAGTAAATGTACTCTAATCTTATGGAGTGTCTTTTTGTTTCAGCTTCAGCAGAAATCTGAGATACTTTTCTACAGTTTTCAGTGGCAATAACTAAATCGCATAAGATCCATATCAAATTGAACGGGAAAGGACCCACAATTTCCTTAGTTTGGGATAGGGAGGGCCCCACCAATGATTTATTTATTTACTTTTTCACACATCTGTAACTACGATGTAAAATAAATAGTATTCTATTCTATTACCAATCACAGAAAAATAATAATAATTGACGATCCTTTACGAAAAAAAATATAAGATGGAGACATTTAAATTCAAAGTTTGCATTCAAATTAGTGATGAGGGAAGCCCAGTAGCGCCACTATCGACATACACGTCAAGTATCAAAGTTTTGCTTACCCCTTGCGAGTACGTCTGTCTCGCTTCCTCGTGCTTGCCCATCTGTTCCTCTATCTCGCCTTTCATCATGTGTAGCTTGGCGTAATCCCCGAACACCTTGATGGCGTCCTCCAAGATTTGTAACGCAGCATCCAAGTTGTTTAATGCCCATTCGAGTTTGGCTGATTTTATCATTACCTGTTGTAAATGAGAATGCTTATTGTTTATGCTCATAATGACACTTGTAAGCTTATATTCAGCTGTTGATATTAGAGAGCTGAATACTGGCACTAATTCTAGACGGAGTGCTTAATTTTGATAAAAATAAAGATTTTTACAATTTTTGAGTGTACAAATAAGATATAAGATTCTATTAAGAAGAAAAAACGGCTTCCTTTACCCTTCTCATAAAACATAACATACACAGATTATACCAATAATTGTGCACAAAAAACAATAATTAATTTTAAAATTTAAATAATTAGAGGATAGAATGATACGAGCCTACATGTACATATACAATCTTAACTCACCCTTGGCGTAGGAGCAGACGCTCTCGCTTTAGACAGCAGTCGTCTCGCTCTGTCGTACTCTTTGTTCTCGCTCTCAAGCTTGACGGCCGCCAGCCAGATCTCCTCAGAGTTGGGGTTAGCCTGGAAAGCCAGGGATAAGATACCCCGAGCTGCTGGTACGTCACCTGTGGCAGTTATACACACATTAAAGATTTTTATGAACTGATATTTATAAGTTTTTCTAAGGTTAGAAGTATTTTTCTAAGCAAAAACTGTAAAACAATGCACTGGATTCTGCATGATAGAGGCAATTGCAAGAATATTGGGGAGATCATTACCGTCTTGAGGGACATTAACTGCTTATAGTTTTAATATGCTCGGGTCCTGCACATGTGAAGAGCTCATAATGGGAGCTAGTTGATGAAGGGCGCCACTGAGGCTGGAAAAGTAAGTGGTGGTGAGCTGAATTAAAAACAGACTGGTAGGTGGTGGCTGGTACAAGGTGGCGCGAGAAGATGTGTGGAAGGGTTTTGTCCTGCAGGGGGATAATTTAGGCTACGCAGTGAATGCGAAAACAAACCCCGTGCCCCGGCCATAGGCAGACGAGGACGCTCCAGTGGTAAACGTCCAGCACCTCCGTCCTCGTCCCCTCCCCCATTAAACCCCTGACGAAGTCGGACGGATTTAGCCCACGAGGATTTCCACTGGAAAAAAAAGTTAGTAATAACAATAGTAACCCTATCACGTACCAGCCAGCCACTTGCTCTTGGCGCCCATGAGCCACAGCACCTCGGACTTGGGGCAGTGCGCCACGGCCCGCTGCAGCAGCGCCTCCAGGCTGGCGCGCGACCCGTGCTGCTTCTCCAGGTACGCAGCAAGGCTAGTAAGTAGTAATAACAATAGTAACCCTATCACGTACCAGCCAGCCACTTGCTCTTGGCGCCCATGAGCCACAGCACCTCGGACTTGGGGCAGTGCGCCACGGCCCGCTGCAGCAGCGCCTCCAGGCTGGCGCGCGACCCGTGCTGCTTCTCCAGGTACGCAGCAAGGCTAGTAAGTAGTAATAACAATAGTAACCCTATCACGTACCAGCCAGCCACTTGCTCTTGGCGCCCATGAGCCACAGCACCTCGGACTTGGGGCAGTGCGCCACGGCCCGCTGCAGCAGCGCCTCCAGGCTGGCGCGCGACCCGTGCTGCTTCTCCAGGTACGCAGCAAGGCTAGTAAGTAGTAATAACAATAGTAACCCTATCACGTACCAGCCAGCCACTTGCTCTTGGCGCCCATGAGCCACAGCACCTCGGACTTGGGGCAGTGCGCCACGGCCCGCTGCAGCAGCGCCTCCAGGCTGGCGCGCGACCCGTGCTGCTTCTCCAGGTACGCAGCAAGGCTAGTAAGTAGTAATAACAATAGTAACCCTATCACGTACCAGCCAGCCACTTGCTCTTGGCGCCCATGAGCCACAGCACCTCGGACTTGGGGCAGTGCGCCACGGCCCGCTGCAGCAGCGCCTCCAGGCTGGCGCGCGACCCGTGCTGCTTCTCCAGGTACGCAGCAAGGCTAGTAAGTAGTAATAACAATAGTAACCCTATCACGTACCAGCCAGCCACTTGCTCTTGGCGCCCATGAGCCACAGCACCTCGGACTTGGGGCAGTGCGCCACGGCCCGCTGCAGCAGCGCCTCCAGGCTGGCGCGCGACCCGTGCTGCTTCTCCAGGTACGCAGCAAGGCTAGTAAGTAGTAATAACAATAGTAACCCTATCACGTACCAGCCAGCCACTTGCTCTTGGCGCCCATGAGCCACAGCACCTCGGACTTGGGGCAGTGCGCCACGGCCCGCTGCAGCAGCGCCTCCAGGCTGGCGCGCGACCCGTGCTGCTTCTCCAGGTACGCAGCAAGGCTAGTAAGTAGTAATAACAATAGTAACCCTATCACGTACCAGCCAGCCACTTGCTCTTGGCGCCCATGAGCCACAGCACCTCGGACTTGGGGCAGTGCGCCACGGCCCGCTGCAGCAGCGCCTCCAGGCTGGCGCGCGACCCGTGCTGCTTCTCCAGGTACGCAGCAAGGCTAGTAAGTAGTAATAACAATAGTAACCCTATCACGTACCAGCCAGCCACTTGCTCTTGGCGCCCATGAGCCACAGCACCTCGGACTTGGGGCAGTGCGCCACGGCCCGCTGCAGCAGCGCCTCCAGGCTGGCGCGCGACCCGTGCTGCTTCTCCAGGTACGCAGCAAGGCTAGTAAGTAGTAATAACAATAGTAACCCTATCACGTACCAGCCAGCCACTTGCTCTTGGCGCCCATGAGCCACAGCACCTCGGACTTGGGGCAGTGCGCCACGGCCCGCTGCAGCAGCGCCTCCAGGCTGGCGCGCGACCCGTGCTGCTTCTCCAGGTACGCAGCAAGGCTAGTAAGTAGTAATAACAATAGTAACCCTATCACGTACCAGCCAGCCACTTGCTCTTGGCGCCCATGAGCCACAGCACCTCGGACTTGGGGCAGTGCGCCACGGCCCGCTGCAGCAGCGCCTCCAGGCTGGCGCGCGACCCGTGCTGCTTCTCCAGGTACGCAGCAAGGCTAGTAAGTAGTAATAACAATAGTAACCCTATCACGTACCAGCCAGCCACTTGCTCTTGGCGCCCATGAGCCACAGCACCTCGGACTTGGGGCAGTGCGCCACGGCCCGCTGCAGCAGCGCCTCCAGGCTGGCGCGCGACCCGTGCTGCTTCTCCAGGTACGCAGCAAGGCTAGTAAGTAGTAATAACAATAGTAACCCTATCACGTACCAGCCAGCCACTTGCTCTTGGCGCCCATGAGCCACAGCACCTCGGACTTGGGGCAGTGCGCCACGGCCCGCTGCAGCAGCGCCTCCAGGCTGGCGCGCGACCCGTGCTGCTTCTCCAGGTACGCAGCAAGGCTAGTAAGTAGTAATAACAATAGTAACCCTATCACGTACCAGCCAGCCACTTGCTCTTGGCGCCCATGAGCCACAGCACCTCGGACTTGGGGCAGTGCGCCACGGCCCGCTGCAGCAGCGCCTCCAGGCTGGCGCGCGACCCGTGCTGCTTCTCCAGGTACGCAGCAAGGCTAGTAAGTAGTAATAACAATAGTAACCCTATCACGTACCAGCCAGCCACTTGCTCTTGGCGCCCATGAGCCACAGCACCTCGGACTTGGGGCAGTGCGCCACGGCCCGCTGCAGCAGCGCCTCCAGGCTGGCGCGCGACCCGTGCTGCTTCTCCAGGTACGCAGCAAGGCTAGTAAGTAGTAATAACAATAGTAACCCTATCACGTACCAGCCAGCCACTTGCTCTTGGCGCCCATGAGCCACAGCACCTCGGACTTGGGGCAGTGCGCCACGGCCCGCTGCAGCAGCGCCTCCAGGCTGGCGCGCGACCCGTGCTGCTTCTCCAGGTACGCAGCAAGGCTAGTAAGTAGTAATAACAATAGTAACCCTATCACGTACCAGCCAGCCACTTGCTCTTGGCGCCCATGAGCCACAGCACCTCGGACTTGGGGCAGTGCGCCACGGCCCGCTGCAGCAGCGCCTCCAGGCTGGCGCGCGACCCGTGCTGCTTCTCCAGGTACGCAGCAAGGCTAGTAAGTAGTAATAACAATAGTAACCCTATCACGTACCAGCCAGCCACTTGCTCTTGGCGCCCATGAGCCACAGCACCTCGGACTTGGGGCAGTGCGCCACGGCCCGCTGCAGCAGCGCCTCCAGGCTGGCGCGCGACCCGTGCTGCTTCTCCAGGTACGCCGCGCGCAGCCAGATCGACTTCTTAGACGGGAATACTGACAGCGCGTACCCGTATACTGCTCGCGCGCATTCGTATGCGCCTTCGTTTGCACACTGTGGAGGAAACAAAAACATATTACTTACCTACGACTTTTTTTTTGCTTTTCGTAGTGAAACGCTAATGAATTCAACCCACGCCGAGGGAACGACGTAGGGATATGTCGGACTCCCACCGACTAAAAACGCCTCGGGTCTAACTTTGGGCTTCTACCACCTTTTTTTTTTTCGGGGGGAAATCCTCATGGACTTCCTCCGCCTGGGGAGAGACGGAGGGGTGTGCCGGACTCCTACCGGCTAAAACCCCCCGGTGTCTCCTCGCACTTGCGCGCGGGGCCGCGGGAATCCGAATTCTTCCGCAGCCCCGCGCTAGTGCTGGCCCGGTGCGTCCGGGCCTCGCCTCGGGCACGGGGTGGTGAGGTGGTGAGGAGGCAGGTGGCGACAACCCACCCGCGCCTCCGTCTTGGGTCCGTCGAATCGGGGGCGGGGACTTCCCCAAGTCCCTCGCCCCTGGACCCATTCAGGGGGGCTGGAGAAGGGCGTTGTCTGCCCGTCCCCTGCGCCCGGTGCGCCCTTTGGGGAAACCCGGCGTAATGTTGCAACCAGGCTTGGTGAACACATACGGCATATGAAGAGCATGGACACCGATAAGTCGGCAGTGGCAGAACATGTCTATAATGCGAGGACGGCTCATTACATACGCTTCGATCAAGCCTCCGTACTAGCGAGGGAGAAATATTTCGTGCCGCGAAAAGTACGTGAGGCTATAGAAATCAGCCGTCACCCGAATTTCAACAGAGATGGTGACACTGCCACAAGCGTGGAAACCAGCACTAAATATGACGACATGTCACTCGAAGCCAAGTTTGAAGTGTGACGCAGTTAGCACGGTATGCACCCACTCAACCAGCACGGGAGCGCGGACGATGACGATGCTGCCGGCGGATCCCCCACTCGCGCCACCCGCGACGCCAGCGCCTCCCTCGGCGCGAGCGCGACGCTATGCAGCGAGATGCGCGGCAGCCGACATTAGTTCGACTCGCGACCTCTCCGCCGCGTTCACTCATGATTAAGGACTCCGGTTGGGTCCGAAACTAGTCGGGCTATCCCGATAAATACGCGTGAGTAAACCGTTATACATCTCTTAAATATGAATCATTCTCACGAAAGTTATTATAATAATAACAGTTAGAGTGACCTTCACCTATTTAAAGGTGAAAGGGGCGGGGCGTCGCCGGACAAAAAATACCGTTAGGCAATCTGATTGGACAACAGTCCACGTGGACTATGCTAGATTGGCTTGCGATATTTTGTCTCGTTAAAAATGGAGATGGAGTGATCTGCTCGACTCGTGCGCTAGGTAGGTATCTTCAACAGTTTGATACGTAAACATTATTAACAGGATGGTTCATATTTCCAATGTTTTATTTATTTTTCTTCATACATATTATCTTAGTTAATGATAAAAAAAAATATATTCGCGCCTAGAGGTATTTTATGTCGGATACATTGTGTGGACCACTTATGTAAGACGACTTAAAAGTCACGGTGTATATATTTAAACTCCTAAAACATTAGACTCCTTTTTAGGGAAATAACCTTAACATTAGCTCTACTGTATAGTATAGTCATAATACTTACGGCTTCAGCATCTTCCATCCAGGTGTGTTTCTGATCTTCAGGTTCAATCCCGTGTCCGATGACCGCGCGAATAATGGCCTGGCAAAAAACAAAATATTACTGAACGTAACAATGGCTTAATAAGAGTTGTTCTCTATATTATTGCGCTATTATACAGAGCTTTATTGAAATATTATTTATTTAAGTACATAAAAGTGCTTTAAGGTAAATAGTACGAAACTTGGTCAGGTAAGAACATTTTGGAGTCAAGTGGGCTCAAAATTCTTCCCGCAGTAGAACACTAAACAAAATGAAAAAAGAAAATGTTTTGTATTATTTACCTGACAAGTATGCACTGCTCCCGACTTCTCAGCTTCCATGGCCTCTTTGAACCAGTGCTCTCGGTTGATTTCCACGCCGTTTGCACTCAGTGATGTGATTGCACGATCTATAATCTTCTCCACCATGTGTGTGTTGCCTGTTCAGAAAATAATTTAAGGTAAAAAATGTATTTAAAAAAGTCACAAATGCAACGTGTTTTTATTGCTGTAGTCCTATTAAATACTAAATTAGGCTTGGTATTTAATGCATAGATTGTCGGACTAATGTATAAGAAGTCGCCCTAAACACAAATTTTCGAATTGTTAATCCCATTTGTAGCTGACTGTACACAAATACTGGGAAATAAACTACCAATGATATCTAAACTACTGTAAATTCACTGTACTGTTCAATTATTCTCATATTACTAGTATGACTTGTTAAATATATTCTACTTACCATGTGCTTCTTCAAGCTTAGCGGCTGTCACCCAGATCTGTCTATCTGTAGGTATGTTCTCACGGGCCTTATTTAGTACTTTTCTCGCATTTTCATACGTTTCTAGTCTGGCTAAGGCAAGCCAAAGCTCCACACTGGTAGGACAGCATTCGACAGCTCTTGACAGCAGAATGCGCGCATCCTCCGGGTTTTCCAGTTCTACTGCTGCTTTCCATAATCGGACAGAGTTGGGAATGTGTTCTAGTGCTTTGCGGTAGACTCGTCGTTTTGCCTGGAAAAGAGAAGTGTTATGTTTATGTGGTGGTTTTTTTGGCATGGCAACACTATGCTAGATTTGCCAATGCCATTTTGTACTGACTGTTGCCCACGACTTCACCCGTGCGAATGACGGTTACAGCTACAAAAACATTAGTCGGGAAAAATTAGAGTATGTGTTAATCCAGGGTGTCAGATAGCTCCATATCAAATTTCATCAAATCTGATCCGGCCGTTTGACATTGAAAGTATAATATACGTACACTCATGTTTTGAAACGTTTATAAATATTATTATTATACTGTAAGTACCTTAGTCTCCTGCTCCAGATCAGCCGCCTTGACCCATATCCGCACGCTGTGCGGCAGGTTCCTGGCGGCGTGCGCGATGACCGCGCGCGCGGTGTCGGGCGGCTGCAGGCGCGCCGCCTCCAGCCACAACTCTTCACTGCTGGGGTTCACTTCGCAACCCTTCATTATTAGGTTACGGGCTGATTGGACCTTGCCTGAAAAATAAGGGGGAATAGTTAGGATGACGATCGGCGAATGACCATCACTAGAAGTATCTCAATATAGCAGTGCAAGATGCACACGCGCGGAAAAAAGAATTAAACAAAGTATTTTTGCCATAATTTGATGAAGGAAGACAGACATGCTGTTGGAAATGAATTTAAAAGTAAAAAAGAAATACATTATGATTTATAGGTAACATTTTAGCAGTATTAATAGCCTTACAGGTCATGTAATTCGCTTATAGTCACTTGTAATCACTTGATACTTACCAGTAACTTCTTCCAGCCTCGCACTAGCAATCCAGGCAGGAGGATGATTGGGATTCGTCTCTCTTACAGATTTTAACAGCAGCCTCGCCTTCTTAATATCATTAATATCACCTCCATACGTCGGGATCATAGACTGAAGGTCTGTCAGATACCCTTTAGGATCCACAACAGTCTGTCCTGTTACTGAGTCCGATACTTGAGACAGTTTTACTGTCATAAGGGTGTTTTTTGCTTGACCAATCTTTCGAAGATCCAAATCACCTGAAACATAAGTTATGTTTAAAACAAGAGTTGAATTTGAGGAAATACTTAGATAGTTGGAAACTTAACAATAATGTGTAAATGAATAACTATTTTGAAAACTAATCAGTGTATGTCTGTAATATTAAGCTATAGTATAGGAATCTTTGTGGAAGGGAAACGGCGCACTATACTGAGAGTAGTGGCACCTTGCTTCTACATGATCAGGTTATGAGAAGTCGTTTAGAATAGCTAATCTAGAAAAAAGTTTACCAGAAGGAGTCAACATTCCTGGCGTCATTACACCAGGCATCATAGAAGCTAGTCCAGACCCAGGGTCTATTGATGACGATGACTCTCCTCCGAGGTTCCTAGACAGCATACTATCTGGCAGCGGTGTGAACTTCTCTGCACGAGGGTTACGTTGCTTCCTATTACGCGCGTCACCAACCTCTGGTATTGCTGACCATTCATCTTCAGATACTGATTTCAATTCACGTTTTAGGTCGGAAAACTGCTGTTGGATTTTTGGCCTGTAAACATAAGTATACTATATGATATACCCATAATAACTAGGATATACCTAAGCATTAATTATTTAATTATGTTGTTATAAAACATGGCAATAACTTTACCTCTCTTGACGGTATCTTTCCAAGTCCTCTTTGAGCCGTTTCTCTCTGTACTCTTTTCTTTTTTCATCCATTCTCTTATCAATAGATTCATAAATAGCATCAGCCTCAGCATCATCTTTGTCATATGGATCCTGAAAATATAGGATTAATAAATTAAATTGCTTTCTTACAGGTATGCAATATTCTAACATATTATTAATATATTTATAATTATTTCTTTTAGTATTTAGGCAATATAAAACCTTAAGTATCTCATACCACCTATGTCTCTTACTTGAGTGCTAAAACTTAAACATTGCGTAATATGAAGAAATAAGTTTGATGTTACCTTAGAAAACAGTGACCCACTGTACCCAGAGAATTCATCATAGTTGGAGTCATTCAAATCTTCATCATCATCCTCTTCCTCTGTCTTCTTACGCTTAGCTGCTGGTGGAGCATGCCGATCATCCCTAAAATATAGAATTCAGTGATCAAAGACAGTGGATAGGTCAAGTTGTAAACAATAGAACATACATAACCCATATTAATAAAAACCTCCTTTAATATAAGTGTAAGCCTATAATAAATGTTAGGGATATAAAATTACTGTCGAACTTTAAAGATAAATATTAGATATCAAGCTATTTGTAAATATATTTGAAAAATACTTACGATACATCATTGGCATCTCTCGCTGGACCGATATCAGACCGTGTGGTGAAACCAGTGGCACTGTAAGAAAAATAAACGATTAAATAACGTATACACTGAAGATTTTTTGCTTTAATATAGAAATATTCAGGTAAATAAACAAAATCTCACCCTCGACCAACACCAGCAACATAACCTAAGGGCGCTGGAATCCCCAGGAAATGTTTCTTATTCTTATTCACAAACGCCTGTGGTGGCACCGACATTTTCGATGTTAATTACACAACTTTTGAATATGATAATCAACTTAAAATTAGAATTAAACTATAGTATTTATCTGGAAATACGATTGTTGATCCACAATTTGACGTATAGTATACTTCATTCATTGATGTTTTTAGGATAGTGTTGCCAGTTTTCGAAGAGGTAATAGAGGTGTTCATGTGTTATTTTCATATTATAATATATATTTTTTTCCCCAAATCGTAGTTCTGATTTTTAGGATCTTTCCCAAATTCAATTTGATAAAATATAGTTTTTTCTCTTATACTGTCAAATTTTGTTGTATTGAATCTACAAGAGCCGGTTTTTCTCTGATCGGTTTTCCCCAGCGCCCCGCACTTTTGAATTAGTTGCTAAGCAACCGGTGGTTGTGTTTGATTGTAAAAAATCGAAGAATCTGTAGCTGCTGTTTATTATTATTCCTTTCTGTACTTTTTACGCTTGTTAATTCCGATCTTGGTTGTTATCTAGACAGCCATGGCGCAGAATGTAATAGCAATTCATCAAGAAGTAGGATCAAACGACAACAGTATGTCGACTAAAGAATTTCTTCAATTTGAAAAGACCTGTGAGGCTTATAAAGGCAGTGATGAAGAAATACGATACATTTTTAATGAAATAAAAAAGTTAACATCTAGTAACAAGACAGAAAAGGTTATAAGTGATGATGTTGATGATGTAGAATTAATTCTAAAGAGGGCAGAAGATATAGCGCAGGAGACTAAGAACTTGCTAAAAGCTACTCCTGTTTCGCCGACTGTGCCTTCCCGGGCAAAAACCCCGGTACTTACTCCAGATCCTGAGGCTATTCCTCAAATCAAAGTGACCAAGCCTAATGAGACTGAAATGGAGACCCCTGAACACAAGGAATATTACAATAACAGCACCAAGGTAACACACATTTACTTTATAGTTTAAGTAGAACTTTAGGTATGTCTTGAATTTTAATAATCACGATTTTTACTCAATACTCAATACTTTATTGCATTCCACAATGTAAGCTTAGGTGGTAAACATTTATTTGGTAGGTAACAATCGTGGACCCTGTCGGGCACAGCAAAAGATATTATAAATATATGTGGAGAGGACTTTACAAATTTAAGTAACTTATAACTAATCAACTTATTCTAAAAGCATTGACATAATACTAACATTTGAATTTAAATTTTTGACTTTATTTTTCTAGTTTTAGAGATTTATCACTTAAATATTCGTCGACACTATAGTAACATTTTTTTATTAACAACTTTTTTAATTTATTTACAAATAAATGAAGTTTTTTTTCATTTCTTATTGTTTCTGGTAGCACATTGTATATCTTTACTGACATTACCAGAGGACTTGTAGAATGTATTTTTAGGCGGGATGATGGTAGGTTGAGTCGTGTTTTGTGTCTGAGTGTGTACCTTGTTTGTATGTCTTGTCGTTTGGTGTAAATGTCTTGGTGTTATTGGATGAGATAGGACATAGGCAAGGATGTCAATAAGTAATCCTAATTAAACATTGTTTATGTTACTAACTCCATAACTGATAACATAAATTCAAGTACCACTATTATTAAATAATGAAACAGCACTCATGCTGTAATTATCCAATTCTAGGGATTAAAAAACAACCAATGATTTAAAAACATATTTATTCTTAATATCATGTATCTGACCAAGATTACGTATCTGGCCCTCAGTCTTCACTTTTTATACATTATTAAATAATAAATATACTATTTATTTTGTACATTTATGAGTGTCAAAACTTACAATAAATAAATTATTATGCAATTCCTTGTATTAAACTTGGCTTGCTAGAACCCTTAAGCCAGCTAAGTTTTCTCTTGCAACTGGTTCGATGTAGGAAGCTGGTAGAACAAAACCATAACGGCCAGTGTCGCTCAGTTCTACAGTGTAGGTGTACTTGATGCCTAAAGACTTGGCCCAGTCATCAGAGCCTCCCGCTGCAGGGTAGAGTAGACCACTTGATGATCCCACCTTGTATTGAGAACCTCCAGTCTTTCGGATAGCCTGTAATCATGCATAATTAAATAAAAATCTGCCAGTCATTGTCATTTTTACCCAACTGTATATAAAGAGGAGTTATTGTCAAGTTAATTAGTGCTGAAAAAAAATGTAAGGTGACCAAAATTTTGCTTCCTACTTGACAGAGTATGTATTTAATAAATCTTTTTCCAGTTTGAGTTGATTATGTCTTATGCTTCTATAATTTTGTTATATTACTTTTATTATTTAGTTGTTCTTACCTCAGCCATCTGTTTACCAACACTGTCAAGGTCTTTATGGTCTGCTGGTAAAGCATTATCATAGCCCCATGGGTACAGTAGATACTGCCCATAACTGTGATATGTTAGGTAAGCAGAGAACTTCACTGCTGTGTTTCTGAAGAATTCCTAGAAACAGAAATTGTAAATGAGTACCAAAATCGAATTTCTTAGTAAAGCAAGCTAGTCATTCTTCTAACGATTTGCTTAACGACTAGAAGCTTTGTTATTCACAAATCATCTAGAATAGTCGTGAAAGGCCTTGAAGAATAATTACGCGCAATAAGTTTCCAGCTTTCAAGTTCACATTTACTTATTGATTTTCTAAGGGAAAATATTTTCCTAGTCAAAAAGTTTATTCCATACATTTTTTCTGTCCTAAAATGCCTCTGTCGAGGGCCTTTTTGCCGAATCGGTTATACCACAAAACATAATTCTTACGGATATCGCCTTGGTTTCTGGTTCGGAGAATGGTCCACTGCCGCGGTATATGTCGCTGCAAGGATAGCTTGATGAACCCTTGCCTCCCCATCGGTATCTTAAAAGAAATCAATGATTTAGCACCTAAATGCGATTGTGCATTTTAGATATTTATTCTTGGGCATTTAGTTTTATGACAATCCTGCAATGCACGAAAGGTAATCAAGATTAATATTAGCTTTAATATGTAGATATACAAGATTTATCAATATTTACTGTAACATCACATCACATAGCTTGCAAACTCGAGTTTAAAAACCCAAAACTACCTGAGTATCAAAACGAGTTTATCCTCAAATCTTAGGTAAATTAACATTAATGGACAAAAAAGTGTATAAATATTACTCATGACCAAAATACAGAATGCAGGGTTCAAGGTGACTTTGTTAACTACGTGCTTAATAAGTTAATATAGTTAGTTACCCAAAGTTCCTGTTGAGATCAGCACCGGTGCAAGTACTTGGGCCATATCCGTATTTCCTGTTCTTCCTCCAAAGACGATCTGATCTATGCGTGTACTCATACCCATCTGGGTTCACTACTGGCAAGAAATACCTGGGAAAAGATTGTAAAATATTATAAAGAAAAACCTTTTTGGAGATGTGAATGCTTTTGTCAAGGATCAGGCGATCCTGAAAGCGTTTAATAATTATCCTAAACGAGTCACATTTAAATAAACTTGTTTTTGACCAGTCAAGAACAAAACCATATTCGTCATTTTCTGACATGATATGTCTTATCTATTCAAAACCCTATGCAGATTGGCCCTCGGATTTTTAGGATTCTCTCTCACGTTTTTAGCAACACCCGTTCAAACAAATGAATATACATGTTGACGAGCTCATAAATTTTTAGTGGCCGTTAGAAAATTATTTATTATGATTTCTTTCTTGGGTCATGGTATAAACCACTTACCAGTCAATGTTCTTGATATCATCAGACTCAACGTCGAAGTTTTCAGCGAACTGGTTAATGAAGTACGTGACAACGGCCGGACTGATCCATTCCCGAGCATGAATACCGCCGTCGATAAAGACAGCTTTATTTCCCGCTTTGCCGTCCGAAATGCGCAATATCTGAGGACAAAAGAACAAGTTTTATTTAATTTGATTGTTTTGATCATAATATTTTACCTGCTTGTCCAGCGGAAGGTTTTTGGTAGGACAAACGTAGGGTCGATATTTGAATTCCTGTTAACACTTAAATACAATTCGATACACTAATTTGTGGTTGTGTGCATGCTCAAAGAAATTCGAGTTTTAGTTCTGAGAAAACCAAAAAACCTACGTACGAAAAGGTCACCTATTACGTATTTATAAATTATTTCGGATTACACTTTTATTACACCTGCTGAAATAATATTAATAATTCAATTTTACATACTGATTATATTAGTTCTAGTTATCTTAACAATCTGACTATTGAACAAAATCGATGCAAATCGCTAATTCATTTCTCTACCGATATGCATGTTTATGTTCGATTATATAGTAATATACTGCCGTAATTATGTTTATATCGTGAATTGATGTGATTTGATGTTTCGTCATGCTAACAAAACCAGACTGCGAAACAAGCGATTCATGGTTTTAATATTATTTTGATAAGAACAGCTTAGCATTACAAATTAGTTATGGATGAAGTAAAGGGTTTACTAAAATTTACCTTAAGTTCGCGACCTTCGTAAGATTTTCCTATTGTGTTGACGCTGATGATTGACGGGTACGTTTTAGCCAAGTAGTCCATAAATCCGTGGATGTCTTCTAATCTATGATATTGCTTCCATGTCATGCGGTGACCTAAAAATATTCAAAAAAGTTCAATCTTTTGTAATTGGCTATGCATAGTATTTATTTCTAAGCCATTCTGTCTTTCACATTTATTTTTACACGATTTCAAAATTAGTGACGAGAGACACGATTTGTAGCGACAATGCCAAATAGACGCCTTGAAAGTTCCCATAGTTTCCCGTAGCCCCGTAGTATATTTGAAGGCAGATTTAAAGTTATTTACATTTGTTATTTTACACAATCCAGTTCCAATAGGTTAGAGACACTTCGTGTGAAATTTTAAAACCAATATTCAAACAAACATGTGCATAGTATGTTTCGGTGCCGACATCAACAACGAACCCCAATTTGCATTTGGCCAATACTCCATGGGAAGGTTGAGAGAATTGTAGCCCATGTAGGCGCTTATGAAACCTATTCGGCGATGAGATTCCCTGTAACGCCAAAAATTGTAAGCTCTAGCTGGAACAAAATTACATCGACCCTTGGAATATTGTTAATAGATCTTCACGAGCTTATCTCTATCAATTAATTTTACGAACCTCTTCTGTCTTGTAGTTCTAGTTCATTTTCATCTAATGGTGGGTTTTCTTCGTTGATTCTCTGCTGTAGGTCATCAATCATGATGTCGTATGTAATGTCTCCATTCCTGAACATGGCGGTTACATTTTCAAGCGCGTTTGGTTTTATAAGAATGTCTATAGATGAGTGGTTGCCTCCCCATGACGCGATGACTAAAAAAGAAATTATATAATCAAATTATAACTATTAATGTTGCTACGGTGCTGGCTGTATAAATGCGTAAAAGTATGTTTAAAATATCTTACGTTTATCGGTCGCCAGTTTTTTAATGAGACGTTGTACTTGGACATCTTCTGTGGATACTTTCCAAACCTGTGCACCGCTGTAGTCTATTCTCTCCACAGTCTCTACCAATGGTGCTTGTGGCTCTTCGGGTATAACTTCTTTTTCAACTTCTGATGCTGCGGTTTTAGGTTCTGCTACCTCCGGTTTGTGTTCATTTTCAGTTCCATCGAACTGGTGGTAGGGTTGTTTAACTGAACTACGTGCAGGCCATTCTGAAACAAGAGAGTAAGTAGATTGTGGAGGTCTTATAACAGGATAATTACAGCTGCCACGCATAATAATAATAAACTGCGAAAACCTTCCAGAAAATGTAAGAATATCGAAAAAAAATATTGGTTGCAGTTTTTATAAGTACTTCTTAGAAACGTTATCATGCATGTAAATTTAATCTGTAGTAACCCCTTTGCAGGTAAAGGCAAAGTGAGCCAGTTTTCCCTAGATTGCTCTCTGACCCGCTAAAGGTTTAATTTCGTCCTCCTATCAGTTCTGACCCATCATTGCGCCGTATAATGTGTTCTTTATTTAAAATCGTAATTATACATTAGAAAACCATTACCTATTAGTCACTTTTTTGTTTTGGTTCTCTGAGAGGCATTATTGTTTTTCTTTATGTGTTGTATGTAACTCGTATGACAGGTTCATAATAGGTACCTAGCAGATATGTGTTTAGATGCCTCGATAACATTAATAGCTTTGTTGTATTCAATCTATGTGGAAGTGGAAGTATAAGCATTGTTTCAAAACAATACACTTTTTAACAATACATGGTTTTTAATTTAATTTTTTCAAAAGCTATTCTTCTCTATCATTCGAGTAAGTCAGTAAGGATCGGAGCCAACAAATTGATTCTATCAATATTAAAAGGTATCATTGAAAATTAAGTACTTATTGTTTATCCTGTTTATACATTACAATCATGCACCGAGTTAAAATACTACGATCATTTTCAACATGGTAATGAACCGATTTCTATATTGATTTACTGTGGATCCAAACGTTAACACAATATAAAATTTTCAAGCATCGTAACGACATAGAGCGAATTGATAATGGAATAGATTAAAATGCAAGACTCGTGTCTCCCGTGACATGTTTAATGACTTTCTCTGGCCTCTCTGGTCGCGGCGTGTTTTCATTCGCACCATTCGCGCCCAGTTTGATCTTGGCCGGCCTAACGGTTTTCTTCGTCGAACTTGAACTCGCTTCCAAGGGTTTCCGTGACTTTCGATATTTAATTTCGATCACGCGCAAGCAAACATCAGTGGAATCACGATGTGCAGAATAAACACAATGTATTTATTGAAATTAAATTTGTATGCCGTTGCTTTACGGACCAGGAAAAATCAAGGATAATTGTATGTTGATTGAGATTTTTTTAATTGATAATATTTTTTTTATATTTATTTTAATTAAATGAGTGAAATTATTGAAGTTATCATGCGCGATCGTACTAAATTTGTATCACAATTAAATCAATTTCATCTTAACAATATATTGTCTCATGATCTCATCTCAAAAAATCACAATCACATTTTTTTTAATAGTACAATGTAAATAAATTACCTTGTCCTGGCTGCAACTGATTGATGAACGGTGTACATAACACCGCGGATACGGCGTACAGGAACACGAGTGTCACCGTCAAGGACCCCATGGCTACTGACTGTGCGGCGTACTGCCGCAGGTGATCACAGTATCACACTGATGCGCTCGCGCACATCGATTGCCTCTTTTAAGCTCCGATAATATAAACAAACGGGCGTAATTGATATGATTTTATGTGATTTAAAAAACATTGTCGGTAATGAAGTGGCATTGCCCTATTTATAGATTTTATGTATAGAACTTTGAAGATAGTGTGGTTAGAGTTCTAAGGTCAAACTCTTAAGGATAGTAAAAAAAAAATCTGTTATTACTCAAATAGTAGTTCTTGAGAAGGCTCCTTTGTGCTACTTAGTTATTGTAATTATATTTAATAAACTGATGTTATAGGTGCCTACTGTTTGTTAGAGAGTATTGTTAAAGTGATTCATTTATCGTCTAGACTTAAATAAAATAAAAATACATCTACCGATTTCTGACAGATGCATCTATCACCTCAAATTCTATACTTAATACCGTAATCCTCATTTTAAAAGCTAAAGCTCAAATATAAAAAAAATATACGTCTGACTGAAACAAAGCGCATTAGATACGTATCATGAGTTTGCTAAATCTGCGTCACGTTGGCTGTAGGTACAGTATTTGACTGGAACCAGCCTGACGACTTTTCTCTCGGCTGCCGGCGCCATGGCCCATGCCCGGTCGTTGCCACCAGTTGCAGTTATTTAATATTGATGACAAACATTGTTTACTGTAAACACGTTTTTAACGATTTATTTATCTAATGCTCTTTTTGTAACTTATGACTCTTACGATTAAGTTTATCTTTATGAACTTATACTTTAAAGGGCAAGTAAAAGGATTAGAAACGTCATGCTTGTTATACGAGTACAATGATTCTAGATTGTTCTACGACTTAAGAAAGCTGAGAATTTATGTATTATTATTAATCTTTAAATGTGTTTGTAGGCTAACCAGTATGCTAAACAAAATACTAAAGAAAACACTGAAACACGTCGCAAACCAAAGCTAAGGCCTTTCTCCGCAGGCGTCATTGATTCTAAGAAACGAGAAACAACGAAAGCTTCCAAGTCTATATCAAGTTCACCTAAAAAAGTAAATCTTTGCAAACATGAGAACTTGATAGAGGAATTTAAAGACACGAAGGAAAGAGCAAAAAGTCTGGAACTGATGAACGTTCAGCTTACAGAAGATAACAAAGCATTAAGAAAGAAAGTCGAACAATTGGCGGAAGACAAACATGTAGTCGACTTAAAGCTAGCAGAATGTGAAAAGTTCGTTAGCAGACTAGGCAGGGAATATGAGAACCGAAATACTGAACTAAAGTCTGTTAAAGACAATGAAAATAGAATATTGGTAGAATTAAACAAAGAACGTAATGATAAGAAGAACTTTACAATACAACACGAGAAAGACTTAGTTATTATACAAGATTTACAACGACAAGTCAAAGAAATGGAGATGATATTAAAAAGAAAACATCCTGATTCTGTATCAGCACTAATAGGTAAGTTTGAAAACTATAAGATTGTATTTACAGTATTTTTTCCCACGTATTATAAATGTATAATTTTATAGTTGCATCGAAATCGTCAACTGTCGAAGACAATAAGAAAAAGTTACTAGAAGAGCGCATTGCTCGACTAGAGCAAGAATTAAAAGACAAAGAAGATCATTTCCAAGGTATATTACTAACGTTACAAGAAAAGTTTGGAGACATGAAACAGAAATACGAGAACCACATCATAGATGTTGAGAGGCAACTAATGGACGATAGAAAAGTCAACACGGAATTAAAAAACAAGTTGAATAAAACTAATTTGTCGGACTCGGCTACTCAAACGCTACCTCGGAATAAACATACAGTGTCGACACAAACATTTATCAAGCCAGATCGGGCGTCGTCAGCTGTTAGCCGACTCTCACAAAACTCTACGCTTATTTTGAACAGACTCAAGGAGGATAGCTACTTAGTTGCAACGATCAAAGGCTTGCAATCTGAGTTAACAGTCAAACAACGAACTATAGCTAAGATAAACCGAGAGACTGAAGAGCTTAGGAAAAATCTACGCAATTTACAAAAGGAAAAAGAAGGTACGTATAACGATCTCGAAGATTAAAATATTTCTCTTTGTTTATCTCTGAGATTTTGTTGACAAAGAACATTCCGTTTTACTTTTGTTTCACTGAACTTTTTGATTCAATTTATATACATTAAATTGCTGAGTATTCACTTGTTGCGTGTGTTATTTTCACATGACATCATTGGCATATAAAACTTTTGTCGCAAGTTAGAAAATAAATGAAACGGTACGATAAGGACATGTGCGGAATAATTCGTGTTTTTTGCTTAAAAATTTCGTTGGAAAACGAACAACTTTTGCCAATACATAATGTGTTGCCTGACAAAAAAATAACTAAAGATTCACAAACTCGATCTTTTTTCATTATTGATGTTTTAATTTAGCGGGTTTAGTTAACGATATCTTTTATTCTTTTGTTTAGTACTGCTTCACTTAAATCCGCACAAAAAGACTGGAGGCAAATCAAAGTCGACTGAGAACATATTGGCGCGAATGAACACGGAAATGGAAGCCGAACTATCGGAAATCAAAAAACAAAAGGAAGTCTTAGTACAAGAACGAAACACGCTCCTCGACTCACTCAAACGTACGAACGAGGAATTTATATTGTTGAAGAAAAAGAGGATACAAGACGTAAGTTAATATTTTTCGTTGACAGGTCTTTCATTAATTATCAATTAAAGATACTTAAGTACGTGGAAGGAAGACATTTAAAAGTCAATAAAGGTAATGATTTATTACTTACATTATTTTGATTAATGTCACTGTACGGTAGAGTCAAGGGTGCAAAAAATGCCATGTGTTGAGTACAGCGTATTTCAAGAAATGTTACTTAGCAAAGGATGAAGTTTATGAAAGCTAAAAAATTTCGTCTCTAACGGACATTATAAAGTATCGATCTCCATATACTAGTTGAACGTTTTATCCTTCATAACAGTGAAACAAAGTATATTTATGTATTCATGTGGAGTATTCTGAACTATAAGGGAAAAACGTAGGCGTTCATCTGTTTCGAACTAAAGGTCACGTTATCGATCGATTTATACGCCGGTAGAAGCAAAGCCAGCGTGTAAACCGTGTACGTTATATTTCTATCATTATTAGCTGTTGCCCGCGACTTCGTTCACGTAAAAAAGGATGAAAAATAGATAGTACATAGCCGATTCTCAGACCTACTGAATACGCATATGAAATTAGGTAACAATCGGTAAAGCCGTTTCGGAGGAGTACGGTAACTAACATTGTGACACGGGAATTTTGTATACTTACCTATATGATTAAATGTTATCGAATATCAGTTATTCTGAAAAGCGAGATGATAATAGAAAGCTGAAGTTTAACGAACCGAGTACAGATTTATTTGATGAAAGTTTCAAATTCATTCACATTCCTTTGTGTTCCGCGTAATATTGTGTATAGGATTTAGTAGTACAATTTTATATTGCTCGAATAAATCATTTTAATAATTGCCTAGAACAATTTCGTAATACAATGTGTAAAAATATAGTTTCACCCATTTTTAGTTTCACCCAGCGTTTAACAGAAAATTGTACGGTACGTTGTTACTATAATGGACTCCGAAATTTTGTGTGCTATCTGTAAGCTAATATCTACAAGTGTACAAGCCTATATTTTATTAATTATTGGTGGCAGTCCTCATTGTTTTATCGGATAAAATCACAATTCAATTATATTTTGTTGTAACACAATAGACATATTGTAATAAGCATAATTTACATCTTTTCAGACCTTGGCCTGATCTAAAAACCCTCTTGTTTACAAAATAAACCTTACAATTTTAAATTATCAATACAATATGTACATAAAGTCATTCTTTTTAGGGTTCCGTACCCAAAGGGTAAAACGAAACCCTATTACTAAGCCTATGCAGTCTGTCTGTCTGACTCCAGGCTATATCTCATAGACCGTAATAACTAGAAAGCTGAAATTTTCACAAACGATGCGTTTCCGTTGCCGCTATAACAACAAATACTAAAAATGTTAAGGGAGGTCTAAAAACAATAAACATGTTTTTTCGTATTTTTTTGCTCAATATTAAAAACGGTAACAGGTAGACGCTAGTATGATAGTACGGAACCCTTCGTGCGTGAGTCTGACTCGCACTTAGCCGGTTTTTTAATTATTTCTAAGTTGCAAATAGTTTACTTATTAGTATTTTTGTATCGGATGATTTACAATGAATTCGTCTTACATAACAATAAAACTAATACCTCGCGAAATGTGTAGTTTTACACTTAGTTATAATTATGCAGCATAGGGCATTTATTTTCAACGATGATTCTTCTCCCATAAACATTGATACTTTGTAGGTTCTATAATTTAACGATGCCTACAAATCTACGTGTCGTTTTTTTCTACTTTGCTTAATAAAACCTTATTTTACAACAGCTTCACACACTCCAACTGGCCCACGAGAAGGAGTTAATGCAAATGAACATGCAAGTCTATCCTCTCCAAGAAGAGATCAAGCTCCTGAACAGAACGGTAGAGATCTTGCAGGAGCGAGTCCGATCAGCTGACGACAAGATGCTGCGGTACCAGGCTGGCATAACCGACGTCAACGCGGGCGGCGATAATAACGCCTCTAAGGGAAAACGTGACAGTCGCTGAGGTAAGATATGGTTTACAGTTACCTACTAACTGTTGTTTGGTGACCGAGTACAGATTGGTGTTGGTGAGCTAAAGATTTGGATTATTTCGCTTTGTATTTGTATCAATGTGTTCACTAGGTAATGTTTAAGTAAGCATAACTGTTTGCAAGTCATTGCAAGTGAGGGACTGAATTTACTCACAGCTTATAAAATTGGTGTGTGTTCTACGACTGGTCATGTTGAGTGGAATGGGCGTGAAAATATGATTATTTCAGAATTGCGTGTTCCTTGTTCATTCAAGTATAATGCAAAACTTCTGCATATCAATTGCTCGCTTTTCTGCTTACGCACAAATTATGTATGGTATCTTTAAGGTTGTGTTCTCATGTTTGAGCTTTAGCGCTTAGCAATAAATAAAAATCGTGTTGTTTCATTAACTACGAAAAATATTATTACTTGTTGCACCGAACACAAGTAAAATGGGGTTTAAGGGCAGAAAGATGATGATGGCGATAAATATTATGAGTAGGTAGTCCAATAAGTACTCATACATTACTAAATTGCAGTTTAAAGTTATAAATTAGAGTGTTAAGACGATTGCTATACAACGATGTGATAAAAAGTGCGCTTTTTATTGATTAATCTATTTTTATACATACATGTTAGTCTGGGGGATTCCCGTTTACTATTGAGTCACAAACTAGTACTTATATAAAATATTTTGGAACAGGAAAATGTACGCAAGACATACGCAAGAAAAAAGTGGAGTAAAAAACTGTAGTTTGCCGGTTTAAGAGGTTTTAAAGCTTTTTAATGTCGATCCTGTACTAAATAAGTTTTTTTAAGTCTTTTCTGGGATAGGCTAACGCTATTGTTAAATCCTGTTGAGAAATACAAGTTTTATTTTTATAAATAGTTCGCGAAATTGTTAATAAACTATATCATCACAAGCACTATATACCTAAGTCTAAATTATATTATGTGTTTTTTTGCATTTATTACTTAGAAATACAAAAGCTATATTATTATAATAAGTCACTGTTGTAGATTTGTAGAATATTAGACGAACAGAGGTGCCTTAACTGCGTGTCTTTTGTCTTATGTAATAACTTAGAATATTATATACCTTAAGTATTTGAAATTGTTGCACAAAAATAGTATAATTTTATAATTAAGTAATGATACTAGGTGGTAGCCTAAGTACCTAATTATGTTTAATACTTACCCATAGACTATAGAGCTTCGAACGCCAGTTGGTGTTTTAAAAAGAAACATTAGTTTAAAATACATATGTGAAATTATCGAGATTATATAACAAAAGATTGAAAATTTAAAGCAAATTATTGTATACGAGTAAAGAAACGTAATCAGGTCTAAAATTTTTGATAACAGAAAATTAAAGAATATTGAATAAGCAGCTAGGTTGAACGCTTTAGTACATTTTCGCATTATGCGATTCGATGTCGGTATCGAACGATGGTACGATATCAGAGGAAGTCAATTGTACGAAATATGCGACCTGTGTGGGTCTTTCACATTGTCCGACACGATATGGATACGATATCGGAGGATATCAAATGTATGAAATATACCTACGTATTTCAGATTGTCCGACCCGATATCGGAACTCCGTCTGATAGCGATATCGTATCGGAAAATGTAAAGATGCATATACATTTTTAACGATGCTATCTTTTGAAAACATACTCAATAGTACGCAACGTAGGTTTTCTGGGACCACAATGTTAGTCATAAGAAATTTATCATGCTGTAAGTGCCTAGAAAGAGTGTTCTATCTATGTACTTAATAAATAATTGTGATCGTCGGTTGTTCTTACTAAATTAGATAATGCACTTAGCTAATAATATTTACATACATATGTATACTTTGAAGAGGTTCCTAGGTGCGGTAAAAATCTTCTAGTCAATATTTTCGTGAGTGTTTTTAAAGCTTTTAGTTATAATCCCACCGATACAGCAAGTCAGAATTGTGGTGCCTTTGTAATTGTAATAAATATGTATATTTGTGTACAACTATGCTTTTTATTTTAATCAAACCATCATTCCATCCTTCCATTTTGCCCTTATAAAAAAAGTAATTAAGACTAATTCAATCACGCTTCAGAGTAGCGATTTAAAGAAGTTAGAATAAGTATCTAAATAGACGCAGCAGCGCTATGATTTGTACGATTTTCTCAAAGGTTTACGACATTTATCAGTGCTTCAACAATCTACTATTTTTTTTTATTCCGAAATAATCTATCTTAAGGAACAATATCCATTTTTAAATAGGTAGCTACTAACTCAAGGCCCTAAAGGGAATATATTGATGTTAGCAACAAAACTAGCACCAGTCAACTTATACAGTCTATAAAGAAAGTTTAATGTAGGCATGCATTACCTACATTTCCCTAGTTTGCATCTTAAATACGTTTTCTCCCAAGACTCGTAATTAGATTAGCCTGCTAGACACGAGGTTTGCGTTGCTAAGCTGCGAATGGCTGAGATAAATGTATATGCAATAAAATCACGTAGCTGGTTTAATTGACCTGATTTTCACACGCACCAAGTGAAATTCTAAACTGTGTATTCCAATAATACCTAGTTATATTTACGAGTCTATGAGCTGCCTAGTCAGAGAGGTTTGAGCATTGAACCAAACTCTTTTAGCCAAAAAGAGAAATAAGTTACAGTACCTACATAAATAGAGATGGAGAATCTTATTTCCTAACTTTTTTTTGCGACAGAAAATATTAAAAAATGTAGCCTCAATATTTCTAGGCATGTAAAGGATACATTCTCAATAGGATCAATTCCCTAAATTAACTTGTACCCACACTAATTTATCAGGTGAACTTCGTGTCAAATTGTAGTAAGGCTGGTGTTTTAGTAAAAGGAAATTCAATCAATAATTTTCATTATTTAATATCGAAAAATTTGCTTCTCCACACAGTTTTCCAAGTTATTGCAAGTATATTAAAACCACACCTGATCTTCTGTTAAATTCTCATCCTTTACGTTTGGACTGATAGCTTTAGCCAGATATTTGACAGCCGAGTAAAGTTCTTTGCCTGTATCTTCAATCTCGTCCGGCGGGATCAGGAATCCTAGGGATCCTTTGTCTCTGGTTTCTATGACGTATGCGTGCTCTACTCCTCTAGTATATGCCCAGTCTAGCAGCGTGCCGGTCGCTGGGTAGATGATGTGATACGTCGCTCCGAATGTGTAGTTCTGTCTCGTTGTTTTAAAAATAGCCTGGATAAAAAATAAGTGTTAGTTTATTTTTTAAAGCGACTCCCGCACTAATTTAATCCTTCTATCGGGGAGGGTTTCACAGCCATTTAATTCACATTCACAAACACACCCAGACTTAGGACAAGCAAAGGATTAGTGTAACGCAAAGTTCTAGTCCTACGGGGATCGAACCCGTCGCGCAATGGTAATTGGTGTGGTTACCTATACCATTTGGCGTGCAACCTAAAAAATGAGGAGGGGGAAAATTTACACGAAATCTTAGTCGTTAAACCACCGATGTAAATATTCATTTACGATCTACCTACGCCTCACCCTTTATTATCCATAGATAAGAAGTAGACTTCACTTTAATCTAGGGTGTCAAACACTATCAGCTTAGTTAATACCAAATTTCGTTATTATTACTCTTTTCGGGGTGGACGTTGGTACAGCTGTTTAAGCGTGAAATATTCATACATCTTTATATTAGTAAGGATACTTTAAAGCGAAAGTAAAGACAATGTAGGTACTATAAGGTCACCGATTAAGGTAAATTACCAGTAAAAGTCGAACAGGCCCATTTTTCCATACACGACTGTACGTGAGTGTATGCTAAACAATAAATAAATAACTGACCGCTCTATAAATCGTATTGTCACGTTTGGAAATAACGTAGCTACTCGTATGTCTATTTATGGCTGTATTCACGTTATCACGTGATCCTTTTCATTTTTATATAGTAGATCCAGATGCGAGGATCTAGTGATATAAAAAAGCAATTTTCCAATTACGGGAAAATTACGGCTTGTCTAAAGCTTGTGATTTGGGGTCTTCGGTTAGGTCGTCTAAAGAGACTTGAAGACTATACGACTACTAGATGGTCCAGAAGATCAAAAATCCCAAAAAAAAATCGTTCTTACATTTTGCAGGCATCTTTTTGCGCACATGGAAGGTTTCATTGCCACTAGGAGATAAAATAGCTACTTTCACTGGTACGAGGTTTGTGGTAAACAGATAGTTAAGAAGTAGATACGGAAGTTAATAATACAAAGTGTAGGTATAGTTACTTTGCTCATCTCATCAGCTGTTTTCCTGTGCATTTGAAGATCTTGCGTGGCTTGTATCCTCGCACTCCAAGGAAATAGGATCAGGTTACCGTAGGCATGCAGATCTATCATCGCGTCTGGTTTCTTGCTTGACGACAGTAGATTCTACAAAGAATAAAATAAAGTTGTAACGCGCTGCCCAACCCTTATTATGCCGACTTGGCGCGTACGCGGGAATTCCTTCTCTCTCCCGCTGTACATTTTGGCAGATACAGAAACCCTTTAGATTTGCAAAACGAGAAATAAAAGTGTATCGGCGATAGTACTCTGTTTCGTACTAGTAACCTACGACTATTTTGTCATATTAAAATTAAGAATATTGTAATAGCAGTATACATTTTTTGACTTTCAAAACTTCTATCGGTAAGAAAACTTAAGTACCTACATAAGCCTAATAGGTTTGTAGCTTTAACACGTTTAAGATAAAGAACATTCCGAGATAATGCTTTTTATAGGTAACTATTTTATGGCAGGGCAAGGACCTGACTATGTGAATGGTTCTATTTTACAGAATTTTACTTAGTATAGTAAGTTATTGTAATGTTACTTTGAAATTAATTCCAATGTCGAGGTATTCATACTGATGCGGTTTCCAGCACCACATTTTTGTACCTACGGACTATTTTACGATTTAAATGTTAGACGAAAATAAGAGACATTTTACGGTGATTACGATTACGGGCTTACAGAAAACAAGCTTTATTAATAGTTATCAAGCGCCTTTCTCGGTCTCAGCTATCCAATTATTCCTGATTCCTTATTTCATTGTCTAGTATTTAAATCTAGGAACATTACTATCATCTATATTTTCTTTTACATACTTACTCGCAGAGCAATACTTTCTGCCTCGGAGAAGGGATAAGGGCCTGCGTATGTCCCTTTACACTCATTGTTTTCTGTTATACCTGGGATGCCCCAATCTGTTCTGGAAAATATGGCTTTTATTTAGATTTTCCTGACTTTTATGTTTTGGACATTTACCCGAGGGTAAATCTAGATTTAGGTACCTATAGACAGTCAATACAAATTTAAAAAAATAGTATGGGAAACTTTGCTAATTCGTACCACTTAAGGAGAACCTCAAAAATTTTGGAAATGAACTATGATACACAGTTATTTATATTAAGTATTTATAATTTCACTAATGTTCTATTAGTATTTCAACAATAAATAACATAACTCTTATAAACTTCTGAGAAATAATCAATTTTCAAAAACTTAAAAAAAGTACGATTTAAGACCATTCATCTTAAATCGTACTACTATATTCTTAAATCGTACTTTGAGATCCTATGATTGATTTACAGTCTTAAAAATCACAATCTTAATAATCTTCTCCTCTTTCCCTAATCTTAATGTATTTATATTAATTCTTATTAATACAGCGGATAGTCTTTGCCAAATCCTGACAGTCATCGCAGTAATAAAATTTTGTTTTTTTAGTTGTTTCTGCACATAGCTCATGTACCCATACTTCACAATTACTGCATTTATCAGTATATGCATCATGTTTTCTTTTACGTCTTCTTGACATACATGTTTTGCAATACCAACTGTCTTGAGGCAATTTTTTTGAGGTGTTTTCGTTTTTTTTTAAATTTAGCTTCTTTCGTACCGGTACGTTTTAAGAAGTTGCTGCGAGTACGAAATAGGCACAAGTATCAAATGAATTTGAAATTTGCCGCAAAAAAAACTGTCAACGAACAAGTCGGCTTTACTATGTGAAATATATTCACAAATATACGCATAAATATATAATAAACAGTTAAACAACTTATGAACGGTATACTTGGAAGACAGTTCTTGTGAAGTATGCGAAAAAAATACTCAACAAGTAAGAAAAAACTTACCTGTTCAATATTTTAGTCGGGAGCAATGTAATAGGTGTTTATTTGTCACATGGCAATATGGCCGACTATTATGGACATTTGATGCCACCAGAGGCGCTGGTAACTATTATCCAAACCGAGATATAGACGAGGTACGATTTAGGCGCAGGTACGAATTAAGCAAGTTTACCCTATTTCTCTCTTTTACTTTGGTAAAAGACATAAGAATATAAGAGACAGATTGATTGTGCGGCCGTCAATGTTTTTACATTTGGATTAGGCATGTTCATGCTCTTACAAATAGTACAACGATCTATGTATGTACCTATTACTTTTATGGCTTTAATAAGTTGATTGAATTTACTTCCTTTTGGAAGCTTATTATTATTATTCATCTTAGCGGCTTTCTCTTAGTTTAAGTTTACTGCGTTACTTACTCAAAATTTCTATTAATATCGACCCCTGAACAGTACATAAATTTTCGTCGATTTTTCCTCCAAAGTCGGTCTTTTGTGTGCGTGTAATCATATCCATCTGGATTTAAGACTGGTATGATTAACCTGTAAACGGAAATAAGTAAACGCATTTAATTTCAAGTAGATTTTAATCAAGGTTTCAATCACGAATGAAGGAAACTAATAAAAAATCAATTACTAAAGTTACATGACAACTCCCTTTCTGTCTTTGTCGCATCGGTGTACGTAATACTGTTAATGGTTATTACAACACCGTTGGCAGGAATAGTATGTCTACAAGTGGCAAGAACAGTGTCTCCAACTTATTACTCAAGTCTGCAAAAGCGTTCAACTTGTGCAAGCTTGAAAATGCTTTACACTTGCGTTTTGCTTCTACCACACTCTCTCGTGTTGTAGAACGGGTAAGCGAGCCCGAGTTTTAGACTGTAGAATTTTGGCAAGCCCTACCCATTTTCAGATGATTTCACCAATTAGAAAAAACAAGAGTTTATTCTTAATACTCTTACCAGTTCTTGTTCTGTATACTATCAGCCTGTTGATCAAACTTCGTGACTATCGTATTGACTATGTAGAGGGCAGAAGAGACTGATATCCATTCCCGAGCGTGTTGCCCAGCCGTTATTAGAATCACTTTGTTGTTGGGGTTGCCATTTGTTATGTTGATCAGCTAAAAATTTAATCAAATCATTTATTTATCATAAGTTGACATTACATTTGGATCATTTAGCTTTTACTGTAAGCCTTAAGTTCCGGTAGATAGATGTGCTTGTCTGAGCGTGAATTAACGATTTTTATCGTCCCCTTAATGTACCCCTATAAAATAGTATCATCAGTAATGTATGAACGAATTCGATTCGATTACATTCCACCCTTTGATGTTACAGTAAGTGGGTAGGCACGTTTGGAATGTACCGACATATTTATGAATAGTTTTATAGGATGGTAATATAACAAAGACCTTGCGTTTTCAGGTCACAATAGATAGCTGAACCTTGCCATGATTTATTATGAGAAATAGTTTCAAAGCATGCTAAACCCGCATTTAAGTAGAAGGTAACTTTCCTCGTTCAAGTAATCAGCTCTAATGGATACCTAAATAGCACAAATACCTGATCCATTTAGCATAGATTAATATGAAGAAATAACGATCAAAAGCCAGTTGGTTTGATGACGTCACAAAAGCTGGTGGAGTCTATGTTAATTTTCTGGGGTTAGACATTGTCTAGACAATTATGTGTGGTTCTACTAAATATATTATACAATAGCTTTTCTTTTCCACTTACTTTAGAAGTTAGAGCGGCACCTTCATGATACCACTTATTGGCGGGAGGAAGCGCTGCAATGGCGCCATTGTGTTGCACAAGCTACACCACTAGATATTAGTTTCAATATAATTTCTAGGACTGTAGTGGCGCCATTCGAGCGCTTCCTCCAGCCACTAATTTGATCGCCCAAAGAGAAACTGAAGGGATCAAAGTAAAGCTAGACTACTATTTTGTCATTTCGAATAAATTATATCATACTGTTACCTTTATTGTTCTATTCTCGGCAGTATAGCCAATTTCTTGAACTTTGCATATGGATGAATAGTCGTCAGCCAGAAAATTGTAGAATTCCTCAATTATATTTAACGATGGGAACTTATTCCAGCTTAGGCGGTGACCTGTAACATTTTGTAGACCATAGTAGCAGTTGCCACTTACCTATAAGGTTTTTTTATCCCAGTGAAAATCCTCATGGACTGTCCCTCGTCAGGGGGTTGACGAGGGGGTGTGCCGGGCTTTAACCGGCTAAAACTACTGGAGCGTCCTCCTCATCTGCCTATTACCGGGGGGGTACGGGGCTCGCTTTCGCATTCACAATTCCCCTGGTGCTCAAATCACCTACTGAGGAATGTTAGCGGCAGGAAGGAGGGTATAGACAAAGGATAATCTTCGACGTCTTGTGCATGCTGTTAATAGCGCTCTTGTCTCATATAACTAAGGTGCCTATACTCCATCTGTTTAGGTAATTAACTAAATGTAAACAATTTTGGTATGTCTTTTAAACAAATTGTGATCTTTAAAAATGTAAAATACGTTTTACAACTTGAAATACATTCAGATTTTCTAAAACTATAGTTAATTAATTTTTAAGCAGTAATATCCAAATTAAAAATTATGTTTTTGGTTAAAAAGTAACGCCAAGATTGTTTACATTTAGTTAACTACCTAAACAAATGGAGTATAGGACTTGCGAGCATACTATTTTGTTTACTGGCTTAGGTCATCGTAGTGATAGAGCATCGTAGTATTATGTCAATGCTTTTAGAATAAGTTGATTAGTAATAAGTTACTTAAATTTGTAAAGTCCTCTCCACATATATAATATCTTTTGCTGTGCCCGACAGGGTCCACGATTGTTACCTACCAAATAAATGTTTACCACCTAAGTTTACATTGTGGAATGCAATAAAATATTGAGTATTGAGTATTGAGTAAATCAGTATTTTTTTTCTTAGAACTACATTTTTTTATCGTTATTTCAATCACTTTCTACCTTACTCATATGACATAGAGCAAGAACATTTTCTTGTTCTATAATCTCACAGCTATATCTCTACCTTACTTCTATGTATTTCTAGGGTTTATTAGGGTTCCGTAGCCAAATTGCAAAAAACGGAGTCCTTTTAAATGTCCCGTCATGTCTGTCTGTCCGTACGTATGTCACAGCCACTTTTCTTTCTGTCTACTTTACTTTCGCCTATCTCCTTCAGTATAAACTCTAAAGCTATCTTACCAACTCGTAGAGTGGTCTCGCTCCACAGTGTAGGTGCGATGGGTTGCGCGTCGATCCGCCGCTGCACGTCCATTATCATCACGGTGTGGTTCACATTGCGGGCGCTCAGCTGTCGATGCACCTTTACTTTATTTTCAGCGTGCACCATGAAATCCGCTCGAGTGGGGCTTAAGCTCCATATTGAGATATCTAATTGTAAATTGGTTTGTCAATGCCTTTGTCAAACCTTGATGATAGGGTAATTAGTTTGTTTGAATTCACACACACAGGTTCTGGTTCACGTCTCTGTTAATCGTTTTTGATAGGATTTCGTATAATATTCGATCACAAGAATAGATCAGCTACATCTGGCCATGACGGCCGGCACTCAGACGGACGCTGACAACAGCTAATTGTATTTTTTCGAGAATGTTTCGTTACCTTTCTATATACAGCACACAAAAGACCCACTCCTAATGATCCGATACTGTATTATTCGTAAACATTTCGACTTAGAGTCTTATGAAGCACGAAAATCAAGTAAACAGTTAATAGTTTGCTTGCATACGTGCCGTTAGGCTCTATGAGATGAAACTCGGGACAAGTTAAAAACACAAGAAAGAAAGAAGAAACATAAGTTAACACTTGGAAAAAAACATGCACTAATTTGACATTTGTGGTTTAAGATAGGTATGTAAATAGTTGCTATTGTATGCACTTATAAATACAATATTTTTATAGTTATATAATAGTTTTAGATAAGGTTCCTATGAAATAATTAACTTGTACGCAATATTACGGTTACATAATCATACAGAATGTTTTATTTGCCTAATCCAATCTCTTATGTGGAGACGTGTGCAATTTTTATTTTACTCGATTAAATATTTCAATTATTATAAGTTTCGAGTCTTCAGTATTTTTTCATAGAAAATTCACTACTAGTTTTGGAACAAGAAACGTCACATTTCTATAAATGGCGACTCTATATTTAAATTATAACAACCCTGTGTGGGGAGATATATTTAGCTAGAGCTCCGTAACCTCTATTTGACCTATAAATTATATAAATATTGATATTGACCTTGGTTATCGACGAGTCTCTTGATCATCAGCACATCGGTCGCGCCCTTCAGTTCGATCCGCCACACCTGGGCTCCATCGTATGACACTTTGTCCACTTGCGCAGACGACACATAGCTCGCTTCAAATTAACGACAGATTAATTTTAAATAATATATTCGAAATATATTTTTACGTTTTCACTTACCTACAGAAAAGAAAATCCAATATGTATTTACAAAAGGCATTTCATTTCGTTTTATTACAACTGAATAAATGTTATTGGTTATTTTACTACTCTGATAAAGTTTTTATCGATTGTGTCGTTCCTATAGCAGTTCGGCTTTGGTAAAATGTTTATAATATTCGTTTTTACATAAATAATACGCCAAAGATGATGCAAGTTATATATGTTTATTAACATTATTATATACAATCATTGTAATTTGAAAATAGAAACATTTCACATTGAAACTCACATAAATTTATTAAAAACGTGACAATTATTAAAACATTAGGCATGGTGTTCCATATTATTGCTACCGATAACTCGACTTCATATCATTCTCGGGCATGTAAATAAAATAAATGCCACCGAACATTTAATTCTCGCAACACAATTCATTGCATTATCCATATATCATTGGGCCTCTCTAATAAGTATCACAATTAATTCACTTATTATAAATAAATTATAAAATTGTCAATGCAGCGTCTAGTCTTAATATTTCAGTGTAAAAACAATGTCAAAAACGATTCACTAATATCTGATCACATGGTCCATGGTTGTGCATACAAACGCAAACTATGCTTTTACCAAATGTTTCTTTAGTCTCATTTTCACGACAGACACAATCATCACCAATTAATTGTCAATGGAAATGACACATATTAGTCTATTTATTATGTCTTCTAATGAAAGTACATAGATTTTAAAGAATACACTTTATATGCTAATAAATAAGCATTTCACATGTTTTTAAAATGAGTGATTAGACACAGAACCAGCGTTTCACGTCAGTATTGGACAGTAATGATCACTCACAATGATATTCATCGATAATAATTTCGAGTCAACGAAATGGCCGTAGGGCTAAATAGATACGATAGCGTTTCACAAGTTCACTAGTTCATAGACAAGCGTCGCGTGGTGTGGGCTCGGGCGCTAGTCGGCGTCGCCGTTGGTGACGGTGAGCGGGTCGTCGTCCTCGTTGTAGTCGAGCGACAGCACGGAGGCGCGGCGGCGCTTGCCGGCGGGCGGGTCGCTGCACTCGCTGCCCGAGTACGCGCGCTTCTCGCCCGGCGACGCCGCGCGCCCGTTCACGTGCGCGTGCGACGCGCGCAGCTCCTGCTGCAGGAACAGCACCGTGCTCTGCATGCCCTCCACATCCTCGTCCAGCTCTTGCAGGAACTCGTCTAGCTCTGCAAACATAAGTATTCTGTTAGTCTTGCATCCTTACAAGCTGTCAACAATTTGAATAATGAGAATCATACTGACCTGATTGCGACTTTTTGACTTCTTCGCTAAAACTTTTCTGAAGAGCCAGGTCGCCTTCTAACTTAGCTATCCGCCCGCTCGATGTCATCCTTCCCAAGTCTTCGTTCTCCTGATGTAGCAGCCTGCATTTTGCCATAAGTTTTTTGCCAGTGTTTGAGTCTGGCGTGAATTTCCACGCTGAGAGCTCGTTTTGAGTTTCTTCTAATCTCGCTTTAGTCGACGTTAATTCTTGTTTGAGCCTTAAAATTAATACATTAACAGCCGGATCTAAGAGAGTGGGTCTGCCGTTGAGACTTGCGTGTGATGACTTCAGTTCAGTTATTTGACTCTGAAAAAGCAAAAAGCATTCGTTACATATCTACATAGTCATCTTCAATAGGGTCTTTATTTTCTTTTAGAAATAAAGTTAAAATGAGCAAAGGCAATGTGAATAATAAGATGTGATCCATGTTTAAGGTGAGTTCAAGTATCATGTTTCTGAGTCTATCATTTTAATGGAATAATACTCACTACATAATCCTGTATCTCTTGTTCTTTAGCAGCTAACCTTCTAACTAAGACTTTTTCTCTGTGTTGGGACTCTGCATATTGCTGTTTTATCCTATCTTCTACCTCTTTCGCCTTTTCCAAGCTTCCTGTAGATATTAATTAGACAAATTAACGACAGTACAGGTGGGCACAATTTATACAGCAGCAAACCTAAAATCAATATCCATGTAACAAAGACATACAGTATTTCGTATATTTATAACGAAGTACCTTAACATTTCAATCATTTTTATATCTGAAATTCATCTTTTTTTTAAGCACATCATGACAGTTTGTCAACTACATAAGATGTTTTTTTTTTTACTTCAGAGTGGATAAGATAATGTCTGGGTTATCATAAAAGTAACAAGTATTGGAGACAAAACGTTTTACATTTTTGTAGAAATTCCTTTGAATAATTACAATAATAAATCGACAACACCTTAACTAAATCATACAAACTATTAAACAATGAGTGGACAACATGTTAAGTTTAAAGAATAGTAGATCAAAATATTTTTTGAAATAGCAAGACAGGATCACAAATGGCTTTATTCAAATTACACGGTTTTGATCTTACCAATTTAATGAAAACCAAAAAACAACTAAATGTTTTGTTATTTACTTTGCAAAAGCATGATTTTTAAATTGATGCAGATACACAACTTGAAGAACACCAGCCACTGCAAATAACTGGAAGCACTGAGGAGATAATGGCTGGTTCCGAACTAGAATAAGAGCTTGATAAAAAAAATAAAATTGAACAATAAAATTGGGAATTATAATATGAAATAATCCTTAATTTTTTGTTGTTTGTTAGTAAATAATATGGCGAGAACTGTTGTATGCCTCCCTAATTTTGTAAGCCTAAAACAAACAAGTCCATTGCTGACTTTAAGATGGTGGAAACAAGACTGCTAAAGTTTCATTTCAGGTTCTTCAATTAACAAACTAAGTGTACAAATTCAACAGGTACTATAAAACCTAGAGGTAAGCCATTGATGTAAAAAATATCTCAAATTGTATGGTTGTTGGCAAGTAACTTGAATAATGACCTTGGTCTTTATGATGACATGTATAATGTATAATAGATTAATAAAAGCAGGAGGCGTGGTCTATTATTTAGCACTTGAATTTGTATTTTTCACCCTAGCATAAACAAATATTTTTTGACACTTGTTTTAGGCATAATTTCTTTATTAAATCAATAATCTGTGATCTTTCATTATATTTTGTTATTTGTTCAAGTTAAATACCAATAACTACATTCGGTTAAAGGTACTAAAATAAATTTAATAAACGAGTTTCTTATGCCCTAATAAAACTTGTTATTTATGTTGCATACTCTATATATCATACAAAACCTATGGCATGTATAGATTATGGCCTAAACATGGCAGATATATATCGAAATTCTATAGAAGAGTGTTTTATTAACTATACCTACAAGCTTATTTAGCACTGGCAGTAAAATAGTCATATTGCACATTCATGCATTACTTGTTATTCATGTGGTATGCAAAGAAAAATAATATATCTATCTATCTACTGATGAAAAAGTTTTGTCTGAAACTTGCAGATCCAACATGTGAAATTTTTGGTATGTTGTTGTATTTACACCATAATTTTCCAGTTTAGTTGTGGCTTAAAATTAATACTACTAAGTTAGTTTATGTCAAGAAGGATTTTTTTTGTTGTTTCTATTTAAGACAGGTCCTAGACCTTTTACAATAGTTTTAATATAAAGTTTTAATATAATTTTATTTGCTTTTGCTCTGTAGTCAGCAACTGGTGGACTAATTAATTATTCTTGATTATATTACAGTTAAGAACAACACTCAATCAAGTAATAAGGATATAAATGAAGCCATCGGCATGAGCATAAAGTATTCAGCATTCTATCACAGAATGCGCTGAATCTGTGTTCCCAATTTATTCAACAAGCTTGCCTAATGCAGTTATTTTTTTCTGGTAATAATTATAGGATAAAAAACTAAGAATATACAACACTCTTATTGTGCTTATTGGCTAAAGTGAGTCTCCAATTAGGCTTAGAACATACAAGTGTATCATATGTTTACCAACAAGAGCAAATAGTAAATTAGTATTACAAGTTTTATTTTTGTCTCTGATCTTTGCTTGAGTTGAAAACTTGAAACCACTTATTAGGCATAAGATTTTAAGTGCTTTTTTATAATTGCTTTAAATTAGATTTTAATAATACTGATATCTTTTAAATCTATTTTCTAATTTAGTATTATAATAATATGACATGTTTAAACAAACTCTTCACATACAAATATTGGTTCCTTTATACAAATTTGATTCAACTTCATACAGTTCAGTTAGGGAACACAAACTATTTGTTTAAGTTTTTTTTTTTCAGAAAGTTGTTCATATTTATGCAGAAGTTTTTTAAGAATAGCTTTGTTTAAACATATAAATTGTTAGTTGTTGTTTAGCAGGAACTATGTATCATGTAATACAATGCATCAAGTCCCCAATATGAACTCCTTTGACATTTTAGTGATGTACTTAAATGTAGGGTAAACATATGTATAATAATGTATGCTTTTATATAAATACATTGGTAATATCATAAATTTTGAGTACATACAGTTTTAAGTATATGTTTCAGATATAAATGTAATTATAGTTATTAAATAGTTAAGAATTGCTTTGTGAAACCTGTATGAAAGATGGAAATAAGTACAAATTAAACATTTAAAAGAAGAAACACCCAGACACCATAGAGCTATGTATACAGGTATGGGGCTATCCATTAATCACATGATCTTTTATAAGGCAGTCTTTTATCCCCCTTATGGTTATCCCAATCAACATCATATGTGTTTATATTACCTACAAATAATCTATTTTAGAATATAATACAGATAAAAATGTATATAAGAATATATCCATTTTTATACATGGAGTTTAACTTTACTTCATTCTGAAAGAAAGGACCATGATAAAAACTAAATTCATGTGATATTTTCTGACACTCACTTCTTGTGATATTTCGTGATTTTTGCCAAACCTCTTCTTCCCCCCCCCCCCATTTACAAAATCTCACATGATTAATGAACAGCCTCAATGTAGTGATTTATCTGTTCTATATTAAATACAACTGACACAAATTTTCTTGAATTACAACAAGAGCAATAAAATGCATTGATAATGTAAACATTGTATGTTTAGTTTTGATAAATGTAATCACATTAACAATTAGAACAAAATTTAACAGAGTATGATATATGACAGATGTTTGTATTGTATACCAAGATATTGTAAGGAAAATTTAGAATTATTTTAAAGAAAGTTCAGATGTGTTAGTCTTCTAGTGAGAAGCTATGGACATGATCCTGTTAATCATGAGTTACATGCGATGACTCAAAGCTGAGTAGCAATAAAGAGCATTAGTCTAAAGCTGGCAAGATGTTAGACTTTGTTATCACCATATTAAGCAGGATACAGTCATACACTATAATTATAACACATTCTTAGAAACAAATTCTTTTAAACTGCATTTTTATTGAAGTTGTTCATACATTTAATACATCTTCTGCTATTTAGTCATGTAATAGCAAAAGAATAATCAAATAATAAGGATTGCCAAACAAAATCATTGAAATACAGTTGTTTGTTAAAAATAAACTAGTTTTATAATAATATTTTACAATACTTGAAGACAGGAGATAATAAAGCATGTACAAAATAAAATCTTATCTATACAGCAAAAGAAGTGATAAAAATATATTTACTTTTTTATGTAGACAAAGAGCAGGCAACTGGGCAACATCTTCCATTGCCGAGTCTAGAACAACACCACTGAACTTGGACACAGCTCCAGGTCCACCTGGAGACATCACACGGCCTTGTGCCGACATATGCACTTCCACTGAACACTCCACTGGCACCTCTCTTACACAGCAAAACACCATTTCTTCATCTTCACCTTTTGATAAACTTATAACACCTAAATACACCCCGTACCACATTCCGTTTTATAACTAAACAATTTTTATTATCACAGTAACATTTCAATATCATGTCATAACAGTATCACTAGTTAATTTTAGTTAAAGTATTGTCGATATAGAGATTAACATAACAACTCGCGGGTCGTACGTCGCCGACCTGGCGCTACCAAGCCGATGTAACTTTCTTAAATACCTTCCAACTGTTTGTTCAAAGTTTCGAGATGATCAATGTACAAGTCCTGGGTTCTCCACGAGGCGCGGAGTGACTCGGCCGAGGCGGCGTCGAGCTGGTGCGGGGTCAATAACACGCGTGCAACGCTCGAGCCTCCGCCACCTGCGCCGCCTTCACACGACCCCTCGCCGTGCCGCTCTGTCTCCTCGGACATTTCACTCTTACTATTACGTTAAGAGGCCCTTTTCGACTGCAAGCAAATGATCACAGTTAGTCCTACACCGAGATTCATTTGCATTTCTCCGTCGTTATCAGAAACCTGTAGCAATGAAAACTGTGGATATGAACGAGAGACTAAGTTACTTACAGTAATTAGAGTTAAAACTGGGGCTTAACTTAAAATAGGAAAAACTCTTATTTACAATAACTATATTGCACTAAAAACTATCTTTATTATTTTACGAGGTCATCAAACGAAACACGACAGACGCCATTTTATCACATACCAGTTCAAGGTGACCAGTGCATAAATATTTTAGTTTTTTTTACTTCAAAGAAATAAGCATCAATTGAAATTAGCTTATATTTATTATATAATTGAGGACAATATCTTCCCAGGTAAAATTTAGACATCGTGTTGAATCAAGTTTTATTATTTATGAATGAACTTCAACAAAATGTCAACTATTCAATAAATTAGTCGATTTTTCTTGCTACAACAATAGTGCTGCGCTAAAGACGGGTTAGATGTTACTATATACGGTTTACCTAAATGTTGGTAGTGATTGTTTAAAACAGTTTTCTGTACCAAATATATTAAACATATACTTAATATTTTATTGCTGCACTAAAATAGCCGGATAATACTTAGTAAGGTGTAGTGGACAGAAAAGGAATCTATAACAAGATCCATCTGTATAGATCGTCAATCTTACATTGATGGGTCTTTGACCCCATAAAGTTCATCAAATAAATATTGAACCTTTTGACAGTTTGTCAAATTGACCAAAAATGCTTCTAGAGTGCGCGCACGATAAGTCTGCGCGCGACTGGTGGCGTACTTAATGTTGCCAGTCCAACTAATATTTTTTTCCCCTTATTTAAGGTAAATATTCCGGCTCCTACTTTTTCCGGGAGTCACAATCTTTAAAGATAAAGCTGTTGCTATATTGCCCTCATGTGTTATTTGGGTGAAGGTACGTTCCGAAACGCCTAAAACAAAAATAAAATAATTATATTACGTGATAACTGGAACCAAAGTGTATTATAAAAATATTGTAATGGTATCCCTAAAACTTACCTGTCAAATAAGCAACGCGGGAAACGGTACCGTAGGCCCGTTATTATCACGTTCTTCTTTACAACCACGTTTGACATTCAAGATTATATCTCGACCAGCACTTTTAATCAGTTTCGGCATAATGAAAACGATTATTTACTGTAAAAACGTATAAAAACTCACTCTCTTGACACCTGACATAAACGACAAGATGGCGGCCAATGATTAGTTCCAATTTTGGCCGCGCGCAGACTTATCTTGCGCGCACTCTAAGCAAAAATGTGACGGGCGATGTGTATAAAAATATTACTCTATGGGTGTAGCTTTGCTCGTTTCCATAACTATAGAGCAATTTTGGCGGGAAGCTCAATGCTTGCGGCGGTTTTTTTTAAAGGTTTATTAGGTGAATGTCAATTCGAGCCGAACGAATTGTAGAATTCTGTATAATTATGAAATCTCCTGAAACCTAGTACGCATCCCCGCGTTAAAAAGTGGGATTCTGGACGAATCCCAGAAATACAGATGAATTTATCAGATTCTACTACTGTACTACCTAACAGTTGCGGTTGACAGCAAAGTTTAACATCTATTTTCTCGTTGTGTTATTGGCGCGGTTATATCTTTTGCCGCGCTTGATTCTTCTGGTGCAGATGTGTGTGTAAGGCCTGCTGGAATTCGATTCTTTTGGTTCGTATTAGTGTGTCTTCACCTTTAAGAAACATCTTACGTCAAGAATCTACAATAAGATGTGACTGTATTTCCTGGATGGATCGTGTCTCTTTTACTCTTTTAATGTTCTTTAGCGCCAACCTTCTTTACTTTAAAATTGCATTCATACTGAAATTTTTTGAATGCGTCTATAATAAAAGTATTTTGATTTAATGTATTGTAATGAATTGAGAGAGTCATTGAAACCCAGTCACTGGACTGACTCTGACTTACGAGAATTTTGAAGGCAAGTTTCTATTTTTATGTAGAAGGTATACCTACATACTACGGAGCTCAAAAATAAAATAATATTTTTTTTTATGGAAAAAAACCTAATACTTACATAACTTAAAAAAATAAAAACCACACCAATTATTCTTTTAATTTAATATTTTATTACTTAATCAATTAATTTAACAATTAACATCGAATTAATGTTTAACATTAATTTAATTTTATACATTATCAAGAGTCATAAAATAGATTATATCACAATATGTACAACAGAATGTTTTTGATTTGGGGAAACGAACTGTCAATATGGTCTCCACACTTCTTGGTTGCCGGCACCATAGAGGCCGTGCTTGGCCTCGTCACTGGCCTCGCAACTCTGGACCATGCCGCTGGCCTCCCCCGCACCTTGTAACTCAGTAGTTATGGAGATGCCACCGTCGATATCACTAATTTTGATTTCACTTGGAAAGCATTGTTCTAGGTTGTGTTTATCGCCGGAGCTGTGTAGGTGCACGTGTATTTGGTTTTGATTGACTGTTGAGTAGAGGTTGGGGAGGATCATTTGAGGGTTGGGATTAATGTAGGGGGTATGTGATTGTATGCACGCGGGGTTGTTGTTGATGTTGTTGTATTGGTAATTGTTGTAGTTGTAGGTATTGCTAGGCCAGGAGTTGTAGTAATTGGGGTCGTATCTCTGGGCGGGCATGGCGGCAGGGGTGTTGAGCTCGGTGAGGGCGGTGCCTGTGCCGCTCGGGCTGCCCTTCACAAAGCCGGTAGTGCCGGACTGGAAACCGCTGTAGTCTGTGTGGCCCAGCGGGATGTCAGGTAGCACTGTGAAAGAAAGAAAGATTAAGGTTAATGATATCGTTAGTCTTTCTTAATCTGCTAGGTATAGATGACAATTAAATAGATGTGTCTTTTGTTTTATTACATTATTTGATTAATAATATCAGCTTACATTACAATTAATATTTACGATACGTAAGGATTTGATATACAGACTATTGAATAGAGAAACACACAATTCCGCTAACCATTATGTCTTCCATAATAAACCCGACAATTAATTAGTTTTCAGGTATCTAGTTCATAATGTTATTGAATTATATAATCATTATAGGTATGTGGTGTAGTTCTGTCCCTATCATGCGGTCAACCGCTCCATTACCGCGGTAACAGCAATGAATGGAGGAAGTTAGTTTATCAATATTTAACAACGTGTGACGCAAATTGCAACACTATTTAGTACCTACTAAATTACAAATTAAGTTGTCTACAATAATAAACCTGTGAAGACTGAACGACTTATTTTTAAGATGCTCTTAAACATCTATTTGTCTCTACATTCGATCTTTAACAGACAGAGGCGTAGATATAAGGACAATAAAATTACACAAGGATAAACGATTACGGCCATTCTCAGTGCCTCAATTTTTAAGTTTCTTCTTTACAGGTATACTTTAGTGTTCACTGATTTACGAAAGCGCTAATTGACTTACAATTGGCGACTGCGTAGGTCGCTATAGTCATTCGCAAAAAATAGTTACTTTAAAGTTCTATACAGACTAGGACAAAGGGCTTTTTTTAGGATATTCGTGTAAACAGAATAATGAGAGTAGAAGTAAAAGTAAATAATATGAAAACCACATAATAATAACATCACTTCACTACATTTCATTAATAAGTTCGCTTCCCGCGTCTGTCCATCCCTATGTAGATCTTTGAAATTATGAGATGTATCTTAGATCTTTGAAACTACGCAATGGATTTCGATGCGCATTTTTTTTAAGGAAAGAAAGTTTTGAAAGGAAGCTTTGTACATATAATACAATTAAGTATTGCACCCATGCGAAGCTGGGTCGGGTCGCTCATTTTTATAATTTGTGGGCCGTAGGTAAATAGAAATGTACCTATCTACCTATATACAATACATATGCTTGGAATAATGAGTAAATAATAACTACTTATATTATAATTAAATTTTCGACCTCGTTCACATTCAACCGTATTAATTAAATGTACATTGTGGTATTATAATTTACATTTTAACAAATATTTTCCGTGATGATTTAAAATAAAACGAAGCGTTTTCAGAGTACTGAAGTGAATCATTAGTAACTTTAATAATTGAGAACAATATAATTGCAGTATAGGTAAATTTGTAAGTTAACAATGAACGAATATCGATCTTAGGGTCTTTTAAATTAAGTCGCTTTCAGCATCACCGATATTCCTAATGACTTACTTATATACGCACTAGGTTGTCTAGTCACGACATATTTGCAAATGTTATTCATTTAAGTCGATATATCTAGGTTAAAAGGTGCAAAGAAAAGATGAAGACGAAGGACGAAGGTTTTACATTCAGTGTAAACTACAATCAGTCTACTGTATTAAGTACCTATAAGGTCATATGTCTAGGTCACACACATAGGCATTCACCTCATATCAAGCACTATATAAAGAGCGATTTTCTACTTCAAAATTCTCATCATTACCTGCCCGAAATTTGCAATTCAACTCTACCAAAACTAACCAAGAAACTTAATTGCCCAAAAGATAGATACGCGGCAAATATTTTTATGCTTCCTTTGTTCAGTCATACTGATCTTTTTTTTTGGTATCCGGTGGAAATCTTTCATGGACTTCCTCCGCCCTGGGGAGGAGACGAAGGGGTGTGCCGGACTCCTACTCCTCCTAAAACCACCGGAGTGCTTCTTCGTTCCCTATTGCCAGGTATCAGGCGGGAACTGGCGGTTTTCGCAAACTACCGCGACTAGCCATACATACTGATCTTTTCCAACACCTATTACAGCCCACTATTACTTTCGCCCACTTCTCTCTCTCTTAACCACCCCCAGTTACTAAAATCACTAAGGTAAAATGCTAAGCCTCAAAGTTTCACGAGGTGTTTTTGGTCGTGCGAGTTCGAGATTTCCCCACGCCGTGCCCTCGACGTGGTTTTAAGTCATAAAGAGTTTCACCCCGGAAAACTAAAAAAAGGCTTTAAAGTATAATAAGGTTTACCTGCAGGTATATGTATAGGGTCTGGCTTATAGTATGGCGGCTGCAGCGGAGGGTAGGCAGGGTACATGGATGCCGTGGATGGATAGCCCGTGTTCCACTCGCTGGCTCCAAGGATGTTCCCGCTGGTTTCTGAAATAGATAAAGATATTTATGAGTAAAATTTGTTATGTGAGAGGTGTTGTGTGGGTTTTTTCTGTAATAGTTGAATGAGATTGTAGGCTGTTGACATTAACGTCAGAGTAGGGAAGTAAACAAAACCTGCGCTTAGAGACTTACAGCATAGATGAGTTAAAAAGTCGTAGCTGGATGGAAGAATATAATGATACATTGCACATGGGATTGTGCTAACAAGACGCGATTAGAAAAAGCCAGTTTGAAAGTTGCAGTAGATATTTTAAATTTAAAAAAAAATAACGGATAAAAAACTGTAAAAATCATTGTAAGTTGATAAATGACATAAAAAGCACATTCACTTTGAGTTCTAACCAGGATGTTTATACCGCAGCGGCTTAGATAACAATTTAGGTTGAAACCGAGACCCATATTTATTCAGTACTCAGTAGGTATTCTATTTGCGTAAATTATTGGTGATGGCAATATAATACAGGAAGATAATAATAAAATCTTGAAATGGATAGAATTTTTGAGAAAAAAATCTCGATTTTGATGCGGAAATTTACCGCCCGACGATAAACCAAATATAAAACGTAATGATAATGGAGCAGAGACCTGGAAACAGTATTTTTTTCTTCAAGCCTATATCTAAATACAGATAAGCCGAAGATTCGATGATTCTAAGGTACCTACAGTAGTGGACTTAAGCATGCAGTATCATGAAGTCTAGTAGCTGTAGCATTTTGTACCTACTTACAACATCAACAAAATTAAGTTTTTATCATGACTCATCTCGAACAATCGACTGATATACCTAATCATACCACAAATTTGGGAATCTAAAAAGCCTATTTTGTAACTTAAGATTCTAAGCAAGAATCCAATTCCAAATGATGTTCAATTTATGTTGCTAAGGCATCAATAAATTGACGTTTTCATTAACATGTGTGTCACGTGTGCGGAACTAGACGTGACAACTTGGGATTGCCAGCTGATTCATACTGGATGTAATAACGAAAGTGAGGTCGTGAGCTAAACAATGCCGAATTTATAGAGTCAAGGTTCGTGTACCCTAAGAGGTTATAAGTAGGTTTTTTAAAGAGGTTTTATAGGTTTTTAGGCAGGTGTGTAGTAAAGCTTGATAAAATTAAAAAGTAAATACTGTTATTATATTGTTTTCTTCTATTGCCAGTTTTCTTTTTTTTTTTTTTGTATAATTAGTTGTAGAAGACACACGCTTAGAGCGGCGTCTTTCCTTTTTTAAACTATTCCTCAAATACTTCAGTTCCGATATTTGGTTCCGACATTTGGTGGTAGGGGTATGATGAACCTATATTGTTCATTGTTTTATTAGATTTCAGTTTCCAAGTTTACACTAAGTTGTTAGGCCAGCATTTAGGTGATTAGTGGAAATTATGTTGTTGATGTCATAACAGTCTAAATTAGTCAGTGTAAATTCGAAACTTACGAGTATGTGAAACCTACAAAGACCATTGATTTGAGACCATAGTTGCAAGTATTATACCTCTAAAACAAATATATCAAGACAGCGGTAAATGCTGTTTCAGCATTCGGGTTAACGACCGATTACAATGTAAAGAAACACGTATTACTGCAACTGGCTAAAAAACTTTATGATTTAATATTAAATGTCATTTGTTTTTTTTTTGTTAGATCTAGGCAGTCACTAAGCGCAAGCTTTGTCAGCTACAGCAGACTATAACTTGTTATCCTACAGCAAGATAAAAATCTATTTGTAAAAGAATGGGCATAACTTGTTGGTTTGCGATATCATTCTAGATTTTGTGTCTTTCTTGTTTGATCGAAGGCGAAAATATTATGAAATGTTGATATATCACATTTACCTATAAAAAAAATACTTTTATAACACATTAAGATCAACAGGACTGGTAAAATTTGTCTCAGCTACTTAGGCAACTAATAAAACACAATCAGTTTTTCACTCTTAAACTTAAAATTCAGAGAGAGAGATTTGACTCTTAACCTTAAAATTTAATTATAAATGTAATAAATCATTGATATAGTACTTTTAATAGGGACCCAATTAAATAGAGCTATAATTTATAGACTTTCTTCTAAACGCACGTTGCTTAAATCCCAGTCATTCCTATGGCACGTCATTATAGAGAGCGGTAAATCCCTTTCATATTTTATTAAAGTTACAAAATATATTCTCAGACTTAAACTGACACATGATTATGACTAATTAAATCGAAATCCTGGTGAAAGTGCATTATTTGTAAATCAGTTTGACCTTGGCTTGCTGCCAAATCTCCATACTGCGAAAACTTCGAGTGTTTCATACATTACATACCTACAAGCTGCAGCCATTGTCCCTTTCTTTTTTAATGATGGAGTGATGGATATGAATATTTTTTTGTGTTTAATATTAATTAGGTAATACATACGTACATGTATTATTAAGCTACTAAGCTTTGTAAGTATGTACAAAAATCTAAGGCATTAATAAAAAAGGGTTATCAAAATATTGAAAATAATTAAGTTGAGAAAATTGTGTTGAGTGTTATGAAGAGCTAACTCTAAACAGGCTCAACGTTGTTTGAGAATGCTTGACGCCAATACTGGTAGGGTAAACGCAGCTATTAACGACCCATCGAAAATCTGCAGGTATTACCGACCTAAAAAGTAATTCGAAATTTTAACGTAACCAGAACTATTTTTGCTATATGTAGGCAAAGTCACCCACGCGTGTATTCCTTGAGCATCGTATACTTTTACTTTAGTGTAAGTAGCTATGCAAAAAAGGGATAAAATACATCAGTTACTGTGGGCGCAGGTCTTGTCGTACTGTCCCTTGTTCCTTCAAGTAAGTACGTGTCTTTTCTATGTAAGACCTTTATACAAACAAATGACGTATATACTTTATCTTATATTACTAATTGTATTCATTTAAGTGTCAACTCTTGATTTCTTACGACCTTTTATTAATAAAAAGTAATTTAAAACTATAAAACTTTAAATTAAAATGGGACGGTGTTAGCTTCATCAGTTTTAGTCGTGGCAGCTATCAACGACCCATGAGTCGGTAATGGCAGCAACGTTACTTTTCATTTATTTTATTTTTATGTTATTATATCACATTAACACAAGGATTTTTATGGACTAGTTTAAATCTAAGATATCAGTCTTTATAAAAATCTATTAACGACTAAACTTTTTGGTCTAGTTTTCACCTTTTAGCGTTGTCAATTTAACAAAAGTTAAGATATTTTACGAGAATCGATGTTGAATAGTTACATTTAATAGATCATTGTTTTTGTGTATAAAAACTGTGCATTTGTTCGTATTTTTTGTGACATTAATCTATTATAATCTATTTTATAGTCTGAAGGTCAAATCATTAAAAATAACCATTTTTTTATGAGTCGGTAATACAATTTATGTTTATACTTACATACTTTATTACCGACCCATGAGGGTCGGCAATACCAACTATGAGACGCTAATACCGATCGTTTATAGATTATTTAGTTTGTCATCTACTTTTATGAAATAATGGTAAACCTATTAATTATCCAACTTCTTGAATAAAGGAATATGTAACATACAATTATATCTTTTTTCAAAAATGTGGAGCAACAAAAGCGCCAAAAAGTATATACCTAGTGAAACATTACTCGCCGAATCAATTAAAGCAATTAATGGGGGTGCAAGTGTATATGAGGCATCCAAAAGGTATAATATTCCCAAAACTACATTACGAGACAAACGGGACGGGAAATATAACCAATGACAGTGATGATTAATATCATAATTTCCTAAAAATGATCATGATCGCGATATCATAAGGATATGTCCTAGAGTTTGAAATTCTTAAATTAAAATATATAATATGTATTACCAGTATAATATTAATTAATTTAAAAGTTTATAATTATTTAGTTCATAGGTATTAAGAGGTACTAATTTATTTTATTAAAAATACCGGTATTCAAAAAATACGAATAAATGTTTACTTTTTTATTTCGTTTTTTTTATTAAGGTCGGTAATCATCATCATCACTAGTTTATATAAATTTCATAGCTGGATCAATCCCCTATCATACACGATCGGTAATAGCTGCATAAAAATCGTTAATAGCTTCACAGCCGTTTAAATGGGTCGGTAATGGCAACATTCGACTAAGTCACATTCTAAATTATTTTTTACTAGATAATCGTATATTTAAAAGTATTTGATTTAGTAAATATTCTTTTTTATACATAATACTAGCATATAAAATTAAAATAATAATCTTCAGACAAACCAGTATACTAAAAAAATACGTTTGATTTTGAAATTGCCTTAAGGGGGTCGTTAATACCTGCGTTTACCCTACAATTTAGGATAATGTACAAATCGTCTTCCAATCACTAAATCATGATTCACAATCATACTAAACCTTCATATATGAAGTTTATCTAAGTATTTCAATAGTATAGTAAATAGTTAGTAAGTAATTATACAACGTGTAACGGAAATAACGCACATCCACAGACACCCCAAAAAGAATATCCTTTTTTATCCACAATTAATGTATTGAAACATTTTTATCATTTTCTTAGATATTTGTTTTTATTACATATTGTCAGAATAATTTGTACAAATAATTGGCAAAACGCGTGGGCGCCCTATTGCTCAATACGTTACTTATAGCCTATAGCCTTATTGCATCGACTTAAGGCTCATTTTCGTTTACTTCGAGTGCTTTATGAAAATAGTGTCTACAATTTAATTATTTCTAAATATTTTTTTGGTAAAAAAAAATATTTATTTTTATTAATGAAATGGATTCTGTTATCGATTCTGAACAAAGTAGTTTCAGGATGTGCGTTAATTATGTTACACGGTGTATATTAAAATTGTTTGCTGCGCCCTAACAGGGTATCATGTATGTACTTTTACCATTTATAACATCCTATGTATTTACTCATGATTGCAATAAATATTTGATTTGATTTGATTTGATTTCGGTGAGTAACTTAAGCCCCCTGTACAAACTAATAGTAAACAAACAAAGCCTCAACATAATAAGAAAAAAAAAGTTAGAATAAAGAATAAAAAGCTTATACATCTTTTATACGGCTTCAACGATGATGCAGAACTCAAAGGGTGTTTCCAAAACGTGATTGTTTTACATTATTAGTCGCTTACTACAGTGTACACCAACGACATCGCGTCGCGTCGACCTAACATCCTACCACCTTCACTTAAAGGAATATTACCGCAGTTGTGGAAAAGAGACGCCACTCTACACTCTGTATAGTCTCATTGTCGCTGTCTCATTCCCACAACTGCAGTAATACAAGTTAATGCAACTTTAAGTTATAGTATGTGACTCAGTACGCTATACCCAGTAACACTGATAAAACAAATCATTATTATGTTAATTTGTAGGTATTAGTTTTGTATGCGCATGAGTTTGTTATTGTACACGACTCGTGGCACGTACACACGCGAGTATTCAAATTCACGTACGATTTCGGTGCTTTCGTAGAAGCTATTGTTAAGGTTTTAAAATTTCGATCTTATCTTGTTTTTGGTTATTGTTTTGTTTTGGAATTTTTAAAGCGAACAGTTTTGAATAAATTATAACTAGAAAGGCGTTTATTATGTGATGTACAGTTTCTTCAAAATAAAATTTAATTTTAACGATTTATTCAGCTTTTAAGTGCTTAAATTAACAACTGATGTAATTGTTGATTGGCCTTTTTCTCTTATTAAATTATTACGACATCAGCTGCCTTCGTTTAAAGGAGACAGGTAATTAGATCCCCATAATCTCATGATTCAAAGTCTTTAAACTCCTAAGTCTCCTCCTAAGTCTTTAATCTTTTTAATCTCCCTTTTGAAAATTTCTTTGAATCTTTTTTATTAACTCTACTTTCCTTTCTATTTCCCAACTTTAAAACACATTTAACACAGTTTCGCCAATCTGTCTACAACATAAGCCTACGGGAAAAACTTACGTATTTTAAAGTTTATAACAATTGTGATTATCACATTGTAAACCATGGTATTAATTAACGATTCAACTCTTTGCCCCGCAAACCACAAGTGGCTAATAGTAATTACATTGTTTGAATTGTTGTTCAAGTGTTTAGATTATGTTTAGGTATTTAGTTGTTACAGTTTCCGTATATGAAATTTGTTTTCCTATAGAATATGTCCGAGGACGCGTCAGGTTGATGGTAAAGCTAACGTTACTGGAGTTACCTGGATGTAAGGCGCATAGGACAGAAAAAAAAAAACAATTACCTTGCTCATTTTTTGTAGAAGTCTAGGTTTTTTATTTTAACTATAGAAAAGCAAGTACCTAATGAAGCGTCTATAAAAGAACAAGCTTTTTTCTTAGTTTTCTAAGCCTAGAAAAGTCGTAATCTTGTTTCTATTAGGTATTTAATTAAAGCTATAAAAAAGCGGTAATTCCATCTTAAAATCCGGATTACAATTATGGCCGTTCACAATTTTATAATCACTTACAAGTATTTAATGATAAATATTACTCATTTTTATCCGAACTGACTAATGACATGACACAAAGTAATGAAGTATTCTAGTAATTAAATAAAACTGGAATTATATACTTGGTTAAATAGACACTGAGTGACCCTGGTAAATACCGAGTTTAAATGAATCCATTCGCTCTTATTACATAGCTGGTTGAATACTCTGTATGTAACTATAGTATTTATGTTAACACCAATGTACAATAGCATTATTAAAATTATCAATTGTCAGCCTTAATATGATAGCCTAACTTAGAAGTTCTTAAGAACCATAGTGCTCACACAAGACTTAGTTAAAAGCCCAAGTCTTACGTTGACACTGTCACTGTGAAGTAGAGTATAGAGTCAACTTGTAAAAGTTTTTGTCTTTGAATTCGGCTATATGTCACGTATTAATAAAAAACCCCAAATATGTGCAAAAACTTAAAGAATTGTGTTTAATATGCGGGGTTTACTTAAAACCCTTAGCAAAAGCTATTAAATGATTAATGACCCTTACAATCCCCTTAATTCAAAATAAAAAAGTTTTTATTTCCAAATTACAAGTTACTCATTCTAGGTGTACGGTTTTAAAATGTCATTCCTATGGAGAACAACCGGGTCTACTCTATGTCTTCTAACGTATTACACATTAAGGAAAAAAAAACATAATTGTTATTTACAATCATGATCCCGCGTCACTATGCATCATACGAGACTAACAGTATTGTATACAGGATTAATTAAACCATATAAACGGGTATTATTTTAATAGTTTACTTTACGTAAGTGATTTACGTCAATAAAGTGACATCTGCGTCTGAGTCACGGCGTTCACGGCAAACGCCTGTTGTAATTAATTCACAGAAAATTGTATTGCGAGAAGGCAATGACCCATTTTCTGTACATATCTTGTGTTTTAGGGTCCCATAGTAAACTCGTTAAGTGGTTATCGTTACCTTGTTATACAGGGTGACTTCGAAGTCGTGGGCAATATTTTAAACTAAGACACTTGATCCAACCGATTGAGCGTCAAAGAGTAACAAAACTTCCATCCATCTAAACATCCCTCTATCCATACTTACAAACATTCGTGTTTATATTATTATTACCGTCGGATAAGTCGGATATAATAGCAAGAAACTTCGCTACGTGACTCAGATCAAACCAGAGTATACACATATTACACATAACAGTGTAAGGCAGTGAAAGGTAGGTCTGCCAGTCTGCTTTAAAAAGGCAAAATGTTTCTTTTTTCATCTTTACTGCACAATATGTAAGAATATTTCTTTTTTGTTGCAAAATCAAGATTTGAAAGTAAATGCGCTATTCATGTCTTTTTTTTGCAATATATAATAAAACACAATTACATGTTGTGTTATGTAATATCTGCTGCTCATATTTACCCCAAGTTTTTGTCAGTAATTAAACAACTTTTTCCTTTTTATTTTAACCAACCACCATGAAAACCAACTATTCATTTCAATTAGTATTAATTACAATTAATAAAAATAAAATCATTTAGTTAAGAGGCATAAATGAATAAAATACGTTTTATCCCAAATATATTTTTGTTACCAATCTTACTAACCTAAATTATGCAATCTCAAATATTCGATCGAGGCCTATCCTTTCCGGTGCACGAGTCATTCTAAGACTAGTAATATTAATGAGATAAATCTTCCATATATGGTGTGAGATAAAATAATCGGTATTCCCAAGACTCCAAGGTAGCGATCGCCTTGGGCTAGGAAAGATACTAGAGTGTGTTTGCATAAAATTGCAAGACATACATCTCTAAACGGATGCTGATCATCATATTAAATACCATTTTGGTACGTAGAAACTAATAACTTTTCACAAGAAAACAATGGTTTTCCGAAACAAAAATTTGTTCCTTTCGTACAAAAAGTAAAAGTTTTGTAGGAAAAGTCCTAATTAAATTTTTGTTAATTAACTGGTTTTCTTTCGGAAAGATCTTTACTTCAATCTGCAGAAGAATTTTCTCGAAAATATCTTTCTTTTTGTGTCTAGAAGCGGCTTTTGAAATAAAAACGGGGTCTGTTAAAACGAGAGCCCGTTTTTCTGCGTCAGTAGAATTAGCAGGTATACTCTAACTAATAGTGGGCTGACGATAGTGTTTTGTTACGTGTTTGTGACGTCGTTTATGTGTGTCTAGGGTTATTGGCCAGGAGACACGGTTAAAGATGTGTTTACAACGATAATAAAGTAAACTCTTCTACTATAAGAAAGAGTGTTTATTAAGTAGGTGTGGTCCTTGTGTCACAAAAGGTGGTATTATAAAAACTTGGCCACCCCTGGATTTTAACAATCATCATTTATTTTACATGCATAGAATCCCATAATAAACGTCAGAAAGAAGGTTGATTTAAGATATCTAATCAACAAAAATCTAATTAAACCGAGTTTAGACCGGTATAGTTGCTCTTAACTTAACCATTCCCCAATTAGTTAGAAAACGTTCGCCCACGCGAAAATACATCACTTATAACAAGCAGCATAAATGCAATAATTACAGGGAAAGCAGTTTATTAATCCAAAGTGTATTCGATAATGATTTTCCCTAGTCGATGCCACTCGCACGCGGCGAGCCCGCACTGTACGAATCCACTTCATTTTGTGGTGCAAACGTTCACCGTTCCTAATTTTGCTCGCTCGTACATGAAATTAAAATCGGTTTAATGTATAAATGTGATATGCACTTAATTAATATTTAATTAGGTGTCTAAATAAAAGCGCTCTGTGTTGGCCGCTGCGGTTCCGATAGTGTTGTCATGTAAAATTATGTTCTGTTAAACAGTTTTGTTGTTGCGTTTGAATTGTTTTATATAGCTTGTTTTGGGAATAAAGCTGTCAACCTTCACCCAATTAAGTATTTATTTTTTTCGCGGAAAATACTTTAATATTGTTCACGGTTCATAATATTTCACTGCTCGATGAATATTTAAGAGACATGTATTTTATTTTTCTTAAAATGTGTTAACGTAGTGTATACCGCGATAGTTATGAAAGCTAGCTGTTAACACAGGCAGGACAGGGCGTCTAGGCCTGGCGGTGACGTGGGATAATTACCGGGCGTCCCGCTGCCTACCCCCTCCCCCCCTACACCCGCCCCCCCTCCCGCGAGGTCCACGGTAATGTCACATTAACACCCGTACCTCGTGTCCGCGCGAAACTGTCAAAACATCGCGCCCCGACTGTTTAACGAATATGAAATAAATGAAAATACCCCCGATTAAAATTGTTATTTGCAATGAAAATCATGATTGTGGATGTTGGATATGAATGCGGCTGGAATTGCGTTGTTTTTGGATTAGAATGTTTAGATTTAAACGTTTCAAAGTTTTCAACATTCGTGAGTAGAAATAAATACAGGAGAAAGCCATAGGGTCTTAGGTTGTAAGCATCGAATACATAAGAATCATCATTCCCCTGCCCTTATCCCAATTTTTACTTGGGGTCGGCGCAACACGTCTTTTAGACATGTTGCTTAAAGTTTTGGCTATGGTTTTATAGTCGGCCGCCTGCCTGACACTAACCCTCTTTGGGAATGCGATTGTTGGTTGTTTACCCGCCACCATTCGGGTGACCCAAGGTGCTGGTACAGTGCACTGGGTCTTAAGGTCCATTAGTCGCCTTTTACGACACCCAGTGGAGGATATGGGGTGGTGCTATTCTTTATATCCGGACACCACACGGACAAGACGGACAATAAGAATATCCTTTACATTTGCTGGTAAATAAAATTCACAAATAAACTCTATTTAACGAATAATAAAGCTATTTCATTTCATAAGAATACCAAATAAGTGCTTTGCGCTTTAACTTATTATAATTGTAACGATTAATGTCATTAATGTATATGGGACAACGTGATATAAGTAATAAGGTAACTTAAATGCAATGGTACCAAAACTTTAATTATGTTACCAAGAATTGCACTTCCTGCTAACGAATACTAGATAGCTAAATAAGATGAATACAAATTAGTTTTTGTTTTAATTTATATTTTTCTTTGTCCTTGTGCTGACAGCTGTTTAATTCCAATATACTCGTACATTGTTTGATATGTTATAATGAGTGACAGAAATGGGACATATCTAAAGACCAATTATGTTAAAAAAGAAGTACCTTATAGAATAACCGTGGCCAAATATATACTCAAAGTAAAGCTCACTTACTAAAAACAAATGTGAAAAGTATGTAATTCAACGTGTAACAAGTAATGACATCTCTTCCTAAACCTTTTAAAGCCTTCGCGATTTAAAAGAAATATTTAAAAAATATGCGTCTTTGTATTTTTAACTACACGGGCTTCCACTATTGATTCTTTGAACATATTTTTATAGTCAGCCACCGTTCTATGCCAACTTAATAATTATTAATACACATTTTCAGTTACAGAAACATTGAGCTATTAAATAGTAAAATATACACTTACGTTTCAAAAAGTAAAATACAAATAAATACTTTTTACTGTGAATATATTAGGCTATACAATACAACATACAGGTACAACCAGCCGCCGTCGTATACAAACACGGCTGTCGCCAATCAAGGGCGTTGATTAGGTAGGGGGTGTAATTAGGCTCCTTTGATCGCGCCGCACTTGTTCTTGTTACACGTGACGTCTAATCGATGTGTTGTTATGCTAAGTAATGTCGGTATTGTTAGTTGTGAGATATGTAAAGAGGTAGGTAGAGTTTGGATGTCAGAATAAAATAACTGAAAACTTTGATTTTAATTCTTAGTTTTATAGTATTTTGTAAAATAAATACGACGAAATCACGATTTATAGGGAGTTTTTGTTTAAATGCATACTTTATTTTAAGACGAGTTAATACCCATTTAACTTCTAAAACAAACATTGAACCCATGTAAAAAATTACAAATCCAAGCATAGTTTAACAAACCCAGCTTCTCTTTACGTAAATTTTTTAACAGTGATTTATGCAAAGAGTAATAAAAAGAAACGACAATTAAGACCCTCACAATATTTGTTAACGTACCAAACTAGATACACTATACTTATTATTATACTCAAGTCCATCGTTAAGAAACCCCTACAAGGATCAAAATAAAACAACGCTTGCATACTTGGCTGAAGCTTTATAAATCTTATTATACTCTCATAAGAATTTTCTCACCCCTCAGCTGCACCGTGTTTTGTTTTTGTTGGTGATCACTTACATCGCGAGTCGGCGTAATTCGATACATCCTGTGCTTGACGGCCAACGAACAAGCAAAGGGTCTAACAACCATCCCGGCGTATTACCTAAAATGTACACTGTGTCTTGTAGGCTTGTTTACCCTAATACTTACAAGATTTGTAGTCTTGGCCTTGCTCTCGTCTTAAGACTAAGTACTAAAGTCTAAATTTGATGGATTCAAATGAAAAAGCTTAAAGGTTTACATCACTTTTAGAAAAAAGTTTTCGTTTTTTAATTTTAAGGTAAGAGGCTCTAACAATGACAAAAGAGACGAGAATAAATTAAAAATTGAAGTTTTGTTGTGTGTCTATTGAAACTTAGATGTCGGAATAATATTTAAAGTAATTCTTGCAAAGTATTTGCGTCCGAATGCGCGTTAACTCCGCTTGTCAGTCGCACGACCGCAGTTAGGCTGTGCCGAGCATGTAAGCTAGTCCGAAACAGCCTACAGTTAAGTACCTTTACAAAATAAACCTTATATTCTTACGAAAACAAAGAAGGCTTTAAAAAATATTATTGATATCTTGTTACGAGCCAAAAAGTTTTTATCTCAAGTAGGCCTTTTTCAGGCACCTTTGAAAAGTTACTTTACAAACTCTAGTTAAAAAGTTAAATGAGTAAAAAAGTTATAGAAGTAGGTACTTACGCAATTGCATGTTATCTGAATTGGAAGTGATTCAGCTTAATATACAAGGAAATGTTCAGCCGTTTTCAATTACAATTTGGGAATAACCTTTTTTTGTTAAAATTTATAACTAAGTCGTGACCCTATGACATTTTATATCTGAGAAAAGTCTACTACGTTAAAAAGAAAATTCTAGAATCTGAAATCGTGAATCATTTTCACCTAGAACATAGTTCAAATCTACCGCTAACGCACACATCCGCATTATAATCCCTTCAACCGATCATAGAGAACGAAAATGCCAACGGTATTGACAATAATTATTATCCGGGCAACGGAAATCCGGTCTAAACTTACGTCGGGCAGCCGGGCTCCGGATGTCCGGCTTCATTTATTCATCTTACAACACAGTATTTCTTGTGTAGCGGTTGAAAATGGCCGGGCATGTTCAATTTTCCGTGTCCGTACCGTCCGTACTGAAGCCACTACCACTGACTGACGCATAGCACGCGCATTTGTCCTTTGTTTTGCAAATAACTATATTGTTATTGATACTTATCTTAATTAATACATTTTCTTTAATTGTGTCGATAATTTTTCATGATTAAATAGTAAGGATTCTGAAAAAAATTAAGAATGCTTTAAATACTAATATGTCGTACGCTTTGTCCACAAAAATGCTTTTTAAGAGTATTATCTGCAGATTAGTAAATCAGCATGTTAATGAGGCGTGATTGTGACGTGCACAAGTTATATACTATGCATAATGTGTCTGTGCTAAGGACACTAGGTGTATTTATACAATAATAGAAGATAGAGTTGTTTAAGAAGGTAGATTGCGAAGTAATCTTTGCCTCCTAGGTGTTTAATTAAAATGAAAAAGTTCAATTATGTAAGCAAGATTGTTGATTTAGATTTAGTCAACTAGGGCGATGGTTAACTCAATTAGTTTAAGAAAAAACTTTAGGCTACTTTTTGAATCTACATTACAAATCTTTTTTTTAATCTTTTGAATCAACTGATGCGCATTGAACTCAAAAACGAAATTTATCAAATTTGCAAATTCGGGCACAAAAAATAATAAGAGAAATATTATTACATTATGTTATAGTAAAAACGGAATGTAAATAAGTACAAACGGTAACATTGTTCGGTTGAATGCGTCCGATTCTTAAGACACGTCCACTGCGGGTAGTGTAAGTTGCTGAGATTAGACGCGGGGCCACGAAATGCGAGCTTTCTTAGTATTATATTTATGAATTAACAACCTTTTTGAATATCTAACGCCTATCTTCTTTTGTGATTTATGACGGATATTAGTTATTTGTCTATCTCTTTCGGTCATAAGTCCATCTATATTTGGATCTCTCGATAATTTAACCCCCTTGCGACGAATAATGAATGATGTCTAGGGGTATTTAGGGTGTTTTTAGATGTTTGTGGGCATATAAGGCAAGATTGAATCACAATTAACTAATTATCCAAAGACAGGAATCGAGATGTAACACTGGGACTCATACGATATGTTCTAGAATAGTTTCCGATGCAGTACCTACATGTTTCAATCGCTTTTCGCTTTCTCGCCCGCTGTTCTCGTGGCTCTACCGAAGGTATTGTTACACGGAATGGATCCGGCCGATTGACGATCGTTGATACAGCCGGCCGATCGCGTAACATTATCCCGCGTACACGCGATACGCAGGCTAGCGTTACCTATCTCGCACACACACTCGCGTGTACTTACCTAGCGGCGCGACCGGCGCGAGCGCACCACGCACACACCTACCACTTATAGAATATGTCTATACTCGTATATTAACGGCAGATTGTTACTTGTGAAACTCCACATAAAACTACCATAAAAATAATGCCCAATCATCAAAGCCACATTACTAGCATTGCTTTCCACTAACTTCACTCTACTGAATGTGTCTAATCAAGCTGATTTACGAAAGCAGAATTACACCAAAGTTAGCAGTTTCTACGCGGCCGCTCCGCTAGTGTGCTGTAAGCTTTGAGCATTGCCCGTGCTCTTTCAGTGAGATAATCAAATCATTACCGCCTGACAACACAACGGGCACTTATTTAGAGCTGAACCTAAATAAAATAAAGTGTCCTTTTGTCCGTTTATTGGGAGCGTTCGATATCAAATTATACGCTTGGTTTTATATTGTAGTTGAACTTGCAACATAATGTCGTAAGACGAAACGCAAATTACCGACACGATTTTTACAATATTTTTTTGTTACAAACTCAAACACATTACCGACAGAAGGCAGCCGGGCAACACGTAGAACAATAATTGATTGTATTGAGCCTGGCCGACACCTCAAAATGTATCGATAAGTATGAGGAGCGAATATTAATATTGCTTCTCGCTTGTTCTTATGGGGGTTAATGGGAAGAAAAGAGAAAGGAGCGCGGACGGTGCTATTCGATATGCGTTTTCCTCTGAAGGATACGAGTACGTGATTCGGTGTGTTTTTTTCGTGGGTGGAATTATTTGTAAGGCTTCGTTATGTGTTGCTCATTACTGTACAAGCGCGTATCCTGCCGGGCGACCGCAAATGCGAGACATTACGGCTGGCCGAGCCACCTGAGCGGGCCAGATCCCGGCTCCTGCGCTTAATGCTTCATACGTGCTACGTGCATCGCGGTACTCGCGGTGATCGCCGCAATCGGTGCCAGCGTTTTGTAAAACAAAACGTTTTATCGCCTTACAGGTGCTAAAACTATACTGAAATTGATATAAATTATATCAACGGATGTTATCTTTTCTTTCTTTCAAATAATGTTTTCTGTCTTTGTTCATACTCTATCTAGAACTCTATCATTCAATGTCGTCTTGTTATAAAGTAAATATTATTTTTTTATGTTGTTATTGTGAGATTATTTTGCAGTTAGAAAACCCAAAGAATAAAAAACACGACTCTAAGTGATATTTCATGATTTTGTCAGTTTAAAGAAAGCTCAAGTCACTCTTTACCACCCAGCTTTCAGCCCCATAATTATTCTCCAAAATAGTGCAATATGAATAAAAATAAGTAAACTCTCGAAAACCAAGCCACTGAAGTGATATCTTGTATGAAGTTATCGGTCGGTGGCTGTGGTAGAGTTTGGGGCGGCGCTCGCCGCGGCCGCGTGGCGACCACAGACCCGGCGATAAACACTTATCTGATGGTCACGAGGCTTATCAATACAAAGATTTGGTGGGACAATTAATATATTGTTTAAGAACGTTTTATTAGATGTTATTATGATCCAGCTGTATTTTTGTCAATACTTGACGTAGCGACAAGGCATCAATAAGCTTAGTCACGATTGAAAACTTAACAGTATTCAACTATAGAGTTTGTCATATTATATTGGTAAATATTCGATGGAAATCTTGCAATCTATACCACTATAGATAGCAAAATCGCTTGACGTAGCTATTTAACTTTTTAAGTACTTTTCGATTCCCTAATTTTGGCGTGACCCAGATGCCTGTCTTATCTCAAGGGATACCGTATATTTTAATATGTGTGTTTCTCTACCTGAAAGGAATCTCTACTGTTTATTTAAGGCAATACCAAACACGTGTATGCCTGGTGGTTTCATCGATATCCATTAATAGGTAAACGTTTATAGAGTTTATTTTAAAGCAACTAAAATATCAGTCGAATCTTTGTGGTTAGCGCTTTTACAGTGCACTTTGCTAATACATTTAAAATGCGCGAAAATTAACACACCGGAAAATAGTGGCTGATTGTAATGAGGTGGGGGATATGCGAAGTTAGGTGAATAATACAAGAGATGTCGACAATACGTCGATATCATTCACTACTTAACTGTTTTAGAAGTTTTGTACGCGCTTTTTGTAGCGGCGACGCGCGACGGTTTGAGGGTAGGGGTGACTAGGATAATATCGATATGAATGTTTGAAAAAAAGAGAAAAATATTTTTCAGCATTTGAATATACCTACTGTAATTAAACGTTAAATACATGCATATAATAACAGCCTTTGAAAGTCACGGTGAGAAAAGATTCGTAAAATATTCGTTTATAATTATGGCCGTTTCACAATTTATGAGATACCTACGTACGAGACAATACTTGAAGAGCAAATTAAACAAAATATACTCAACAACAAAAATACATCCGAAAAGAAAACACGAAGACAACAGCACTCTAACCATGTAAGTAACGTTAAAGAAGGCAATTATAAAATTGACGTATCGGTAATAGTGAGCACGTACGGAGCTAACTGTCCAGTCGCTCCAGGAGCTGTGGTTTGCGGCCAAGCTTAATTCCACCCGCGCCGCTCCGCCCACCATACATTTTAATAGTTATAATGCTCCAAGACTATCTTCAGTAGCCGTATACGTACACGATTAACTGATAAACGGAGAGCTTCCAATACCTTTTTTGTCCAGTTATGAAATAGGAATAAAGACGTTACGCAGTACGTGATTCATTTTCTAGGGATTTTTTGGATCGTGTGAGGTCAGCAGGAGGTTCGATACTTCGGTCTAAATTATAGACGTAGATTCGGTGAAGGGTTTTCGTTTCCGCGGGTGTTCCTTAGATCTATCTGGTTTTATAACTCAATTTGGAAGCAAGGTGTTCCGGATAATTATATTCTATGAATTTGATGATGATGATGAACTTCTACACCTTATTAAATGAGTCAGTATCGAAATATGTAGAAAGAGTCACTCGAAAGTTGAATATGATATTAGTCATAGCGATATTTGTCTACATTTTTTGGACTAAGCTGGAAATCAGGAAATAACTTTTGGTTTTATGTTGACTGCCGTGTTGTTTGCAATCATAATCAAGCAATATAGGATAGGGCGATATAGAGCCAGGTGTGAAGTAGTGTGTTAGCCGTGCATACAGGAGTAGCACAGGCCGCGTGTGGCACGCAGTACGTCGCGTCGTGTCGGCGGCGCTGTGCGTAGGCGGCTAATCCGTTGCCGCTTATTACATCCCACAGTAGCACACCGATTGAAACCGCAGCCTGCGGCCCCTGATTTCTGCAGCCCCATCGATCTATAGTTTCGTTATCAAATTTTCACACGGACCCTCGCTCTCGCACCAAGATTGACTTTATTTGAGTAAGTGTAACCGCAGGCCTACGCGCCAGCTCCGGCTAACGCTCGATAACCGACGCTGTTGACTCCGCTTTACAATACATAGCCGACTTGATACTATTTTTCAATTGAATCTCAAGTGAATTAAAGGTATTGGAGTGTGAAACAGTGAAAAGTATCGTTATAATGCGATAGGTAGTCGGTTGGTAGCCAATCACGGCGCCCGAGATATTGATCATCGAAATTGATCAATCAAATCGAAAATATCTTACCGGAAATAAGGCGCGATGTAATATTACGTTGTTCTTGGAATTGAATGTTTTCGAAAATAGATTTTATGTTTTATAATAATTTTAGTAAAAGTGTGAAAACTGTTATTACGGTATCTTTTTGTAGGGAGTTTTTTTTGTGTTGTTAACGTCGTTGTCGAGGCCTCTAATGGTCTCCATAGAACGTTGATTATGTATCAGTTGTGAGGTAATTATCGTGCAGCACAGGGAGCCATTGAAATTGATAGTATTTGACGTAGAAGTGATTACATGGTGTGCCATTGGCAATAGCAGCCGTCAGTGAATGGACCGCCACTCTGATTACTTTGGATTCAAATAGTGATAGACAAGCGCGTATTGTAGCATTACGAACGTCATAGACGCTCTTTAACTGACTAATGTAATTTATAAGTAAGTATTAGAACTCTGATCTAACTTTCAAGTATGTGGTATTATGGCCAGTGATATGAAAATATGGTTTTTAATAGTTTGCTAATACTGACTCGACGTTTAGCTACGGATTTTCAATACAACCATTTGTACTTCAAATAGTTTAATTTGGTTACAATTTAGTTCTTTAACAAAACTGAATTTATATGCATAAAAAATGACGACAAAGATTTTATAACATTTAGATTCAATAACATCCACTATTTTCTAATTGCGGACGATTTAGTTTTGTCCAGCCAGTTCTATCACTTTATAGTTCTATGGCGCACGATGTTACGCCGCCCGCCGACGTAATGACATTGTGCCAGAGCGTCCGTTTTTTCTCCCCATCGCATTTGATGTTATTGTTATTATTTTTCTCTCGTAGCACATCTAGAGGTCGACGACACAGCATCAACACCATTGACTTGTGGAAAGATCAGCTCGAAAGATTGAGACAGTGTTGACAGGCATAGACAGGTTAGTGTTGGCGAGAAGTGATATTGTAGAGTAGATAAATTGCGGACTGTGATAATGTTTGACGGTACTCTACATTTTTGTCTTAAGACTGTTTATATTAATTCGTTCTGTTAATAATTGATCCCAGATTTTGTTTAATACGAACTATTCATTCAGACACGTGGAAATTGCTGTCAGTTGTTTAAAATAACAAAGTTCAAAAAGTGGCAACATCATGTAACTAATTTGAAAGTTTACTTTCTTAAAACCGAGATTTAAGCAGTTTAAGGAGTTCATTTTGTTAATGGTTTTTATTTAACTATTTAATCATGATAACGCTTGCATAGCAATGACAATGTAGGTAACTAGTTATTATTCATTATTGTTTAATTATGTATTACTTTTCATATGTCCAATAGTTCGATATTTTCTTAACTTTTGCCCTCGCTCAGCGCAGGTAAGCACGCTAACCCGACGCGACGTCAGCGTCACGCAATTTCGTTCATGACAGTTGTCACCAACACACGCCGAATCAAGGGTTACCAACTGTCCCTACCAAGGGTCTCTACTCTATGAGTAACTGTTGTTGTAGTTTTAGGTAACTGACAGCCCTAATTTTGAGTTACTTATGTTAAAACAAAATGCGATCGGATTTTGTTTAGAAGGATTTTAAATATAGTAATTTTGAATGTCATAATGCTCGTGGCCAATAAAAAAAATGAGTTTAAGGGATAAGTTAGTTTTTAGTTACATAAGTTTAGTTATAAATGTAGATATTTCTTGTTTAGTATTGTTTCTGTTCAATAAAGTCTATTGTTTAAGGGATTCATCTGTAATAAATATATTTATATTCATTTATTAGAATGACGCTGAAAAAGATATAATAAAGACTGTGTGTTAAAACCAAAGTACTTCATTCCATTTAAGAACGACTATTTCTGGAAATCTCCTGTAATCAATTCTTAGTAAACATATCGAAATATTTTAATGAATTTAATATACTTAGTAACAATGATAAGGTTAATTATTTTATCCACGTCTCATTAACACGTCTAACTTATCGGTCTCGACCAAATTAGGATATTTAATTTCTGATAGCTGTTTTAGTTTAAGGATAATTTTAAACATTTTACCTTTTAAGGGCTTATATTATTACATTTCATAACTACTCTACCGCGGCGCGACTATACGTCTATAAAGTAATACCTACTTACAATTTACAGAACAAGAATTCATGATTCTTGTGTTCTCTGTCTCTCAACAAGGGTGAGAAATTTAATATTAGTGTAAAAATAAATTGTCTGCGAAAATGAATGTAAATAACGGTTTCGCATTTATGGAAGTAATTTTAAAATATGTTTTTTTACATGAGAAATTCAACCTCATTTGTTTCACCCCGCTTTCGAACTATAACCATGGTGATAGATAATGTTTTAATAGTAATCGAAACTTATCTTTCTTTGTAACAGAAACGCAATCATTGAGTGATAGTTATTTGTTTATTGCAGCCCAATAAAAATTATAAATAATGACGTCAGTAACGTATATCGTCCGTTGTTTAGCGGACGCGTGCCCGGCTTGCAAGGTGTTCGATCAGTGCGCGTAATTGGCCGGTTCCGATTGTACGGGAGCCGGGCCCCGTCCGACCGTCTACGTCATCATTCAACAACCGCATTGTTTGCCCCTCTGCTATCACTGTTTTAATATCGTTTCAAAACAAATGAACTTACAGTTTCATAAAGTACGTACCTACTACTGTATTTTAGACAATACTCTAAAAAGTTTTAGCATGTTAACCACTTTTAACCTTCTTCGACTAATCTGCTAACCTGTTGTAAGATTTCGAATTTTAAAAAACCGAATTGGTTTAAAACTGGTTGGAAGATTCCCGGAAAGCATTCGGCGGACAAAATAAAAAACAAAAGAAATATAGACGTCAAATTAAAAATAGATGGAAACTATGTGCTAGAAGCCACGTAGATGTCGTTAAATTATACCCGTGAATCACAACGTAATCGAACCGGATTATTACAAAGATATTCCATAGACAGGAAACAAATCATTACCGATGCAATATCGATCGTTTTATTTAAGTACAATTTTGTTCCATTCAAGAACTTGTAATTTATAAGCTCTAATACTGTGCAATTTGTCAGATCATTGTGGACCGTAAGCGGTGAACGATGAGAAAGCCAGTGAATTCTTTTGTTTCTGACTTTACTTCAATATAACGACACTTTAATGCCCTGTGAGAGCAATATCCAGGACAATATTTGGTCCTTTTAGCAGCACTTTAACATTGCTTTGAAGGACCAAACTATTCTCTACTTACTATTTTCGAGACAAGTTGTTCAAAAAGCTTATCTATACTAATATTATAAAGCTGAAGAGTTTGTTTGTTTGTTTGTTTGTTTGAACGCGCTAATCTCAGGAACTACTGGTTCGAATCGAAAAAATATTTTTGTGTTGAATAGACCATTTATCGAAGAAGGCTTTAGGCTATATAATATCACGTTGCAACTATTAGGAGCGAAGAAACAATGGAAAATGTGAAAAAAATCGGGCAAAATTGTTTATCCTTGAGGGCTTCCGTTGCGTGCGCTGCGAAAACGGTTCAAGATACACACAATATATGTATGTAAGAATTATTCCTATTGAAATGATCTAAAAAAATGTCCGCGACTGTATATGTCTATCTTTTAAGATTAACTCATTAGAACCGTTTTTATGGTAATCAAATTCGATCGAAATTAATGCATCAACGCACAGCCCAAACTACTGGACGGATCGGGCTGAAATTTGGCATGCAGGTAGATGTTATGACGTAGGTATCTGCTAAGAAAGGATTTGGATAAATTTTACCCCCAAGGGGATGAATTTTTTTATGAAACTTTGTCAAAATTAAACCGATCGGGCTGAGACTTTACATGCTCATAGGTACTATAACGTAGGCATCCGCTAAGAAAGATTTTGATAAATTCCACACATAAGGGGATGAAATAGGGGATGTTTGTAGAAATCTTCTTAGATTTTTGACTAGCCATGACTATAAACAAGTCTCAGAGGCAAACTCCCAAATTTGCGGGTATTGACTTGAGAGAACATTGCTTCTCTCATGGGCAGTTCTATGTTACTTGCTCACGAGTAAGTTCTCCCAGTAGCTTGGTAGCTTTAGCGCCAAATGACAAATTAGTTAAGAATATTGTGTACAAGGAAGTTTTGTAGGCCCTAATTTTTTACACTAACTTGCTAAACAATAATACTTCTTAACGCGTGCGAAGCCGCGGGCAAAAGCTAGTTACATTATAAACCTTATAACGATAACAGACTCAAGTAGCAGCCTAGAAGAACCCAGTGATGGCAAAATCTAAAATAATTAACTGTAATAACACTAAAAATTACAGAGCAAGTCAAAACGAAGCAATCTGACAGTTAGCAACAAGCATTAGAGTTGACATGGGCTGTCGGCGGCGGCTAATAACGTGCGTAATGGCGGCGCGTCATTAGCGGCGCGCGCGCAGATTGCCGTGCTGCGCTGATGAAACTCACTGGGATTGCCTTGTAAACGCCACGAGTAAGGACTTAGAATGGATAGAGAGGATACTTTAGTAAATAGTTTTTTAGAATATTGTGATTTTCTTGAGTATTCAAATTAGTTGTTTTTTTTTACGGTTAAGATGACGCAAAATTTAAAAAAATAAAACAGCAACCAAGTTATTTTAAGGGTCTTGGAGAATTCACGTAATTCTATGATGTTTCGTTTTTATTTATTAGAATACTCCAATATTGTAAGAAGTACTAAAAGTAGTCGTAAAATACTATTATTCGTATAATTAATTTAAGGTTTTGTAAATTTCCACTACACTTGTATTCATAGAGTTTTTTTTTGTTCGAAACCCGCCTTCTTAATTGTGGTCCGTGTAATTTCTCGGCGTCAGAAGCAATTTGTGGTAGTTTTTAATTGTCCTAAACTTAAAGCTAAACCATAACGAAAAGATAACTCCAGTTTAGTGAGAAATTGTTTATTTAACTAATAGCTATTTGCAAGATATTTGCTGATTTTGATCTTTTAGTAAAATTATTAACCGGAATACTAGAAACCATTTACAGTCAGAAGTAAGTGAGTTAAAAAAAATATTAATAATACTTCTGAAACATTCAGCAATTCGGTTTTTGGCAAGGCTTTTGTTATACCTATTCAGAAAAATGAAAAAGTATATACTTAACATCTATAACTCTATTTTTTCACAGTATAGCAAGCTGTCTACCACATACATAGGTCCATAGTAGCTCGTCGGCAAATAAGGCGGCAGTCAGTTAGAGGTCGTGATAAGCTCGACTCTCGGCTCAGTAATGAGCGATGCGGATATTAATAAATTTAACGCTAGTCGCTGGTTCCAGGACATTTTACAGTTAATTAGGCCATAATTACATAAGTTAGGAAAGTTAGCTATTTGCCAGTTGCTGTTTAGATGGTTCAACAGAAGAAAAAATAAGGCTCTTACAAAAAGGTTGAGATTTAATACTTTTTTTCGTATCGTCACTGGAAATTGATACTTAAATTGTCTGTGTGATGTTGTATTTATCATTATGAACATGGAGTAAAAATACCGTTTAGTTACTTGTATGTCTGGCGTAGTCCGACTACAAGACATAATTTTGCCTTACCTAAAATTTCAAACAAATATTTATTGTTTATTATACAAAAAACGTCGTCCCTATTTTGACATAGATAATTTGATGTTCCACTGTATAGTTAGGCTAAATATGAAGTCAAAAAGTCCTTAAGTTCTAAAGAAAGAAACAACATTAGTATTTAGTACATACCTCCCGACGGTAAATTCGCGTTAGTCTTATACTCTCGTTCCTCATGAGAGAGGGAGCGCAGACTCCTCACAGAGGAGCTCTTGTACTCCATCTCCCGGAGAGCCAGGCTCGCGCTGTCACACGCGATGATCGACCGCTGCAAACCGAAGGACCGGATCTGGTGCGGCGAGGCGTTTGTACCTGTGAAGGAGATTGGACTTATTAGTATGCGTGATAAGGCATAAATTCCTTAAATACGGAGTGTACAGAAATATAGTTCAAGAGGATTGACTGTAAGTTTTAGAAATGTTGATCTTTGTAATGAAAAATTGTTGCTGCTAAATATAAATTTTATGATAGGTAAAGAGTTTGCTTTAATGTCCTTATTTATGGTTATGTATTGGATTTTTGTTATTCCAACGTTAATTAAAATAGCGGATGAGAAAATAAACAAACAATGCGTAAACCTAACCATCAACCACTGTCACGCGAGCACAAATTAACTACGGCAATTTAATTTATTTCTAACTAGCACAAAAACTATGGGTTTCCGGCGCCCGATCTTCAATTAAACGGCAAAGTGTCAATCACCTTATTACATAAATAGGTGGTCTTTTTTTTTCAATCAGCGGCACCAAATTGGCGGCCTTCTGTCGGTCCTTACGGTCGAAAAGGACCCGCCTCAATTATTTGGGTCTTTTAGGAAAAAATAAGATAATTAGTTTATGAGTTTACACAATGCAAAATGCTCATATGGGCACCGCAATTATGTAGTGAAATTGACGCAAACAAATGCAGCCGGTTTATTATTTGTTGTTATACAATAATAGGGATACAACTATGGCTTGGAAGATGTCGATACTTCTTTAGAATAAGGTTTTGCTTTATTTATATTTTGGACTTACATTGTAACTTAACTTTAAACCCAACAACTTAGTTTCAGTAAAATGATTTCCAAAAAACAGTAAAAGTGTGCATGAATTCACAATGTAAAACGTTTCATCCATCCACATAACAATATCTCATTTTGAGCGCTTTTTAGCTTAACTCAATTATATTACACACTACAAAACTATTTAAATATCATTCGCTGCGACCGCTGCAAATAAATTGCATTTTATCGATAGTCGATAGTCCGTGTAATGTGGGAGTACAGCGCAATTAGCGAGGGTCACTGCGAAGCGGCTTACGTCCCACCTACAAATTAAGTCTATTAACTCAAACTTTTAAGTCCCCCATCATGATATCGGACTTTCTTGTGTCCGAAACTTTGAGGCTTAAGTACTTTGCCCTTTCTACAGTTCGTTTGATATCTTCTCGAATATACTCGTATCTGGATTTTGTATTCGTTGTTTGATAAAGATCTGACGTTAATTAGCAGCGAATACGTTTTTGTTTGTTTCAGTATGTTTTACGTAAGTCATTTACTTAACTAAGCTTCTTCATTTTAGACAGTCGTGGCTATTCTATTGTTATTGCAGCTTTAGTTTTGTAATATCGTGGGTACATTACATGGCTTTGCGTTGCGTTGCGTTTACAATTATCCGTAGAATTAAAATATTAGTCTTCGCAAGCGATAGCTTCGTTGGAGCTTTATGAAACAGCTGTTTTTACAAATTTAGACGACAATAAAGATATTGCCCATAAGATTTATTTCAAAATTTGTCAGCAGAATTTTCTAGAATCCTTTTCTATATGTTTGAATGTCCCTGATCAGTCGGCGCGGCGCACGGCAGCAGGCACAAAGGTCCCAGCAGTTGCGCAGTGCGTGAGTACAACTTATTACTGATATAATTTCACTATTGTTTGCCGCCGGCTCCGCTCCATATGGCGTAACGTGTATTTTTTTTATTTTCCTCCAATTTCGTCGATAGTTCGAACTCCTTTTGAGCGATTTCTTAGTTTCGCGTGACTGCAGGCGGAAGACGATGTTTTATGATATTAATTAGATATTTAATGGGCAGGCATTGTGTATGGAATTTTATTTAATTTGTTGTGTATTGTTTTGTGGGAAAAAAGTAAAGTGGCAAGTAAGGTAAATATTTTATAATCGTTTTAATCCTGTTTTGCGATAACATGCTAGATTGTTGTAAAGATGGTAAGAAATTTTGTTATTAGTAAGTTTTGTGGATGTATTAAAAACGACCTTAAAACTACTCTTACTGACGCTGCTTGTGATATATGACAGTATTCAATCAGGTTTTACCTCCCACAAAAAAAAAAATTAGCAGAGCATAAAAAACACTACAAAATGAAATGACCTTAACAGTATGTCAATGTCATATAAATGTAACAATAAAGTAGGTAAAACAAAAACATAACGATTGCCCATATCAGTACGGAGTCCCGTGGGAAGAAAATAGTTTATCTACGAATTGCGATATCGCGGTCGCCACCGCTATCGTATATATGAAAATTACACGATAATAATAGAAACAGTTAACAATATTATATGTTTTAATTGTTTATGCCCGCGGTTTTTGTCGCACGACGTCGAATAATAACGAATTGGGTGCTCACGACACGCTCGATCGAATTATGTTTTCATATTAGTTTTTTAATTAATTGGTGAGTCGCTTTATTGTAATTTCGTATTTTGCCGTGTATGAAATAATTGTTTGTATTACGAAAAACCGCATTATTGAAATTTGTTGACGCATGCGTATTGAGGGAATAAGTGATGCGTTAATTTTAAAAATGGTTTGTTTGTTTGTTAGATCAAATATTTTACAAGCATGTAGGTAGACAGGCGACACTGGGCCTAGGATACTTCCTTGAGGAAAACTACCGTATTTTTCTGCTAATAGGTAAAATTCTAATTGTAAAATTATTGTTCTAAATCACCGGATCGTTTGAAATGGTTGTGATTCTATTCCTTAAAACCATAAATTAACATCGTTGTACGTTTATCAGCATTAACGGCAACTAATAACCAATGTTTACAGAAGAAAAAGGCTTTTATACGTCAATTATCAACAGTTTAGCCATTGACCACCGCATTACAACGTACAGTCGACAAAAGAGTCTTCCCAAGTTCACCATCATCAATACCATCTTTATTTCAAAGCAATAAGTTTGTATTTTGAAGTCGATATTCGTTATCACCACAGTCACGCGGTCGGCATTACACAGCAGTCAAACTGTGAAACTGTGGTTACCCAAAAGGTCGCGGCGGTCGGTCTGCAGCCGATCTGCGTAAACCACGAATCATGGATGGCTGAAGGAACTGGGGGCCTACCATCACCTCTTAAAATTAAGAAGCGAGAGGGCTCTACTCGAAGTAGAGCGACGTCTCTTTTCCACGATTGCAACAGTCTTACTTTAAGATGTGGTGGTAAACCTCTGATCGTGTTTGGGCTTTGGCTTTGAGCTACAGATCTGCAACAGGTTGCTGATAACAGAGCTTGCTTGATTGGTTTACGAAGCTGTGTTTAAAGGGTTTCTGCAAGCATTTGATTACACATCCATCGGTTCATCAGTAGTTGTAGGTGCCCTGTATTTAATGGTCAGCCTACCTTCAATGGACCTACTAATTTTCGGTTTAGAACTATCTTACAATCATCGCGTTTGAACTGTTTATCTTGAAATGTGGAGTCTCTACATTCAGGTCTCAAAAGGAACTAAAACCTTTTCAAAAATAACATCAACGGTTACTAAAATTATGATCTAGAATTCTAAACGATTAACAAACAAAAATTCCTTGTGTATTTAATACAAGTGCATAGATGGATGGATTTTTGTTACTCTTTCACGCTCACACGTTAAAGTAATTTTGATGAATTAGTATGGAGTTAGTTGACATCATGGATTAACACAGGCTACTTTTTAACCGACAGCGCCAGGCGGAGGAAAAGTTTTGCAACTATAATCGACATTCATGCGGGCGAAGTCGTGGGGAAAAACTGATTATTTATACAAATATGTGTTTTTCAATTTTTCGTCAATAATCTTGAATTCTCTCTCCTAATTGAGAAAATTTATCCTGTTTACCCTGAATAGTATATTAAATAAATGTACTGAAAACACTTAAAAACATAACTCTTGCTATAGACAATCAGGTAAGAATAGGTACTTACTAGTTTTGGAGCGCGGCTCCCGAGGCCCGTCGACGGTGACTTTGATAGCTTTTTGGTACGTTGCTACTTGAGGTGGGTTCGTTGATATCGTGATAGTAAGCGAAAAACTTTTCCCTGAAACAGAAATAATAAATTAGTTATAGCTCACACCAAAGAGTAATAGATAAGCCCGTATAAAATTGATGATCTAAACTCTTAAGTCTGTGGGAATGTATTGGTACACGATCTTTCTGATCGTTTGAACTGATATTTGTTGCCATTCAAACTGTTGAAGAGTCAAACATCACCAGATTTACGGAATTATAAAGTTTGCTTGTGTCATGCAGCTTACAATAATTAGACGAGAATTATAGGAGAAATTCTTCATTGTACAGCTACACTTGTATGTGTTAAGTAATTACAAGTATAGTGAATTCAACTGCCGACCTTAATTAAATTAATTCATTTCAATTATGTTCTCTTTAAATTATTCGGCAAATGAGATAAAATAGTCTCGTAATATTCGGCAGTAAATAGAGGCTGTTACATTCGCATAACTACTGTTACAATTCACAACACTATGCTTTAATATAACATTAGTAATGTTAATCACAATACCAAATTAACAGACCACTAATTCACACATTCACCTACACAATCACCCTTTATAGTATCTGCTCTAACAGGATTCAATCAAATTAATCAACTTATTAGCCGCTATAATCGATATAGTATATAATCGCACGCACACACGCGCCCGAGGCCGCGCACTAGTGTGGGAATATGGCCGTAACTACTGTGGATAGCGTATGGTGGAAAATGGCGAGCTTTTTGGGCGCCCGATTTGCGGTCGCCAGTAATGAATGCACCGATAAATACCGAATAAAATTACAGTTAAAATGAGTAGATTAACATGTCTAATGCAGATAATTCGTGTGTAGAGCGCACTCGATTCGGAATAAATGACTGATTTCAACGTGTTCCGCGTAGTAGATTAGCTTCGTTTTGATGCACGATGTACGAGTGTTTACTGAGTTGTTATTTTGATATTATTTTCAAAGGATATAGGCATGTGTACTGTGTGGGCGTGGCTCTAATTAGAAACGAATAAATAATGTAGAGTTTAGAAGTTGATACTAGATTTGGATTTTTGATACTAACGTAAGTTTCGTATCCTGTACCTACTTCTTGATAAGAACTTGGGCAATTGTTTTGGTGGTTTCCTGTTTTGAGAAACATGTCAAGACATGTTACTGTTTCGATATATGTATTTGATAATGATTTATTTTTACACCTACATAGATTAAAAAAAAATACGCTTAGGTACTTGTGATTAGCCTCCCGAAATGTCTCCAGGACAAATTTCATACTATCACCTAAAGTGATAGTATGAAATTGTTGTGGAACGTTCGCATAGTACTTACACCTAGTACGAAGCGCTTGATATTCTGGCATGTAAAGACAAATTTTCGTAAAATCCTACAAAACACAAAGTCGGTTGTGTTGTTTTACACGGAGAAGTTCAACTTCCACTTCAATACGGAAACAAATCATCATAAAACATTGGTCGCTAAACCTTAAAGGCGTGTCTTGAACGATGTGAAATATTGCTTCTAAAGTTGCTATTAAACTTAATGCATTCCGCATGATCACTCATCAACAGTTTAGGACCTAACACAATACGAGCGAAGCCGTAAAATATAACATTGTATTGCAACGACCATCTCCAGAAGGTGTTGAGAGAGGCGCGTGAAATATTCAATTATTGTGCCCCGGCGCAGGTGGGCGAGGGGTGCGGGGGAGGGAAAAGGCCGCCATCTTGATTTACGATCGAGCGTAAATCCTGAGTGACATTTGTGAGTGAAGACGACTTGCAAACCGTCGCCTCTTATGTACACGACTATGACACGATTTCAGGGAAATATTTTGCGGTTGACTTCACATTACCGCTTTACAACGGCTAATAGTGTGCTAGTTCGGTCCAAAGCAGCAATGGAAAGCTGGCAATCGATTTGTGCAGCTACAAGTCTTAAATATGATCATGAGTTCTCAATATTGTGTGGAACGCCCAGAGAGCATAAATATGAAACGTTATGTGCTTGTCGTGACATGTGAACTGTCAAACCTCTTACACTTTCGGCGACATGAAGAGGATTTGACACACTAATACAAAACGACACGCGGCATCAGGTGCTGATAAATGGTCAAATTATCTGTACAATCTAACAAGAAGATTACTTCTGATTTCAGTTCTACATCAGTTTGCCGGTGTACGAAAAATGGGTCCATCGAAACCATTGCCCATTTTATGTCACAAGAAGTCAATGGTTACTTGTCCTATGTAGAATCTAACATAAAATATATCTCTAAGGTCCAGTAGAGTATGGTATTAGTTACCTAAGACCAAAATAAGATACCAACAAAAAGACATTTGAGAGAACCATAACAGCGATGACCGCTCCAAATGATTTGGTCACACTCTGGTCACAGTGGTCATGCCGTTTACAACGCTAGCTCCTAATTATATGTCCCATTTGACAAGTATGAAGATTGAAGGTACTTTCGAAATAACGCATTACTATCAAATTACCGATTTACAAATTTGAAAAACGTGTTCTGTAATGCTTTGATGATGTCACTCTGTAATTATGTGATTGCTCAAATATTAAGAATGCTGAATGAAATTTTGTCTTGTTAGGTAATTAAGGTATTGTCTTATCCTTTGTTTGAGGAAAACATGATTATGCCAAGTTAGTTTTTGCGCTACCTACTAGTCTCAAAATTGGATGCAAATCGTAAAATCTTTTAAATCGTCAAAAAACTAGGTACTGGATATTCATCGAGTGATTTAAACTTAAGTTTAAGGACGTATATTTTAGCAACATCGGACAAATTCGTTTCACAAAACTTACCAATTAAAAAATTAGAAGAACACCTTAATGTGGATGATACCCTCCTTTTTTTAAAGGACCGTCTTTTACACATACATGTCAAACATTTATCCGCCATCATATCATACGACAAAAAGAATTCGTTGCCCAAACGCCAGCGAAGCAGTCCGAGCCCATCCACTCTAATCACATCACATTATCGATGCATGTTGTGTTGAGCCGTCACAACTAATGGTAGTTCACACACGATGGTGTTTAGTTACATTGTATTTATACTCGACGGGTTTTAATGAACGCTGAGTGTGTAACCAGCCTGTGTGATCGCGATATTATGTTGTATTATCTCGGGTTTTTTTTTAATGTTTTGATTGTAATTTTTTTGTTGATTAGAGATTCTTTTGTGTCATTTTTTTTAATTCAATTGTGATAAAATTTGTATCATGTTTGTATCTAATGAGGTCTGCTTAAAAAAAAATCTTGCTTTCTTGCGCGAAATATCAGGATAAACAAATGAAACTTGATTTTTTAATGTAAGCTATTGGTTTACGACTTCAGGTACATTTTCGGAAACAAATTCAGAAGTATTGGCTTTATACAAAAGATAATAAGGAGAGCTAACCAATCTTATTCGTCAAAATATCCTCATTGACCTATCTCTATCCATATTTAAAACAAAAAAAAAGCTATTAATCGATTATAACATTCTCGATACCTTCATGTTTTACCAGTTATGACCTTAATTTATTCTAGGTTATTTTTATTCCGTGACTCAGTGTTTATTCTTCGTCGTATTATTTATAGTTGCATCACATTAATAAGTTAGAATTCCCCGCGACCTTGCGAGCTTTCACAATACGGACTGCAGTTGATCGTTCGACATGTTTTATAATGATCATAACTGACTTAAGATCTTTGAAAGGATTTTGGCTGATATGATTTGTTTTAACATTTCCCTCTCTCTACCCCTAAACGGAAAGTGAGAAAACATTTTAGAAAAAAAAATCGGGACCATATTACTTTTTTACATTCACCTTGAGTTACTTTTAACCGACCTTAAACTTTATTTCGTATCATTTCCTAAGACAATTAAATACCGCTTATATGTACGGCGTTGCCTAAAATTACGGGTGTCCACTTCTGTTCTCTTTTTCAGGGGTAAGTCACATTCACAATTTGCCGGCCATTTGATGAGCACACAACCTTTTGGCCCTCGCAATAGAACCTTTACTTACAACTGGCTATTCCATACATAGCGCGGTAATATATTACCAAGTTATATACTACATACTCGATCCACACATACAACATACCGTCCAGTCACATCACTGATGGCGTGTTAAAATGATCTCCGTGATTTTACTGCCCTTCCATATTGTTGGTGCATGTGGGCTGTAATGGCGGCTAGCTGCGCCGGCGCAAGCAACACAATGGAACACTAAAGTGCCAACGTCGTTTACTGCCGCCTGCGGTTTGGAAATTAAAATCCGACTTGCTGATCCGACTTTGTCGTGGTACCAGTGTTAGGGAAATTCTTGGATGTGAATGTCAGAGTGCTTGTTGCTAGCTTGTTCTTCTCAAAGAAAAGCGTTAAGCAATACATTCTTTTTGACAGGCTAAACCATTCTTGACAAAGATAATTAATTATCAAACTTTAAATATTGTACTAGCATAGTAAGATCAATAGGTAAAGAATAGGGCGTTATCTGTCACATTTGACTTCATTGCATTTTTTTTACAATAGCACTTTTACATTGTCACAGAATTATAAATGAATTAATTGTACGTTTAATGACGATAATTATTACATTAATAATTTTATATAATATATACGTTGTTTACCCACAATACGCGGAACTCTGCATTTGCATTGATGACGTCTATTTCGGGGACTTGATACGTTTCTAAAAGCTTTTATTTTTGCTCAATCAGGATTTTCCGCCTACTGTATATGACTTGTTGACTTTATAGTATCCTCATAATTTGTAATTCTTTTAAACGATCCGAGTGAAAAAAAGAGGTAACGGAACGAAATGTCATTAGCTTTTTTGGATTGTTTTTCTTAAACGTCCGGGCATTGGCTAAATCTACATAGTAGCTCTTCTTATATTAATACCACATTAATACGAAGAGTTTTTGTTCCGACTTTTAACAGTTTGAAATATCCGGAAATAAACGGCAGTTCCTGATGAATTTTTGCGAAACGAAAATCGACGGTGTTCAAACCATTCTAGGGAAATGTACATCCGATTTACGCATTTTGACTAAAACAGGACATTTTCGAAGTTTTTGCTCTTTCAGCGGTTTATCGTGTATTGATAGATCATTGGTTTCCATAAATCCCCTACTAATTAAACTGTTAAGGAAGTTTCATATACTACGCACGACGATGACACTGGTTTTATATAATAGTCGTAGTATAGGCACTTCCCGCTATTTTCTCGTAAACATTTTGCTCCAATAAATGTTTGTTTTTCATTTACGCTTTTCGTTTTGGTAATACATACGTTGAAATCTATGTTCTGTATTTATAGTAGGTATGACAGGTGAAATGAGGAAAAATGAAATTACGAATTTCGTTTGGGCTGGTCACCAAAAAGTGGAATATAAAACGAAAGCCATCTTTACTTACTTCTACAGCTAAAAGCGCTAAGTTAGGTAACTTACTTTAAACGTAAAGCTACATCAGTAATAGCATAACGTTTTCCCCTACCGTGACATATCCATGCGTCACAAACTTAACGTGTAAAAAAAATACCAACACACTATTTCCAGTTCACACACTTATTGAGTAAGTACACTAACCTTGTAATACACTTAGATAAAGGTGATACAATAAAAACTACGGTATTTACTACGATGTTGATTTTTAAGGAAAATCCCCTTTGTCTTGATTACCTAACGTAATTTACGCAATACTTAGATATGGTAGTCAGATGTTGTATTATGTTGCGTCAACAATCACTTCTGTGCGAAAAATGAATACTGAGAGATTTTGAAAGTTAGTGTCTGTCTGAAACGGTAAGTTATAGTGTGGTTTTACATAATATATTTCTGTACATTTTGCTAGAAACCTGGATTGCCTTGGAGCCAAGAGAAGATACCCGCGTCTACGTATGAAACTAAACATGAAAAAGCTAATATGAACTAAGCAAAACTTTATAAAGAATCTTGTCGATTTCCATCATTTCTAATATTATAAGAATTTTAAGTTTTCATTATATTCTTTCTGGCATATTTAACAGTTTTCAAAATCAATTTCTACACTGTTAGCAATGTAATGAATCATCATAAAGCCAGTTAATAGACACGACAATAGTAAGTTAACGGCAAACACGGGTTTTCACATTCGTGATTTAGAAAATGCGCGTTCCCTCACCGCAAACGATTATTTTGTTTATGAAGGGGTCTCGTGGAACGGGGCCTTAATAGCGTGATCGTTTTGTTTTCTTTTATTCGATTAACATTTTACGGTGTCACCGATTTATATACTAAATGGTACAAAGAAAGCAACAGAAAGGAGTATTTATCAGTTTTGTGGCGATTGTCGTTTGTTTTTAGGATTCTGACGTTCAAACTATGCGGTCTATCGAGCTATTGCTCTATGAATTTGACATTTAAGTTAATAAAGTATTACCATAAAAAATTAGACTATTTTAGCGACTAGTGGCAAAATCAATTACAGTTCTCAGGGTTAAACATGCGATTAGAACAAAACAACTCTAATGATTTGCGTGGAAGCCGATACACAGACATTTAAGAACCGAATTAGTTTTGACATGAACGATCAATTACATTATAATTTAGCATCCTTGATTAACGAGAATTGACATTTCTCATTGAACCAGTCGTGTGTTTTTTGTAAACTCTAGCTTCCGTACTAGACCACAGGCTCTACTAACCTAGTGGATAGAAAGAAGCGATCATATTAATTTCATGATTGTTAACACATTAGAGGACGTCACCGGTGCGTGACAGGTGAAACACCGCGCGATGTAAATTAATGAGAGACCCACCGCGTGGCGTGTTAATTATCGATTCCGATAATAAGTGCTATTGCCGCGCAGCCTGACGTGATTTTATAAACATTTAAACTACGAACGCGTTATGAATGAAACCGGTCTGCGCGGGCGACGCTTTCGTCATCGTTCTACTAATTCAATGCGTCATTATCACTTCAATTTTCCAACTTAATGACGTTCCGTGGGTTTTTTGCGTTTCTTTTGTCGTCATTAATTTGATAGGAAATCGGGAAATTACATTTGCCTGAGTTTTTAATGTATTTTGAACGTCAAGGCCGTTCGGACAGGGGTCAAGGTGTCACTGTGTCTATTTATAATCGTGGGCCTTTAAACTATTTTTTTGCTAATATCCGAAGCAGTGTAGAATATGATGTACGGCAGGAGGATATGGATTTATTTTCCTTATTATGAATTATGCCTGACACACAGTCTGCGTCAAGTAATAAGCTTGATATCCATCACTGATTCATGTTTACGAAAACAGCTATGTAACGTTTGGTATATAACCTACCCCACAATTAACAAAAGTTTGACGCTTACAATAAAATTAGTAATCTGTTTATTAGACAGGCGGTGTGCGCAAATCACGGCGGTCGGCCGCGCTGAGCGCCAGATTAACCAATTATTATCCGCCCCTGCTAATAGTTATAAACGCTGTAATACCGGCCGGTGACCGCTTAGATATTATTACGGCACTACGTCATCATTACTGATAACAATTGAAGACGAATTGTTTGGACTATTTACGAGTTTTACCTAGATTTTGTATCAGACCGAGGAGCGGTTCGGATTCAATTGCGGTTTTGTTAACCAATGTTCCTGGTTGGAATTGATTCATTTTGAATGGTATCCCGAGATATTAAATCATAAATGTAGCTGGATTAGAAACTTATCGAACTAAGCTTATACTAAGGTAATGTAAATTGACCCCTTGTTATAAACATTCTTTAAGACTTTAGGAATCTTCATGGTATTGATCTCGTACATTTATAAATATTGTAATATCCTTGAAGATATCTCAAACGTCATTGATGACTGTATAAAATCGTTCTAAGTATTGTGTAAATATGCGTGTCATAGTGCTCTTGTTATATTTGTTCCGCTTGCTGATTGGGAACACCCACTGTTATTTGGACTAGACTACAATATTATAGAAAAACCTGAGCAAATATTGGAACTTAAAATATGCTTAGCTCTGTACTGTTGTTTTATTACATAGTTCCACTTAATTAATGTTAGGCTAGGGATTGGGATTGTACCCTATCAGGAACAATCGATTTGGCCGAAATCAAAGTTTAAATATCTTTTACATTTCGTGCTTTTTAACCTTTTATTGGATTATGGAAATCGATGCAAATACCTAGGTAAGCAATTCAACAGCAATAGTAAGCCATGGTCATGGCCAAACCAAACAGGTCTTAAGATTCGCAATAATTGGTTTCACAAAGTCCATCTAATAATTATGATAACATATGATCTAATAGTTCTTGATTGCAGGTATCTACATCCTAATATTTACACTTATTCCGGGCTAACCCAGCTATTTTAGACTAATAGTTTTAATAAAGAGGTTCTATTACAAACTGAGGAAATTCCCGAATTAATTTTGTAGAGCAATTGGAATTAATTAAGCGCCTATTGCTTGTTGGACTTATAAGTGTCGTATATTGTTTGAATTCAATGTCTTGATAAATGTCAATTTTCTTCAATATAAGTTACTGTGATAAAAAACGTACCTAGCACTGACTAACACTCTTTAAAGTTATATGTAATATTTCGACTAGAAGTGCGTCAGTTTTGCTATTAGTTAGCAACTATTTGTTTCGCATCTACTAAACTACACAGTCAATTTTGTTGTTTTTGGTTTGGTGTTAGCTTCACCTTTAAGTCAGTATATAAAGAACTTTTCAAGTGCCGAGTACCTTGTGGTCTCTAAGTAAATAGCGAATATTGTAATTGTCTATCAAATGTAACATTAATTTTCATACGTACTGTGTAATATGACAGTACATTTTGTATAGTATACACGATTTTCCAGGTAACCATTGGTATTTAAGGACTTCGGAAGCTTATGGATGGATTTCATATTTCTAGGCCATAATATTCAGGTAAGCGAGGTTGTAGTCCTTCCTATTCATAATAACAATCATAAGTGTAAAATCAGTGTAACCAAAACGTCACGCACAATTAGCGAACACACCGTATATAGTAAACAAAGATCTGTTTATATTGAGGTCATTGCCCCCGACAACTATAGCCTGATTCATAGATTATACCACCCTCTTTTGTTTTAAGAAGAATACGTTCAAATATTGTTCGAAAGTAGGTTACATTCGAACAATGCTTGTAAATTGAGGAAGTTTATATACACAACAAGATCTAAAATAATATTATTTATCAAAACAATTTCTCATTCAAAAAGGGGTATTCCCTGACAGACACTCATCATAGTTTTTCTTCTAATCATCATTGTATACTCTAGCAACGGTAAAACCATATGAAACCTTTTTGCTGAGATAAAAAAACAAACTCTTATGAATTGATTACGTAAAGATGTGTGCCGATATTAATATGGCTTTTGTAACTGGTTTTTTGTTGAGCGAATCTTTTATGAAAAAATGTTTCTTGTCGGTATGTGTATGTAATACATCATCACTATGTTAACATCAATAGCTTGTAACAAGTACTTGCTTAGGCGTAAAAAGGTTAACAGTAAAAAGGTTGAAACATTTTTTTTCTTACATTTTGAAGTTGGGCCTCTTTTCGTAAAAACAAATAAGATAAAACGTAGTTTATGTATTTGGAATCCTAGACCAGAATCTGATTTAAGTTTTAATAATATTTTATATTCATAGGATTTAATTTAATTAAAATTTAATAGCATTTTTATGTTCATACTAAATTGGTATGATTATTATGTTCTTTATAATAATCCTAGCAAATTGGGTATAGAATTGACCTTCTTTATTTGAATAACGCGGTAAATAAATACTGCATGGTAGTTTCCTATTTGCTTATCACTAATTTGCATTCCTCTATTTCTTTGAAAAAGCTTAAAAAAAGTTGGATCAGGCGGTTTCCTAAGAAAGGTAACACCCAGAAGCTGTTTACTATGGTTTATGAGTCATATTACTATGTGGATAATAAACCAAACATTGATTTAAGCTGCGTGAAGTAAATACCAAAAATTGTACATCGAGTGTTTCCCATCTGAGAATTCTTATGTAATTGTAAACTGTTCTAAATATTGACGTTCTTAAACATACTTTGATTTTATTTTTGTCATGGGTTATTACACGTAAACATTAATTTTGAATTATAGATATTATAAAACATAAATTATTTAAGTGGCAACACTCACCTCTCCCACTTCTGCCGACGAACCTCAAATCATTAAACTTGGCAACCCTATTCTTCATCACCGCCGAATTATTCCTCAGTTCCGCCGAACAGTTCTCATCGTTGCCAGCCCTGACCGTGACCAGCGTGCCGTCGAGGACGTCTCCCAGGGCTACCACCTTGAAGCCGCCGGGCAAAGTCTTGTTCGATCGCCAGTGTTGTGGCAGCATTGAGCACATGTAGTCTGGGCTGCCCGTTCTTACTGTCGACAAAGGAGGTTTCATTAGGAACTTATAAAAAATTAAAAAGTTATGTTACTAAGTATTGGCTGTAAAGTTTATAGAATGAAAAATAAAAGAAGCAATCGGATTTTTTGTATTCGGAAATTCTGGCAAACAACGACTTGACGTCGTACACTACTATCGTATCAAATGAGAGACAAAAATGGTCTAAAAAAAAGTAAAAATCATGTTTCATGAAATAGGTACACAGAGCATGTGAAAAATAGGTCCTGCAATAAAAATTGTGCATAACTTAAAAAATGCATTCTTTATCAAACTGTTCCTTTTAGCGGCTGACAATCTCATCTTATTTTATGTGATGCGTTAGAATAACCAACTAGCACAGCCTCTACATCACATTCTCGTTGGGTGCCATTCACTTCAACAACGTAATTCGAAGCTTCTAGAACAGACTTATCGGTCATACTATATCTCATTATGTCAGCCAACGTACGTATTCAATGGATCCAGTAAACACAGATATCACACGGCTCGACACCGACTAATTGGGAACACCATAAAAATTACCGATTGGACGAGGAAAACAGTTATTTATAACTATATGTAATGACCGCGCAAAAGCTTAAGTTTTAATGTATCATTTATGTGGTCACATTTGTTGTAACTGTTCATTTCTTTTTGTAATCATCATTTTGTTGTCACGAGCTCTGAAAAGATGGTTTGATGACACGCTTACGATTTCCACGTGTTTCATGTGTGTCAACTACCACTTTACGAACGTTATTTGAAAAGCTTACAATGGAGCATTTTACCAACGAACTGGTGATCCGAACTATTTGAAAATAGAAACTCAATAAATATTCCTAAATTAAAATCTTAATAAATGTAATTAATATCTACTAATGACTTAACATACTCCTCAAATTAGGATGTGGTAACACCGTTCACGCTGGGGACCTCCTAAAAAAATCTCAGAGAAACGGGTCGGGGACTCATAAAAACATTAATAGTGTAAATGCGGTTTCACTATTTACGGAAGTCGATGGTGACTATACCTATAGGAATTATGGCGCCGCAAACTGCGGGCTAGATGCGGTCGTAGGAAAGGGTAATAAAGGGTTAGTTTCTGGTGGGACATCGCATCGAATTTGTGAGAACTATTTAACAGTCAACTTAAGGGTCAATTTCGCCTTGGTAAATTTCAAACAAATATTATTGACGTCGACGCTATGTTTCAATATGGATTCAGTTTAGCATTGAAATCCAGTCATGACATAACTTGAAAAAAATTCTAGAAAGATACTAAATTGCAGCTACAACGTGTCGAATTGCCAAACCAAGTTTTAGTCAAACATATTTTGATGTTTGAGTCCCGTCACAGTTTTGTTTTTATCGATAACCAGTGCATGTCCTGATTTTATTTCGTGTACACAAAATGGTTTTCATTTGTCTTATTCTTTTCATTCAGATATACATCTGTATAAAACAAAACAACAAAATCCTGGTTGCAGATTGTTTTTTCTTTTTCAAAGAGGCCTATCAATAATTTATCCTAAGTAGGCTTTTACTCACCTGACCAACAGATTGTTTTCTGTGCTCGTAACCTTTTGAACCTTGACTTAATTCTAACCTCTTTTATTTTAATAAATCATGGGCATTCTCTCTAAATAAATAGAGGAATGTCATAATTGTACTCAATTGATAAGACGTCTCAAAAAACGGGGTTTATAACAAGAGTACAGTGCACGACGATTGACGCAAAAAATATAAGTTTCCCACTACAGCGGTTGTTGGACTTTTTATATTTGTTTTGAACTCTTCCGCAAACATTCTTGGTCCTTTTAATTTATCCGGAAATAGAGGTTGAACTTTCCAAATACGATATATCAATAAAAATAAACCACAAACTAAAACCAAGTTAGTAAACATTAATGAACTACTAGGTGTGTCTCGCGGTTTCTTTCGCAATTTTCCCGTTTCCGTGTTTTATAATTCCATAAATCTGTTTTGTTTTGGTAACACCTTTTACGACGGTTATTCTTATATACCTTTCCACCTGCCAAAATAATTTTATCATAATCTGACCAGCCGATTTTGAGATAGCCCATGGCTGACACACAAAAAAACAAAACAATGAACAACTGGTTTATAGGCATAAGTAACGCAACAAAAACAATACACACTCAAACCTAAACTATTATTCTATCATTACAAACAGACACTTCAATTTTAATTCTTCACTTTATTAAAAGAGATAGATTTTTTAATATGTAAATATGAGTTAAACCACAGCACGTGTAAGCTCTCTACAGAGTTTACACGTGGTGTTGTTTTATATTTCACTAGGTTAAAGAATAATGCGATCTTCAAATCTCTCGAAACCGGTTCTCTATTTAAATTATGTTGCTAACTCGCAAGTTAAAAATACCGCGATGCCACTCATCTCTATACACTGTTATAAATTATTACGAAGATTTTTTAATAAGCCTGCTAATTTGTTGCTGTGATTTTCCACTTAAAATAATTAATTGTACTTTTTGTATTGTTGTGAATTAATGGCAATTTTTTGTCTGTTAAATATGTTGATAGTTTCGATAAGACCGGCAATAACAAAAATACAACTATAATAGAAAATTATCTGGATATTTTAACAGTTCCAGGCTGTAACAACTTCCCCAGACTTGCCCAGAACTTTAGAGGTTCGTATTGAATAAATTCACATAAATAAGTTCTGTTTAGTTACTGCAACGATTTACACATATTTTACAAGAACAACATTTGCTAAAGCGATAAACACTCAGACATAGAGAATGTGCCAAATTGAGAGCACACGTGTAAGACGGTGGCATTTCACATGTTCGAAATTAATGTTATTCTGTAGGTATTTACTTTTTACAGTATAGCTAGTTGTCACAAACATATACAATGATTCTGTATGATATCTACACGTATCTACATTATTGTGTATTCAGGGAAAACTGTCAAAAATGTTACATAACGTTAAATGTCACTGTCATTCACACTCACCGAGTTAATTATAATTTTACAACGCATAACATGAGCCGTTTACCGCTTAATTTAATTGATTTACAAGAGCCGTGAATATTATATACAAGATTTATATAAACATGTATGTATTGAACATACATTTGAATAGAAATATCTTAGGTGATATGTTACGATTATTTATTGATTCATTTGATTGGTTTGAACGAATCCTGAATAGTCATATTTCTAGTCCTGCGGTTTGATGTAAAATAGAAAGAAATCTCTAGGTATTAGGAATGTGAAAGGCTCAAATCAATCTGTTGTTTTCTTTGCAATTTATTCAGATGTTACCAATAAAATAAAAATATGGTGCAATCTTTAGTCAAACTTAATTTAAAGATTTGATAAGAATTGGTTATAAAGAACATTAGTATTGAGGATAGGCATTAGTTACGAAAGAAAGTAAAATTAATGTTATGTTGAAAGATTTTTCATAAATCTATCAATAATTATTTCACTTTATATTTTTAGGGTTTTATTAATAATCTAGCTGATTATTTTGATGTGTGAAATTCCTGATTGTGTAGAAGCATAATTTATACTCGAGTCTCAGAACTTTACTATATACTTCATTATTATAATGTAGTAGCGATATTATCGTAAACAATTTGTTTAAAATACTCACTATATTTTCATTTTTTGTGCTTCCATTTTAACCTATTACCTATTTTATTGCTTAACATTTACAGTTGTTTTTCTAATTGAAAACGATCTGACAATATTTGTTTTTAACTTAATAGGTCTCTTCCGTAGCCTTGAAATGATGAAAGATGGGAAAGAAACAATACTAATATTTACGCCCGACTTTCATCATTCATCACTGCTTTTACAAGAAGCCAGTATTTTATTAAGAAACCTTAAAACCGGCAGCTCAATCACCTGATGTGTTGCGAAGTGATTCTACATCGTGAGTAATTAATAAAACGCTTTTTATCGTGTGGATATAATCGTTTTATAACCTCTAGATCATCTTTGTAAAGATATAAATTGATTAAGATTTATCCAACTGATCTTTGTCAAATGATTTTGTTGTGTTAGAAGCTTTTGTGATAAGACACTAAAATAAATAATACTAGCGACCCGCCCCAGCTCTCACGGGTTCAATTCTGATGTAATTATACAGGTACTTATAAACCTTTCTCTTGAATCACTATATTTATTAAAAAGTCTTTTCAATTAAAGCGAGACAAAAATCCTATATTATGGAAGATTTATTTAATTATTCACAAATAAATATTAAAACGAATATCTAGTTTAACTTTTATACAGATCAATAACACGTAATTAGACGAAAAACACACACATTACACAATAACGGTTACGGTTTATTAAATAAAGAAGTACTTTCAACAAATACGATTTTAAAACCAATATTTGTTTTGTCACCCACGCGTCGCCTGGTCTTGAGAAAAACATATCGACTACTGTTTGAGCTCTCTGTACCGACACTCAGCGTAAATGGTAGACGTAAGGCAGTAGAATGTATGGCCAATTAAATATCCCTGTTACTAAGAAAGTATGAAAGAGATTAGGTTTAAAAAGAGTTTTAAAAGAATTTTGATCACAGTTTTTGAAGATTAACACATTGCTAGCAATCCGCCTTAGTGCCAGCGAGTGCAATTCTGATGTGTATAAATAAACCTTCCTTTTTAAAACATTCTATGTATTAAAAAACGCATCTAAATTCATTGTGTAGTTTTACAGATCTAGGATTACATAGGGACTGTCAGATGTCTGAAGTGACTTTGCTTTGTACTATTTAATGATTATTTATAGTATAAGATTTTGCCCTAGCCCGTAAAAAAATATTTAATTTTAAAATATTAAATTGGTGTAAACATCAAAAATGTAAGTTAATATTGAATAAATTATCTAAAGTTTACTAATTATGTTTCAAACCGCAATAAATCTAGTTTAAAAAATATTTTATTTCACGTGCACATAAAAAATAACCGATTTTTTTTCATAAAATAATGTATATAAATAGCACTAAATACAAAATTAAACAAAACTGGCACAAATTATCTGAAATTCAAGTTGTGGTCGGCCATTGACGAGTTTTCAAGTATCGATACTCCAAAATTATTAACAGTTCAATAAAATATAATTCCATGGTTACAAATATGAGAATTATTATAACGTCCAAAATAAACAAGCAACAGTTAAGTAAAGCAGTAATTAATAAACGTGGTTAATTACTGATATTAAAATTCCGATGTATTTCGCATAATTAGTGACATTAATCACTATGATTTAATTAAATGATGTATTCATATTCATAATGTTGTATTGAGTCATTTTTGATACAATTTTTCATTTCTTACAACTTTCTTTAGACCGCGTTGATGTCTTTTACTTGAGGATTTTGTCTTAATATATCACTGATACTAATTATAATAATATATTTATTAATAAATGTTATGTATTTAAAATAGGCTAATTTTCTTTGATATTTATTATTTTACTACATTTTATGGCACATATTCGTCATTGTTTATTTCGTAATAACTCTACCTCATCATAAGCATAATGATATGCTTTAAAAAATAATATTAATAGACGAAGCCGACGTATTTGGAGTTCTCAGTAAATTAAATATAAAAAGTAATAATTTGACCTTAAGGTTAACCGGAAAGAGCACAGCTTCTTTAACACTTAATCACAGTAATATTAGAGGATATATTTAAAGTGGTCGTTTACCTAGGTCGGGGTACTCGGCCAGAGTCTCGTCCACGATGGACTGCAGCCACCACGGCTCCAGCTCGGCCATCTCGCGCCGCCGACGGCCTCGGGACTCATACGGCAAATGCATCCTTCACACCATCACACGTCACTTGCCGCACCGCCACGGGCGACGTTCACAACTTAACCCACTAACTAAGCAATGTATACCAAACAAAACGTTGCCGTCGCTAAACAAGGTCACCTTAATAATTTCGCGAGTTAGGGTTTATCAAACACTTGAATTCCAACACTTCCGCACTTCACGACGATTGTACTTCAATTGTTTGGCTTTCGTCCAAAGTTTTTATTGATGAGCTTGTTGTAAGTACTCGGGTACTTGTACGTCTTTACTATAAGGAGCCTTCGTACGTGAGCGAGTATTATGTTAGCATCGACACGATAATTTACTATGATTAGGAATTCTTTGGATTCTAATACTTTGTCAGTCTTCGCGGCGTTGTAGAGTTCTATATTATTATTATATTATTTAATATTATAAACGAATGCGTCCAACGCTTCACTCACAAATTGTCCGTGTTTGTCGCACTATATATATGTGTATATTTCCTTAATCAAAAGTTCATGTACAAGTCATGGATTTCTTGAACTTAACTTTCGTCATTTTATATGAGTCACAACACTAATCCGGGGTATACTGGGGACCACCTGAGACATGAGCAGCTCTGAGAGAGTCCGGTACACCTGTAGGCACTGGCGCGTTAGTCGGTGTTATGTCAACATCAGCTGCGCGTTAATTTATTTATGATAATCGGAGCCGGTTATGAGCGTGGTTTCGGCGAGCCGTGTGTATCGCGCTGCAGTCGGCGTGGAGCGTGAGTCACGGCGGCGCTGGAGGCTGGCGCGTGTTCGCTGCCCGCGCGACTCTCTACTACTGAACCGCCGCCATTCTGTCACTCGCTGCCTCCATTCTCTGCGGTCAATCTGCGGTTTGGCCACGCTTCATTTGTCGGGAAAACGCGCGCTGTTCTCCTCCTGCTCGCACTTATAACTTGTTGGTTACGTGTGAAAGAGACGCATGCAAGTTTTGTATCATTATACATTTTTGTTTAGTCCCACTGTTGAAAGGGAAATATTATGAGCTTTTTCATTTTAAAGCGTGGTTGCGTATCTCCCTCTTTTGGCCCGCTAACTGCGGTCGGAACGAAGAGAGACGTTTATAAGAGACCTGGACATTTTAAAATAAAAAAAAAAAATATGCCCTTCATAAATCCTATTTTATTTATTAATTTGCCGTGACTAATTGTGAAATCCGATTACATAGAAACAATCACATTAGAAGGTAATGTCGCTCCAAATTATTGGAACTAATGAGGTTTGATGGCGACCAAATTGTATGTAATTTGAAACGTTTGTACTAATAAACTGTGTTCATTAACATATGGCTTTAATTCGTTACTACATATTGTTGTAGGTAATACTAGGTAGGTGTATTTTTATCGGTCTTAAGATAGTGCGGTGGGCGTGTTTGCGGCTGGGCGGGGCGGCCCCGCCTACTGTCGCGAAGACGGAGTTCGCGGGTGGAAAAATTCCCGCTTCGCGGCCGTGCATTGCCGGTCCGGGGGCGATCCGGCGCCGGTGCGGGGCGAGCCGGCCACACGCCGCACTTGTTGCGCCACTCTCGCCTCCGGCCACACGGGATCATTGCCGGCAATCTTGTACAATGGGAGGGTTGGTTTGTATGGAATTCTTGAGCTTTTCCCCAGTAGTCACCCTTTGGTATTTTGGAATGGAATATTTTATTGGTATCTGGTTAGTTTTTAACTTTTGTACAAATTGAATGCTTAAACAGATACAATTATTATCATGAAAAATATTATGTAGCGTAATAAATAAAAGGATAAAAAATATTTCAATTGTCGATCACTTTATTATAAAAAAAAACAGGTATATACGGTAGGTACTGCATGCATTGCCAATGCATGCAGTTTCTGGATTTACTACTAGTGACCCCGTTTCGCACACGTACAGTACTGACGTATTATACATATAAACCATTCCCTTGAATCATTCTATGGTATAAGAAAAAGTCGCATCAAACTAGATTACGTAGTTTTAAAGATAGAAGCGACTTTGTTTTATACTTTGTAGTCATTAGTGCTATCAAGTTTAACTACCTACTTTTGTATTACATACATTAAACAATTCTAATTACTAACACAAAAGCTTTATCATATTAATATCGGTACTTCATTAAAGATGTTACCTGCACATTATATTATAACTAATTTATTAATGTTTTATTCATAAAATATTCATAAAGTAATCACAAGGCAAATAAAATGTTTCATTTGCCTTGTGATTACTTTATTACTAATGCAAGACTGCTATTATCATCAGTAATGTCTGTTATTAGCATTTGCGCAAATTAATTAAATAAAATGAATTGAATTAAACTTTTTACTCAAATTTAGATGATTTAAAATATTCAATTTGTTATTATGACTAGTTGTCGCCCAGTGGTTGAAATTCACAATAAATCACTTAAATTACCAATTAATTTTAACATTATTAAGGTTCTATTGTCAAACCATTGACTATACTTCTATAATTTTTAATGACAGATTTCGCCATGGCAGGTAACGTGTGTGAATGTCAAGTCATGTCCAAAATATGTATGCGTAATATTTTATTCGTTACGACAATCGTATTTTTCGCGATCGAAGTCGTTGGCAAAATCTAGTATATTATAAAGTCACGCTTCCACAACTGTAATAATAATTTGTCTTAGTATTACGCTAAGATAATTCATCTAATGAGTCTAGTTGGAAGATGAACTTCTTCAAGACGAACATGTATTTATGAAATAATAGTTCCACTTTTCAGTAAATCGCTTCCCGCGTCTGTTCCTAGGTATGCTGAGATTTTAAAGCAACGTTAAGTGTTTCGATGCGATTTATTTATAGATTGAATGTTTCAAGAGTAGGTTTAAACTTACAATAAACCAGTATTACACCCATGCTAAGGTCGTGCGGGTCGCTAGTGCTGAATGCAATACATATTGCACTAGTTTAGTTAAGAAATATCTACAAACAACAAAAAACAAAAACCAACAACAAAATACACACTTCCAATGTGGTAAATAAAATTAAACATTATTAAAAAACAAGTGTCAACAATACCATAGTCGGACACCGCAAGCCGCAAAAACAATTGACGTCTCGAATTTTTCTAACTTCCACTAATTATAAATTGTAGAGACGCAAAGGAACCGCGTGACGTAACGAGATAACTAGGGCGTCATCCGTGACCCGATAACCGCAGAGCTGTCGATTTTTGCGGCGACTGGTGACTAGTGTGACCGCAGTGAGGAGTCGATGGTGAATGAACGTCTGATGGTGTGACTCTTGTCTCTCCTGAATGGGTGTACAGTAGTTTGGAAAAGTGTAGATTGCATTTGTTTTAGTTTAACTCCAGTATTAGGTTCTATTGAGTAGATTGACGGGATCCCTATCAAGGACTTTAGGAAGACAGGTATCAAAAAGGATTTGTATGGCAGCGTGATAACGAAGTCCTAAATAAAAAGTCAAAATGTGTAATATTTAAATTACGAGCTAGGTGCTGTGTTCGCCTAGTGTCATTTCTACAAGAGCAAAATATAATCGAAACGCTTAAATGTGTGAAAGTATTTCCATTAATTCGAGTTTTTTTTCGGCCTTTTTGTGATGGTAAAATGCTATTTGTGATCTAACTCTAATACTCATTAATAAAGAAAGCACGGGCATTATTTATGAATTATTAAACGAATACATCAAAGCATCGAAATGAATCGTTTTTCATAGCATTAATACCAAGGGTAGTTCTGTTAAATTACCAAGAAGTAAGACCATGACCTAAGTTATAGAAAATGTCTTATCAAACCAGCTTTTCCAATTTCTATGGGAATATGCAAACAGTTTTCCAATACCTACAGAGCAGAATTTCGTGTACCTATACCTACTAAATAAATATTTACGTATTAACGAAATTGGTAGCCAATAAAATTATAATATTTCTTTGAACATGAATTCATTATTTTGTGGTTAGCTGTTTATTTGTTATGTTCACTTAAACAAAACGTATACAATTTACATAACAGGAAAGTGCGCGTAATTCGGGTAAGCAAATAATATCTGGTGTTATAACGTCAATAAGTATATTATTGAATAATATTACGGCGATGTTATTTCGGCTAGATTGTGGCCGTTGTGGAAGCGAGACGCCGCTATATGCTTGTAGTGCATGCATACATGTACTGTGTTATTTTCATAATGGATAATATTATAGGGATTATAATATCTCAACCTCTATTTAACAATAAAAATATTTTCTAAAACCCGGACCTACAACCACTTCTTAGAGTAAGTTTGTGTAAATAAAGCCGGCGTAGAGCGGCGTTTTGCAAGAGTTTTACTATAAAACGTAATAATAGGTCCTCAGTAATAATAATAAATTAATATTCTACGACTTTCACAAAACACTATAGATAAATTACACCAAAACACAGAACTAATGATCGTGCTCATCAAACTTTTGTCCCGGGTGGGATCTATGGACCCACGATCTATGGTATAGCAGTCAGGGCTACTAACCGCTAGACCAACCAGCGTATTAAAAATCAAACAATTTCTAGCCTGTGCGTGACCAATGATGATTGCATTTCTATATAAGTACTTTGCGCCCCAGATGGACTGTAAGAATATGTTTAAAATGACCGAATAATGAATATTATTAGAGATAATAATATTTTTACGATATAAAACGACGTTTTTCCTAATAAACAAAACTATATCCATCGAGATCTCAGACATCAATAGGCCCACGACTTTTTTTTTCGTGGGAAATCAGCAAATGAGGGAGGAGGACCGGGAGGGAGTGTCTGACTTTTACTAACTAAAACCCACCATGTTCCTCCTGGACCCCTTCGAGTTCCAGGGTCGTGGTTACTCTTACGAATATCCCACAGCCTCGGCAGCCTACCATCATGTCTTATAGTAGCATCCTACCAATTGTGGAAGAGAGACGCCGCTCTACACCGCGTGCACTGTCACGCTTCCACAACTTCAATAATAGTACTTTAAGAGGTAGCAAGTCTTGTATTTGTGTGTATTATGCAACATATAAATGTTTTCTTGTAACCATTTTCCTTATTTTTGTTTATTTGCGTCATATCCACGTGCTGGTCTGATAGTTCTTTGTAGACGTTAATTATAATTCTATTAGGCTATTAAAATGGAGAGTGTTTTCCTTTTCCAAAGATTCACTTTATTGTTGTTTGTTATTTAATGAAACAAAAGGATAGTGGCTTTTTCACTTATTTTATTATTGTCTTGCTTCTAAAGGAACATTGGTAATACCTGAAACAAACATTAAAAAATCAGAATAACAATCTATGTAAAAATAAATGCCCATAAAGCGAATCAATTTATTTAGTGCTTGAAATGTCAACCTTAAGTTTAACCTTTAATTTCTTCTCTGACGATATCCATGCTTTGATCACAATATAAATACATACAGAGGTTTAACTCCTTCGTTTCTAAAAAAAAATGCTTACAGCCGCGCGGTGCCTAACAACGATAGATCATCAACTACACACCGTCCGTTTGCCACTGCGACTCGCTTGCGACTGCATCATGCCACGATCCGGTAGCATCGGCTAGACTTAGGTTAGGACTTAGGATTGCGATAAAATAAGTACCTACCTATGTTACTCAGAGTTCACAAATATTTAGCCAACTTATAAGAATCATTAAAATTGATGAGACAGCTTGCAAGTCATTTGGAAATGCCATGATCACGTTAAGGCTTCGATTTACAATACTATAATAACCTAAACGGCAAATAAAGTAACTAGTTCATACCATCACGAAAAATATCCTGAGGATCTACTACTTCTTAAAGAAATATTATTGCAGATGTCAAAGCTCAAGTCTCTCTTCCGAAGCTGCTGTAATATTACATTGAGAAGTGTTGGAAGGCTCTCTGAAAAAACCCATAGACTCATTCGTACTAAAGTGTAATGAGAAAAATAATTTATGATGTATAACTAGAATACTAATAGTCTAAGCTAGGTTTTAGGAAATACGCGGATGTGGAATAAATAGTAGTATCGTAATCGTAAATGCTAATTTATATGAGAGGATAAACCACAAAATGAGGCATTTAGTAAACATCTACGGTTATGTACAAGATCAGTCTTTTCCTTTCGAAATAATCAGTTAATAGCAATCTTTTATTAAAGTGGATAAGTAAATCAATATAATGTCAACCAAGCAGGGTGAGAACCGAAGGAAGAAAAAATGTGATATTTAACCAGTTGGCCTGCTCGGTAGTCGTGCGGTCCGACGGCATATATGAGTCAGGAAAGGATTTTATAAGGATACAAATAACGGGCAAAAATAACCCTAACTTAGCGAGAATGACAAAGACCAGGACACCTAACAGTGACATCTCACTGTCGTTCCTGAATTCGGCGGATAGAGTTCGCTCATACAAACCGGCAGAGAGCCCAATGCTCTCTGCTTTTTTCTTTTCACACAGACCGGATCGTAGACACTTGGAATCGGCCAGAGCAGCAAACTATTTCACTTAGACTGGCTGGAAGAGATCTAAAATCAGATGGGCTCGCAGCCGATAAGCTCTTCTTGTTATTTTCTACGAAATGTGTTCAACAATCTTGATGACAAAAGAAGTGCACATGCAAAAATAAACCTTACTACAATTATTTAAAACTCCGTTTCTAACGTGATAAACTTCTGCTCTCTTCTCTGAGCTGGACTGTGTGACTGGAGCCTTATTGTACAACTACTAATATTTTATAACGTGGGCTAGGTAAGTGACCTGATATAGCAATTTAGCTACGAGTACGTTTGATAGGATTGAAAACCTAGTTAAGTGCAGGCTACTAATTGGGAAAAGCCTAGACAATTGAAGTGTTTATTTAATATTTTGTTTCACGTAAGTGCTAAAACTAAGATAAATATTTAAACAACAGAAAAATTGATTGTCTGGAGAAACCTAAAGGATTTACCAAATTGTCTTTATTGAAAGAGCTATGTCAATATTTTAAATACCAGATTTTTTGTAAAATTGATCAGTAGTGGTCTCTCCCAAATTATTTTACTACTACTACATGACTATAAATAATAATTATTGTAGTATTACTTTTCCTCAAAGTAAGGATTGCTTCTTCAAAAGCTTCAGGAGTCATGATTTGGCCCTTGAAAAAAAAAGTAACACACTCGGGATAAAATATAACTGTCTGGTAAAATACTCACATTGAAAGTAATTTCAAACACCACAGGAAAAAGGAGAAGAACGGAAGAATTTGGCTTCTCGGGGGTCAAATGCAATGCAAGTGGTTCCTCCAAACGTTAAAGTGACGTAACATCATCCGACCACAGGTTTATTGTTGAATGTGTTCTGTCAGATATTTCGCGGCCGACTTTCACTACTGCCATTTATCTAATTACTCGCGACCGTGTTATTTTCTTCACATTTTTTTCCTTATATTCGTCTTGTAGAAGGGGAGCAGCCTACACGGTTACTCAACTACGCATGTATTCAATCACACTAAAATAGTTATGTAATTGTTGCTAAGTTTGCTTGCGGCGAGTTCAAACACTCGTGCGGTTCACCAAAATAGAAAGATATGCGATAATGACTCTTACTGCTTTGAAATAAAGTGCTATTGGTTTTGAAGAGTTACTTACTGCACGCGGTCAATTTGTTCATCAGTTATGTACACTATCGTACCTCGTATAACGAATATGTAATACTTATCATTTGCAGATTCTATTATAGAAGTAATGGACAAAAGAGAGTCTTGTTGTCGGCAATGAGATGACTAGTTTTGGTGATGAAGGGAATTAATATAGAGTTTTGTCGTTTGATGAGTCTTAAATCCCGCAACCCCAGGGAATGTAAACTTAGTGCAAAATGGCAAGCTAGCCGATGATGTAGCCAGTAGACAGTATAAACTCTGGTTACTTCTTCGTCTTTTCAATGGAATTCTCATGAGTCCCGGTTTATTAGGGGGATATATTACATCCCGCGGTCGGCGCATTATGAACTGCAACGCATTGCCGCGCACCAACCAAACACGGGAGACGTTGCATGTCGGTTCAGGTTTAGTCAGTGAATAAGAGTCTGACACTACCCGCTTTCCTCCCTCGAGGAGGTGGGTGTCCATGAGGATTTCCCCTGCCTTATCAAAAAAGAGGGGTAAATTACTTATAAGGGTATCCCAAGGTAAAATAGAAATACCAGCAGTTACTAAAATAACAGTACGTAACGATTGAACTCTACATCCATGTATCTCTATTTCGAGATAAACCAACATCACCTAGTCATTGCCTCTATGTCAATATTTTCGTTGTAATAACGTTCGTCATGCTAACTGGGTTTTTGAACTGCGTGCGATTGGTAAATAGACCTCTAAGTAGGTGAGCAAAATTACGCACACGTGTGGACTAAAATATTATGGTATCCTCCAAGAAATTTCAAGAGTAAATAGATTCTACTGTGGAAATTCCTAGCCTAAAATAGAATTCGGCAAGAATCCGCTTTGAAGTCCCAAAACTCCTTATGCTGGTTTTTCGGATACCGAAGAAGTATTTTAAGATTTCTGTTATTGTATAATCTGAGGTTAAAAAATTATTCTCTTTCTTCTGTTCTTATCCCAAACAACTTAAGGCACAACATGATATTTACTTCCACACATCTCTATCAGTCGTCATCTCCACATTCACGTTTTTCTTGACCAAATATATTTATTTATTTATCAAACGAAGGTACAAGCAGTTTACAATAAATTATCGAAAAATTGCCAAACTGTAAGACAGTTTGCTGGCGATGATAGCGCTCTTTCATTTACTTTATGTACATTATTAGCTTAAAACATGCTAATTATTACATAACAAACTTTAAATAGCCCATTATAATATCTAACTTTTAATTGGTATAGTAAAGAAATAATCATAGTAACGTTGACGTTCATACATACATACAAGAGCCTCTAAAGATACTTCGATAGGTAGGTAACTTCCTACAGATATTCAAATGCATTCATCGTGTAATAGGTGTCTGTAGGTGACAATCGTCTGTGGACACTAACAAGCTTGATTGTTTGTCAACAAGTGGAGTTGTGTTATACAAACTCACATTGATCGATTTAGGGTGAAATAGTTTTGAAGATTGAAACGTTTTTAGGGTATAGATCTCGAAAACTGTTAAATGAAATAAAGACTGTTTTTTTGGAAATTCTTTAGTCCTTAGTTTTCTTTTGGCTAACCTACATTTTTGTCTCATTTGTGTAATATTGCAAAATTTTATTTTTTGTTTTGATATTTATCGTCTAAGTTTTGTGTACTTATACCATAGTATTATAAGCATATTATTATGAGTCATAGGGGTCTCATTTGACAACTCCTTTATTCAGCAAAATACATGATATGTACCTAATTTATATCACCACTGACGTATTTGACTTCAATATAATAATGGGATTGTATGGATATGGATAAATTGTCATCATCTCTATTGTTTTAGTGCAAATTAATTGCATTTGAATAAAATTGTGAATAAATATAGTTAATTAGTAATTACCTATCTAACAATGACAATGAATTGACTGAGTCCCAATGACTCAGAAGCATCGACTTTGCGTTTCCCTAAAAGGATTAACGCAATATTTCTTTATATGATGTTATGAATCATTCTGAATAATTTATTATTTATTGTACTTTCCTACCTTTGTCATGTTTGGCTATTGTTTTAAACACAGGTGGGATTTTTTGGTACGTACCTTCGACACGTGACTTACCGAAACATCCATGAAATGCGTATAATATCGCATAAAATATCTCGCGCAGTAATGATTTCTATTCTTGTTATGTATCACATAGTTTTACATACTTTTTGTATGTTTTATCTCGCCCATAAGTCCAGACAGTACTTAGATAGCCGTTTTTAGTACCTTTGTTTCGTCTACGATAAAGTATTTTTTTTACGTTATTAAAAGTTAGACTGCAATTTAAGCAAATATCCTATGAAAATGAATACTAATGTGCTTGAACCTCCCAGCATATTCAATTCAGTTGTTTACAGCTGTCTGCCTCATACAATCTGACAAACGTAGTTGCCTATTTACCATCTCCCCTTTTACGAACATGCAAAAATGTTCGGTATAAAGTCCCCTGTCATTAGGACCCGTCTTATTGTCCAGCTAATCGGTTTAAGTGTTGTTAATGAACTCGACTCGTCGCTCGCCCGTCGCTCGCCCGCCGCCCGACGCTCGTACTCATACTAATCTCATTGACAGAAAAACAATGCACAATTCTGTACGCGATTAGTGAGATCTCGTGTTTTAGATGACAAAGCTTAGTCTGGTTTAGTTACGTTATTATGCCTTCATTATTTTGTGTTTGTAGGTCTTGTTTTGTTTTAGTATTATTTTTACTGGCTGATTAAAAAAGAAAGCAATTTGACACTTTTTAAATTTTGTGTCAGATAAAGGTTGATGTCTTAATAATATAAAAATAACTGCGTGGTATAAAATAGAATTAGTTTTAATTTCTCTGTTAATAAATGTGTTTTTGGTCTGGGGGTCTTATGGTAGGGTAAAAATCCTACGGAAAACTCGAAGTAATATAAATCGGTACGCATTTTCGAAAATTCGTTTAACATTTATTGCAGATTCTCGTGATCTCAAAAATTCTAATATTCTATACCAAAATAATATTGGGATCGACATTTAAGGGACCCCCCACACTAGCGTCTTTCGAGCGTCGTCGTCGTGCCAGCGTCCGCGCGGCGTCGACGCGACGTCGACGCGGCGTCAGTTCAACGTTTTTTGTTAACAACGGCGACGCGTTGCCAGCGCCGCGCACGCTCGGCGTTCACAAAAAACGTTGAACTGACGCCGCGTCGACGTCGCGTCGCCGCGGCGTCGACGTCACGTCGACGCCGCGCGGACGCTGGCACGACGACGACGCTCGAAAGACGCTAGTGTGGGGGGTCCCTAAGTGGAATATTCATTAACTTCATGGAGCAACAACTGCGTTGACACGTCTGCCTGTCCAACTAAAGAACGGCTACACGATTTCAAAACAACAGCTCTACTTTAATAGTCTGCCATCTGTTATAAAATTGTGAAAACAAAATGTTGTGAAACACGCCATCTGTCAGTTTAAGTCAATACTACATCGTTGACAAGTCTTTGTGCGCTTCTGAATTCTAAAAGTCTGCGCAACATACCTAGGTGGCAGCACTTATACAGTTACCTTTGGTACTAACAGATGGCGCTGCTGGACCGGTTCTAAAAGTTTTGTACTGTTGGAAACTTTCTTAACAGTTGCAAAAGGTTTTATTCCAGCCTCAAGTTGTAAATCTATAACAAAATTAGTTTTTCTATTAATTTGATATAATGTGCCTTATGGTTTGGGGCTAAAAACCTGTGACTTGTGACTAGTGATAGACTTCTATTATCTATTAATTAGTCTTGGATAATTTTTTAACTTGCTGGATCTGCAAGTCTGCTGTTCAATTTTACGTTCTTAAGGTTTCTCTATCCCCTTCGCATGAATGTCAACTACGCCGAAAACTGTAGTATTTAAGTTTGTTATTTTAGGTCCAACTTACTTTTCATGAAAGAAGAATAATTGTAAAATAAATGTGTTACCTGGAGATCCATCAGCTGGCAGAGTTAGTGGATGGAAGTATAGTCAGATGCGTCATGTATTACGATAAATAATTACCTAATAACTTTTCCCACAGAATATTTTGATGAATTTCTGATAGTAGTGGGTTACCGTTGTTTAATATGTGCTTTATGTGAAACTTAAAGTATTGATTCTACAGTATAGCATTTTATCCAGACGAATGAGATTGTGTACCTTTTTTTATAGGACTTAGTATTTTCTGTGTAAAACTTATCTACATCTCTTAACCCTGTCAAGCAATTGTTGTAATTAGTCCTGACACCTGCATCGAGCAACTAATCCTATCCAGGTAAACTTAAACAAGTCTATAAACTTTACGTCGATTATTTTCCAAAAATCATCCTTGAATTCAACTTCTTTCACTACACCTTCACATAAACATAAAAATATTACCTTCACGCTTAACTTACCTACAGTTTTTACCAATTGAACATATCAAACACCACATAACCATTAACACCTGTATAGCTTCGACTATAACACTGTCCGCCTACAATCTGGGCTCAAGCAAATTCAAAAGAAGACATAAATACATAATAGGATTCCGTGTAAGTAAATATTTGGATAGTGACTCTCATAACATTATTCAAAGAGTATCTATGTTTCTCTCGGGCCAAGGCAGTCACGCCCTCTGCAACACACAATGGGAACCAACCTTTACCATAACTGCAAATTGTTATTTCCACACCATAAAGTTTTCTAAAAGTAGAGCTTCGATTGCAGTGAATGAAGTTTGTTATAACTATTAATCTTGTTGGATGAAAGCAGATGGTGAAATGACATGTTTTATTACGGGATTAAAAATCCTTATTCGATTTTCGGTGAATAAAAGTGGGCTTGTATTTCCACGTAACGTTTTTGGCTTAACTTGGAACTTTTGCGATTAAATTGTTGGTATTGCAATGTGATACTTACCTATAATATTTATTACTTTACTCGCAGTATGTTATCTACTTTAATTTGTGTAACCTAATTTGCATCTTACAGCTGGCCAAAAGTCTCCTCTGTTTACTTCAGATTGTACTTTGTTAAGTACAATCTAAAATAAACGGATTCGACACTATAATTAGTTAATTAGTAATTTCTTTTTACGGTGTTCCGTAAAAAGAAATTACTGCCCTCTCTAGACCGTTTTCTTCGTCTATCTATTTGACTTTTCTGCCCTGATCATAGGTAATAAAATATTGTAATATATATCTGAAATAGGTTACATCCAGAATGAGGTGATAGGGGTCTAACCGTCTAACGTTCCCAATCATTACAGAGACTCCCTCTCTCAAACATTTTGCTTTCGGTTTCTCACCAAAGAGCCTTGCGTCTAAGATTCGGTTTATCATCTCACACTCATTGTCCGCCGTTTTCTATCATCGCTCGCCATTTATTATCAAATACATGAATGGCTTGTCGCATCGCGCCCAAACAAAGCTTTCTGAGGTATAACTCAACCATTATACTTTGCCCTTTCCATTTCTATTGGGAGCATCTTTTTAGTTCAATATAGCAGGTGATGAGGGGAGCGCGGGAGCTCTTGGTTCGCTGGCCGGCGTATTATAATGCGTTTAATGGCCTGTAATGAATGGCATAACATCCATAAAGCGACAATGCAGCCACTCGAACATGGCCTTTTATAATAATACTTGATTTATAGCTGATCACCGCGAAAACTTGGATTGTTTTGCACGTGTTTATAATGTTACGCCTTCGGCACGAAAGCAAAGTGACAGAAGGAATAATGGATGACCGTAGACCATACGTTATAGATGAATGAAGTGATGGTAGCGAGTCGCTTTGTATTAAATGGTATCGGTTACAATGTGTGCCCAGATTGAGTTGTAGCTTTTTATGAGAAAAAACAACATTTTTTTTCATAAAAAATCTACTAAAACTAAGTGGGTATAAACAAACAGTAAGTCTAATTACAAGATTTAAAAATGGTATCTAGATTTGTTAACTGATTTCCATACTAACGTTAAACTCCCAATTTTAAAAAATATTATGTTTTCTCAACTAAACTAGCGATAGTGCCTCTGTACACAAGCGATACTTGTAAGAATGAAACATAGACACCGCTGATGATATGAAAATTACTTTACCATACTGACAGTAAGTCGCGTGACATACAGTCATATTCAAGAACAACACTCAGCAAAATGTAGCCCTTAAGCGTTATGCTGCCCTTTCATTGCTAAGGGAAATGTAGAGACGAATAGACATTTGAAAACATCAGACTTATCATTTACGCTCATTTTAGAAATTTGTTTAGATTTATTGATAGTAAAAATGTTACTTCTTGAAAGAATTGCTACAATCAATGGGAATTACCATTCATGTCACTGACAATTATTTTAAGACAAAATGATACAGGCTCTTACTTACGGATTTGGCTCATCTTTTACCGTCTATACCTACAAATACATGCCTTGTATCAATGTTTGGTTTATAAGAACATAAGCCCCCTATTTTTTATAGAATACTTCAGTCTATTCATTCGAATAATAAAAATAGTAGTCCCTTATTCTTCGCTCTATCTTTACTTAAGACGATTAAGAGATTCAAAACATTGCAACCCCTACGACATGTGTCTCAAAACTTTGCTCTTTTTAGATAAAGCCCTGACCAAACGGCATCCACAAAGAAACAGACAGATGTCGAAACGATAAAAAGTTTCGGATAAAAAGTTTGCATTCATTGAGCGTAGGTGTTGTGTGTTATGTGTATGTTGGTACCTATTGTTTGACAATGGAGGGTTAAATATCTCGTGAAATCGGAGGTATAAGGCATAATCCACTTATAGTAGGCATGTCGCGTTTTTTAAAATAGAGCGGTAAAGTGATTGATTTGTAAAAAGCGCACGCCGTGGGGTTCCGCTGCGGGTAAAAACAGTTGACGGTGGATGGCGGGTGACATTTGATGGGCTCCCCGATAGAGGGAGCTAGCTGTTTTCGATGGATTGAGATCGCTGGTCTTTTTTTTGTATGCGTGAGAGTTTTGAGTGATTTTAATTTTGTGCTCTACTTTTTGGTAGAGTTCACTGTTCCAGTTTATTGGAAGGTTATTTTAGTTAGATTGACGTAGGTCACGGTATATGTAAAGCTTTTAACTTTGTTTTTTTTGATCGTGCATTGAATGTCAATGTAGTGTTTGTTCTTTTTTTTGTTCAGTCATAGGGAACATCGCAGTACCTAAGTTATTTCTTTGTAATAATGACGTATTTCTTATCATGAAAATACTCGCGTCATTCCACACTTACTTTTACTCTAAAATAAACCGTCTCCTAATCCATGCAACGTACTCGATACTCGCAAATATCAAATCAATATTTCATGTAATAACCGTATACCTACATGTAATAAACTTTCGAATAGGTGTCATAATTGAAATGAGAAAGAAAAATAATAAATATTAACTTTTACAAGACTCGTTTCTCGTTGATGGTAGAAGACTAAAATTTTCTCAGCCCAAAAAGTGGCTAGCATTCTTATTGACATTTTTTACCACCAATTCCTCGAATAAAAGTCATATCAATAAACGCATCGCAATTTACGCGTCTATCCATTCATTATGCGAGTTACCCACGGTAATCCTTGCCTTGAATAGAATGTCAGTTCGTAGGTAGAGTGGCTAAAGGCCGGGCGACCACAAAGTCACTGGCTAACGCTATTCAAACCGCCTACAATAGTTTTTGTCACCTTAGGCATGGGTAGTAAGATGGCAGAAGTATAACTTGGAAAAAGTTTGGATTTCGCGTAAGTTAAAAAGTAGAGCGTCATTTTTATTATTTTATGGATATTTGTACTATTTGTTTGTTTGGACTAAATTATCAATATGAAATTAGTTTTAGCGTTAAACTTGAACCTTTAAAACCGCTCAGATACTTATCATCTTGTATACCTATGCACCTTGTTCGCTCTAAACATGCCCAAAAAATTATTATAGAAACAAAGTATAATGTTTCTAGTTTCCATATGAGAAAAAAATATTTTCATCTACATACATGTTTATTGGCAAATTAATCAACTATACCCACTTAAGATTAAATATAACAATTAAGAACTTGCCCTTCTACACCTTTTCTATCACATACTACATCCCTTAACGTTAATATCTTGTTCAACTTTGATTTATGTTTGAAGCAGTCGTTATGTGTACCAGTGCCATTGTCCAGCACTGTCGATACGTCTTGAATAGCCCCCGGATCGTGCGAACACATCTTTTGACTTTTTGTAAAGAATTTCACGGTACTTCTTCAATGTGTAAATATGGATTGTGGGCATTTATAGCCTATTTAGACTGTGTTTTGTGATTAATGGCGTGTTTCACTTGTTCTGTTGGAAGTTTGGCTGTTTGCGATACTTTTTGATTGACGATTTTGTCTCAATTTAAAAGTGTCAATGGTAGATGTTTGGTGCTAAATTTGGTTCTGATCTTTGCACATAATTTGATTAATTTATATATTTATTTATCAGTTCTTGGGTACTTTAACGTAACTACCTTAAATATTTAATATAACAACCAAAACGTGATGTTGACTTCAGGGACGATCAAGAGTGGTTTGGGTTTATAAAAGTTAAGTTTTCTGGAAGCAGTTGGATGAAAGACGCGCATCCAGAGGAAAGTGGTAGAAAAAAGGGGAGGTATATATGCAGCAGTAGGTGATTCCGGGAAGAAGAAAAGAACTCTTTGCTGTGTGCTTTCAATGTACTATTATTGGACTGCACGGATAACCGAGTGGTATAGGTCACCATAACGGGTTATTTAACTGACTCACGTTTTAATTTTACGAATAAATAATTGCTGCTAAATTCAGTCCAAATATTGCTTTGATTTATAATCATTAATATTTGATTACTTTATAATAATTATTATTTTATCATTTAGTTGAAGTTCTCTCTCTGCAAGGAAAAGGGTTCCCCTCCTTTGTTCCACTTCTTTACAATGTGCTAATTGAGGCCACTTATATTTAACAAGGAGACATTTAAGATTTACTTCTCGAAACTGTTGGTATTATACAGCATGCTATTAATCATTACAGATTAGATTAGATTCTAATAATTATGGATCTAAAGAACAGTTTTCCTGATTTTTTAATAAAACATCAAATGGGCTCGTTATTCAATGTTGTCGGAAATTGGCGTTAGAATTTGAAACGGATCATCGATATTTTTAGAGGAAATCGTTTATTTCCACGCATAAAAGCAATACTTAAAAACGTGAGCGAGCTTCGCCGAAACACATACATTTGTAGGTAGGTAATAGATGGATTAAAAGTGGATTGGATCGTAGCACCCGGAACAGAATTAATACCACTATGCTTTACGAAACGCTTTTAAAGTTTCATATGAAAGGTTTAGGTCACTATAGAATATAAATGATCATTAGATACCATAATTATTTATAAGCCTAAAATTTCCCTCTACAATTTATATTTGCATCATGGAACCTTGTTTATTTAATTATTTGTGTAGTTTGTTTTTTTAGTATTTTCCAAACTTTTTCAAATAATGTGAAAAAATTATGGCCAATATTGGCATAAGTCAGATCGTCTTATGCCAATATCGGCCATATTTTTTTTGTAGTAGCCACGATGCAGCGATGTTGTCACTTCACCTTTTTAGTGTTTTACCTTTTTTCCTTTTCTTGTCTTCTGGGTACCAGTTAGTTATTATCTGTGACCATTTTCTATCAGTTTCTTGGCGATAATTACCATTATAAAACATTATTTAACGATATAGTTGTAGCTTTCATTTTCATGTTCTTTTGATAAGCGGTCCTGAAAACTTTTGACAAGTAACTTATAAAGTTGCGGTTATTACTAAATACACATTGTTGGATCATGTTACTGTCGTTTCCTTTAAGTTTTCGGTTAACTATATAATGCTGTAACTTTTGATTTTCAGTATACAGATGAAATCCCCAATTCCTGAAAAATAAAGGCATACCCATATCGTACATCCCAATCAATACCGCACAGTCTAAACTAAACAAAAGAAAGTATCATAGAAATCCGATACAAATCTTGCACCGCCAATAAACTCGCGTCTAAGTTAACGTCGCGGGGAATATCAGTTTTCCGACTTTACCCAATAAAGGGTAACCCCTGATCCGTTGAATAAACAGAAAAAAGAAAGGCGAGGCGACATAACGAGTAAATCACGGTAAGCCCCAATACGCGCGGCCGACGCCACTCCGGTAAGCCCGTAACCCCTTTAAGTTCACCTAGCGGGATGCTGCCGAATAACGAGACGCGAGCTCTCTCGCCTGTTTAGGATACACTGTGTGTTTAGATTGCGGTAAGCAGGAGGTATATATTGGGAAGCGATTAGAAGAAGAATAGGGCACAGAAAAACAATTGAAAACGGCAAAAAAAAGATCATCAAGCCTATTAAAAGTATTGTACAATTTTTTTTACATTGTCTATCTGTTGTGAGTAATGACGATGAGTTACCTTAAAAAATATCATCTTCTTTTTTATACGTATATGGAGATAGTGGACGGACATTTGTTATTGAATGACAATGTATGTCGGACATCTTATTAAATGTCAGGCAGAATATTCATCCTTATATACCTATCTTATATTTGACTGGCCTGTTGGTCTAGTGGCCCGGACTGCTAAAACAGAGGTCGTGTATTCGATTTCCACTCATAACAAATATTTGTGTGATGAGAACGATCATATTTTGTTCTGTGTCTGGGTCTAATTTATCCATAATAATACGTATGTATTTAGAAGTATTTAAGTATGTTTATCAGCTATCTAGTACTCATAGAAGAAACTAGATGGCGTTGTGTGACAGTCGTGGAAAAAAATTATATTCATTTATTTATATCTACGTGATTGTGTTATCTATGTGTATACCAACCAGCAGCAGCTTATCAACTGCAATGGGTAAAGCTTTATGCGTGTCCAAGAATTGAATCACATACAGATTGCATGTGATTCGTGTGCTTACGACAATTATCTCATAACAAACCTACTTACTACCTAGTACGATGACGACCACTATCAACCTGACATTTTAATTAAACTAGTAATATACTGTATTTTATAACATTTTTTTTTATTTAATTGTAACTTTTAATCAATCCGATATCCATTACAAACTTGACCTTTTTATATAACTTTATAGCTTTTTATAGCTTTCCTAGAAATTTTGGGATTGTTGGAAAGTGTGAAAACCGGTTTATTCAGCTACAAGTTTTCATTTCGCGAAAAGTATTTTTACTTATTTTATTTTACTTATTGTTACAATAAAATTTATTAACTACGATATCAGTTTTCAGACCATGATCGCAAAAAACTGTTATATTTAATATAAGTTGCGCCTTTTTCTATGGCCCCGTTAGCTATTTGTATGTTTAGGTCGACATTTAATTTAGTTTTTATTATTAGCACGGCTAACTAATATAGACGTCACATAAAAGTACTAAAAATACTTTAATCTATCATTTGCTTTTCTTTTAATTATCATTGCAGTCAAAATTGAAGACCATAAATACGTAAAGACAATTCCTACTACTATCAATGTGTTATGTTCCTGAATGGTAAAAAAACTGAATCAAATTAGCAATAAAATCGGCAGCGTATCGGTTATCAGCGCCTATTATCTGAGATCACTTTGTGTTACAATACAGTGGCGAGGGGCGACCCGGCGCGGCGCGGCGCGAGCGTGACCGACTCGCCCGCACTGACCCCAAAGCCCAACTACTTTCCAATACGCCCTTAACACAAATTGATTTTAAATGGCGATTTATTTCCGCCTCATATCGCCGATCCCATCTTCCTATGAGTTTTACGGGCGGCTTTACGTCGGCCCAAAGAAGTCCGAGTTATAAAACGGTTTATTTCTTTTTCAGGACCGTAGCTACCCCTAATTATGCCGGATTAACCCGCGAATGTACCCTCATTATTCGCAAATACATAAAGCCGTTCTCAAACTCTATCACGATCGAGCCAACTTTCAACAAAGGCGTGGAATTACACAGAAACGAACGACCTAAACGAGTTACAAAACTAAAAGTCTAACGGTGTCGCAGTTTTTTATCGCATATTCTATACATAACGGGTGTTTGCAATAAAAGTTTAACTCTATTGCAGAAATTTTACCCTTTTGCAAATTTGTGCAAATTACTTTATGAGCGCGCTTTCAATGTTGTGAGTTTTTTGTAGTTTACAACTGCAGCGAGGTGGAACGGCCGCCGGCCTGAGCTCGGCCGGCCGCGGAGCCACCCGCCCGTGTTCGGATGACTTTCTGATTTTACGAGCGCCTTACCCGAATGTGTCGTACCCTAAACCGTCGGCTAATAGAAATAAATAGTAACCCTTCGGTGGCGGCGCGTTTGCAGCCGAAAGGTTTACTTTTATTGCCGTCGACTTTCTTTCTTACCACCCCTTCATAATTGTCAGGGTTAAGTAAAAAAGTAGAAATCGCAGCTTTTTGCGAAATACTTCTTTGTCTGATTTTAGCAAATTGCGCTTTTTAAGGAACGCCATAACCATTTTATTTTAGCGTTGCAAATAATAAGGTAATATAAATAAACACTTTTTGAAACAATACGCGAATCCTTTCATAATTATTTGCGAGTTTTTGCAAATATTTGTAACGGGAATTACTATTTCCGAGGCTGCTTGCTTTATTGCTTATGAAATACTGTTGAGAACAATTTCACCGCTTAGAGTGGGAAAGATAATATAATCAACACTCATTTTTGTATGATAAACTGCTTATTTACAATACTTGCAATACAATCTACAATAAGCATATATCCACTAAATGTAGAGTAAAAATTCCTTTGCCAACACAATTTGCAATACAGTCATCGAAATTAAAACATTTTTCAAAGAAAGCCCAACTCTATAGGTACATCTCGAACTCACGCAAAAAACGCAAATAAATCTACTAACTCAGCATGAACGATAACTAGAACGGCGAAAGCAAGGACTATTAATGCGTATTTTTTTTCTCAAACGGTTCGTCCTAGATTGAGACATTTTGTAACCGCAAGCCCTTAACAGTCGGGGGTGTCTGTCGGACGTTTTTACGTTTCCTACTAAGTGTCAGCGTGATAAAGTGTAGTTACGAATGTTACGATAACGTGATAAATAGATCATGTTTGTGAAAGTCGGTGACAATGGTTGAAGGGACAAGTGTAGAGTTTGAAGTTGGTTGTAGTTTTTGTTTTGGTAACGAATAATGGTAGGTTAGAAAAATATTCCTGATGTTGTCGATTTAGTTTAAGAAGTTTAATGATATCTATGAATATGTAGAGTTTGCGTCTGTTGTCTAGTCGATAAAATTTCTAAGGACTTTGAAAACTGCATACGTATTTAATTGAATATATTCATAATTTTTTTGTAGTTCCGTTTTATTCATGACTTAGGCAGAACCTGAAAAAAACCTACTTGTGAGGCCCTTAATAGATGTATCCAACTAATTTCTGAAATTAATTTGGTTTTGTAATCCTACATTAGTAGCAGTAATCATAAATTGACTGTTTTTGCCTACCGTCACCATAAATACATCGGAATTGAAGTTTTTACCTTATAATCACGTCTCTATAACATAAAATTTTATGTGACACGGAAAGCATAGATCGCGGTGACTCCGCCCCTAAGGTTCCTACCATGAAAACACAAAAAAGACAATTTCAAATCCAATGCGCGTTATCTTAGATACGATCAGAAATAATACGAAGAGAACTAGCGATGTATATTAAAATTAACCTGTAGACAATTATATTTGATTGGAGTATTTTTGTACGAGACCACCTTCGAGCTATTTTAGTGAAGAACATTTAACAGTGTTTAAATGTGAGTGAGTAGATGAATGGTGTAAACAAGGCATAATTAAGTGAATCGCTGCGCCGATTACCAAAATAATCGCCGACTAAATGCAGGCTAAAATTAGTTCGACTAACTGAGGCGGTGGGGTCACATGCCGTCTACCGAATATACACCGAATATACCGAGTATATGGTTTGGTAAAAATCGCTTTTTTTTTTTGGAAAAATAGTTATACGTATTGAGAAATGCTTTTTAATATCAACTTACTTAAGTAAGCTCTATTTATTAATTATAGTTTTAGAATTTATGTTGCTAGTCTTCTTCTAAGCGCTTAACGATTTTACGCAAGGGTAATAGAATTGAAGTCTTTGAGACGGTTTATGTTTAAATCTGAGAAGACGTAATGATGCTTTCTAATTTTTTTTTCTTGTAAACTATAGTTTCAAATAAAAAAGTAATCCTAACTTAATGAGCAACATGTAAACCAACCGTAACGCATAATAAGTCGCACGACACACGGTGCGACGCGACAGTGCGACGCGACACGACGCGTTCGGAAAGTAGCGAACAATCGTTAAATTTTATCGTCTCTAATGGGCGCGCACTGATTTGTAGCCGACAACGCCCCACACTCACAAATGAAACCTCAATGTATTGTTTTCCAAAGGACAGGGGTTATCTATTTTCGGCGGTACAGGTACATTGTTAATGCTTGTTCTTGTTCCATTCAACACGCTTGTTAACCAACCATTTTATTCATATATTATGAATAATTCACTCACTTGTATGACACGTTTGTACTCCTGTAAAATTCATTTTGCAAAATCCTTACCATCTCGGCGATATCCGGTCAACAGCGCACATATTCTTCATTTTGGATTTTTCGCTGACAGGAAATGTTTTATGCTTTTTTTACAGCTGAAGGCGGACGTAGAAGTAATTGCAAAAAAATTGACGATCCGTGTATCGAAAATAGCCAATGCATTTTCTGTTTAATTAGTAATGAGCTCAAATTATTCTTTATTTTCAGCGTATATTATCAGGAAATTCATTGTGCATTGTGTTATTGATGAAGCCAATAAGAAAAAATATAATCCCACGAGTAAGGTGGATGGGATCGTTCATTTGAATGTTTTTGTCACACAAATTTACGTTTATATAATATTTATAGTTAAAAGATCATTTTGTTGAAATGGAGCCAAATTTCCGGGGCGAGCTTTCAACGGAATTTACAAAAAGCGCCATAAATTGGCAAATAATCCCCCGCATAACGCAACCTTTGTTTGCCCACACGTGCTTTTAATATCTGGTTGGCATCGCGAATGCAACAAAAGCCGGATTTAGTCTTTGTGCCCCACCTAAAGTAAACACTCGTAAAAACTTGGAATGTAGAAATATGTATGTAGTTGTTAATAAATTTTATTAAATGATATAGGTACGAAGCGGAGGTCGGATTGTGAAGGTGACAATCGGCGCGTCGAATTTGTCATGTTACGGCGTCCTTTGTTCCGCGGATGAATGCCGTGTGAAGGAAGAGCTTCCGGTGGCTCGGTGTACCGGGATCGATGCCCCCGGCCATATCTTGCCATCGATATCCACCATTGTTGTTTTTTATCTCAAATTGATAGCTATACTGTGTTCATTGAAGTTCTCAACTTACGAATTCTGTCTAAAACTGACAAAAAATGTAATCGACCCGTCCGCGTCGTATATTACGCGCTCCTGGCGGCTATTGTTAGGCATTCTAATGGGAAGTGCTGAAGTTTTTAAATAAAATATGGCTTACTGACAAAATTGCCACTTCATTCAACCATTTATTCTATGACAAAGCACTTTGCTTAGGACAAGAATACCATCCCAAATTTTCCAGCATGATTGAAAGAAAGAAAATTTTCATGAATATTTTGGGTAACTAATTAAACAAATCAAGAAGTAAGAATTACTATTATAAAGAAATCTTGTAAAAACTGTAAGTATCTAACAAGCTACCCGTAGCTTGTTAAAGGGTTAATGAAGTGATCGTGTGACGCCGCGAAGGAAACCGCGGGACCGCGGCCGAGGCGGTTAGTGGCGCAACTAAACCAACCATATTGTGAAACAGTTACCACTTTATAGTTTAATCATAACTAATATAAACTTAAACAATCCTACATGATATTTTTTAGATTTTTCATCAATTAATTGTGCAGTTTTAATCATATTTCACGTGATGTAAGGTATGTAGGCACCTACGCGAAATTAATCAAATTGTGATTTACGCTACTAGCTTTTTCCGCTTACTGGAAAATGTGAGAACGTGTAACAATCAATGTTACAATCTGTACCAAACAGCACAAAAATGGTATTCAAAACATTTTCCCCCGAAACCAAAAAAGGGTATCCATCACTTCATTCGCTTAGAAATAGATGTTAACTTCACTACGCACGCAGCCAGCGTTATAAAGAGTGGCTGCTAACAAACAATCCGGTCGACATTCTCAAAAAAAGAACATTTTTAAAACAAGAAAAAATTTCAGCCATGTGTCGATCGACGCACATTGGTGGCGCGTGCATGATACGGGGGAAAAAAACCAACCGCGTTCGGAACAATCGAAGCTAAGTTATAAAATATGTATCCTAGTACCGGCTTTTGAAACTTGCTCTCGTACTATTTTGACCGCGATTGGGAATTCCGACAAGAGAATCAAATCGTACGTTGTTAGTTGCTTTTTTCGACGACTTTTTTTTCAGGCGCGGAAAACTGAACAATGGTCGGTCGAAAATGAGATATAGCTATATAAATAAAGGATTGGCTGAATTGTATGTGAATTCATTGGATTTAACTTTTTTTTGGTACTAGATAGGTAAATTGTATTGTCCTTTTTAAAAGAGATTTTATTTACTGTAGGTAATTCTGAACATTTATACCTATTTACTAATAAACAGACTTTTTTCATCTTTAGAACTGAAACTTTAAAGACATTAACAAATTTAATTAAGGCCATTTCCTATTAAGTCTAAATAATCTTTAGGCAAAATCTACAAAGAAACCTTAAAACCAAAATTCAATAAATCATAGCACACCAACATTAGTCCTTAACAGGCTCACATAAATAAAGTCTTAACAAATACTTCCGCACACGGTAGTTGAAAGGCGACATCAATAAGACACAATGCGACAAGTCGTACGATCTTGATGTCTGCATTCCGTTATCGGCGTGCGATCGCGACAAAAAAGTCGCACTTATACGCCGGTCATTAATTAAGTGGTTCTTGACAACGATTTTAGAACGATATTGTTGTGGACGGATGTTGGGACCCGTCTGTCGATGTTTTTCTGCTGTATTGTGACGTAATGAGGTTTGAATGTGAATAGATTTGGGAGGAATGAATTAAAATATTTTTTTTTTACTTTACACTATTTATTTTGAAGTAAATACGTGTAATTTGCTTTCATTACGCATTACGTAGATACGTTGTCAAGCTGAAATAAAAACATTTTACTGGAAAAATCGCAGTTCAACTTCCTGTGGGTATTAAATATACATACGAAAACCACCGTATCCGACATTTACAATAAAAAAACCCAAAACACACGACAAAAATATCGAACTAAATTTCCAATTCGAACCAATATAAACAGTCACAGGGCTGTCAAAAGTTATAAATTAATAACTTGCAGGCTGCCGTCGCGTCGCCTCTCTACCCGACATTTATAACCGGCCCGGCCAATACGCACGTCATTTTTAACCGTCAGCGCTAATTTGCCATTGTTTTGCCCACTGACGCCACCTTTTTTGCTAAAAACCATAAAATAGATAAAGTTTTTTGTCATTTTGGGCATCCTTAATTGATTACAAACGTTAAGGTGGTGTTTGATGATGGATCCTAGTATTTCGGGTAACGTCGGGTGTTATTTATCTTAACATGTATTTAGCAAGTCATAAGGCTTAATATATACAGGCTGTAAAATAACCATAAAAGTATATGGATACGCTAAGGTTGAATGTTAATCAAACGCATGCACAATGCGCATCACATTATGAATATACAATTAAATTCCACAACTGAAATATTAAAAAAAAATATTACCATTTGTTTAAAAAATGACATTGTGTAAGTGTGCAATTTCACACAAAATGTTTTTCATATTTTAACACGTAGCTGTGATTTATACGACAGTTTCCTGCCTTGCAAATCTCAAAGATGTATGTATATGTGGCGTAGCAACACGGTAGACACACGGTAGCATCTAGTCCCTGGGCCGGTGCAGCGGTGTTTGCATAACGCCTCGGCCATACGTTAGCGCACCTCCGCGTCCGACGCATCAAGGCGACAGAGCGCCTGGGCCGCTATAAAGCACGGTGCAATAAAGAGAATGGATGCCGCCCATCGCCCGGCACCGGCCGCCGGCTGGATTACCCGAATCGCCACTATTTATCGCTCGAGCCTTGCTCCCAGGTGCCATCAATCTATTTAATGATCGGGTCAGCACATACTCTTGGTCTTTTTCTCTTCCACTCGCTCGCCGAACCAAAACGAAGACGCAAATTCCGAGACTGGGAGATGGACGTTTGATGAGGCGCTTTTGTGTCGATCGCTCGCGTTAAAAGGGTTTGCAACGCACTATCACAGTATTATAAAGGTTTTGCTTGCTTTTTAGGCTTAACGGGAGCGGTTGGAGGCTGAGAGTGACGTAAATACGTCCACCTGGAATAAGGTTATGAGGAGGGAAAAGGTATCGGAAAATGTAGTTCAAAATGTGTTGCAGTAATGAACGATGTTGTTCGACCTGTCCATAACCAAAAAAAGTAGGAACATGATGTTTTGTTTCATTCTAAATTTATGTAAAATGTGAACGATGAATTCTGCCGTCGATATATTATTCAAAACCAAATTCAATATTTCTCGTTATCACAGGCACACAAAATTACAAGTCAGTCTAAATTATATCTGCATTAGAAGCTGCTGTTCAATCAAAGACACCCACGACAAACATAACTGTACGTCCTCAAATTCTATTCAACGAACACAATAGTAACCATCAATTAATCCGGGAATAAATCAGGCTTATTCTGAAGAGCCCTAAGTTTGGTGGATCACAGTCAAAAGTGGCCATTGAATGGTCACAGCGTCCGTTTGGCCCTCGGCCGTACATCTGCCGGGATCGTGCGCGAAGCAATGGATGTAAGGATTTGACGGGTCTTTACTCACTCGGCTTCGCTTTGTTTAAACGATCTTTGTGCGTTTGACTCGATTTATGCCCATAATAAAGTCGTTGAAGGATGTTCGGACGGTTGATCGGTAAGTAACTTGATTATGCTATCATTCTTTTACCAGGCTTCCCGGATAAATGACGATATTTCTTGATGTGAATTTGTCATTAAAGCTTTCACAATGATTTATAAATTCTATGTTTACGTAATATTTGACCGTAAATCATTGAGTGCCTTTCGTTTTGGAGAAATAAATGTTGCAAAGAACAACATAAATATGGGATCCGAACTATTTTTACACCAGTATGATGTGGTGAGAACACTTACCACATCATGAATTTTCTTGCGATTCCATCATTATCTATTTCATCAGCATCTTAAATAACATCTGATCCTTTCAATCTTGACTAATTTTATTCCAAAGCCTTTTAAAATCTTACAATCGGGAAAATAATTCCTCTTTAAAAACATTTTTTTGCATTTTCTATCACAACTTACAGTCCAATAAGTCAACACCCACTACCAAAAGTGATGAATTCAGTATTCGTAAGTGGTGATATGATTAGCAATGATGGCGGCACTACCCTACCTCAATAAGCCGAGGCTTGTCTACGAATGTAAACTCGCTTACTTCACCTGAGCAAACTACCTCCCGACCGACTGGGGTGGAGGGTAGAACTCCATTGTTATACGACACGATATTTTGGTTTTAAATTAAAATTATTCTGAAAGTAATCTGATGCGAAACTAACCAAGTACTGAAAGATTAACTTAGTTGATGATACTGGCTTTTAAGAGGCCTTTACTTGGGTATTTATTAACCGGGCCAGCAGTGAGACTGATTTTACTGCTTTCATCTTCACTCAGATGAATGAATCAAAATATTTATTAAGTATTAACCAAATCTGGTCAGGTTTGATGTTCGGTTTGATGAACGGCGCTTATTGTCTTTTGGATTTTTTTAAATTTTCTCAGTCTAGTTATAGCTTTTGTATTTTTTTCGTGATCTAAATGTAACCTTGTCTTATTTTGAGTAGCAATAAATGCCTTTTTTTTCAAAATCAATAATTATAACTTTAATTAAATTACCGATTAATACAACGTAGAATGGAAACACGCCACAAGGCGGGCAGTCCGTGGGCGGGCGCGGCACAGTTCCGGTCAAGTCGCGGGCGGCTCTCGGCTTCCGGCCGTCCAATTTGCCCACATTCAGCCCAATGGTGGGGGCAAAGTCAAGACGTTTGATACCACCCCTCGCAACTGTGCGACGACTTGCGACGTCTCGTGACTTGGCTTTTTGTTTTAATATGTTGCATTATTTACATTTGCATATTTATTTGTTTTATATAGTTCGTAAAATGTATTTGTAAGCTTTTGAATGTAATATTCGGAAGATTCTTTAAATTAATTTCGTTATTAGGTAGTTACATACGTTATTTTAGCTAAATATATGTTGCATTATTTACATTTGCATATTTATTTGTTTTATATAGTTCGTAAAATGTATTTGTAAGCTTTTGAATGTAATATTCGGAAGATTCTTTAAATTAATTTCGTTATTAGGTAGTTACATACGTTATTTTAGCTAAAATAACAACATAAGACGTTAATAACATGAGACGCTGCTTACTTTTAGAATATACTTTCCTATTCGTAAAAATAAACAAAGATCAGTAAAACACAAAAAAAATCTCTTCACATAAATCCACAAACATATATTTCAAATTCTGGATACTTGTTATGAGCCAACAATATTCTTCTGTGAATTAGTTTTCATTTTATTTTGATGCTGAATTTCTCCTTTTTATCGAGTCGGGCATCGTTCGTGGAAGGCTCACAGGGGGCCTCCCAAGGACTACCAACGGCACTTAAAGTTAGACCATTGCAATTATGAAAGAGAGACGCCGCTCTACGCCGTGTAGCGCTCCGTCTCGCTTCAACAACTGCATCAATCACACCTTAGGAGATGATGGTAGGTCTTCTGAAGTCATGTTTATTTGTTTCTACAGTACCGGCGGTACATCTGGGTCTGTGTAGTTTTTTAACCTTTCGAGAACAAGTGCTGTACATTCGTCTTTTATTTTTTCGTAGTAGTTTATCTGGAATATGATCCACTTGCATCCGATATCAATTCTCTGCTGAATTCAAGTGGATTTTGTGCCTTTGTGCTCATGAAAGTTATGAATCTCCTGTGCCCTGATATTACAGTTGTGGATGCAGATATGCGTTTATTGATTTCTGGAAAAAATGTTGGTTTGAAAAATTATAATCAAAGAGATAGTGAGCCTGTTAATTTCAGGCTTTTTACTACCCCAAACGCGCTTCATTTTAAAATAATCCGACCGTGTGAAAGTCAGTTTTACTCAAGTTTAAATCAATGTTTTATAAAATTACTAGCCTGACGTGACGCGACAAAATGATATGTTTACGAGTAAAATAAAGAGTGATTAACCAACCACTATACCCTGGCCCCTGTCACCCGAAAATGCAAAATCACAGAAATTCCCAGATTTTTCGGCTCTACTTGGCACCGGCCAATCGGATTACGAGCCTTACCTATACCGTATGGCACATAATCCGACACTAACGACTGATGCGACTAATTATAAGATGAGCTCAAGTTAATCCTCGGGCCTCAGTTCGGCTTTCTCCGCCAGCGCTCGGACTTACGACATAGGCAATTAAACTGATCTCCGGCCGAAACTAAACAGAGGGACGCCTTTGAGGCTATGGTCACTGCTGTGTGCTTAGCTACTTAATTTAGGTTGCATGGTAGAACGCAATTTGTAAGGCAAATTTTGGGTATGAGACAGGCTTTTTGCTCTTCGTAATGTGACACTAAATTAGAGGAGATCAAAACTAACTTGGAAATATTTACCTGCATATATATTTTTATATTATACAAATATATGTTTGATTTTTTACAGTTTGTAAACATTCTTTACCGTTTTTACCTTCTAGTATACAAAACACCTTTCATACACAATTAAAAAGTATAGCATCAATTAAAAGTGTTTTCATTCTCGTACATTGCCCCTCACCTCTCTGTGGAAGACACTCGGATGCGGGTTGGGTTTTCCGCCGACATTATTATTGCAAATTTCTGTCGGAGATACTCACCGCACAATATCAAAACAAAGGTACTGTCCCGTGAAATCCACACTAGGTGGTTGGCAACAGCTCATTAAGGAGTCAGAAGGGTAAAAAGTCTGGTCCCTCGAAAGCATCGGCCTTTTTGTAAAAAGAGGCTTAATTAGGGCCTCATGCGGCTACCCTACAACCCCTGTAACTTTTAATAAATGTTCGAAGAGCGCCATTTACATAGCCTTTGTATACGTCGGTAGGTATCACACGACGGCGGCGGCACCTACTTACAATTTACATCATCATGTATTTTACTAAATAATTTTAACAGAGAGGTTCTATCAAAAAATAAATTAAAACTATCAATGTTTCCTATGAGGTTATCCCACTTTGCTCGATTAAATAAATAATGAATACATTTCGCATAAATACGAATAATATGGAAATAAATTCAAACCCCTCAAAGCTTATTGATTGAATAGGGTTGTACATTTTGCGCATGTAGATAATAGTAATTGTAACACTAATAGTAACCGATGGCCGTAAAATACATGCAGGGATAATTACCTCACTTCAAAGGTGAAAGTCCAAACATATCATGTTGAATACTAGGGGAACATGTGACATAGGCGTTATGCGCTTACTTCCCACGTACAGCGCGTGTGCCAAGTCCTCGTGGGAAGGTATTAAATATCTCGAATCAGCGCACATCGCGGTGCTCAATGAACCTCTGATCGGGCCTCCGATAGTGTTGTTACATGAACAAACCAAACTCCAAAGACCCACCTGTCTTTTACGTCCCAAACAAAAATTTGAGGGCGGTTATAGTTATAGCGGGTCAAGTTATGTTGGATGTATCATTCTAATAAAACGATGCGCCCTTATCAGCGCATCTGTCCGCGCACAATGACGGATCATCCCGTAATGCGGACCGGGAAAAACAGGGTGTATTGTGATATTTTTTTTGCCGCCACTATTCCGGGTTATTGTTGCGTTGTTTAATTTTATGGGATATTTTAAGCAAATGATACGGTTTTATCGTATATCAGCGCTGATGAAGAGATATGCGGTGCTGAATAAGCAGGGTCTGTTTGCGTTCATAGATTTGTTGACATTGATATTCTAGCGTTTAGTATTCACTGTTGTGGATTTATGTTTTTTGCTGGTTGTCAGTATGTTTTTTGTACTTTTTTGCATGGAATGCCTGTCCTTGATGAAACTCTTATAAATACGCTATTCAACTAACTTTTTTATTTAGCGTTTAATAATGAACTTTACACGTACTTATCATCTATTATCGGGAGCGCTTAACAACTGATCAAAAAATACATAAAAAGAAGCATCTAATATTCTCAAAAAAGTCTAGACTGATTTACTGTTATACGTCCAGATTTATTTTTCAAATACACATGTCAGCCATTTAACGTCTCCTTGAGACATGCTATAAATACATAACAATATATTTTATGTAACTTCAAATAAGAAGCCGTCTGACCTCTTAATAAAGGATAAATACATAAAACCAAGTACTAAAACCCTGCGTCATATGTTTGTGTGAATAGGAATTGTTTATGAGCGCCGGAGCAAAGGCGGGCAATAATGAGAGCTATAACGGCGATGCCACATCGGCGGCGTATCTACGATCTGCGTCTCGATGGAGGTTAAAGCTCATTTTGACGAGCCAAGAAATTTCGTGCGCTTTGCAATCCATTGCCTGCTATGATATACCACTTTTGATAGACCAGCTAAGCCGCTACGCAATGTACTGCAAGTCGCACGATATCTCTCGCATCGTCTCGATGGAGGTTATTTACATAGCAATAAGGACAGATACCGTCGCCTGTGTACCCGGCACCTTATCTGTGTTATTGCCTGTGTGCACACGGCTTATGGTCGGAACGAAAATGAACTGGGGCGTCAGGAAATAAGGAGTTTTTAAACAAGATCCCCCTGATTTACTCTATCTGAATGCGGATGAGATTGCAACCGTTGTGGAATGGTTTTGAGAATGTTTGTTGTGATGAGAAAGTGTTTTATTTGTCGCACATAGAGCTGATCAAGATTGTTTCGGCTGTTTAATGAGGGAAATGATTGGTTACGTTGAATCTAATAGGGTCCTTAACATCTATCTTTATTATCTAAGTTTATTCGCAATTGAGTGGTGTTTCAAAATCTTTTTATGTAGTAGCGTCTAGCAAATATGTAAAAAAATCTCACCTAATTTAATTTATTTTATTTTATAAATTACATTAACGAATTAATTTACTTATTTACATAACGAAATTAGACTCAGCAGTCAAAAAACTCCGTCACAAAAATAAATAATCACGCCATATTAACTCCGTAATTTCAAAACCGATTTGCACACGCGCACATTTTTAATCATGTTGACCCTTGCATATAAAGATTTGTCGCACATCAGAGAATTCATAACACCAATACTGGGCGAAGCGAAGCCAAATATTAAAATGAAAATTTATGAAGTGTGACTGTTGGGGACGATCGACCGTAGCCAAACGATTTGTATGGAAATCTGGCAAAACGTCTCACCAAACGGGTGTTACGGGTGTCAAGCCATCCGGAGGTACAATTTGATGGCATAATTTGGGACAAGGAACGTAAAACCGTCCAGATTTATGTATGTTTGCCTTTATTGAATGTTGTGGAGAGGGGCGGTTATAGATTCATTGTTGCAATGTTTATTGTTATCGTGTAGGTGTTTGCATGTGATTACTGCTGTTTGTATCAATATTGATGTTTGGAATGTTTGTTGAATGCTTGAGAGTTAAGACTTTTACTTTGTAACGATTTCTATCAAAGTCTTCTGCCTAGTTCACGTCTGTCAGGTTAAGGAAAATATGATTCGAGTAATTTGTGTTATGGGTTGTTGTTGACGCAGCTGTATATTATGTATTGGAATTAAAGCAACAAATTTTTCTTTGCTATAATCTGTGCCATACGCAAGCATATTTCTGAATTAAAAATACTTAATCCACTTTATTTGCTATTTATTTTTATTAGAATTGATAGGTAGTGCGTAAAAGAAAGCCGCTTGAATACATAGTGTTTTTTTTATTCTTTTCAAAATTCCTAAATAAATAAATGAATGATTTTCTAGTACTGTATCAAAATATTGACTGGTCTTTTAACCGGGTCATTCGTCAGTACAATGCGATCAGCTCGCGTGCCGTTGAGAGCACACCGATGTGCCATAAGACCGCGCCGCGCTATTTTGTAAAATATACTGCTGTGATCCAACTATTGTGGCACAGTTCAAGTACAGTAAATCAAGTTTGCCTAGCGTGTGTGACAACTGGTTTTTTGGCATCCTTAAAAATCAAAGTATTAGCTTTTATTTTTCGAAAAATACGTGATAAAGTTTAGTTAAGCACACACTTATAGTCATTTCCACCAAGTTAGAGTTAATACAAGCGCTAAAACTTAAGTCAGTCACTCCATCAAAAATACCACAAATTTCTTTGTTGTAGTATTATCAACAATACTCATTTTAGTCTTGCGTGTATTTATCATCTTTTAAACAAGTTTCTAGAACAAAATCCATTCAACCTTTATTCAATTTTAGTTAACTTTAATTACAAATGGCGTTACTATATGATGAGAACGCATACAATCATACTTCAAGAAGTTTAAGAAGTTTGATGCTAAGTATTACTTAGACAAAATGCATTAGTAATATATTTTAGGTTGGTACAATTGGTTTTCCCTATTTCAATTTGCGCAAAAAAAAGAAACAGCTAATCACCTTGCTTTACCTAACATTTTTCCATAATTTCCCGAGCTCTATTCCTAGTTACAGTTGATTGTTTCAGCTGATATACTGTTATATACAGTCTGTGTGCCCAGCAAAGCCGCTGAGCCGTCATATCGACTCGGTTCGTTGCAATGGAATCGGTTGAGCCAGGTTTTTACGCACCCATAACTGGACCGCCTATGGCCGGCGTGTACCAACGATAGACAAATTTCAGCGCGACTATTTTTTTCCGACGCTGTTATGAATTTCCTTTGTAAAATAAAAACACTGACCGGTTATAAGTTTCAAAGTTTTTTTTTGTTTGGCGGTTTAACTTTAAATACTTTGAAACTATTTTATTAAAGTTCGACGGGTTTTTCGCTGTGTTTACTGTTGAGAAAATTGAGCCTACTTAACGCTTTATACATAGAAAGTGCTAATTAAAAACATTAGTAGAAACTTGGTTAATATCAATAGTAGATTTAAACTCATCTCATATCTTTATTGAATCTGACAAGTAGCGATTCCAAATTATCTCCTTTTATTTATTACGGTATTAACTGAAAGTTATGATTAACTTATGTTTAAGGACTTTGTGCGAGTAAGTGGTGTATTTCTAGAAAAAGTTCCGCGCCTATCAGATGTCTCCTAAATCCTATTGTGATGTTTGTCTATTGGTATAGTTATTTGGGCATCAAAATCATCAGCTAATAATAGTGGAGAGCATTCGTTGAGCGTAAATAAATGAAACAACTACTATTCAACATTCGATTGCAATTAATTGACATGCGAATTGTCGCTGCGTCGCGTGAAACAATTGCTGTCAGCCGGGTCTTACTGTACACTATGCATAAATGGTTTTATTTCTTTTATAGTAATGTAAAAATGCTTTCTACTTAATACCGTTGCCTATAACGGCGTATAACGTTGCCTTCAGATGTTGATGAAAGTTAATATTGCAGATACAAAGTTTTTAATTGTTTAAGGCTGTCAAACGTAATGTTAGCAACTGTTTGTAAAAGTTACCTTTTACTAGGAGTAAATCAGTCATATTGTTGTCTTCCAGACCTAGGTTTTTACTGCTTGATTGGGTACTTTCTCCGTTAGACTTGCGTCCCTTCTATCAAAAGAAACCTTGATAGGAATTGCTCAAATGTATGGATATGACTTTACTCTAAAATGAATCACGTCAATTAAACAATCAATTCCTAATACATCGAGAAATTATCTTGTCCATAGAAGCTGCTGTAAGCTTGTAGCGTAACTTCGATACAAAAAGATCATACTTTCATGTGATAGTATAATTAAAATCAAAAAGTTTGTAGTACAAGTCACTGACTCCAGACGCACGGTTCTGAAATATCATTCATGTGGAGAAGAACCGGCAAGAATCTTCATATGTACCAAATATAGATTGCACAGCCATTTATGATAACAATTCTACTACAAACGGTGTTGCTGTAGGTCAGTTAGTACACGCCACACATCAACCGCACCGCAGCAGGATGCCACTCCCGATGAAGTCGCTTTAAAAACCGTGCGACCATAGCGGTCACTCACCAAGTCATGGACAGATTGTAACAGCGATTCCAGTTATAATAGCTGTTGGAAATTGTTTAAAGATATTTATTTATAGCTTAATAACATTATTTTTAGATTCGCCTCGTCGGCAAAACATAAAAAAAGAAGTAAGAATTAATTATTGCTTTTAATCGAAATAGTTTAAACTGCATTGTATGATTCTCCAAATTTTAAGTTATTTCGTATTAGAAGTATTCATCAAGGAGGAGGTTATATCACTCACGTTCACTCGTTCACTCATCCAACCATTTAAATATATAGTACCACAAACTAACTCTCCTATCAACTGAAAACACGAAAATACCTGTTTAATATTTAAATACCGCATCAGTATATAGTGGACAGTCAAAATCAAAGCCGCTTGTAGGTGCATACAGCGCGAATGCAAATGTCGGGTGGGGTGTACTGTGAACGCGCAGTTGGCTGCATTGTGCCCCCCGCGCCCCGCCCCGCCCCCGCACAGACCCGACACATCCCGCGAGAGTTTGTTTTTCGGGGCAAATAGCTATAGGCTTGATAATGGCCTCGCGGGCTGTGTTATGCTACGGAGGTTGCTCTACGTTATTAAGCTTTTGATAGCAAAGTTATCCCGGGAAGCACGTTATTAGCAGTTGGAACCAACATGCTCTGAATTTGTAACTCATTAAAAGTCTGACAACTAAACTTACATGGTTTTAACATTACCCAACAACAGCATGCAACAGCTCTACTAAAAAACGGTATTCAGCTGAATCCAATAGTTTTGGAAGCCAACCTCAATACAGTTTGAAAGAAAAACACAGTTAGGTACATAAATGTGTTACAGTGACAATTATTTGATAATTCTAGTTTACCTAAAGGAATATAAAGATAAAACACTTAATTCATTTAAAAAACTTTTGGTATCATATATCTTATGATACCAAAGTTACATGTTAGTTAGTAGAATCTGTTATGCTAGTTACTCTAACCAAAGTCATTTTGAATTTAATGTTTTGAGTACATACTGTAAAAGGATAAATTGTTTTTCTAACATAGCAGCTGAAAAAGTACACGATCCTCAGCGGCTACCGCTACGATTTCCAAGTAGAGCTACTTTCCCAGCGTAGGAACTGTATCGGAGTGGCGGATGGGTTTTGATTTTTGTAGTTTCGTATTATTTGCGTATTTATCCGCCCGCCGCCCGGCGGTACATTTATTTGCCGTCCACCTCCCCACACCCTGCTTACCCCCGTTCGATTGATCGCGATATCATTGCGATAATAGCAGCAGTGCGATCGGCGCGCGGTTCCGTCACGCGGCCAGAGCAGAAATATGGCGGACGAGCGATCAACCGTGATCGCACCAAATTATTGCACGGATGCGCTGGGGAAGAAATGGACTTGGTTTATGGTGGCTCTATCAACTGCATACTACCATATTACCCTGAATAATGAAGTTTCTATTCTCAAACTACATATTCCTTTAGAAGGTAATATGAATTAAGAAAATTTCAAAACTAGAAGTAAAGTAATCCTGCATTTCGTTTTAAGCGAATACAATACGTTAATACAATACGCAGGCAACAGCAATGAATTTCTCGTATTAATAAATTAGATTATATAGTTTTGCATCATCAAGTTTGGATTACAACTTTAAGAAGATGATGACGCAAAACTATATCAAAACAAATTTAAACTAACTAAACGCAGACACGACCTGGTTCAAAATTAACAAGAAATCTAACTTTTATAATAACTTATGCAAGAAACTGAAACATGCACCGAAGTATCGGCAAAAGAAATCTGTCAAAACATCTATTTTATGAAGTGCGACATACCATTTAGGATCAATCCATCATAGTAAACCGACTTCCCAGTAATACGGTGGCAAACAAGATATGCAAACGGCTCCCAACAAAAGGCGATACTGACGGACGTATGCAAATTAGACAGAGAAGCATAAAAGTTGTAAACGACGCTACGGTTAAACTTTAACCAAATAATATCGAACAAAGAATGAATATTTGTCATGTGAGGCGCATACGCAGGCTGGTTATCAATTTAAAAGTCGGCATTATCCACATAATGCTGCAAGGGGCTGATATAAAACATTTCAATTTGGTGATCCGGTTACCCGGCCCCCGTTTCAAATCTGCATTGTGGGACCCCATACACTAGTAGTTTTGGTACTGTCGTAAACACAATTTTTGCGAGACAGAATATAAAATTCATGCTTCATTTTCGTTAAAAATGCTTGAGTAACGAAAAATGTAAATATCTTATTTCAGCTTCCGTTTGTTCATTTAAAAGGCTGTGTGTGTTTTTTAAGTGAATACGGAATGAGTCTTTTTTGGTAAAATTTTCCTTTGATGAATATTTTATATTAATTCGATTGTTATGCTATCAGATTGCCAAAGGCTTTTTGTAGTTGGCATTTTATTACCATGACATAACGCAAAAACTTTTAAGGCAACCAAAAACCAAAACATTTTTATCAAAACTGACTAAAAACTTGTTAAACAAATCAACATCGTTATCAATTTCAGCGTGTCAAAATGATCTGTCAAACGGTTTCTACTAAACTCTTTAGCAAGCGAGTGTCCCCGCAGTGGGTACCCCAAAACGCAGTGTACGCTTGGTTAGGCCCGCGCCTCCCGCGGCCGGCGGCTTTACAAGAAAGGGGTAGTTAGCCGCTATTGTCTCCGACCCCATACGGCTGCAGCTACACCGCCTCAGAACCCGATAAGCGACATTTTTTTAATGTCAAAATAAGTATATAATTAGGTTCTTAAGTAGTTTTGTGGTTGTTATACGAAGCGTTTTGTGAAGACTGTCTGGAGTATCTTGTTACAGGTTGGAGCGTTTAAGTATGGTTTTGGAAATAGATAGTTATGGTACTTGAAATATTATTATATCGTCGAAAAGATAGATTACTTATTGCATGTTATTAAGTTTCATGTCGCTATTTTATTGAATACATTTATTGTATCTCGAGTATCAGTGTGTTATCTTTGTAGATCTCACAAGTTTAATTTGAGATGAATTTAGCGTAATTACGCTGAATCCATCTTGGGGTTATCCCCAAATGTGGCAAGTATATTTTGGTGTTATTATTTGTAACTAATTAAAATATACGTCATGAATAACCAGTGTAATTTTTGTTTGAAGCCAATGAAATCACTTACTCAGCGAATGAAATACTCAGCTGCTAATCTTGTGTTCGCTTTTGAAGAATTGACTTATGTTCGCACAACACAATCATTTATTTTAAATTCGCACAACACCAAATCAAGCGGATCCCAACATCTCAATCCCAAAACCAGTCAAAATAAATCAAACACCAAAAAACTCGTTTCTGACAATAATTATTATTATTCTCTATACCCAGTTCCAAATCTCAACAGTGAGGGGAGAGTGTGCACGTTGCCCCGGCCTCCCCACAAAGACGACACGGAAAACACTTAGCCCTGTTGACACTACACTTTACACTGATTCTACTTCAGACCCCGATGCGACACTTTGATTCCAGCATTGTCAGAACGATTCAGGGATACTCGTAGCAATTTTCATTACTGTCATTAAGCGGGTTCTAGATTTTTTAAAAATTTAATTTGATGTTTTTTGGGAGATTTTTGACTGACTTGTTAGTCTAGTGGTTAGATGCCCTGACTGCTATACCGGAGGTTGTGGGTTCGATACCACGACAAATGTTTGAGTGATTAGCACGATATTTTTTTCTGTGTCTGGGTGTAATTGATTTATGATATGTATGTATTTACTGATATATTTGTGTGTTAATTAGTAGTCTGGTACTCGTAACACGAGCTACTTTAGTATGCTTAATTTGAGACTAGATGGCGATGTATGAATGGAGAGGAATATTTATTAATATTGATGAAAGTTTTAGCCAATTACGAGGTTAGAGTTTGTTTATTATAAAATTATTATGTAATAACTCCCTGTTGACTAAATTGTATGCTAATTCTACTTACTACTTGATTCCAGCATTGTCAGAGCGATTTAGGTAACGTCGTAACAATTTTCATATGATAAGTCATAAAGCAAGCTTCTAGATTTTATTTTCAGTTTAATATGTCGTTACAGTTATTCCGAAACAAAAACTAAAAACGAAAAGGAATACTTACGACATAAGAATAAGTAATTTAATAAATGAAGACATTGAATTGATTCAATTTCCTTTTATTTATTACCTGAATGCATTAGGTTTCACATCAGCATTAACTCAATAGGCATTTAAGTTATTGTTACTTTCGTTGCAACGTTTTGCAAAGTGTTTGTTTTATCAAATTAAGTATTAAATATATTCTTGTTCTCTTCATATATTATTTACGTTTCTCTTTGTTCGAAAAACCTTTTTATAAATATTTGTTTCTTATCTTTTCTCTTTTATTCTAAAATGTTACAAATTTAAGGGACAATTACTATCTAAGTATGTACTAAAACTGGCCACCTAATTGTTATTACTCATTTAAGTGCCAAAATTATTACAACTCAAAAAAAAACGTAACAGTAACTCGCATTTCGGCAACAAAAAAACTACACGTTGATAAATTATACCCATTATCGTTAATCTGCAAACAAATTACAAAAACGTTACAATAAAACTTTAAAGTTCGCGACAAACAGTAGCGCGAGTGTAATGAATGGCCACAGTATTATAACCGGACTGCAAATCTAGTTTGGAAGGGGAGTGTGGCAAGTACGGTGAGCCTCCATGGCCAGACGTTCACCACACTCCGGCGTGTACTATTCCCGCTTGCCACATTTCTAAAACAACCTAAGATCTGCGACAAACACACTCCATTTCAAACCTTATATTAAAACTTTCAGGGTGCATTTTGGAGTGGTGTTGATTCGGCTTGTAAGCTAACTCCGAATCAAGTTTATCAGCAGATCGCTATAACGTGTTCTTTGTCGCTTTAGCCACGTCCCTCTCACACAATGGCATACTTATTAGGGATTTAGTCCAGATATTAGTTGGGGATGTCGGCATTGTTTGGATTTTAATAGAATTCGGCTTCGCCCCGGGCGGTTGGGTATACTTACACGCTTGTTGTTTGTCGTAGTGAACACGCGGTACCTTGACGCATGTGTTCCAAATTGATTTAGAAAAGTTACTGCTTCGTTATTGGTCTTGATATGTTAAATTCTCGTTTCTTGAGCTTTGGAAATGAATTTTCGTTTTGCTAAAACAAAATATATAAATATTCAACTGTTTTGTTCTGCAAACAGTTAAAAGTTTTATTTATGATGAGTTTATACTTCCTCTCAGCGATTTCAGATATGAAGATAATTCTTAAAGTAATGTATAACTGTTTAGTTTAACTGTCCCTAGATTAATTGTTATAATATCTTCGTTGAAAAAAGAAATAAGAACCACTTGCAAAAGTTTATTATCAAGATAAATAATATGGTATCTGCAACTAAAGCCAGCACTTTAGGGCATCCGATATATTAAGTTTTAGTTTTGTTCATTGCGTTGTATAACTCAAAAACATTAGAGCGTGAGCCAACAATTTCCCATCGATCTAGAATATTCCATCCAAAAATAATTTCTGCAGCATTTATTCCCTTTTTTTACCATCCTCATACCGTTTCCTCCACTGTTTACTAACTGCGGATATTTATAGTTGGATGCACACCGCAGAAAGGATGCTGTGCTTTCTGTAGCCCCCCGTGTAATGTTGGATCGATAGATGCCCCTCATAGCGCCCCTTATTGAAAATTATAACAATGGAACACCGTTCTGTGCGCGCCCTCTTAACACTCACTGATTTCGGGAACGCACTGTGGATATGCTGTCTATATGAAGCTTAATAAACTCATATTTTATATGCACTAGAAGTTTCTGTAGTTTTATTAAGTTCTGATATTTTTGTTTCTTTGGTGTTAGTTACTGGTAATATTCAAGTTGTCGAAGAAGATGAATTTGGATGATTTTGATACTAACAAACGCTCAATTTTGAAGTTATTTCTACCAAATTTTACATCACCGAGACGTATGTAACGTCTCGGTGATGGTAAATGTGAAGACAATATAGATAAAAAAGACTGTTAAATTACTGAAGACTTTCCCTTTGCAAATTTTACACATGTATTTAAGTGGTCCCATGGGTTCATTGAAATCTTCCTACCACTACTATTTCTCTTTTTTAATAAATATGTGCAATACAAGCCATAAATAAGCCAATAAACAATAAAAAAAAAAACAAAAACATTTCAATATCTTTTTTAAAATCTCGAGTAAAAAAAAACAAATCATATCCATACACAGATGTATCAAACGAGGACGTGTTAATATATCGGTCGAATCAAGCGGAGGGCGGAGGCCGAGCAGGGAATCAGGGATTATAATGAGGCGCAGCCCTACTAAGTATTTTCGACATGCGTCGCCGTCACCCGCCGTCACCCGGCAAACATTGCGAAGGCCGGGGGTTAACGAGTGCATCGCGTTGAAAATTACGCGGTACTGGCGAGCTACCGGCGGCTCCCGGTGAGGTTTAATGTCCAATGCCCCCGTCATAGCTCATTCGGGGTAACCGTAAAAATTCTGCAGACTGCCCTCAGTCGCCCCTCATGGGGAAACGTGTAACCTAGCCTTAATTGGGTAGGTATTTAGTATACTCACGCTCTGAAGTGATTTAGCGATTATTGTTTATTACGACATGCGGTATATAATTTTGTGCCGTCTTTTGCAAAAAATTCGGTGTTTTCGTGAGAAGTACCTACTCTCCTCTAAAGGAAATATCTTCTTTAAAGATTTCTTTGGAAGTAATAGTTTTTTTTAAGTATCAAATGAATTATCATTAACATTTTTTGGAATAGATTTAAAAAGGGATTGTTTGGGACCTTTGCCCTGCAGTCGGATACGGATGGCTAAAAAATTATAACGCGGATTAAAAAAAAAACATAATTCGTCCTAACCCTTATTTCGTCTTTATCAATAAAAATATAATTCATAATAAATTTGTTTGTACAAAGAGTTGGCTAGCAATATTAGTTTTAGTTTTCCTTTACTAATCAATAAGAACCAAAGAAATAAGAATAAAGGAAAATGATTGCAAGAGAAACTGAATCAAAGCTAGCTTATAAACCGAACAAAACAAAGTGATGCGAAACCAAACAAAATAAAGCTTATATGCCGACTGATACGGTATTGCGATTTATTTGTCAATGGAAATATGCATTTCATGATTACGATTTGAGAATGTCCAATTATTATGAGTTTTAACGCAAACTCTGTTTATTAAATTGTTGGGATCGCAGTAGTATTTCATATTGCATTGAAGGTTTGCAGCGACATATTCCAGAACACGCACAACAACCGTGGCAACTTGTAGAATGCTCGGAATGGTTATTTTTTACACGTCCACTGTGTAGTTACTGGAAGTTGACCAATAACACGATTCAGTATCCGAGGCACGCGCATCGTTTTTTAGGACAAATACATCCCAGTTTCACTCGCGTTCGAAGAATTGACACATCGAGAGAACAGTGTTGGCAAAATACTGGAACTAATGGGCGTTATGGTGTCGCGTGGACGCCATAAACGGGCCACAATGCGGCCGGTACGAGATGTCATTAGCCGAAGAAATCTGCCATTGTGCCACGGTACCGGGAACGTCAAACCTTTGTTGTACGACCATATTGTCGCATTGTTTTTATTTTGTTCTTTGTATAATTGTTAGGAAGTTAAATGTAGTTAAGTGTATTGTGCGCTTTGTGTTTCAATTTCACAGAGCTACGTGTTGCCTTTTGGTGGCAGTTGCATAGAATCGCGATGTTTATTAGTGACGACGGGACCTGTCGTGGGTGATTGAGGTGTCCGTTTATTAGTCATCACATTGTTGGAGCGCATTATATCCCACGGTGCGATAATGTGTTAGCTTTAGTTATCTTCACAGGCAACTTGAAATGTGTTAATAGAGCGCTTTGGTTTTCTGTGAAGTGTTGTCGTTCATTACGTTTGAAATTGTTTCATTCTAGAATCATTTAGAATCTTTAAAGTCTTTGCTAAACCTTCAAATGTTAATTTGGAATTATGCTGACTTCTCAAAGATATGTTTAATCTTTTAGCTTAATCAGGTGTTTGTTGCAAAGGCAATCAAAATACTCACTTTTATGAAGAGCTTAATAAGAATACAACCATGCTACTGCTACATTTTCATGAACACAACAGAGTGACAGATAGAGCGTAAAATATTGTTTTCCTAGGACATAAGAGCATATTTCGGCCTTGCCTTAATGACGTAGAAACAAAGGCTATTAAAATGGGTCATGTTTTTACTGAACCCGGGACTCTGTTGCCAATTTAACAAAAGCAAACAATATAGTGTAATACCAGTGGCCGTCCAAAGACAATATTATTTATGACAACAGAAGCTGTTTGACAATAAAATTAGGACGAAAAAAATGTGACGAAACGTAACATTGTGATGTTTGTAATTCTCTTGAATTAGGTAATTCACAATTTTTACGTTTAAGTATGATGAAGGTAAAAAGGGTGTGGATAAAAAACCTTTGTTGGAATTCATTTCGTGCTTTTACAAATAAGGTTTAATGAAGCTCTCAATTTCACAAATATATTCGCTGTACCTAAAATCGTACCTACTTTTAAATGTACCTACAAATTTTTTACTAAGCTTCCAAAATACCGTAAAAATAGTTGGTTCAATTTCAAAACAAAACCAACTCACCAGCCAGCAACAAAAAGAAAAACAACCAGAACCTCTTTTGTTTAAACTTCATTTTATAATCAATCAATCCCTTAACTACTAGCAACAACGGTCTCATAAATCAGAATAACGGATCTTTCACTGATTACCCAAAACTGTACTGACTTTGTTTACATTTACCATCACGGTAACGGGAACTTTGAATCTTGACGTCACTAGATCACATACCGTTACTCATAAAGGAGTAAAATAACGGTGTGGACCATTTTCGAGCAACCCTTTGAATTGGTAATTACACAAGGCACCGTAATATCAGAACTGTTATACAAAGAGTAATGTTAGACGGCCTTGAGGAAGAAAGTACAAAGGACTTTCTCCGTGAAAGGGTTTTGTCACTTCCTAGTTGTGCGTGACCAATCGCTAGAGTATTGTTGTGAGTACTGCTACAGTTCTACAGTTACTTTATTTCGGTTTATTGAAAGTGATCTTATTCTTTCTGATGGATGAGTTTTAAGCTGAGAAAGAAATTTCGAAATTCTGCTTTACGGTGAAATTTGAGTACTAATAAGTATTTACCCAAATCTATCTTCACTGCATACTGTAAAACACTCTTTGCTAGCATGTAGTACCGATTTTAAGACAGTTCTTTGCTGTGACATTATAATTATCAATCCTTCTTGCCATACAAGTACCTATTACTTAATAGTACACTCAAGTAAAGCAACTAACAAGTTGCAATCTGCGAACATATTACCAAAATCTCATGCATTGCCTTTTAAACTGTGATTTACTATAAATATCATCATGCAACTCACATATTCAATTCAGCAAAGCTTCATTAGCAGTCACACATACGCATGACTTGCCACTTTGACGCAATGATTAGACAGGATCAGTCAATCTGTCCGCATTAGCTCTGCTTGATATTATTACTACTGAGCTAGTAGGGTGGACCAAATATAAAATGACTGAATTTACAGTATACTGGCAATAGTCATTTGAATAACTAATATTGAAATGATTATCGTCCGTGTCGTAATAATTTTGTGGGCAATAAAAGAACAAATATTGTCATGTTAAGTTAGGAGACAAGATTATAGGTATCACTGTTACGAATTTGACAGATTATAAAGTTAATCGAAGCGGTTATTACCAAGTAGTTCATTAAAATGCAACATTGCACAGATATATTTATTGCATTCCGTATGACACAGAGATGGTAGAACATAAAACAAGTTAAGATCAATATGGACCCAGGCACGCAAAATTTAGGTGAGAGGAAGACGGCTGAAATAGTAATTTATTCAATTTAAATCATTCACATACTTCTTTAGTGTCGTTTCTAATATAGACGATACCTACGCATTAAAAACCAGTTAACATCATGTTTTATAACTTCTTATTTTAAATGTGAAGTAGTTTTACTTCTTAAATTATTATCTTACAGCATGGGTACAACTTTTAACAAAATTTTATAATTGTTAGCTTATCAAAATCTTTACCTCTTAATAAAAATCATTAACGACGAGAAAATCTCATCCGCAACAAGACAAGGGGGAGCCATGTCTCAGATCCAACAACAGATTGACTTGAGTTCAGTAAGCTGTTGAGTAAGACAAAGTCGCAGCTAATCCGTAACGTCTATGCAACATCTTGGCTATTTGAGGACGGATTTAGAAAGATTAAAGCCCCCATTCACGGTGCGACTGGATTCTTTTTGTTCATGTAATGTTAATCTTGTTGTGATCTCCTTACTGTAAGTGTAATACTAATTAATGTTGTTAGTGTCTTTCTTGTATGGTAAAGATTTTTGGGTTGTAAATTTGCGTTATAAAATTAAAAAGATTCGATTATCGATGTGATCCAATATTGCGGCTATTAAATTATTCAATGTCAGCATCTTCAAGAAGGTCAAGCTATTGTAACAAATTGATTTTGAATTAATTTGTTCAGTTCAAAGTGGCGATAATATAAAAAGATAAGACGTCTATTACTTTTCTAAGCTGCTTTTCTGATCAGCGAAGGTTGGCATTCAGTTTTCTACAAGAGTTCTATCTCTCGCAAGGCCGTCATTCAAATCAGCAAAACCAACTACTACTCAATATTTTCAATCAAAAACTGACAGTATTACCAAAATCATACTAAAACCTCGTTAACCCCGCTCTGACACGGTTAACCATTCCAAAAAAAACTGTCGCTGATTCGTTATTGATCTGTCCGTCGCCGGCTGTGTGAGTGTTAATTCGTATATGCCTCGTTAATTTTCCTTAACACCCGCTGTATGGAGCCACGTACTAATGAATTTCAATTTGTTGGCCACGGACGTTGGACGTCAGACGTGTACGAAAAAATCGTTGCTGCAGTATTAGGCGGAACTTTTTAAAAATTTCGGCTCAAACCCCGCGTCCTGCTCTAGGTGTTTATTTGAGTAATTCGTACGTTAGCTTCATTTGTTGCTCGCTTTTCTGTTATATATATTTTAAACTGTTTTTTCTAGTCGTTTAAAGTGGTATTTTTCAGAGGCATTGTAAAACTTGATTGGATCGTATCTACAGATCGCACAGTTTTTATACTTTCAATGGCCTTACAAGTCGATAAGGTTCGAATTGTTCTATAAGTCTGGCAAAATTGTATGTAACGTGCCCTCCCTGAACGACTACGTCATGTTGACTTTTGTGATAGGTAAGGTAAGTACCGTCCTGATGTTTCTATATTTTAATCAGTCACCTATTTAATTATGTATAGGGGCAGCATAAAAAATTTATAATTTATTTACATCCTTAGAATTGAAGAACATGCCAATAAACAGAATCAACCCTAAAACGGACGTGCTGTATTCATCAAAAAATTGTTTTCACACCACTCGAGAGTTTTCCGACAGTTGCTTGAGTGAACACGCAAATAAAGTGAATTCTACGAGTATTGCCGCAAACGCGACGAACCGCGAACCTTCTCATTCATATTCGCGAACACACCTGTTACTAAATTGAATAATGGAAGGTGAAAGGAAAGTTATCATAATGTAGGTAGCACGTGGAGGGTTGGGTAGGAGTTAGTTTGCGTTGGTTTTCTTCACGCACGCTTAGGTCTTCATGCATTGGGTTAAAAGTATTGTTAAGACTACGAAAATCCCATCAATATTGATAGGATGCAATTATCGATAAATAATTATGATACTATAGATTATGTTTTAGTAAAAGAAGTTTGTTATTGAAAGATTGAAGAAACTCTACAAAGGCAACACGTATTTTGCCGAAGAGTAGCCACATATTAGATTATATTAGAAGTGATGTATAAACTTAATTTGTCCTAAGTTCAATGACAAATGAAATTTAATAGAGTTCCTAGTTTTCGATATCCTAATAAATTCTTCTCTTCATAAAGGTCTTTGGCATGACGAAGAGAAAGAACCAAAGAAATTAGACTGTTAACCCAATTAGTTCCAAGAAAGTACCGTGACATTCAAATTCGCAAGGCGCTAAACGGTAACAAAAATATTGCAATTTCTAAAATGCCATGTTCCATATATTTTTTAAGGTAAAAAGCGTTAATGATCTTGTTCCACAATAATTATTTCTAACTGCATTTCTTTACTACGAACTTCCATTGTTTAGATACCGTTCTAACTTTTTGCAACAATTTCTTCCACTGTTTGCCCCATTTAAGTTGCATAATATTTACATATTTATAACAGTACTAGCGAAAGGTCCCTTTTAAAAAAATGCATTACTTTTGGGCTCTACTTTTTACCGATTTGGGGCAATTGCTTTGGGTCCGGCCGACTTTTACCTAAGTAAATAAAGACATTTTTATAGGGCTCACTAAAATGTAGCATTAAAAAAGTTTACCGTTAGTAAAGAGCAAATACATTGGATTTTATTTAACTTGCTTTTAAAGCAAATTAAGGTTTATAGCGCGCCCAATTACCGCAGTTGGTCGGAATGAACGTTGTATTAAGGATTTTTGTACGAATACGTCGATTTTGGTTTTGTTAAATTGTTAAAGATATGTGTTACAATTAATTAATTAAAACTTATTCTATACTGTTGAAATGGCTGAGGTGAAACTATTTCGTAATTGATTTTATCAAAGTTAAAGAAAACGACGGACATCTATAGGTTATTGTCATTAAATCGATTGTAGGGCGATGAGCATTATCCAATAGCCCTACAATTCACTTTGGCAATTTCTCTTTCTCTTTGGAAAGAAAATCCTTGTCAAATAAGTAAAACATAAAATTTCGTCGCTTATAACAGTTACACACATCAAATCCACGTTCAACATTCGACATCTGAACACAAGAACATTTAAAGTTACAGTAATGTTAACCCTCTAACGCGACAGAACTTTGAGCCAACCGTAACCATCCAACCCTCTTTCCTCAATCGTAAATCATAACAAACATCTTGCTAACCCTTCGGTCGCCTTGCTAACCCGCCGGCCAGCTCGCACCCAAGTGCTGTTAATTGGCAGCCGGTTGGGGAAATTGGTCCGCTGTACTTGCTTCCGTGAGTTAATGACTAGCCGCCCAGTGGATGGACGCCGAAACCCATTTAGGCGTGTGCAATTTGCGTATGTGCATGGGGCTAGCCGGGTGACGGCAGTAGTTATAGGGTTATGAGCTGCGGGATCTAAGATTGTTGTTTGGCAGCGGTGGAGGTCTGTGATTTAGATTTGAGTGGTAGTTGGGTTAACAGATATTAATTTTACTCATAAGTACTCGCTTACAAAAGTCCAAGGCCTTTGCCGGCTTGTCTTTTATAGGGTATCGGTTAATATTTTATTCTTAACTGGTGACTGGCCTCAGCTTTTTGAGAATATAATGCTGATTTGTCATGCAAAAAACATTCCTCTTGAATACTTTCTATATATTACAAAAAAACCGCAACTAAATTTGTAGCGAAGATTTAAAGATCTAAGCATACGTAGTGTCTGATGGACAGAGGAAAGCGACTTTGTCTAATACTAATTACAATTAATTGACGAAATTCTGTCCTGATGCAATGTTACCTGTAAAAGCGACACGCGAGAAATAACCAAAACTTTGAACAATTTATTTCCTTTACCAATTGAACAAAAATGTCAATCAATATGAATAAAATGTAGAGACTATCTCAAACACATAAGCATTCAAATTCAACCAAAAAGGCTAAAACATGTAACCTTCCTTTTATTACACCTATACTCAAAAACAAATTTCTAACAACACACAGAAAGTTGCAACCTAATAAATATAATTGTTCTGAAGAAAATGTTGTAGCCCCACAAAGGTGTAACTAAGAAACCAGTAGCTTTCGAGGTGAGGGAATATTTTTACAACTCGGTTTAGTTACGGATATAAATATATACATTATAGAAACAATATTTTCGGGGCATTTTATGATTTTTTATTACTCACCTTTCATGTTACCGGCCTTTCGGCTTCGTACTCGCCGACTTTCTTTACTTCCCTCTTTGCTCTTACCTACATTGGGATTTATATTGTTTTACTAGACCATAAATCCACAGATGTGGTGTTTTTCTGTTGAATTAGCCTACCTACTTGTACTTGAGTCGTGGTTATTGGGTGCTAACAATTTATTAAATGTTTAAGTTTGGTTTACTTCCTTAAATATAATTATTAAACGACGAAACTAAATTCTTAGTAACCATTAAGTTTCAAGTGTCTGTTGACTGTTTCTACAGTCAACAGACACTTGAAACTTAATGGTTCTTAATCGTTCTCGATATGTTGAAAATAATAATCAGAATAATCAACTACTACGAATTACTACTAGTTCCATATCGTTTTCTTTTTTACAATTTATTAAAAATAAGTAAGCAACATCAAAGAAATATCGAATTACCGTGTTTCTACTTAACTTACAATATTTTAATTCATACGAATATGAAATCAGTACGTAAAAATAAGTTTGTTAATTTATTCAAATAAAGATATGTTGATGAGCTATTTCTGTGCTTACTCATACCATATCTGAAAGTTTAAGTGCAGAAACGGATCATTAAAGCATTGGAGAGTAAGTAGGAACAGTTTGCAAATAATTGGAGCTTTCCAGTAGATGTGTTCCGATGCTGCAAAAATTCTGCGAATTATCGAACTCTACCTAGAGCTTCATTTAATTAATTAGGCGGATAAACGAACTTAGCGAATATTATATTTTAATGCTCGGATATTATGATATAATAAGAGTATAGTTTTCAGAACATTATCGATAATAAGGACCTACCTAATAACATACTCGCTTTGTGTTATTTATGTTTTGTTACTTAAACAGTTAAAAGAAAAGACTGATTGTCAAAAAACTAGATTTAGAAGATAGAATGATGAAAATAGAAATAGAAAGGTATAGAAGAAATAGATAGGTAAAATAAAAGATTTAGCCCAATTATAAAATTATATCCAACAGTGGTTCCAAAATTATCCATCGGAAACTCTTTTTAAAATACCTCCCAGTAAAATTTACTTACATGTGAAATGCTTTCATCAATTTATTTATCCGATTCATTAGCCGATCGAAGTGTTTCGACGAGATTTATTTTTTTCTCCGTTTTGGACGGAAGGAGCGGAATAAATATTAATAATAAGGAGGGTTTGCCTTCAAAATTACGCAGGAGAGGCGCACCGTGTTGACGACTCCTAATTTGACGTAATTTGCATAGATTATGCCAGTTCGTTGAGTGCCAATCTTTTTAAGTGGCTTCTTCTACTCATTTTGTGTTCCTGCCGCGGCCCAATAAGGAATTTATTATATCCAAGTGCTTTCTTTGCGAATATTTTATGTTTCATGAGGTAACTTGCCGTCCCCCACTTGTTTTTGTAGAACAACACATTACTTTTTCGATTTAAATTCATTGGAATTTTTATGACGTTTTTGCATAGTGAGTTGTGATTTTAAATTGATCTGTTTCTTTATGAATACAGACATACATACCAAACCAAAACATGTTGTATTCACTAACATTCATGTAACTATTTAGTACTAACATGGGCGTCGATGTGAAAAATTCCGTAACAAAAAATCAACTTCCAATGTTTCACCATCGGCAAAAGTGGAACATTCAGCGCTCGTTCTACCTTCCTACATTCGAACACAAATATGAGCTAATCCTGCTCTGGCCCCACTTTGTAAGCCAACATTATCTCATGTTATTTTTCGATATTACCCCGTTACAGCGGCGGAGGGCGCGTAAATCAAATTTATAGCCTTTTTATACAGGCATTAAAATTTTATCAGCGAGATTTCTTTCTGTTATGTCCAGTGTGGCCCTGTCGCCCCTTTTGACTTTCGAGTGGGATGATGAGAGGGATTTGTCTGTTATATTTTTGGAATTTTCCCCTTTTTGTTCAATTTATTTTTTGTGAACTTATTTTGTTAATTAATTAATTTTGATGGTAATTAGACAGCAGCCTGTGCTCTGCTGGAGTTAATACTCAAGTGGGTAAAATTCAATTCAGCAATAATTTGGAAAGGATTTAACACGGATGTATTGGTAATCTACTTGTTCGATGAGAGTCTAACGCATCTATGTCGATCTGTTTACTCTCCAAATATAATGAAAAACTTAAAGCAGAACGGATGTAACAAACAGCCAATCTAAAATTAAAAAATATATCTACTTTCGACACATTTTCCAGTAAGCGCTCCCAAAAAACACTCAATCAACTCAAATGTTCGCAGTTACATCCTAATGGGTGCTAAGTGATGGTACCTGTACGATAAATCCATCGACATTCGAGGCCTCCATTTAGATTTTTCCGGGTTCCGCCCCAGGCGATCTTCCGTCGAACGGGTTGAAACAATAAAAGCAGGTGCGATGTCGATCTTATCGATATATGCTGTCGCGCGCTAGCCGGCGGCACTGGCGGGTTAAGCCGCGGTTCCTGCATTGCGACACGGCGGAATTAAAACGTTTTTATTTTTACGTTACAGGTTACGTTCGCTTTTATCTTGTAGGTAAGCAGGATGAAAGCTGGGAGCTCTGATGATTGTCCATTGATTGCTCCGGCTTCGGTGCCAGCACTGTTTTATCTGTCGTTTGCGAAGGCAAAACACCAGATGAATGAAGATAATATTATTATTGTTTTCCAAATTTATGGTAAAGTATAGGATCGCCGTTGTTTATAGTGTTAGCTGGACTGCTGAATTTTGTATTATCAAAATATCTGTTTTGTCATTAGTAAATTAACAAAGAAGAACGAAAACAACAAATAAGGTATCACGTTGTAATTTTGTTGCAACCTTCTCACACAAAGGATGTCATCCGAGCAGTCAATAAAAGGAAATTAAAAAGTATTACAGTAAAGTTACTCATCGAGCTCTTCGTTAATTTTCGTTCGATATTCAACTTTTCAAACACAAGCGAAGTTTATAAACAGACCACACGCACACACACATACAAAATGAAGCTCATACTGTAATCACTCGGGCATTGAAAACATACGTTCATTCGCTCAAACAAAATTTCAAATTCAGAATATATTCACTGACGCGGCTGTCTGGCCACAAGTTTTTAATACGACCGAATAGGATGGTTGTACACTGGACCCTGTAGTAGGGTTGTGCCAGTTGTACATCGGCGTGTGTGCACCAAAAAGTAAGTCATAACGAGTGCGAATCAAAGGTTTACATAATGAGGTGGCTCTATTCAGAGAGATGTGCGCGACAAAGCTGGATACGGTCATGAATATTTTGGGGTGTAAGCAAATTATTGTACTACTAGAAAGCATAAAAATGTGTATAGAGTTAGATTGTGAACTGTGCTAATGTATTAAATGTTAGTTGCATTATGAAAAAATAATGTTTATTTTATGGTTATAAAGAGACTTAAGGAGAATTTATTTACATGAGTATAAGTTTTATTGTCTGTCTATTTTGATTGAATATAATGTGTGGTCATGTTGTCGTTTAATTGTTGCAGTGACATAGATTTCTTTTAATAAATTACCACATACATTTCGAAGTCGGAGCCGATCTTTAGAACAGTCCTATACTTTTCTAAGTTGTCGGGGTTGTTGTTTTGTAAGAAAATCAGTCAAAACTTCCGTTATTCAGTTAAATATGTTGTAAAAGTGACTGATTACCTGTTTACCTATAAAAACTGAATGTTAAAAACTGTCACATCAAGTGCAAAACTCATCTCGAAAAATGTACTCGTACAAATGAAACTTTTTAATTTGTACGCTTTAAAACACTTCGAACGGTAATCACTCCAACTAAAAACATGAAGAGATATTGTCATATCCAGCGTTTACAGTATCCAGGCGTTGTTTGAGGAGCGGCGTGACCGCTGGGAGGCTGCAATCAGCTAACCAGATCAGTTGGGCGCAAACACAATTGATAGCACCCACACGCATCCACAACTCTACCTATAGGTGAGTACTAATGCTAACGGTGATGCGATTTTGTCTTTTTATACGTAGGTACATGCCAACATTGTGACTGTTTTGTAGAGTTCTAGGTTTGAATTTGTAATGTAATAGTACTTTTAATTATGGTGCGTAGGTCGTTACGTCACAAGCCTCCTCTCCTAAACTTTAAAGCAATGTAGCTTTGTCGTTTTTTATTAGTCAAATAAATGCAAAAATACGTGTGTAGTATTTTTTATTTGTCTCTCTAACGGACTAATTAGATTTTTCCATATCGCACCCTGTAATCGTCCCTATTGATAGCATTTACATACACACAGCTGTACCAATGATAGGTAATAATGGTAACAGTGCAGTGTTCAAGTCATCGTTATCTAGATCGATCAAAATGATGAGGAATACAATTTGATGCAATTTCATCTTTAGACACTGAATTGAATTGATTTTTTAATTATGTATTTTTTATTTCTAAATTATTTAAACATGAACTAGGCGCAATCAATAAATTGAAAGAGCTCAATTTGAATCAGCTTTTATAGTACACGTCACATTTTAGCATGCGAGTGTTTATAAGAAGTCATGGTTAACACAACAAAACATGTGCATTGCACATTGTGCTCGTTTACGACATATTTTCATGTAAATATAAGGTAAAGTTTACGTGTTTAAAAGATGATCTAATGAAGATTTGTTCTACATCCAAAACCATCATCTTTACAATCGATTTTTGTACAATATTGCCATTGTTAGACGGCAATAAAATAATATTATAAACGCGAAAGTTTGTAGGTATGGATGGATGTTTGTTACACTTTCACGCTTAAACGACTGATTTAATTTTGGTGAAGTTTGGTATGTAGTTAGTTTAAATTCTGGATTAACTACTTTTTAGCCGACAGATTTAGATGGAGGTAATATTTTTGCAGTTAGAATCGAAATTTGCACGGGCGAGGTTGTGGGCAACATCTAGTAGTTATAAATTACTAATAAATTAGGTAACCTAGTAGAAAACACCGAAGGTGCCCGAATTGCTACTGAATTAAACGGACTCCAGCTGCTGATCGAATCACTCAAATGTATTGAACTGACATTTTCTGTCATCCCAATTAAAATTAAATAATTCAGCATTAGCACTCCTAAATGTAATTTTTAAGTAGTAGAGTAGAATACCTTTTGTATTATGGAATGTTAACTTAATGGTTGCAGTTTCTATGGCTAAGGCGTTAAAAAATTACAAATAAATCATTATTTTTCTTCTACTCAGTGAAGATGTTCCGGTGATCAGAACTAGATCTGTTTTATTATTCAACATTATTCTTTTAAAAAAATGACACCGAGCAACGAATAATACCAGACAATGACATTTGATCTCTGTCGTCATTTAATTTTCACTTCGGCTCAATTACACGCACTCGATGAACATGTTTCGTAAATGAATGTGTAAAGTCACCCCGAACGGGACATTAAGATTTATATGTTGGTTGAAAATAAAAATACCGTCTTAATTTCTTAGAATCTTTCTTTTATCTCATAATCTCTAGATACATATATACATTTCGATTATACATTGCCAATTGGCAGACGTTTATTGTACATCGTTCGTTTAATAAATACCCTTTTACACTATTTACAATTATGCATTTGTCTTTTTAACTATTAAAGTAATCAGTCATTTCTCTAAGAATATTAAAACTTTACATTTACAAATCGATTTACAGGTTTTAAAGTTATGAAATAATTATATAGACAAGCTTGAACACATCTGCAATAAAAGTAACAAATAATCTATCAACATTTACTTTGCTAGTCTAAACTCTATTATCTAAATAATTCTAACAATAAATATCTGATATAAATCAAAGGATTTTTAATACCTATATGTATTATGTACAAGCTCATTGGTTTATCACATTTAAACACATCCACCATCACGATGGATACATAACTATCACCTTCTAAGATCACTAGCACTATAATGTCAATATGGCCGCCACACTGATTTGTGCGTCGCTAACGAACCGTTCGAAATCTTGGTGGATGTGGGACTAGAGGACAGCATTCTCGTGGTACGCTGTGAAGGTGCCTTCAGCTCATTTCGTGCTTTCGGCCTGTCTGATACTGTGGAATCAGCGGCCTGCACCCTCTTCATCTCTTGCAGCTCCACATTCGCTGGTCTAGTCGGGTGGAAAGCTGACTTGACTACTTCAATCGTTTCATCGTCTGATTCATCAGAAATTGTAGCATCGTGCATAGAGTTCACTTCAGACTTTGAGTCAGCTTTCGACCGGTCAGGGCTAGCGTTGGTTACACTTCTTGGGCTACCGCTCTGTCGGCTACTCGTTGGTGACAATCGAGCACTTGATGTATCCATTGACGATACGTTGCTTTGTAAATGTCTTAGTGCTTCATAAGGATTGATGCCATTTTTCAGTGACAGTTCTGGTGGTAATGCTTTCATTGCTAGGTCAGCTGGATGAGGACCAAACGGTAGAAGTCCATTTGGTGGCAAGAAGGCACCAGGAGGAGGGATCAGACCTGCCGGAGGAAGGTTCGAGATCGCCGGTGGGAATGGGAACAATTCTGCGCCGGGTAACGTTACTGGTGATGTTGTTATTGGTCCTGCACCACCTGTTAACAAAAAAAAGAGAACATTAGTGAAATGAAACACAAAAAAATCTGCACGTCTTTTAAATTGTGATAGTTGTTAGATATATCGATAAAAAATTGTAGAATATATCGAGCAACCGTTTGCTGATTTGCTAACATGACGTAATATGAGAGACGAGCCCCTGGGGATGGCCCGCGGCGCTCGGGCACTCCGTCTATTCCCTGAACAACGGGGGTGCATAATCGTACCAAGGATAATGTACAATCTGTAGGCGTTTAAAGGCAGCATCACCGAAAGGGATGTTTTTTTAGTGCGATATCGGGAGGGTGAGGGTGCAATATTTATTTATCCGAACTCTACGAAGTTCTTTGCAACACGGACACAGCATTCCGTAATTCGGTACGATGCTAGTCTTTCAGTGACACGGCGGAGTATGTGTCGGCGCATTATAGATGCAGAGCACGTGAGTAGGTGTTACAACGTGTGCACTCCACAAAGCCGAGAGCATCGCGATAAGGAAGCACACCTATCTCCGCACACGGCGGACAAAGAGGGCTCGAAATGTGAAATTTTCATTAGCAGCTGTGTTCAAAAAGTTCTTCCCGTGGAAGCTTTGATTCTCGATAGCGTGTATGAGAAGCTGGCGCATAAAAAGGACACGATGGAGGCGCAGATTGGGCCACAAAGAGCTCGGAGGTGGTGCTACGTTCGTTTCTCTTTTGCACTTTTTCTGTTTGCAGCAGTGGCAGTGCGCAGACCACTTTAAAAGGCAACGAGGGTGGGAGGGGACGTAACTAGGGGGTAATTTGGCGAGGTGGGGGCCAATATCGGCGTCGCGCCTGATTGAGGTGATTCCCGATCGTTGAATTTGATTCGGTTTTGCTTTGGCCGTTATTTTTAATTAGCCTTTATTGGGTTAACCGAATCTGGTCCAGGAGGTGACACAATATTGTATTACTAGACAATGGAAGGATAGCTAAGTTTTACTTTGCATGGTTACTTTGTGCCGGTTGTCTTTCTCTTATTCATGTGAAGTTCTGCGAATGCTCAAATAATGGCTGGCCTTTGTTCTTTATTCTCATCATAAGCTGATGAAAAAAGCACAAATCGATTACACATGTTCAAAGTACGTCTCACGTCTGTGAGCTCGCCAGTTCGCAGCTTTAATAAAAGTCTGTAGGTGTTTGAGTACATCGCTCCTCGCGTTTCAGCGTCGGAAACAAAAAGTGGCTGGTGGCGCGGTCGCCTACATTGGAATAAAATTGACTCCACACTCTCTCGAACGTGAAGGCAGTGCTTTTTTGTACGTTTAGTAGCACCCCCTACTTTCCCCCGTGGTGTGGACTTCAGCGGGTGGTTTTGCTTCGGTCGAGCCGGTGTTGTTTTGCAGAGTTCAAGAGTCGCTTCTTTTATTTGAGCCGCTTTTGCGTTGTACGGCCTTGAGGGGCGGTACTGTTGCTTGCAACATGTTTTTGAGTGCTGTTTGTTAAATCGGGAATTTTTAAATTAACAAATACCGTTATTGTACGCCGATTGAAAGTTTTAAAAGCCTCTGGTGTTCGAAGAAACTTTCATCAATGGAAGCACCCTGATTTCAGTGTTCACTAGTTATATTAGTATAATTAGACCGTAGACACAAAAAAGTGGTTTATTTAAAACTGTATCTTACCTTTAATGAGTGTAGCGGTTTGGTCTCGCATTTGCGGTGGTCTGAAGTAGTCTGCCCACGCGTAGTTGAGGTAAGCCGCATCCAGCCAGCCGGGGTTCAACAGGAACGGGCTGAACGCGCCAGGGTGACCGTATCCATAATCTAAAACAAAGCAAAAGTAATTGTTAGCCCTGTTAAATGTTAACTATTTAAATATGATTAATAATATTCTCCTTAATTTTCCTTATACGTATATTGCGTCCTAAATATCGAAGGTTATTGTGGCTCGCCAAAATAAGTAGCTCCCCTAACATTCATAACAATAGCGTATATCGTGGTGTAGACCTACTGAATGGCTTATTAAGTAGATAGTGACGTAGCGAGGTCAGTAACGTCTTGAGCCACGTCCGCAAGCACTAAAGTCACAAAGGGTGGCCGTAAAGGCGGCGACACACGGGCCGCGCTCTGTTTACCGCCCGACGACTATAACAAGGGTTCTGTATACAGAACGAGCCAGTTTACTACTGCAGTTAGCCGGCTCCTCTGTGCCATACGTTTTTACGACCTTCCAACGTCACGTTGCCTTTCGCCTTTCATAGCGAAACACTTTTTTTATGTGTTTAATCGATACACTACTGAAGACATCATCCAAATCTATTTTCGGGTTTTTACAACATTCTTAATACAATCAAGAGACGTCCCAATTGATGCGATCAGGTGTATAACGTTTTTACTGCCGGATTAAACTGTTTACGAGCACTTAGTCTACTTTGTTTTGAACTTTGTATACGCGGTGCTTCTTAGACTCTTTATACGAAGTTTGTTGTTGCAGCATTTGTTAGAGTGTTTAGCCTAAATTTATCGTAATCTAAACACTGATTGTTATGGGCACACTTTTAAGTTTTTACGCGAACGATTTATCGTTCACTAAATCGAGAGTTGTTTACGAAACAATTAGTTTATTCGTGTTCCGCGTACCCCTTTTCGCGGGGAGATTAGCGAGTGTTTCGTGAGAGCGTTTCCCAGATCGCGGGTATTTTAAATTAAGAACTTGATGGATGGCCCGTCGCGCTGTCACGCGGCTATCCGGCTGAGCTGAGGAGCGCTCCGACATCATGGAACAATAATAAGTTAAATGTGGAACTCGGAAACGGGCCGCTCCATTTGTTAATGCCAGTATTCAATTAAATTCAGTTCCCCGACCCTTTGCATATGCGGGGCTCTGAATATTAAAGCGGCAAAGAGAGCATTTCTAATGTTGAGAAGTGGTATATGATTACTGAGTGCTTGAATTAATATTAATCAGCGTAAGTGGGGACGTTAACCGACACAAAAATTTGTTCGAAGTACATTTCAACTTTGTACTTAGATACATGTAAACATTATATTCGGATTGTGGCAAATATTCTTTGTCTGAATATTAAAAGAATCTGTGCGTGCCTGAATGTGCGAGAGTTATTTGAACGAGAATTCCAAACAAAAATACTGCACTCGCTGTGTATAAGTGTTGTGTGAATCTATAAAGTTATTTCTGCGTCCGTTAATCACAGCTGTCCTAAAACTGTACAATGGCATAAGAATGTGGCTCGGATCAAAACGCGTCGCGGCCAAATTTGTACCGCTCCGGACGATAAACGGGCGATACGACACATAAGTGTCAAAACGGGCATTAAATAACTCGACAAGATGAGATGCGAGCGTGCTGTCACTCGTAAATTAATGTTAAGGAGCCGAGTTCTTGAATAAATGGAATCAGAGTTATGGCTCATAATTTGGACGGGGTGGCGACGACGCACAATAACTAACACCGCATTAATACGTCTGTGCTTAATTGTCTGTGTTTATGATAATTTATTGATATCAGTTTATGTTAAAATTGCGTGGATTCGACGGCTGAAACCCGATTAAAACTTTTTTTAAAGTTGAAAACTTTTGTAAGATAATTTGGATTCAGTTTATATTTCGTCTATGAGAAATCTTACAACCATGGATATAAATAACAAAACTTTCGTAATACAATCAAACAGTTTGCTACAGTTTAGAAATCCTAGCAATTTCCTTAAACTCAAAGTAGTTTCAATAAGTTTAAATTTCCCATATGTCGTTTGTTAATCTTCGAGGACCCGTCGGCTGGTTATGAGGGTCACTGGCTGTGATGCGGTATTTTAGCAGCTAGGAGGGACATAAAATCCATATTTTAGAGGCACAGGCGTCGGGGTGCACGCGGGGAGATCAAACGGAGTTTACGACGCGGCCCGAGATTGTTTACATCTGTTACGCGGCCACCGCCGCACCGGCGAAGTTGGTAACCGCTGTACACCAAGTACCGAGTATTATACACCATTGTAATATAACGTCGAGTTTCTAGAATATACCTAAATATTTCTCGGTAAATAAAATGTATTTTGGGACAGAATTGAGTGCTACTGCTTTGTGATTGAAATGTTTGGTTTTAAATCTACTTCCTATCGAATAAATTAACAATAAGATCGTAACAACGACACTACATTATTTAGTTTAGAGCAACTATATCTCCTAACCAAGATTCGTCAAGGTAAATTATACCTAGGTAATACAAAAAAATATATTTTAATATCGATACTACAACGTCTGCATCTAACGCAAAGGCGTCGGAAACGATTTATATACTTTTATAATGTCTGAATGTAAGGTTAATTTACTAACTATGTGTTAATTAGTGCCGTAACGTGGCCAGGCTGCCATTGATCGCTTTATTACCGCCTCCTTTGATCTTTATCTCTCGGATGTTAGTTTTTCCGCATACTGTCTTTTTATTATTGGTCGAAGTTTGGGCGCGACTGTTTGTTTACACAGACGTCTTACATTCAACGTTGTAACATCCAAAATAGATTTGTGGTGTCAAAACATTATGATTTCGTTTTAATTTGTTGATTGTCTGTACATTCTGTTCGGAGTATTTTAGTTGGATTGTGATTGATGGTGTCTGGTTGAGATTTAGCGGCGTGACTTTTGTTTTATTGTTGAGCTAGCTGTGAAGTCGTTATTGGTGTTTTTATTGTGTCTAATAGACCGGAATTGAAACGTTAAATACTTTTTTCATGACTCTATTATTCTGAGAAATCATTCTGAATATTGAATGATCGTTCAAAGCTTTCTATATTTTTGACGAAATAAATTCGTATTTTTTATTGATGACTGATTAAATGAATTACACTTTAAATTTCAGCGTTATAATGTTGGCGTACTTTCAAACATTGACCTTCAAAAGCATACAAATCGGGGGAGTATATTAAGACATTTACACGTTACACGAAAGTATAAAAGCGTGTTCTTGTAAACACCAATAACCATTTATAAGCCCCACGTCAAAACATGGCGCGTTTAATGTTAACTCCTTACAAACATAAAAGCAGACAAACGTTGTTATTTTAAGAGAGAGTTGTCTTGTAATTCTTACAGAGGAGATTAAACTGAGGAGGCCATTAATGTCGCAATGATTGACTATCGTTAGTTCAGGCTGTTAATCCAACCGATTTATTGTCGAGACAAATTATTAAAGAACAATTTTGTAAAATTGAAAATTAGGTAGTTCTAGAATTAAATGTTTTTTGCTGTTAGAATAAAGATTCGTTTGAATGTGGTTGGATGTTGCGGCGCCGCAAAATCGACCTCGGCTCTGTGGACTGGCGTCGAGCCAGCGAGTCGCGCACGCGCATCGTACAGATTCATTTATAAAGACTAGTTTTTTTATTGTTTCAGCATGCTCGCTAACAAATGACGATAAATGTCAATCCTTTTTGTTGAGATGTAAGTTTATGTAGGTCAATAAGTCAGTTATTTTTGTCGTGTCTACGAGATTTGAAGTTATGTTGATTTAAATTTTGTAGGGACAATGTTTTCTTTATCAATTTAATCATTCTTCTGTTGTATGTATTACTTGCAGATCAATATTAATATAAATTTAATAATAAATTGATGAAGATCCCAATTATTAAAGGAATTATAAATTTTACAATTACAAATTAAAAGTACTCTAAACCATTAAACTATTTAAGTTACATTTTGTATAAGTGCAATTGTAGATACTTTTACTACAATAAAGACGATAAATTTTAAATTTAAAGTTTAAGCTACAAAAATAATAAAAATACTAAATGTAACTTATAAATCGCTCTCTAAAAGTAACTTTAAAGAAGTTTCAAACTTACTTTGCTTAGTTCTGGGTTCTCTGGGTCCATCGACTGTGACTTTGATGGCTTTCATGTAGGTGGCGACCTGGCTGGGGAACGAGCTGATGGTGATCGTCAGCGAGAAGGACTTGCCTCGCCCGCTGCGACCCACGAACCTCAGGTCATTGAACTTCGCGACCTGGTTCTTCATCACAGCCGTGCAGTTCCTCAGTTCTGCCATAGCGTTCTCATCATTCCCAGCCTTGATGGTGACCAGTGTGCCGTCCTGCACGTCATCCAGCGCCACTACCTTGAAAGCCACCGGCAGCGACTTGTTGGAGCGCCAGTGTCCCGGCAGCACGGAGCACAGCACCGCCGGGGAGCCGGTCTGCACCAGCTCGCCGTGGCTCTGCCGGTAGTACTCATGGATATGAGCATAAACGTCCGCCATGCTGGGGGCCGGGGGGCTCGCGTGCGGGAGGTGCATCGACTTCAGTCTACCCTCAACGAACACCGCACCGACTCTCGACACGCCACTGAAGTCCTGTGTCACGCCACTGTAGTCTCTAAACACTTTGGTAAAAGTTTCAAAACACGCGATCGTTTTTCAAACTCGCGGGAAATGTTCGTCGCGTGCGCGGAGCGCTCAGAAAGTTGTGCAAAGTACGAGCGCGAGACTCCGTGTGAGCCGCGAGCAGCGTCTACACCACTTGTTGGGCGCGGATGGCAAGACGCCGGGCGGGGGACTCGGAAAAATATACGGCGGCCGGGTGACTCGCCGAGACCGCAAGCCGAAGACTCACGACGCGCACCGAAGTCGTGGCGGGGACGCGTGCTCACGAGAACTCGGGTTTCGACTGATGACTGTGATACGACGCGACTTTTTCCGATGGTCAATATTTTGCGTTCGCGCGGTCGCCGCCCCCACCCGGGTGGCGGCCCCTTCGTCTCGTAAAAAGCGGGAAGGAGACGAAGGGTGCGGGTGATGCGGTGTCGCGGCGGGAACGAGCGGGACGGCCGCGGTCGGTCTCTGCGTTTTTATAAAAATGCTCGTTGGAGTGGGACGCTGCCGCTCACCGCCGCCTAGTGGGAGAGGGATGGGTGGATTTTTTTGAATCACCGCGGTGACGTATCGCGAGGCGGCGGTAATTAGGCCGCGGGGCGGCGGGAAACCGCGGCCGGCGCGAAAACCTATCAACGAGCTCATGAAAAATTATGATTTTCATGTTTGGAGTCGGCGCCGCTCGCGGGGTGGCACTTCATTTTCGCTAAAACACGCGAAGAATTTTAATAACAAGGGTTGACTGACACTTTTAATCAGCCCTATTTAACTAAACAACTAGCTTCTTACAAAACTTTTTAATTAATAGAGAAAAATTTATTTTACTGTATTTTAAGGAACTTGAACTTAAAAATTATTACAACGGTGATAGTTTAATGAGGTACTTACCATTTTGGCCAAAAATTTTAAAGTCGGATTTTCGTCAAATTTTAACTATAATATAAACAAGCTTTTATTTTAACTGAAATATATTTAATATAAATTTCCAATTCAATGTATAACAAGAATTAAAACAGAAGTCGAAAAATTCGTACAAAGAGTTGATACGGGCCGCGTCCGCGTGCGGTTAGCCGCTGTATTGCGGTGTGAGGGTGACAGCGCGGCGGACGAGCGAGACGGCACGATAGGGGGCGGGGCCAGGGCGGGCCGGGAAACTTGTGCACAACTTTCGTGAATTTCCCGCGCTTTCCGCGAAGCGAGGCGCAGATATGCACGCGTAGACAAACTGAACTTTCGAGATTAAATAAAGTACTTTTCAGAACAGATACGTATCATGGATATTTTAATTTTGCTTGTAACGATATGTGAAGAGTAAAACTTCACAGTAAAATACCAAGAACTTCAAAAGTACCTCAAAACTAACACAAAGCAGTTGTTTGGTTTATTAGATGTAAACAACCCTTTACCGAATATCTCCGATAAGGAACCACATGTTAAAATAAAGCAAAAATACCTCTATAATTAAAATTTATTAGGTTAAAACGAAGTTTTCTTATCAATCGTTATAAACATTTACTACTTTTATCTAAAACGAGGTGTACCCAAACAGGGCCATTGTTTTACTAAAACTTATGGTTTTTATGACTAGCGGCGTCTTTGGCGGCGTGACTATTGTGCACTGCATGGCGAACACTCTTTTGTCTTTGGTTGTAAACACACTTTATGGTTAGAAGTTTGCGAATAAAACAATTTGCGAGGTATCGTAAAGTAGGTATAAATGTAAAAATAAATGTTTATGGTTGTATTGGCGAATATTGTGGGTTTGTTATCTCTATCTATGGTTAGTTGGTTGCTAACGGTTGTGCCGGCGTGGAATATCTAAGGATTTTTTTTTATATCCGAGGTAAAGAGTTTTGTAATTATTTTATTACTTTTTTACCATTTGGGAAGCAGTAAAATGTTCAGTTTGATTTTGGTAGAGTATAAAATAATTTATTTTTATGTTTTTGTGGTTTTATTGATACGGGTACCAACTTCAATAAGCCAAACGAAACTTCGGTGCCTTTAGTAATTGCCTACATACTTAATAATAGGTATGTGAGCGTATAATCATATAGTCAGAATGAAACTAACTTCGTTTAAGTCCCGTTTTTCAATAATACTGTATTTGATAAGACATGAAACTAGACCCAATATAACCTAAGAGCTGCGATGAAAAACAAAATGATATAGGTAATTAACTTTTGCTTTTACTCTATATTTTTTTAAACTATCTGAGAATTGGTTGTTGGTAAAAAAATCCTTTTTTTCTAAATTTATAACATTCTTTCCATGTTGATACGAGTACCGAGGCAATGCCATAATAATATCATCTTTTTCGTGTTAATCCAGTTAGGTTAGATGTTGGGAAGACTTTAATTTCCCGAACTAATTATTGTCTTCTTCCCTTGGTGTTTTTAAAACTATTTTGGCATATGGAAATATAAACTCCTCAACATGTATAATACACTTACTTGTTTTTACAATTATTGTGCAGTTTACCTAAGAGCAAACAGCTTTACCAAACTAAAGTGTATCTTAATGTAGAGCGATGCAAGAATTAATCGTACCGTAGTAATACTCGGGATATTACATTATCCATTTTTATCTTTTGTGCTCTTAAAAACTAGGACAAACTGAGGACATCCCCAATTGCATGCGATGCTGTAAGTTAACTTCTTAGCTACCTACTCGGAGCTGTCACTTCAACGAAAAGGCAAACAAAAGCGCATCTACACGACCGCTCTATAAAAAGCCGATAGCAGAGCATAATCGTGTTTAAAAACAACATCCAAATTGAAACATCATAAAATTTAGAAAGTCAACATCTAGCTATGTCACCGGCGTTCACAGGGGACTGTCAAAGAAATTCACTCAATTACAGCAATAAAAATAATATTGTAGGCAAACATTGGAAGCTTTGAAGTTCGCGCCGATAGCTACCGAGCGGTTTTGTGCAAGCGCACTAAGTCCCACAAACAATGGGCCAACGTACAATGCCAACTCGGCTTCTAAGACTCCCTATTATGTTGGGCCAAACATTGGCATTGGCGTATTGTGAGCCCTTTTGTTACCTATTTACCGACTTTTGGGTTGTTACATTCAAGGGGATGGTTACAGAATGCCGCTCTGCACGGCGCAGAAAAAAGTGGATCCCAATGCGTATTGAATGGAAGCAGCGACGGCTAAATAATAAGTTAATTGAGTTGTACTATTTTACTAATCCGATTATTGTGTTTTCGTAACGTAAATTGCAATCAGATAGGCTTTGGCTATCTAAAAACGGTTTTATAAAAAAATATTCAATGTTTTACATACATATATTGAAATATGTATATACGAGTAAAAATTGTTTACAGCTTCAACGAGTTCAGCGCATAAGTTAAGTTCCAATATGCTGTTTGGAGCAACTGTATGCCTTGTCTTTCACAATCTTATCGTTAACGTCATATTTAATTTCTGACTCTCATGCTTACTATAAGCTTTTTCACCCTTTCAATGTTAAGTTTATTTTAACACATTCGCTGCGTTACGGCAAGTATTTTGCCGTATTAGACGGTCAGCCAGTGCGACAGCTCGGTGTCCTTGTTTTGCGCGCGGTGCGGGAGTGATCTAACTATGTTCCCGTACGTGTAGGAAAGAGACAGTGATCTTTTCAATATTATTGCTTTTAATATAATAATATTGTACACTAATAATATACGGCAAAATAGTTGCCGTAACGCACAGTACGGTAAGTATTTTTATTCAGTGCGGTACGGCGACTATCTTGCCGTACCCCCCCAACCCCGCGCCTTACTGCATGCGTCCGCGCGGCGCCTCAGTTTGCGTTAGTGCTGGCCGTATGGTTACACCGACGTTCTTGATATTTATTTTATTTCGTCAAATTAATGTTCCTAATATTGTGTGATCTCATTATAGATTCAAAAGTAATTATAATAATTTAGTACCTTAATATGGACCAAAATTTAGAAAATCCATTTTTATTAATTAGTGTATTTGTACTTAGTATGTACATGTGACTGCTTTTTATTTTTATGTTTAAATATTTTTGAAATTGCCGATACTTGCAAGAATAATTATTATGTTGACTAATTAAGAAGAATTATGTTGATTTATACACTGTTAAATTTTAATTTTGTGTCTATAATAAAGAATATATTTAAAATATCGATTGTTATTTCAGAAGTAAACCCCATCACTAGATTTTTTTCACTTCTATGCTATACGGCATATATATTGCCGTGAATGACTGGTTTTGTAAAATCTCTGTATCTTTCGAAATATCATAGAGAACCCGAGGCTACCGCAGCTAGGTATACACGAGGAGGTAGCCTATCGATTTGTCAAAAAAAACCATTGATATGGGGAGTTTCCACGTCTGTATGGTCTTTGAAAGTCAGGTGTCGGTACGGCAAAATAGAGGTCGTAACGCATAGCAGGAAATATAGATACGGGCAGTATTTGTCTCGTACCGCACTAGTAGAAGGTTTAAATCCAATGCTGCCGCAGCAAAAGTGTTAATTTTATTCATACAGACATGTCAATACCAAATATTTTAATGGAAATGACAATTAAAATGTCACTTTATAACAAAATTTAAATTTAAACCTGTATACGTGCATAGTATTACCGTCAACATAGTTCTGCCCAAAATTACAAAAAAAAAAGTTTAAAGTTATAGAAAACAAATTAACATAATTCATTTTTAAATACATCTTAGTCTGTAACATTTGGCCGAAGTGTAGGTTACAACTTAATTGGAACGGAAGTATGGACTGCTGGGGAGCGGGTTCGATTCCGAACAATAACGATCACTTAATTACACACAAATGTTTCTTTTGCTTTTTTAAAAGGGGTATCAATGTCTTGGAACCAGTTGTGTAATACAAACGGGATTTTAAATGGTATGTTGTTATTCCCTTGATAAAATTACAATTTGTTAGGTACCTTAACCTAAACTTAGGTTTAAAAAAAACGAGTCCCGCTCTAAGGACTTTAATCGTTGTATCGCGGGGGGGTTTCACAGATATTTAATTCACACGGAGAAACACCCAGACTCAGAATAAGCATCTGTGGAACGCACAAATACTTGTCCTACGCGGGGATCGAACCCGCGACACGCCGCGTACAGTGGTAATTGACCGTTCGGCTGTCCGTGCAATCGATTTGATTAATCGAGTTTATTGCACTGATTAGTCTTTCTTAACATTTTTTGAACAATACCGTGCTCTATACGACATAGAGCGTAGTCTCTCTTTCACAACTGAAACAACTTAACTATAAGAGAGGGTGGAAGGCCCTCAAAGTCTTGTGCTACTTACAGTGAGCCGTCTTGTCTTAGGCACATTCTTACATTTTGCCCTATTACTCAATCTGGTAAATTCATAAGAATCTCTCCGTACCTACCTAATCATCTCATGAAATAGTTATTTTAATTTCTCTATGAAACCGGATACAGCTTTTTTGTCCCTAAAATCCATTAAATAAATTACACTAAAACGTTCCAATCCTAATATTTACCCACGTTTTGTGACTCAAGAGGTGTCAAGTAAAAAATACGTTGCACAATCACAATAGCAGTTCAAAGTACCGTATCAACTAAATAACATGACCTCTTAAAAGTAATGCACATTACATATGAGCGAGACAAAAACACATATGGATGGGAAGGTAAAACCAGGATGGCAATACGGTATGGTAAATTTCAGACGGGTCAGATTATGTTGGTTATTGCAAGTAGTGCTTGCATCACGTCGTGCTGTGCAGCACAGCGATGTTAGCAAACTTTTTGCGGACACAAAGGATAAGTGGTCCTTATGATCACAAGTTCACTGATCGAATACTTTAATTGGTCACTCAAGTTTAAAATGGTCTAAATGGACTAATGGCATAATTATCGGTGGATAATGTGAGTTCTAACCGTCAATCCTGATGAGGAAATCTGAGTTTGGCATATGTTGCAGATTCAGGATAAAAAAACCCTATGTAAACTGCTAAAATATAGGAACCACTTCTTGATCCTGTTTTCGACGTGTCAGAATAGCTGAAAGGTTCTAGAGATAATAATATTTTAAGATTTAAATTCAAAATCTGAAAATTTGACGAAACTGTAACAATGCTGTTATGTTACATAAAAAAAATAATTTTGCAGATAGCGTATAACATACCAGCATATACAAAAGAAAGTTCAATATTTGCACAATTTATTAATGTTCTTAACAAAAACTCTTTGCAGCTACAATTATAATACACAAAGCCCAAAGCTGTTCCTTAATAGTAGTATTAGGATGTTTGCGTTAATCGATGAGCCGTAGTGTCAGCAAACGATGCACGGACACAAAGGGTGAATGGTCCTTCTCTACGCATGTACGAAGACCAAACATAACTGCGTAATTGGCCACTTGAATTTTAAGGGAAACCTTTTTGGAAGATGTTGAGTTATGAAGATTATAGATAGAATAGGAATAAAGTTTAAGTTAAAAATTCAGCTTACGTAGGTATGAATATTTCCGTGTGGTGTCCGGATATAAAGAATAGCACCACCCCATATCCTCCACTGGGTGTTGTAAAAGGCGACTAATGGACCTTAAGACCCAGTGCACTGTACCAAGCACCTTGGGTCACCCGAATGGTGGCGGGTAAGCCATCAACAAACGCATTCCCAAAGAGGGTTAGTGTCAGGCAGGCGGCCGACTATAAAACCATAGCCAAATCTTTAAGCAACATGTCTAGAAGACGTGTTGCGCCGACCCCAAGTGAAATGGGATAAGGGCAGGAAGATGATGATGAGATGATGACGTAGGTATGAATATTACGTATTATTATTTATGAGTTTTTTTTTCCTTTTTGGCACTTGTAGGTATTGTTTTACAATACCTTATAGGTATGCGATCATGAGGATGATAAATTCGAAGCCAATTGGAGACACCTTTCGAAACAATATATATGAGCTTGGTGAAATAGAAATCATACTGTCTGTGTATTAAGTACTTGTGTTGTCTTATTAATGCAATTAAAATTGAGTACCGACGTATATTACGTCGGTACTCAAATAATTGTATTTTATTTTCAATTTATCATTAACTAGTTGTTACCCGCGACTTCGTCCGCCCGAATGTCGGTTATAGCCTTATAAAAGCTTAAACAAACAAACAATTATATACTAAAACGTTCCTTAAGAACCACTCTACACATTGGTGGAAACAGCATGAAAATTGGTGCAGTAGTTTTAGAGTTTATCGCAAACAGAACGACAGACAGACACGGCGGAAGACTGTTTTATAACATGCAGTGATGATTAAAAGTTCAACAGGACAGCCAGATGACTGTGATTAATCATGTTCATAATTTCACAACATATTAGGTCATCAATCTAAATAAACTCATGATCATATTGATATCAATCATATTGTACTCTTAGTTACCTAAATAATTTATTTTCAACTTTCAAAACAACTATTGACTAAAAAGAGATCCTTGTCTATTCTTGTAGATTTCTGACTCTACATGCATCGGTGTGCTAGCGGCAAGTAATGTGCAAATACAGTAAATCCGGTAAGCGCCGGCGGCGACGTGGGTTCACTTCCCTTATACTAACAGGTGAAGGACCAAACAATAGCACAGGAAGTGAATTCAGAACGTTTTTGCTATTTATATTGAAGTATCTAATTACTATTGCAACACTAATCCGATAATTTTTGTGTTGTGCAATTTTTGCTTTTGGATAGACGAGAAAAAACTTGATTGCCCGGTTCCCGGGCGACAGATTAGTTTAAATTGCTATGTTATAATGGTCGGTAAAGGATTTGGTTTAAGTCAATGTATATTATGCACTAAACCAATTTAATGTTCAATATCAATATTTGTAGATATCAATTTTTGTTGAAACATTTTTGGAAGTAGGTCAAAAAGTTGGCACTTCAATAAAATTCGATATCGAACAAAATGTAGAGTAAAATAATACACGAATGCTTAATTAAAGTTTAAAAAAAACAAACCTGAAATCATCGTCGCTATGAAGAGAATGGCGCGCGCAAAAAATGTGACGTCATAAATCCAAATAATCAGAAGTATGCGTTGTATGTGCGAAATTCCATAGTAACATTGGCGGGGAGGCCGGGGTAGAGTGGAACTCATTACTGGCACGTGACACGGCCTCACCGCGCCCACTCTCCCCTACACTGTTATATTTCGCCAATGAGTTATTGAGTGCGCGGAAAGCTCATGTGTTCCGCCGGTTCAGCCAGTATTAATGTTCGGCTATGACGGATACATTAAAAGTGTACCTCGAAACACTGAATTTCGCAAAAAATACTTGCGTAACAGTTCGCTGCTATTAAGAGGATTAAAAATAAACATTGCGAGAATTTCGCTACAAATATACAAGTTCCATAGAATCAACATAGTTTATAAAAAAGCCAGCTATTTCAAAATAGACAAAACAACCCTATTTTAAATGCAAAAAACAGACAGACACCATTTGATATCATAATTGTGCAGCGACAATACATTTAGCACGCCACTTCAACAGCCGTCATTGTTAATTGAATTTGATTGATGATGCAATACAATACGTCAAATTACCCTGCGTGTGTGGAAACGCGACAAAATCCTCTCCCTGTTCCCGCCTGTATTTTTCTAATTGAATCATGTGTGATTTATTATTGGCCTGATGATGTATCATTCTTTCAGCAGCAGCCGCGGCTCACCCCATCGGCTTGCGGCCCAAATTATTGCTACAAATGTTCATGCGCGCTTTTTAACTGCTGCCTCCCCTTTGAGCGTTTTTATTAAACTGAGTAATCGATTTTTTTGGTGGATTCAACGTTAGAAGTAGTAACAGAGATAAATAAAGTAAAATACATTTGAGATTTGGATAAGAGATTAGTATGGGACAAAACATGCAGTTATTACCTATAGGAATAAAATAGTTGGGCATACTCGATAAAACCATATGCATTGGTTTGCAACAAATCGATGAGTAAAGTGTCAACCAAGTAATTGTAATATTTCTCTAGCATTTTCCCTCTCTAGTACTATATTTCTGAAAAATACAGCAAACAATTTTTCATATTATTGTCAATACCGAATACCGTATCTCTATTATACAAATATCACTATATCCACGCGCTGGCTCTACAAAATTTTAACACATTTATTTAAGAACAGTTCAGTCCAGCGTCTGATACAGGTCATTACATTACCCAAAACCTGTACTACTGTGAACGGTGGGCGATGGGGTGCTGTCTATTATAATTTTGACGTTAAAAAAGTGCTACACTAGTGAATAAATAATAAAAAAATATTACATATTTGAATAAATGACTTTTGACTTTCATTTTGACTGCTGTACCCCTCCTCCTGTTAACACCTTTATACGTAACATAGCCCTCTACCGACCGGTAAGTATGCTCGCGACCTCATCAGCTAAGAGTCCCGCTTCCAGCCGGCGCGCACATTGTCGCCGGCACTATTGTACGCGCCCAGAAACAGATGCGCACGTTTGGATAGTGTTTGCCAGGTTAAAAATACATGTACAGGGGATTTTAGGGATGACATTTCTTAATGTAGAGTCGATGGTGGAATTGTGTCCATATTGTAAAAGGGATATTTCATCACCTCTATCTTAGTCTAAGTGCAGAATTTTACTAATCTGAATGCCCTTCAAATTTTATGAAGAATGATAATTTTCATATCCATTTGCACCTGTAGTATACCCATCAGCTATTACCAAATGCGAATGTGTGTACAAAGCGTAGAGAGTTATTAAGACTTTTTGTTGTTAAAACACTTTTTTGTTATTTCTATGAGCATAAGATAGTATTTGTGCGAAGTAGAGTCACCAATAAAATCAGTCGTGACGTGCGCAATGTTTGGGTAATCAAGACCTTCAATCTGTTTTTTTTAAACAAATCTTAAAACTTCAAAAGATTTTATTACCGATAAAGCACGTTATTCTATAGTCTCTACGTACTTAAGATTTATTACAGCAATGACATTGTAAATGACTTTTCATGTGTGAGCATAAAGCTAAAATTGATGATTGAGTTCAAAATGTTATCGTTAAAATATCTAGTCTCCTGTGCAATGCTGACGAATGTTCTAATATAGAATTAGAATTTTATTTTTATTTTAATAATATTGACAATAAACACGAAATAATAATTTCCATTTTTTTTTGCAAATAAATCGTGATTCGGGCGGGCGCGGCTCCCCACTAGGGCTGTCACAATGCTCGCTCAGTTTCCGCGCCGCTGGCCGCCAACAAAACCGGCACGCGGACACGCTGACACCCCTAATGTCACTGGTTCCGTGTGTGGTGTTGGGTTGTGAGGTTCGTATCCTTGCACGGCAAACATACTCATAAGTGAGGGCTGGTACTAGAGAATACTGATAATTGTTATAATATAAGCATTTTAGTTTCAAAACCAGTTACTTAAACATAATCTCAAATTATATTATAACTATTTTGAATAATTTTTGCAATGGACAATAATTGTCCAACCAAAATAGCAAACTAATAGTTTTAAATTATATTTTCGCCGACTGACGATAAAATGTTTTAGGTGTTCGAAAAAAAAATCAGTAATAAAACAAGTTTTTACATATGCCTAACGCAAGTTAAGAAATAAGTAAATAAAAATACTGCACCTAGAACTGCACAAACCAAGAAAACACAGCAAATGCAAATTGACACTCAAAAAAGCGCACAAAGACGTTACACCTAGTCACATGCCACCAGAAATTCAATCCATATCAGTAATTAGAGCCGACATCACCGAATCTAATTTGGTCGGGACAACCCTAGCGTAATGTGGGCAGCGCGCCGACGCCCCGCCGACGCCCCGTCGCGTCATTGTAAGTCCGCACCGTATGACGTCACGCCTTTGAATCCAACTTTTGTTTTGCACAGCCCTTAATTATCTTGATTAGAAGCGTCAAATATGTTCGTTCAGCGGATGTTGCTTGGCTTTTACATCCTCTTACGATAAGTGTTCTGTTCTATTTGCTTTAAGAATTGGGGTTATATTTAAGGTTGCATTAAGGTAATTGGTTTTATTCAGTACTTTGTGTGAGTTAGATGCATCAAGCGTTAGATTTGAGTAATTTTTAGGGTTGTGTCGTACTTTTTTGTGTCTGAAAATGCATTTAGAATTGTGTGCTTTATTTTTTCATTAATTATTTTAATTTAAATTTCTTAAAAAAAATATTCTGACTTTTGGGTGATATAAACGAATAGAAGAAGTTGTCTTTGTATTTTTAAGCTTGAGAAAAAGTATTTTCCAACAATACGTACAGCAATATAGACCTCACCCCACAAATACCATCTTCTCCACCCACATAGCTACTTAAATAAATATAAATAGCTCCAATTTGTGTGCTACAATTATGTTTTAACCGACACGGAATGGTTCATGGCGATGTGTAATGGTACGTGACCATACCACGCTCAGCTGGTCACGGCACAATTAATAGTAGCATATAAGAAACTATGTGGTATATAAGTTTTGGATAGGGGTCATTGTTTTTAGGTTGGCTTTCGGTGGTAGGTAGAGCTATGGCAGTGTAAATACTGTCTTAAGTTACGGAAGAAGTATTTCTGGAGATTTTGAGGATTTCGAAATTGTAAGTGACATAAAAAATATTAATTCCTTTTTGTAATTAAGTCATTTTTGAGCAAAAAACACACCTTTTTACATTTGTAGAGACAGATATAACTATTATTTTAATTGATTAAAATTTTAATGCAATGATGATGTGTCATAATAAAACGACAAACAAGTTTATGAATGTTAAAAATAATATTTTTAGGCATATTATGTTAAAGCAATACCTACCTAATACTGCAACCCTATTTGCATTAGGGTTGTAACTCCATAAACACGTGACTAATATTCAAATTCCAAGTAACGTCAGCTGCGAAACATTAAAGGCTCCTATCACATTATTTAGCAGTCGTAATAATAAAAAGTCAATAAAGTCATAAACTCCGCATCTCCTGTGGCTAACCTAATGGCGGCGTTTACTTTAACTGTTCTAAACAAATAAAACGAGTCTACTACCTTTCAAGGTAATATAATCGGAGTTGTGGAAGCGTGACAGCGCTCTACTATTGTAGAGCGGCGTCTCTCTCCCACACCTGCGATGATATAAGTTTAAATATCGTGGTAGAGCCTCCGGAACTGTGAAATATAACTGTAACAGGTGGATTATCACGTTTTTTTTTTATATAATGCCAGTTGTGTGCCAGCCCTGAGTAATTAACAGCGTTTAATATCCAACCTGCTGTTCGTGTGTCAATTTATTTAAGTTTTTTCTCTTAATTTAAGTCTTTGAACAGTTTGAACTAGTTCACTTGGTCAAGATTGATGATTCTTTCATTTTGAATAACGATTTTTGATTTGTGAATTAACGTATATTAGTAGCACAGTCTAAATATCATACAGTCGTCCGACGCCTTTGATCTTGCGGAAAATGCCGACAACGTCTTGACAGTATCGCGATGGCAAGGGTTGTCAAAATTAAAAATATTAATAAAATTATTTATTTATTGCAGATCAACATCGTTAACATTATAATCATTAAAAAAAGTGTAACCTAATATTATTATAACTTGCTGAGAACCAATTAAAAAACTATGACAATAAATAATATTAAATAAAACAATAATACTTCTTTCCGTCCAACATTCGGCCTTTTTGTTGGCGTTGTCAACTTTGACGGGTATGACAAATATTTTTATTATTAAATTTACGTATTCACTCTACAATAACAAAACATTATTTATTTACCTTTCTTCTGTTCGTGGAAGCTGATGAAACCGCAGATCCTTATTAATACGAGATGAAGACTTGCAATCTCTCACAGCACACGTCGTATGCACCATTTTATAAAATAATTACGAAAACAAGCGTAAGCCCTGAATGACGTGTCCCGACATGCTAACATTATTTTGTTTGCATGTCGGGCTCGGCCCTCCCGCGTCCCACCCCTCACACCCCGCACGATTGCCCTGTCTAGACGCCTTCGTCGGACGACTGTATGACAATAGTATATTTAGACTGTGTTAGTAGAGTGGTTAGGTTTAGTCTTAAGTTGGGGATGATGTTTGCAGAGACTTATTAACGATTCTGTTACGACTTACGTGTTAGATTTAAAAGTATAATTAAGGTATGTAGCTTAATCATGCCGTAATGAATTGAATTTGAACTGAAAGGATCTGTTTACAAATCTTGCACAATACATAAAATGTGAAGCTATAATGGCTTCATAATTAAAATATCGCTTTATTCCCTAAGGCTTAATACAGTAATCTACACAAATACTCTGTGCGGCTGCGTGCTTCGCTTGCGTGTTTCCGTAGCGGCAAGCCAACACCGCGACCAACCATACTCTAGGAGCCAGTGAGGTTTTTATACGTATTATATCATGGAGTATTCAATTTTAAGTTTTTTCTAGCTCTCGTTCCCTAATTTAAACGCTCAATAGTGAAATAATTTCCTAGTTTCAAAGGAAATTTTCGTGAGAAAAACCTTTGTCGAAATCAGTTTAACATTAGTTATAATGTTACAGAGATTAATCGTTCTATTGTTTACTTAATGCAATAAACACAGGATCTAGCCCAATTTGAAATATTCTCGAATATAGCTATAATAAATCGATGAAGGTAGACTCTACAATAATACTTAAACATAATACTTTAGTCTTATTTAGCCGTTAATCGGTTCTCGTATCAGAAGCCAGTGAGGCTGCGAGATATCGCTTGCGTGTTTCGGAAGCGGTGTCGCGGGAAGCCAACACCGTCACCATCTACGATAGTCTAGGAGACAGGGGAAATATTGTTTCTCCATGTAGGTCCTTTATTTTTCTAATAAGTTTATGTACAAATACTTGCATGCCTATGCCCAGAGATTTTTAATCTGCTGACCCTATATCAAACTTTCTATTTTAATATTTCTTAGTTTCAATTAAACGTTCTGCCTGGTTTCGAGAGGAACACAATGATTTTTTGATTCTGCAATCATTTACAAATCTTTTTAATAATTTATGCAGTTAGCTTAAAAACGCAAGCTTTACATACCACTACACTAATGTACCACAGAACGCTCCAACCACAGACAACCAACAACATCCTCATTAAATAACAAGCTTGCAAACCATAAAATTAATCACAAACTCCACAAGCACCTTCTCCTCTCCTATATATCTGCTGCGTCAGCTCCCGATCCTATCAGCGACGTCAATTGCCCGTGCCAAATGCCACTTCCCGTAGCCCCCTCCCCCTTACACCGATATCCCCCAATATCCCAGAATTTCGCGCAAAATCCCCCTTTTTGACCCCACCGTCTTATCGTGGGAGGAAAAAGCGAACGTGATTGAATGTTTCCGCTGATTTCATGAAACAGATAATCTTTGTGTGAAAACACAATCCGAGGATGATGATTGGAATACTGATCGGAGATATGGATGGATCGAATGAAGGGTTTTGGGATGGGTATTTAAGGTATCGGTTATTGTTCCTGTAAGTTGTGATTGCATATTATTGTCCATCGTGTGTAGTTCTTGACGTGTAGCTTACTTACTTTTGGCAATCGTTTCTAAGAACGACTGAGAAAGTTTTCTTGCAGTTGCGGATTATTTTTTTACCTTTAAAAGGTTAAATAAATCGTTCTTGAATAACTTAAAAACTATGTTAATTTGTTGAAACGATTTGATATATCTATATTTTTAAGCTTGAGTAATTTTTAAAAACAGCAATGTCGCTGCCTTTATTTCCTGGTAATCCGATTATACATATCTGGTAATACGTTCATTTATATTATCTAACATTTTTTCGTTTTATATTATTTTTCGTTTTATTTATATTATCTAACATTGATTCGTTACCCGTTAAAGTAATGTTCGTCCATACCTATCTACATAGTATCCTTTTATAGCATCAAGTCCCACAGTTGCAACAATTGCCATCGAGAATAAACGCATGTCAGCTCGTATCGAACTCCCTTCTGCAAGGAACGATCGATTATCGTTTCACGGGTTAATTGCGATGCGTTTAAACAAAAAGTCTGGCCGTCGGCCTGTTGCCTAATGATGCCATAAAGTCGAAATTATACGCTCCGTTAATTCGACCAACCGTTGTTTCTCTATACGTTCGTTGGGTTCATTGCGTTTGTCTCGTATGGCGGGTGAAGGCTGGTTTGTGAGCTTCGGTTTGGTAAGTGTTATGTATTGTCATATCTTTCCGAGTGTGACTGGTCGATTGAAGAGCTAAAATCTATGATTACGCACTGAATGGACATTGTCGTCGAATGATGTTAATTATCGTCTCAACATGAAGATAACTGTTACTTACTAGACAGACACTAGGCTACAAATATGGTTGTTAGCCGTGATAAAACGGTCAATTTCAAAAAAACAGGCAAGTTTTCTAAGCAAATAATTTCTCTCAAACCATCTTAAATCAAAGCCAATCCCAAAAAAATCTAATATAAAATCCCGCACGTTAACATAATGTTGGAGCAAATGGAGCAGTACGGACGCAGCTATCGCATATTGAAAGAGGCGGGTTCCGTGACAAAGTTGTATTATCTGTGGCGATAAGGGCGAATCCCATTTATACGGAGGCTATTGCGTCGAGGCGCCGATCCGTGGAGACGCAGCCCGCGACTCAACCGCGCTTTCCCCGCATCGTTTTATGAGCCTCCTAGGAAAATCCGCGCGTAAAAAACCTAATACGGATTTAGAATGTGTTACGTGGAATGTATGTATTTAATGTTGACTTCGGTGTAGATTTTCTTTTGCTTTGAATAAGATTTCATATTCATTAGATTAGATTTGTTGCAACTTTTGGAAAATATGGTTTAAGTAGTCTGCTCAAGTTGTTCGTACAAGTACACACACCAGACTTTTTGTCTACAGTTTGCCAAACATTATTAATACTAATCATAATTTTTCCCAGTTATTTTGGTATCGGGTTCTAGTGTCATTGGATTTAGACGAAATCCCTACTTATTGCAGAAGTGCGAGGAATGGTGACTGAGTATCTGACCTCCGCGATGTTTTCTACTGTGTAGGTATTGCAGTATCTCTTAGTAAGACTGGATTTTGTGACTATAAAAAATCAAAAGCATAATTCAGGAAGCACTTCAAGTGCTTTCTGAACTAGACTAACTACTCGCGGTACCTATATTTAAAAATCTTTACCTATCGACGGACCATATTTCGAATGTTGAGAATGTTCGAATGTTTCTACAACTATAAGCAGAGTGGTAAATATGAAAAATAAATCCGATTACGTACGCACGTAAAAATATTTTGTAAAAAAAAAGTCCACCACTTACGTGGTAACTAACCGAGCCTTTGAAAGGAATACCGTGCATATAAACTGAATAAAAAATATACAAAAATCTCGACCAGATTTTCGTGTGGTCAGCGAAAAAAAACCCGGAAAAAACTATCATCCGTACGTTGGGCGCGCGACTTTATAGCAGCGATAACGAAGCCGGCAGATTGGGGCTGAACGATTCACTGTTATCTCACTGCGTGGCTTTCTGCGTATCAACTGGATGTTTGGAGCTGGCTGGAATCTTTTACTTAAATATATATGCTTTTAAATAAGTATGGTCTTCAGTACCTACAAAGTTAAAGAACAATTGGGAAGATACGAAAATTTTGTAATATTATTTTGTGTTGTAAATGTAGTGGGAAATACAAAAGGGAAAAGAACGTAATTCAAATAAATATCCGCATGTCCAATTTAACGTATCCGCTTCCATTGATGTGATGTTAAAAACCTTTCTGCAAATAAAACGTATTCAACAAAAATCACACAAATAGAATTACCGGATACGTCCGTTCTAATTTCAAATCTTCAGATTCGCATAAAAATGGCCACACATACGAGCGTACATCCGACTTTTTTCAAAAATCTAAATTTGAAAATGTTTGACACGCATCATAGTGCGGGTGACTGGCCATACACGGGCCATACGCGGCCATACACTGCATTACACTGATATGCAATGTGTCAGTTTGACGAAGGTCACAGACTCCAGACTGCCCACGTGCCGACATGGATACGAGCTCGTTTTTTTTTGAACCGTGATATGACGTGTATGCGAGTAGCTCAATGGATCGGCGGGGTTTTACAAGTATTGTTTTGATGGGTTCATTTTATTACTTTTTAAATTTGCTTAATACCTTCGAAAAAAAAAATGAAGTAGGTACTCTAGGCAAGGCGTACTAATTAAGAGCAAAATTTGAATTACTGTTGATAAGGTCTCAAAATAAATACTCTTGCTTTATAGGAGTAATGAAAAAATCTGAAGTATTTTTCTCATTATCAGTCGTTAGTTTTTCTTTAATTTTCAGAAGTTACAGAACTCTGTGTTCTATGCAAGTTGATGTATCAAAATTTCAGTAGCTACTTCAAATCATTTAAATTCAGTGCAGCTCAAATGAATGCTTATTACATTACGTAGCAATTGTAACATACGTAATAACTACGTTACTGCCTCGCTGACCATTTTTTGGACGCCATTGTTAGTTTCGGATCAGTTTTCTACATGACATTTCAATACGACTGCTCGCTTGTCGAATTACAAATCTCGAGCAGATGTTTATTCAAGGCATTCACAAAAATTATCGCAACAACAAAATCTAAATCCATACACCATAACTAATTATATCCACCGTGTAATAGTGTGTCGCATTGTTCAACCGAAGCTATTGTAAGCAGCCGAATTACTAACCTACTTTTGGGGATATTTCTGGCAAAAAATGTTCTTGAGATATCACGCTTTTTTGGTTTTGAATGCGAGTTATATTTTCTTTTGTGCGCTGGGTATTAGTGAGCGATATTTAGTTTCGCCGGTGTATCGCTGTTTGTTGCGATCCGACGCTCGGTATTACAAAAGTTTGACGGGTGACTCGTCCCGATACCGTATCGATTTAGCTCGGCCGCATCCGATTCTCTTCGTTTATTTTTACGAAATCGGACGTATGTAGGTTTTCGGGTTTGCGGTGCAACTGTGTCCAGTTAGTAGTAGGTGGTCTGTTCGAATAAAAATTTCGCGTTGTTGTCCTTTTTTATTGAGATTTTTCTATTTCCCGTGTCAACAAGCGGACGTGGTCGGAATTCCGATGCAAGGAGATTTTTAAACGAATTTGTACAACTCTACGTTTTATTTTTTCACTTACCTAGACTAAGTTATATTTTTGTTCTGTTAGGTTACCAAGTTACGTACTAATTCTCAAATAATTGTAACAGTATAGTGATCCTCTTTGTTCACCAACCAAATTAATGACAAACGCAGCCTATTATAGAGCTACAAAGATATTTTGGCACTCGGATGGTATTAGCATGAGGGCGCTGATGTCCAGATTTATAACAACAAGTAACTCGCTGTCTGTCAAAAGTGATAGTTTTTTATAAGTTCCGTTAAATTTCAGCCAGGTACTTATACTTGTACCGCTAAAAAGGAGAGAACTATCGGTAAAATAACAAAACACACTCGTGCGTTACATGCATTCTTTAATTGAATCTGTCGAAGCAGCGAGTATGGAACCAACGCTATTCATAAATATTAATAAACGCGTGGCATTCATAAACCGTTTACATGTACATATATGTACTCGCCTATTTGTATGTAGCCTTTTAAACTTGCGCGGTAGTCATTCGATTGCAAAAATACGCTGAAAATTCTGGATGAAAAAGCTTTTATATGCAGCTCATATAAACCTATTAGTTCGATATTGCTGACTTTTTACATGTACGTAGTAGCAGGTTTAAATTTCTCTTAAATAAATGTTGTTTTTTAAAGTAAAACGAAGTAAAGTCGTATCAAATGCTAACCTAGGTTGGCGTAGATGAAATAAATGATCTAAACATATTATCAACAACTAATTATTACCGTAATTCCATGTTCGAAGGAAAATATGGGTTTTCTTCATTTCTTCTCAATCCTTATTATATTATTAGTTTCAATTGATGTGCTAATGAAATAACTAGGTAGAACTTTCTATAACTATCACCGTCTGTCAATTTTTAACCACTCATATTATTAACGTCTATATCGTAGCTGTAAGTACAATTATTTTACTGCTATTATGCAAGTGCACTACTACTTAAACTAGTCAGTCCTAGTTACTTTATACTATTAATGCTGCCTACAAAGTGTTACAACCCTTATGTAGTGATCGAAAGCAGTGGACAAATCTTCTGCGAGCCCTGTCCCTGATGAGGGATAACAGGAAGACATCATCAACATCATGTAGTCCTCAATTATAAAAAAAAAATTGATTGGAGATTCCAAACGTTTTCTATGTTGACAAATGCTTCTTGTCATAATTTGTTTAGTTTAATACTCAGTATTAGTACATCAAATATGACCGGTTTCTGTTTGAACACGCATAGCATACCTGTAGGTATAATTAGGGTATCTCTTAGCAATCACAGACGTCGGCCGTGTTTGCATCGGCCGGCGGCTTGATTTAATAGCCGACGTATAAATCTATTCATTTGCCAGCGAAAGCTTTGTACAAACAGTGCTAATGAACGTGGCTCGGTCCTACTCCCAGTGCCCAGTAGCCGGTAACTCAGTTACCCTAGTGGCTAGCGCTCACAATCCATTTTTTTTTATTCCCTCTCTATAAAATTATTCAGTATTGAGTCACATTTCGGTTAAACACTGTTATTCTGTAAGTTTTTATTGCGATGGCGCGTGCATTTTTTATGGATCGAGTTTTAAAATAGGTTTTAAATATATGATGGAATTGGAGTGAATGTTATTGAATAAAATTATAGGGTTGGTGTTAAATTGTCACAAAACCTTAAAAATTGTAACTGAAGTGTTCGTTGTGAAATGAAGAAACATTTCATTTTTATAACTGTTTGATTATTATTTATATTTTCTAATAATAAATTTTTCAATTATAAGTTTATGACGAGAGTTTCATACAAAACGCTGTTCACACTATCTTTAAATTCCGGCTTGGTTACTAAGGAACATAATATTTCTAACCACCCTATGCACTCAAAATTTAAACTATTAAAAGCGACGTGGTTTCAAGGAATACAACGTTCAAACTAACAAAACATTTTCCACTTTTTTGTTAGTACCTACAGACATTTAGATAACTTATTAAGATCTACACCAAATGTTGTACTTACATATACGACATGTGTGTTAATTTCCTATAGGTACTTTGTGTGCGTGCAGTCCACCAGTAAAGCAGTATTTCCCGAACTGTCAATTGTTTTTCTTGTCTCTCGTATTAAATACGTAACACCAAACGTACGGATTATTCATTGACAAGTTCAATTACTGAGTCCCAAATTCGAAATGAAATGCCTCTCGGGGTCTCGAGCATATTTGAGCTATCAACCACTAGACCAATATATCGTTGGACGTAATAATGTATGTGAGGTCGGGACACATAAAGTGCAGCACATATAGTGTACATAAGTACATGAGGTAGGTGTTTAAACAGTTTTTCACTGGCTACAGGCCTGTCGTTGTAATTCACTGACAAACGCATATAAAAGAGTCCGGTAGCGCACTGCGAGTGGCGTGGAGAAGAATTATGACTGCAAAATATTTAATTTATTGATGATTAAAATGTAACTTCTATTTTTTTATACCTAATAGCTGCAATAGATTTATTTTATTTTATTGTACAGTTCTGGAAATATTAATTCATTGGTTTTGAATAACGTGTCGCTTCGATTTCGCTGGTGGTACCTAACTTTCTTATTACGTTACGTTTATAATTTTCTTATGTCATCTCTTTATCAACGTATTTAATAAATAATACTATATTTTGAATACGTAAGGGGTCAACATTGATTAACCAAAGTAAAAAAAAATGCGCTGTTTACAAAAAATAGACTACCTCTAACATTTTTAGATAAGGAGGAATACATAAATGTAATTAACGAGAAATGTTACTGTTAATATGATTGGACTTTGCTTCCCATGGCTTGGACACAATAATTGCTTGCAAACAGCAATATTGTGAATTATTGTGTCTATAATTCAATCACAGTTTAAGTTATATATTAGCTCATTCAAAACTATCACCATCTTATAGCCTGGATGATTAACAGCACAGCCAAAAAACTGGCAAGTGTGTGGGTATTTAATGAAAATCTTAACAGGACAAGGTATAACTTATAAACAAATGTAATTTTAGACTTTGCATTAAAAAAGGCATAACGATGTCAAAATGCCTTTGTAAGCAGTTTCATTTTCAGAAAACCAGTTTAAAGATAAAAAATAATATATTTTTAGGCAAGTCTACTCCATAGCCGGCCTTATACACCGTCCGCGCTCGTATCCTCGCGGGAGGTAATTATGCATGGGCGCTTTTTAGCGCGTCCACCGACGAATAAAATATAAAACGCGCCGCAACTAATGATTTCACGTACGTTTCATGTTATGTACTTACTGTAATTACTATGAGTGTGAGCTCGTTTCAGAATTATGGATGTATTTTTTTATTTATGACGCTTTTCTTGAATGAGTACCTACTTTTAGTATAGATGACAATATTAATATTAATTTCCATTTGAGTTTAGGTATATTTGGACATTTAAATGTCTATGATGCTTTCGATTTAGTATGTGATTTTTAAATAGTTAAAATTTCAGTGATTAGATTTATGGCTCAGTGATTGAATTTGTGTGACAAGGTGATAGTTTCATAGTTGAACCTTGATTGAGGATTGAACTATGTAATCTTTTAATGTAATGGGTGACCAAACAGCAAACTAGGTGTAGGTTTATGAAAGCTTTGAAATAAATCATAGAATCATATAATTTATGAACAAAATGTATGAGAAGTATTCAGAAAAATTCTGTCATAATTAACATAAATTTATATTGCATACCTACACTACATACAAAAAAAAACGTTGCCTAAAACTAAAAAAGAACTTTCTTTAATAACTTATGACAGCGCCATCTACACTTTTAGTCGGGAACTAAAGAGCTTTCTTTGTAAGCTCGTGTAAGTTTTAAGTATTTCCGCTGAACGCGGAGGGCGTTGCAATCGTTTTTATTTTGGAAAACTCCGTTTGTTTTCTCCGGCATTGTGTGGAAACGTTATTAGGGAAAGGACGTTTCGCTGCTCTCTTGGTCTGAAAAGACGTCGATCGAGAACGAGGAGATATCTTGTATGAATTTAATAAAATGTGGGTATAATAAAATTATTTTATTAAATTTCGTTTTGATTAAGTTATATGTTTTTCTTAAAAACAGAGAAACTATCTAAATCTGTTTTCTCTCTTTGGACGGCCAAAAAAGATTTTTGGGAATATACTAAATTTCTTTTGGGAGAGTTATGCATATACATAGCCCAAGCGCAATAATGTACTTGGTGAAGTTAATATAAGACTAAATAGGTATAAGGTTTTATCTACACCTGAAATAAGGATAAGCTTTAAAAAAATGTAAAAGCTTTGACTATATAATATTCCCAAAGCCAATTGTTTACAAACGTAGGACTCCCCAATTAGTTAACACACAACTAAATTTTGATCTTGTAACTATTAGCAGTGTATTTACTTAACATTTGCGTGCATCGCGTCATCACAGGATATGTAAATAGGGATACTAATTGATACAATCTGTATAGGTAATTAACTAGGTAGTATGTATTAGAATGTATAGTTGTCGAATAACTAATGTATCTTCGAATTCCACAAATGTATGTGCTTATCGCACTGACTAGTAATTGGAGTAGGTAAGGAACAGCCCCTCTAGCCAAGCAACATTTCTATAATCGTTAACAACAATAGAAAACGCTTAAATGTATGGAAATGACATTTTGTTTTGATAAACAAAGTGACTTAGACCTGTCATCTCCATACATTTGAACGTTTCCTATTGACATTAACATTAACAATTGTAAAAATGTCACAAACAATTATAATCGCTAACGATTGTAGTCTTCATACAAAGAGACGATTGTGACAGCATGGCAGAATGACTCACAGGAACATCTACAGACTAATATAGATACTATTGTTGAGTGGATAGAGAGGTGGAAGGAACAAAATCACTAAGCTAGATAGTTTGTGGATAATGCGTAACGCGACTCACACGTACGTAATAATTAATTAAGGTGTTAGTAATATAATCTGTATAATATGGTGTTGAATGTAGTTTTGAATGTATACGTATAACAAACCTTTTCATATACACATCTTATTGCGATGCTTTAATACAAATCCATTTTCAATGGCGTTGGGTATTTTGAAAAAATAATTATTACTATATTATCTTGATATCGAGATGAAAATACACTCCAATAGTAAGTAAATACATTTACTCATTTTATTTTTTGTGCTGTTTTGTTGCTTGTTTTACGGTTCCAACAAAACTGCTAGACACATTATCAAACATTCTTCCGGTCTTCAAATCCGAAATATAGATAAACTGCTGACATAACAATCTCAGTTTACCTACTTAAAATATTATCACGTATTAACATAAACGAAGCGTGAAGTCTTGCTAATCGTTCACCATCACCAACCAAGGAGTTTTTACTCACACATGTTTATCCACATGTTGCTAAGGTGGCCGGAACTATAAATCTAGTGTGTATAGAGGAAGAGTCGTTGGTGGGCCGCGGTCGGTGTCGGATTCACTTCCCGGTTGGACACTCGATGGCTCGACGTGTGCTGGTATTACGTTTTTATGTGGAGTATTATTTTTTATGTGCACGCGACTGTGTTGATTTTGGAGGTATGAAGAAAGGTGATAGAATAATATAAGGATTATGTAGGTATCACATGTGTTATAAATTTTGTTGCTCTGTGGAAAAAGTAGGATATTTAAACTGTCTGCAAAAGAAGGTAACACGTAATGATTGACATATAAATGCTTGAACTCGCACTCTTTAGCGGTATTTGCGGCCACAGGACCCCAATATTATCTAAGTACATAAATACTGTACAGGCCATTCAACCTGTATCATCAATCAAACGCTTACAACTCAACGTTCCGCATAAAACATAAGCGTCCAACCCTCGACATCTCAACGGGTCCCATTTGTCAGCAGCACCTGAAATCACTGCCGGTTAACCCGCCCGCGCGGGATCATTTCATATTTTCGGGAGGTCCATCTCTCGCGCCGCTCAATTATTCACCCGGCCCGGGCACCCGGTCAAAAGTAATGACCGGTGAACGCGAAATTACACGTGTTACAATGATGATTCTGTTTACCCCGGGCAGAGTAATTTCGCTCGAATGTTTGAAGAGCTGTTAGGTTTTGTGATCGTTTTATTTAATGGCCCCCGAGTACGTTGGGGTTTTGTTGTTTGTTTTCCAGTATCGCGTTTTTTTGTTAAGTTTTTTAAATGAGTGTGCTGTGGATAAATAGGGTGATGTTTTGGCATTTTTTTTGTGTAGGTACCACAGTCTAAATATACTATTGTCATACAGTCGTCCGACGAAGGCGTCTAGACAGGGCAATCGTGCGGGGTGTGAGGGGTGGGACGCGGGAGGGCCGAGCCCGACATGCAAACAAAATAATGTTAGCATGTCGGGACACGTCATTCAGGGCTTACGCGTGTTTGTTTTCGTAATTATTTTATAAAATGGTGCATACGACGTGTGCTGTGAGAGATTGCAAGTCTTCATCTCGTATTAATAAGGATCTGCGGTTTCATCAGCTTCCACGAACAGAAGAAAGGAAAATAAATAATGTTTTGTTATTGTAGAGTGAATACGTAAATTTAATAATAAAAATATTTGTCATACCCGTCAAAGTTGACAACGCCAACAAAAAGGCCGAATGATGGACGGAAAGAAGTATGAATAGGTAGGTAGGCTAGGTACCTGAAGGAAAATGGAAAATCCTGGAAAATGGACGCTAATTAAGTGCTCATTACAAAAATGAAACCTAAATAACTTAAATCTAAAATTATAACAAAGTTTATATTTTTACATGAAAAAATATAGATGAAGAATGAATGTATTAATTTGTATTCTATTTCAATATTTCAGATGTAAGTTATGGGTGGAAGCATGTAAAAGACCGGATTTACTTGAAATGACTTTTAGAAAAATAAAAAATACATTTAACGAAAACAATATTGGGCTCAAATTATTTGAACATCTGAGTTTAGTGGAGTATAATACGAAACCATGTGATTGCTTCCCAGTAATTTTTTTGTTGAAATTATTTATTAGGATGAGGATTTTTTATATAATTAGGTAAGTTCAGCAATAGAAATTTCAAATCTATTAAATCTAGAAACCGAAAATATTTGTCAGTTACCCATTTATAATTATTCTTTTATTTAATATTATTCAATTAGTTCTCAGCAAGTTATAATAATATTAGGTTACACTTTTTTTAATGATTATAATGTTAACGATGTTGATTTTTTTTTTTAGGCTTAAGTTGTTTAATTTTTTGTTCTCTATTTTTATTTTATTTTTCACTATTTTTAAATATTTGTAGCCTCCTGTTTGCGCTAAATAAACTGTCTTTCTTTCTTTCTTTCTATCTGCAATAAATAAATAATTTTATTAATATTTTTAATTTTGACAACCCTTGGCGTCGCGATACTGTCAAGTCGTTGTCGGCATTTTTCACAAGATCAAAGGCGTCGGACGACTGTATGATACTTAGACTGTGGTAGGTACGCTATACACCAGCACGCGATTAAAATTGATAAATACTAGTTTATTCTCTCCTTGTTTTACACTATAACTAGCGGCCAGCAAATTAAATCTTACATAGTTTGTAAATCGATAGGTACTTTATTTTCACTCAATTCAACAACATAATATAGGCATAAAACAATATTCTATACCTATAATATGTTATTGACCAAGTCAATAATAGATTTCAGAGGTTCAGTACAAGTAGAAATCAGTTTCTAAAAAAAATCTCAAATTCACTAGCGGTTAGTCTCCTAACCAAAGTATCCTAAACAAGACTATTCAGGAACAGTATTCAAATCAGCAAAAACTCCTCATTCTTTTGTTTATCCTGGCCACGTGTCTCAAGTGTCAGTCGTGACCGACCAGATTTATCGGGCACATGTCGGTCCCCCAACATTGATCAGTCATGTTTGTTTAACACGCAAAAACTTGGTGCCACGCCGTCTGGGTCAACCGGACCCGACGGTTTTTGTAGTTAAACTCGGTATTAAGTTTTAATGATTTCCTTTGATGAGTGATTGGTGATTGTGTTATCTTTATTTCTTAATGGAAATCTATAAGAGAGTTTTGTGTTTATTATTGAACAATTATGGGGCTTTTTCCAAAATATTTGTAGTAATTTTTCTGTAGATTACATTTTGAATTCGATAAATTAACTTTCAATAAAGATACGTGCGGTATTTCTTTTTGCATCCCATCTCACTGCAATAGCTGAACGCCGTCTTTTACAAAAAGCGATTATCTTAGGTCGAATAGAGTACCTTCAAACGTAAAAAATACATTTTGTAGCAGGAATGTTTAGAAAAACATCAGTCTTTATTTAATATTTCAATATCAATGATACCATTTCTAGTTGTATTATACATTCATTTTAGTTATAAATCCAACTCTAATTGAATATTTCGTAACATTTTGCAAAGTAAATCATATAAAATCAACCCTCTCAAACAAAATGTACACATAGACAGACATCCTTCAAAGCAACACAGACAAGATATAGAGATCGGCATCTCAAGTCATTGTTCATAATATTTGATGTATGCGCGTAATGAAGTGGAGTGTGTATTTATTAAGTTAATTAAACCGTTCCACCGTCGCCTGGGGCCCGGCCCGACGGCCGACGGATCAACCTCTCTATGTATGAGATGTATGAGATATTTTAGAGATTCTAAGATTAGAATGGGTTTGGGTATGCCAGGGAATCTGTTATGGAAGGTTTTGGCTATAGTTGTGTAGGTTTCTTTATGTAACGAAATAATTCGGATAATAATTTGGATATTAATTTTGTGATTCCCCAAATGGTTATTATTTTTACTCACTAGTTGGGGTTCTATACTTTTTAAGGAAAAATTAACTCTTGTGAGGCCATTGTTACTGTTTGCTTTTTTTCTCAACATTAACATCACACAAAAATACTCTTCATGATTATGTCTCAAAAGTTTACAAGCAAGCTTGCAAGGTAATACCTTTTGTCATTTTTTTTGTTATATCTAATATCCTTTGCCCAGCAGTGAACACTATAGGCTAGGAAATAAAAAAATCTGATATCATTAATCTTAGATATGTACGTATTAATTATTTCCTTATCATTACTACAATTATCAGTGACTCTTCCAAAACTACTTACATATCTATACTAAAGTATTTCAAAACAAACAAACATTCGCCCCTTTTATAATCATTAGTTACCTTTGTACCGACATAATTCAAACATGTTCAAACGTAACAAATATTCATAAATAAATCTTCTTAAGATACGCTTTTGTTTGTTAAAGCTCTTTATACAGTAGGCAACACAAGCTTCCAATTGTCGACGAAAAAAAAAAGGATTTTAGCATTCCTAGTGCATACTAGGAACGCCTCTTTCAGGCATTTTTTAAAACGTTATATTCCTTATTCTAGTTATGCAATTTTTAAATGTATTCCCATCGGTATGGGATAGTAGGATCGGTAAGAAATTCAAAAGGTTTCTCTTTTCAAAATCAAAATTTACAATGTTCCATATCACATACGCATTGTTATTAGCATACATTTTCATAGTTTATTTTTTTTACTGCTTAGTTTATTGTCCGTGTGGTGTCCGGATATAAAGAATAGCACTACCCCATATCCTCCACTGGGTGTCGTAAAAGGCGACTAATGGACCTTAAGACCCAGTGCACTGTACCAAGCACCTTGGGTCACCCGAATGGTGGCGGGTAAACAACCAACAATCGCATTCCCAAAGAGGGTTAGTGTCAGGCAGGTGGCCGACTATAAAACCATAGCCAAAACTTTAAGCAACATGTCTAAAAGACGTGTTGCGCCGACCCCAAGTAAAAATTGGGATAAGGGCAAGGGAATGATGATTTTCATAGTTTTTTTTTTTGTTTAATTATAGAATGCTTTAGTCTATAAGAGAAGGCCACCATAAAGGAGTAGACTCATAAGATAATCATACACGCGTTTTTGGAGGCTAAAGTCGTAGCATACCAAAGACTGGTGTTGCCACCTGTATAAAGACCTTAATTTTAATAACGCGTAACAATAATGAGACATTATTAGACATGAGTCTCATAATTAACTTTTGAAGAATCGACTGCTCTCTAATGAAGCGGGGGCTTCATTACTCAAATCTTATGTACCTTATGTTATATACACATAAGGATTAATTTCCTACTACGAGTTTTAAGTTATTGTTTGCGTAACATATGATTAACGATGAAGGGGATTTAGTTCGTATAGGGAATTCTGTTTTGTTAAACAAAAGCGAATAGAACTGCGTAAAACAATTGAGTTTCGAATCCCTGGCATAGCTGTTACTTATCAAAAATCTATTGCTAGATAATGATATAAATACCATAATAGCATAGTAATATAAATAAATTAGGTTGTCAAATCTACTATTAAGAATAATCTATTATAGTATTCGAATTTTACAAAGATAGGTTATCGTGTCAAATACTCCAAAGACTAACTTGATCGACTCTAGTTAAGTACTTCAAAGTTACTAAAATACTGAATAATAAATACATAAAGCACCAAACATACTAAACAAGAATCCCTCACGACCCAAAATATCCAATTCGTTTATCGACCTAAATCACAATAATATCCCTCTCGAGATTCATCTCAATTCGAACATCAGCCCTAAAACATAGATCACTCGAAGACAGCTGAAGCCGGCTTCTTAATGAAGACAGCGACTACAAACTATAATACGCCATATAAATGCACCGTCAACAAGCATAAACAATTGAAATAATTATCAGGATAAGCCCTCAGGATCAGGGAAAGCCCTTGAGAATCTTAACCCTTCTTAGAAGCTCCTGACAGCATCTTATGCAAATTCACAAACTTATCAACCCTAACGATTACACTACAAGCCAATTGTCAATACCGTTCAAAAATAGACTCTACTTTTATGTACTTTAAGTTGGTTATCGATTGTGAATGTTGTGATTTAAAATGTTATGGTTTTAAAGTTTTAATAGTCGCTCAATTGGCCCTCCTGCTATGATATGCAAACTTATGTTTTGTTTGGACACTTGTAGTGATAACAACTGCCACTTGAAATGTTTTCAACTGTGTAAACAATGAGCTTCGAATGTAGAGCACATTTGATTTAAATATATTATAGTCGAAACGATATTGCCTACTGTAATATTAATGATATTTCGAAAACGTAGGTTTAGGATTTGAATTTATGTGAAATAATTGTTATTCTTGTCCCAAGATACAAAAGACCGGCAAATTGTGCTAACAAGCATACCTACTGAAATATTTGCTGCCTAAGAATACAAGCTTTTAATTTTCATTATCGACAAAATATATGTACAAAAATCCAATTTTCATTAAATTTTATTAACGCTAGCACTCTACATCTAAAATGTAACCTCCTCAAACATAAAAGAGAAGATTTCACATTAAACGCTAATAAAAACACTTCAGCTCTTAGAACTAACGAATCAAATGTTTATTTTTCTGTCTGGTGCCTTTAATAAAACTGTAGTGACTTAGTCTTCGTGTTAGTTCGGTAAACATCGGTGCAAGCGTAAACATATTTAGTGATATGTGGAGCCGTCCGCGCGGTAAACTGTGGTCGAATGAATACACATCATGTAGCTGTGATGTTTGTGTGTGTTCACACTGCGATGCAAATGATGAGAGGTCGAGATTTCGGCTGATACTTGATGAATCTTCATAAAAACGTTCAGAAAGAAAAGATAATTTTGTTTGACAAAAATCAAATTTCAAACAATATTTTCCATGACGGTTTCTTAATAATATTTATAAGACATTAGTACCTACGATCATATTATAAATGGATATTGCTGCAGGATTTTTTACTTACAATAATTCAAAATATCTTGTCATCTAAATAAAATTCGTCATAATCATACAATCTGTACAACCTTTGACAGGACTGAAAAAATACTTCAACAAAACAAAACAATTCCACACATTCAAAATCGGTCAAACAACCAAACTCTGAAAAGGCACGTCATCTGTACGCGTACTCCACACCTACTTAGCGTAGGATGTGGTTACATCAAAAAGAGATCGGAGCCGTCTTGGAGGGCCGAGGGCCGAGGGCCGAGGGCCGTTACCGAATAATTCCGGAATCAAAGCCCCGCTTGGGTGGCCAGCTATAACAATAATTGTTTGGACCTCAGAGAATCCGCTGAGAAAACGCCGACAAATATCTAATTGGAATTTCTAATTAGAGTTGTGAAACGCGCCCTAATTAGTTTTCAATTGGGGTGGTGATGATCAAAAAGGTCGATGTGTTGTTTGAAATCTAACCGGCTACGGCGGCTACCGATGTAATAGAAATACTTGGCAATAGAATTTCGGTGAAAAGTTGTTTGTAACAATTGGGCCACGTTGTAAATAACTTCAATGTTATTCGTAGTATACGGTATTTTCACAACGAAGAAACTAAGTACATTTGAAAAAAAAGTCTTAAAGACAAGGTACATTTTTTATTAACATGTAGGTATGCAGTTTAGATAAGACTATTTTAATTATTTCAATTTAAAATAAAAACGTTTACAGATTTTCTTTAAAAAAGACGCTTTAACTCTAAATTACAATCTACACTAGTCCCCAAATACTTTGTTCTACCACCAACAATAGCCGAAATCAGTCATACAACTAAGAAAAGACTCACCCTACCTGACCAAGTCCAAAATTAGCCCTAGAACACGCACAAACAAGGGAACAATTTTGGCGGGCCTTTCACATAAATTGCAAGTGCGATTTCCATTTAAAACACACGGAGCACGCATTAGGGTTCCTCTGGCATGTCGGAGGGACGCTTGACCGTACGGGCTCCGTACGGCGGCTGGAAGAAAGGGCTCATTTTCATTAGGCAACTAAGCGTCAGCGGGTCTACGTAGATTTATATAGAATGCAAATTAATGAGGTGCTCAAAGTTTTTTGATTTCTTTTTTTTTTTTGTCAAGTTTGGTAAGTCGTTACTATTATAATCATCATCATCAGTGGTCTTTAACATCTATGACAGATAATTAATTGAAACAGCAGCCGTGTTAACTTGTTTGCTTTTAGCACTTGCGCAAGATTACAATATTTTGTTATTATTCCAACTACCACCAATTTGAAGAACCTATAGTGAATCTTATTAGAGTAGGGACGGTCATCTTATAAGGTATCTCTATAGTCCAAGATCCTAGTTCATTTATTGTCTGAGAAAGGAAATGTTTAGAGTAAAATCCACAGCGTAGCCCCATTTCTATTAAAAACTAATACTACTATTACCATATAACATAGAAAAAAAACGACAACTAATTACGTGTCAAGATTGAGACACGCTGGTCCCGCTAACGAGTGGGCAGCGTGTCCGGCAACCCTTCGTTTGAAGCCGGCGGAGCACTTTTTGTGTGCACCTACATTCCTTGTGCAAGGAACTCAGCTGGCACGCTCCAAAGGCGATGTCTGAAGTATGTGGCTCGCTCGATAGATGCCTTCCCGTCTGACAGATAGCTATACAATTCAAGTATGGAGGTATTGTCCTTTCATCTTATCATGAATATTTCAGGAATTTTTAAAAGAGCTTTATAATCCTGTCACAATATGCTAAAAATATTAAATTAAAAATACAAATAACTCCCATTTGAAGGTATAGAAAAAAATATTAATTAGCTTTGATTTGAGACAGATACTTGTAGTTGGTGAGACTGAGAATCGAACCACAATTACGTAGAAAAGTAAAGAAGTTGGTGGAAAAGTTAATAAATTAATACACGCACCGTTATCAAACGTTGCAGAGTTGTAAACAGTAACGATGCCCAGTGCATTATGACTAGGTTGTCCTACCTTTTACCTTTAATGCCATGCAAAACAACTGACAGTAATTCTTCTAAATATTTTTTTGGTAACACGCTTATTTCAGGTTCAAGAGAAGGTTGTCGTGGCAATTATTATTTTGGTTTTTGAGTCGACTGAGTGATGTTTGCCATTCAAGAACGACTGGATTGATAAGAATAAATAATAGGAAGTGTTAACGCACATAAAGCCTTTTTTTACTCGTACCAGGCAGTAATCTGTCGCGCGCCCATTGCACAGTAAGATATATAATTTAATTCCAACACACACGTACACATATAAGCTTGAACACGTCCAAGCCATTATCCCCAACGAGAGAGTCCGACTTTTGTTTTAAAATGTAGAAAATTAAAGTTTCTTTTTTCGTTGGAACAATTCTAAACTCGACAACAACTTGTATTTTAGCGGGCCACCCCTCACATGTTTGTGGAAGTTTAAAAAGTTTTGGAGGACTTTAAAACGGCGATTCATTTCACTTTATCCACAATACGGTAAATGTTGAATATTTTAATTGGTGAGTTGAAAAATACCTACCGGCGCGTGAGTCGTAAAAGAGGTGTAAAATAATGTTTACGCGTTACTGGGTGGGTCCGTTCCAAGAAATCATAAATATGATTTAATTATGTATAAAAACTGCGGGCTATTGTTATGGTGGTGTAATGACGTCGATGCTTCTATACGGCTTGCGATGTGGGTATCTGCGCTGTTGCAATTTAACAGTGACCACAATGTATCTTTGAATGTGTTAATTTTATTTGATAACGTCAGTAATAAAAATAAAGACGATGTTAAGAAAACTGGTTAACCACTATTTGAATTACTTAAATAATATAAAGATTTACTCACGCGTATTTTTTGGGATAGCCCGACTACTATTTGAATTGTTTATTAATTTGAATGAATATAAATAATGTCCTCTCAGTATGTATTCGTGTGATCGTATACTAGAAATATATAGTACAAACACTACAAAAAATTACCAAGATTTAAGTGTAGTTCATAGTTACCTACTTTACCCAAAAATGTAGGGTCGCAAACTAAACTAAGTTGACTAGCCGCAGTGCTAATTGGGGCTTTTCACAAGAACCTGAACTTGTTTTCTTTGAAATATATCTGTGCCACGGTGTTAGACCTTTCTTAAACTTTTAGAATATTATTTCTAGATCTATAAATACTACTCTAATTGGATATACTTAAATATGACCAGTTATAAGTTTAGTTCTACGTCCAAAAATATGGGCGAAATAATGCTTCTGACTGTCGGCCCTAATGAATTACTTTCCGTAGCTTTCGGACACAAAATTTCGTTCCGTAATAAATTCCTAGTACAAATAATTTATGCAGATCACATGCACAAATTATAGTTAGTTATTAGTTTATATTAAATATTTAGTCAAATTGCCAAGACAATCGCTACAGACTACAACATCCTTATTTCTAGACATCGCTATACTTATAAAGCGCGTCCAAAAACTACCAGAAAATGTCATCCATATTTCCCTAACATACACCTTTATTCCCAAGTATAGGTGTGGTGATTAATCAGCGTGCGTTTAGGCGCGGCTGCAGGCACGGTAATTAGATTTAAGAACAACTGGGCGGCGTCAGCGGGAGAATGGCCTGCATTAATTTGAGCTTCTCTAACGAGGGCGACGGACGCTACGGACGCTACGGACTAGGACCTTGGAATAGGAAAGCTGTGGAGTCGCTGTTTTTGGCACTGTTTTGTTTTTTATTTGTTTTTCCTGGTGTTTTGTGAAGGTTGGGTATCGGTTTCAGAGATATACTTCAGGGTGTCCTATAGAAATGGTATCTGAAAAAAATATTTGATCTAATTCTATTTCGGTCTATGCATTTTCTCAACCTATGTTGAGGTTGGATTGAGGCTTACTGGATTAGGCGATTGGTTTATGATTTCCTCAATGCATTATGTTATGAATAAACTGTTAAATTTTCGTAGAAAATTATTTTAAAACACCGAGGAGGGTTTTATTTAAAAAAAAAACTTAATTTTGTCCAAAAACTCAACTGCGACATTAAAACTAGCGATTATCGTAAAATAACTACTTTTGGAATTTTAATAAGTTTTGATTGTGAAATAAACCGTAATCTTCACTTACATGCCACTTTCAATAATTTAACACCAATTAATAGAAAACGACAAACCTTTCGACTCTACGACGGCCTACGTCGTTCGTAGTCAAGCTGTGTCCAGCGTAGCAGTGTGCTACGCGTCCACTACGCTATGTTTATTGCAATCTGGCGGTTAAATGCCCGTCTGCTTAGCCCGCTTATACCGCCCTTTTGTTACACCGGATTGCACCCTGTATATTTATGTTATTCCCTTTTAAAATGGCCGAATTAAATGTATATCACGGTATCTACATTTTATAACGGTCCGGAAATTGGGACCTTTTTTGGGAGCTGTGAAAATAATTTTAGATTTGTTTTTGTTTTTTAAGAATATTGCTGGTAACTTTAGATATATTGGTTGCCTAAATAAATTAAAAAAAATATAATTAGTTGCAGTTTTTGTAAAATATTTTTCACACTAGTTCTCATTATTCCTAAACAAAAATTGTTATGTTAGGTAGAAAAAATACATACATTATACAGTAGAGTTATAAACGGAAAATTTTATCTCGAGAATATGGCATCATTAACCTGGAAATTGAACCTAATATAATCATTATTGTTCCATTAGATCCCATAAAAATAAGGGGCGCACTTAATAGAGATTAGCGTCATCATGGCTCTAAGAAACCTCGATAATTTCTGTTGAGATAGTGTAGCCATGATGGTTTCATACCATATTAAGAAAGGGAAAAGCATTGCCAAACATTGTTTGAATTCTATGGCCAATATGACTTGTTAGTAAATTGAAATGGCAGTAAGATCATTTTATACGTGGTTATATCTGACGACTGATGGTTGTTGCAGTAAATTAATCGTAGCTGCTGCTACTGTTGCCACGGCTTCATAATCCAACGACCTTTAAAAATATAATATAACTGGACTAATAAAAATCTTGATCTTGTGTTGATTTCCGTAATGATGATGGCCTGGAGTCAGAGTTCACACTTGAAAAATTCTCAGGTAAACTATTTTCAGTCACCGTTTTTACCAAATAATAATTACTTTTCACTTGAATTAAAAAAAATATGTTATGATGTGGAGGACTGACTTCGTCATAGAATGTAAGACAGGCATATGTACTCCAATGAGTTGATTAGATGGTGATAAAAATGGCTCTGTAGATTGAATTTTAAAGCACTTCACATATGCCATTCCTAATATAATTGAAAATTGCATGAATATGAAATAATAGAGACACCCCACATTAATAAAACAATCGGTATAAATCATAACATAATCTAATCGTTCTTGGGATCACCGGTCAGCTAAAAGGGTTGTTGAACTATCTCCCTCGGCTCTTGCCCTTGCAAATATACCCCTTTGTGTGCGCGGACTTAAATAAAAGGTTTGATTTCGTGTTGTAAGGGGCCATGATCAATATTTGTTGAGCGGACCGACGGACGGACCGATCTGCATACCTTTATTATCATGTCGGTCTTTGAGGTCTGAGGCCGTGTTTATAAACTCTTTGCTAACTCTTTTCCGGGTTATTACCTGGTTTTCGGGCGGGAAATGTAATTTCCTGGTATTTTTTTTTTGGGTTAAAGCAAATATGGCACATTTAAAATAGGAAATAATTAATTTTTCGACTAGACTACAATGGATTTGTGATGATACTCAGAAGTCATCTTCTTGACGACCTAATAACTTAACTTGATGGTTTGTTGTCTATACAGGAAAACTTTTAAACTATTTAAAACATGAAAGATTTCACATTTAGGTTCTGAAAAATCCCTTACACCATAAAATCTGCGTTTCTGACGTCAAAAAATTAAAAAAAATCCTTATCAATTTTAGAATGTGCAGTTCAATGGCAATCTACAAAACAAGAAAATTTTAAGACCCACATGGAACTGTAAGAGCTACTGTATCGAGTTACTTGCGAAAATGACAGCTGCAGCAAGCCTCTCTAATGGCTGTCCTAAGGTTCCGCACACGGGTGCTCTCACGCTCACCTTAGCCCCTATCACTGACCCATAAGGTTCAGAATCCAATAGCATTCGGGTAATAGACGGTAGGGACACAAACTGAACGTCAATGGATTGTTGTAGGAAATTTATTGTGTGTGCACACGTACAGTTGCCATGTACAGGGCGGGACGCAACCGATTTGTAATTTAAAGTAGATTTTGTTACACGTAACTAAAAATAGGCAGTGACGAGGGCGTCAATCACCTGCATCTAGATTAATTGCGATGAAAAGTCTGGACAAAAAGTGTTTGGCTTGACAGATAACGAATAAAAAGTTTGTTGTTTTATTCGCATTCAGCTAAAAAGTGCATTGTTTTTTACTTACTTACCGTGCAATTGTAATTATTTAACAATGACTTGAGCTATACATTTTTTTTATTTTAATTTTCTTTTAGGTCGGTTCAAAAGTAAAATACAAGTGTAAAGAAGAGAAAAAATCTCCAATTTTAAGTTTTGTTAGAAGTTTTAACTATTATTCTGCTACAATTTCGTACCAGATTGCTATTGAGAATGTCTTGCAGAACAATCAATACTTAGCACGGTGCCAAACTTGCCACAAGCATGTGCAGAAGGGCCTCAAACTCCGCTCAAAATTGCTTATTCATTGGTGGAGTACCTTTCGTTACAATAGGTTAGAATAAAATGGAAAAAAATAATGAAGCAAGCACTTTTTGCACAAAAGTTAGGAGATATCAAAATAAATTGAAATTGGATCCTTCGCGTAACGAAAACTGCATTTCAAGGTATCGTCGTAGCATTTCGTGTCGCTAGGAATTTCAAAATCTCGAATACTAAACCAGATTCAAACTAAAGCTAAGCTTTAAGTTACTTAGTTATTTTGTACTTCACTACGACATTAGTCGACTTTGCACTGTTATATAATACTGTTGAAGAAATATGTTTCAGTATTTACAACCATAGGTACAGGAATACTGTCTATATTAATGTAGAGTTTCATGTCAACCTTCCGTATAATGGCTTCTATAGAATAGGACCTAACTCATCAAGTAAGCAGATTTGGACGGCAGAAGGGTGCTTAACAGGCTTCGTTAACACGATCTAATGCAACCCGTCTCCTCTTATCTCAACACTGAATTTATGGCTAGAAAATTATTTCCTAACAGAGTAGGAGGTTTGAAAAAAAACAGATTTATTTTGTTTATTGTTGCGAGAGAGAGATTTTCATCATTCTTGGAGAAAAATGCAATTTCACAAGTAAGTTTTAGGTAGTTAATAATTTATTATGTTTATTAAAAAAAAATAATTATCGAAACTTTTCACGTTTTATTAATTTTAAATTTGCAAAGAGCGTGTAGTATACATGTAGTTCACTTCGCACAATTGTTTTTGATCTAAAACTGAACAAGTGTGGCAACGGTGCTGGGTCGTGGTGGTGGGCACGTTGGCTTGGTGTCGGCCGGCTGCCGGCGGGTCGGCTGCTAAATGCCGCAAGAGCCGCGCGCCATCCCGCTTGCACCGCCGCTCTCGCCGCATCTCTCGCTCGCGCCGGCGCGAACACGTGTTTATTTGTATGTTTTATCCTTCGGCGGCTTTAAACCCAACCCACCCTGACCGCAAAGTGCGCTCCGCCGCCCGCCGCGCCCGCGCGCCGTCGCCGCCTCTCGCTCGCCGCCGCCGCTGCCGCCGAGCCGCACCGACTCGCCCGCGAAACTTTGTCCGAAGTCGACGGGCGCGGACGTACGCCGCGTATTAATAGCCACCGCGAGCGGTCACCGCAAGCGAGCGCTGCGAGCCCCACACGCTACGAGTCGCATCACGACCGCGAGCTGCGTCGCACGCGTCCCGCGCCACGCACCCCAAGCGCGTAAACACGACGCCGATATACCGAATGCGAAAGCGAAACTGAAAACGAAACTCCAAAAAATTCAAAAAAGATCGTCGACAACGCTGAAAGTGAGAGGGACGTGCGTACGGCGATCGCGTAAATACGCGGTCTGCAAAAAGTGCCGCCGTCAGTGAAACTAGTGAAAAGTTTTTTCGCCGCGTACGGGGAGCCACCCCTCGGCGCCGGAAAAAATCGGCCCCTCTCGTCCCTCGCCCACCCGCCGCCGAACTTTTCATTCACCGGGGAAAAAAGTGTGGCAAGGCCGCCCGTGACGTCACCGCGTCAAGTGGCCACGCGCGCGTTCCCTAGCAACGTGTTGTCACGTCTTGACAGCGACCCTTCTTACGGAAACTTGGGACCGTCTTAGAAGTGCGGGCGACTCGGTCTCAGTGTGATTATGATAGTAGTATGTGACAATGGTGTTTAGCAGTGGAAAATGTCGGAGATGTGTTGAGCAGTGACATGTAGCAATCGCTGGCAGTTAGTAGACTCTATGTGTAGCACGCAGCGCGCGCGGGTGTCGAGGATGCACCTGACGGGCGCAAGCAACGGCGCCGTGTCGCCGGACACCAGCTCCACGCTGTTGCACGAGACGTACACCAAGATGACGTCGGACATCCTCGCGGAGCGCACGCTGGGGGACTTCCTGTCGGAGCACCCCGGCGAGCTGGTGCGCACCGGCAGCCCGCACTTCGTGTGCACCGTGCTGCCGCCGCACTGGCGCTCCAACAAGACGCTGCCGGTGGCCTTCAAGGTGGTCGCACTGGGCGACGTGGGTGACGGCACGCTGGTGACGGTGCGAGCCGGCAACGACGAGAACTGCTGTGCGGAGCTGAGGAACAGTTCCGCGGTGATGAAGAATCAGGTCGCCAAGTTCAACGACTTGAGATTCGTCGGCCGCAGCGGTCGCGGTGAGTGCTGAAGGTGCAGTTATGTGTACAATGAATATTAGTGATTATCTAAATCGTTCTAATAGTCACATACAGCGTTACAAAAATCAATAAACAATATCAAAATTTAAATGAAAACTAATGCTTTACCTTGTTTAAAGTACAAAAATAATTAATTCATCAATAAACAACGCCTAAAACCTCTTACCAGATAATCAAAGTAATAAATAAAAAACCAAACATTGTGCGACGGACACAAAAACGTCTCAGCAAGCAAAAAAACAATATAGACATAACATTTTTGACGGCAAAACAATCCAAACACAACTGCAACAAGTAGGATAACACAATAATAACTTGCAAATATTTCCTCAAACTCCATAAGTAGGGGAAAAGTCGGTGACATTGCAAAGTACTTGAAACTTTTTCCGGACAACTTAAGGAAATGCGCGAATGTCAAATAAGGAGGGCGGGAGATTTGGGCGGCTATTTCCGCCCAATGAGTGTCCCGCCCGCCTTTTCTTAGAAAGTTTACTTTTTGCAAGGGCAGGTGCCCAAGTTTTGCGCGAATTTCTTCTTCGATAAAGCTGAAGTTTTGCTTGTATATGCATTTTACTTTTAAATGTAAATTAAATATAAAAGTGTATTAGTTTATTGTCGTTGTAATCGGTCTAAACTAGAAAAATATTTATTTGAGAAAGAAATTTAATCAAAAGCTGAATATTTTATTTGCCGCCGGCTACACGTATTGAATAAAATAATGTTACTCGTAATTTATAAATCATATTCATAAATGAATTAACTATATTTTACTACTTTGAATTAAGATTGCAGGAATAATTAGATAGTTCGTAGTTTAATTTTTAAATAATAAATTATTGTGAATATTTATAACAACTTTTAAATTTAATAATGCACATCAAAAACATCATTACTTTAGTTCTGTTATCTTAACCTGCATAAAACATAATTGTTATTTTTCAATAATCCGTTATTAATTTGCGAATTCCTAAGTATTACAACATTTTGGAAAACAAAATACACACAACCCAGTTTATAGAGTCATTTAATATTTTCACACAAACATTAAAATTATTCGTCTGTAATTCATCATAGTTTAAAAAAATACAACAAAATACAAATAAAATACCTGCATAATAATTTCAATCTTAGCTACCTGTTAAGCTTACAGAGCATTTCTATTACTAAATAGCCATAATTACTTATTAGTTTAATGTTTATAATAGGCATAGCATCTTTAAGCCAGTAAACAAGTATTACCAGTTCTTTAGTTATAATAATTCAGTTTATACCCTAAAATTAGATTCAGGTTAAAACCGTTACATACATTGATGGAAATAGGTTCAAATCCCACTCTACAGAACCATCTAAGACTAGTTTTGAAAATTGTATGGACTTAAAGATTTTAAAATAAATATCCTATAAAAATAAATAAAGTAATTATCAGCGTTGCAGCGTAGCAGCGTAGTTAGGGTAGTGTAAAGTTATGTTTTTTCCTAAATAAGTCAATGATTTAATCTTTAAAAATTGTCGTCGCGCATAAGCTCTTTTCGTGTTTAAAACATTTTCAGGAACAAATCAAGACTTCATTATGTGTTGTTTTTTAATAATCTTAACCTCATAAAGAACCACTAAATGTATGAAAGTGACAATTCAAAGACTTATTTCCAAATCGTTGTAGTTTAAACATTAAAGCAATTTATACGACCATTTTTTATAGAAACATAACTCGTCAAATCCAGTTACTAAAAACGGCCCGTACGAAAATACCTCACTAATTTCGCAGTAATTTTATGAGATGTGCAATCAACCTGCTTGCATAGGGTTAGGAGGACTTATAACGTGAATGGAACGTGTCCCAGTCATCATTCCGAAGGGAATACTGTAGGGAGAGCCCGAAGGGTGTAGGCCACTCATCGGAGGCCCGATTACAATATTGCATTGAGTAAAGTCAGTAAAAAAGTCCGATAACACAATCAAATTTTCAAAATGTACACGATCGAGTTCTATGATATCTTGTTGTGATATTAGGTTACAAAATAGACTTGACGTTTATTAATAAAAGGCACTAAACATCAAATTTCTAAATGTCACTGAAAAATATCTTAGTAAGCTTAAATTTTATCGTGTTCATGGATATTGATTTATCATGCACACTGTACAATCAATCATCAGTAACTGCAGTAATAGTTTGACCCTTATTTTTTAGGTAATAAGAATGATTTTTGCAATACATTGAGCGAGAATAAGGTTACAAAATATGTGGAAAACCTTTAAATTATAAATTTTTGATACAACTATGAATTACGTACTTCGTTTTTGAATCGCTGTTATAAACCGAATTTTAATCGATGAATGAATGTATTAAGTTTAAATGAAAATTCACAATTTTAGTATTCTCTCTTAAATAAAAATATTTTCAAAACGTCTTTAATATATACAAACAATATTTTATTGTTCGGCTGCTACTAATGAGGAGGCAATGACTGAAGCGTATCCAACAATTATTATTATTAATCACATTGAGTTTTCACTTGAATCCTTTTTATAGCAATATTAAATTATTAAAAATTCTTATTATAACCACTTCAAAGTATTTTTTATGTTTATTAATAAAGTACATCTTATTTATTCAAATATTAAATTAACAATCAATTACATTTATGTCAACATTTTTTATTATTTCCGTTAAAGTGTTACTGATTTGTTTTACGCATTAATTTTACCAATTTTCTTTATAGACGCAAGTTGTACATTGACATTTCTAATTTATATTAAAAAATGTGCTTAAAATGACCCCCGATATATTATAAAATATCGTTCCTATGCGTGAAGATAACCTACTAACTAAACTACTAAAACAAATCATCAATTCTTAAAAAACAAAAGACTGGCGTCCCATAAAAAAACTGTCCTCTGCAAAATAACAGTTTGAATAAAAGGACCAATTTATTTTCTAAATAGAATCTTTATGATGAATATTGATAATTACCATGCACAGAAACTATACTATAAAAGACAAGGTCTGTTTAAGCAAATTTCATATGTTACTATAACTTAAGCTTCACCGACACACCCTGTATTAGTGTCGGATGATATTAAGGGTGACATGGGGACAGGTTGCTAAGACACTATCCCCTTTGTATTACCAACCCTTCTTAATCGGTTCACCAACTAGAGCTGATAATTAAAAATAATTGTTCAGTAATTAGGCATGCAATTTTAGAATAGAATATGTTTCAAAATATGTTTATTTTTATGAATAGGGTTTCTCTCCTTATGGAGTAGAACGTTTTGAATAATTATACATTATATACCTGTGATTGAGGCGCGCTATTTTTTTTATTTTGCCATTGAAAGAAAACATCTGACACAAATAAGTTACTTAACATGAATATCAAAAATAGAAGAAAATATTGCTTACGTAACTATAAAAAGACAAGACAGAATAAGATTTAATTACGGCTTAAAATAAAATTGAGAAGAAATCCTTAAAATTAGTCACTAGTTCAAATGATGGCGTCATCAGGAATGTTCTTCACGTGAGGTTGTTGTTGTTCAAGACTCTTTTTGTGAAGCACTCTTTATTAATTTCCACTGAATCCAAAACAAATATCTGTCAGTATTATCATTGGAGGCAATTTTAAAACACCTCATTAAGAGCTGGTGCTGTGAATTTACCATAAAGCCACTTATATGCCTATTATTCATTAATATTGGACTAACATCATATTGTCCTACAAACAGATTTTAAAATCAGTTTCAATTTGAAATTCGATCCAAAGTTTTCATATCTTAATCTAGAACCTGTTTTCACAGCCCTATTGACGGAAAACCTTTTTTACATACGGACTATCTAAAACGAATTTAAAATCAATTCAAACTAGCACATTTTGGGTTTTTCGCACTCATCGAATAAACAAACTTTTACAACAACCTTTTATGTCATTAAAATAAAACTATTGATGTAAACATTTATTTATACTAAATAGAAAACTATTCATAAGTGTGCAATCGAAATTGTGGGAAGTTAACAAACAATTTTCATATCAGAATTTTTGGTACATTTTCCTCGAAAACGTTGTTCCAAAACTATTTAGGTTGGCAAGGAAGCATCTTATTTTGCTAACTATAATAACCAGCTAAGGCTTATTTAAAAAAAACAGGGTGGAATAGAGCAGAGAATTGGTCAATGAAAAGCTTGAAGTATTTATTAAATCATACTATTTTGACAGCTGATGCGAACTGGAAGTAGATTCGCCAATTTACTCAAGATCTCCAAACTCCGCATCAGTAGAAATGAATCATTTGATATCTTATGTCGATTTACTTGTCCTCAGCTTAATATTCCTCAAACAAGTGGCGGTACTAAAAGTACCTAGAGCGGGACCATCTACGCTGTTAAAGCGAGACACCGCTGGACATAGTGTTACCTCTCACCCACACACAAATTTTAATAGACCTGCTAAGCAAAAATTAATAGAGGTACAACTCACTAAAACCTCGTATAATGATGGATGAAATAATTTATTAAAAACTCAATACTCAAGTATTGAGTAACTGGTTACCCTAAGTTGTAGTACTTCCAGAATCTTGTACAAATTATCGAACTGCTGCACGAAAGTCTCAGCCACTAAGACGTACTCCGAAAAGTTGCGTTTAAAGCGTTCAAAGCGTTCTAACATACACTTCGTTTTAAAAGGAATTCAGCAAAAGAGAGTATTCCTTTAGTTTCCGTTACATTTTAGAGCTTCTTTGTAGAACTATTTAGTGAAGATACTGCACTACAAAGTGCTTAAACAGATCCCGATCTTATTTTAACTATAAGTACCAACTACTACTTAAAAAAACAGTTTTCTCTTAGTATTTGTTTTCTCCAGTAGAGCCTATTGGTTTTCCCGTACAACGATGGACGGATGACATTTAAGTGCAGGGTTTTTTTTTTCTTTTTAAAATAGATAGATTTGTTGAAACACAAAAGCGGAATCTTAATATCAGGAATCTGTTTAAAAACGCTGTGCTATTATTTGATTAAAAGTAAAGTTACAGTCAAGTATTTTCAATCACTAGGTTTTATGTATCTCGTAATTCAAGTTTAAGTTCTATGTAACATTAAATTATAGAGACGTTGTCATCTTCACGACTGCTCGAGAGACTTAAGAAAATTACTTCAAAATGTTGTTCTTTAAGTTATTTTACTTACAAATATAAAAGTATGCTGGACTTTATTGAACAGAAACAATACTAAACAAGAAATATCTACAATTATAACTAAAATTATGTAACTAAAAAATAACATATTAAAGTATGCTTAAATTAAATAAATATAGTTTCTCTTAAGATCTTTACAGGTTAAACATGATTAAACAATGTTTCACTTTTACTTTGTAGTTGTCAAACACAATAGAATATATCACCATGTTCGCTTAGTAAAACAAGTATCTTGCTAAAATTATAACCCTAAAAATATACTAAGATACCCTAAAATTATATTTTAATCTTAATCTCGAGTACAACGGTACGTAGAAAATAAAAATACCGATCAATAAGGCAAGTAATAAGTCTAAGTAAACTACCATGTCTTGAATACCTTTTTCCTGCTAATTAATTTCTCAAGCTACGTTTTATAAACTTTCTAGAAAACCTTTCCTTAAAAATTCCAATATGAACCGGCTTTTAATAAAGTAAAGAAAAAGCTCCCGCAAGTTATTAATGGAAATTGAAGATCTACTGCATATTACTTAGGCCGGCTCGAACAAAAAATACGTCTCGAGAGAAACCGCAGCGAAGTTCCACGTTGCGCTTTAATCTGAAGCTATATTTCAGTGCTGTGCAAATGAAAAGTTAGTCTCGAAGACTTGAAGAAGGCGGGCCTTCTCGCTCGCCAGCCAATGGAAAAGGTCGGGAAAGCGACTTCTTCCGAGGAGGCGGGGCGAGCACGCTGCGGTCGCATCGCCATTTGAATAAAATTTTTCCTTTGAAGAGTTCTTTATTTGAATACATTGTGGGCGCGTGGGACGATCGCATTACTTTATTGTAGCGTTTTATGATCCGCCTTTTGATCACTTAGGATTTGTGTTTTTGTTTTTGTTGCGCTCGATTCGAGAATAGATTTCTAAGATTTTCTTAATCCTGATTGCAGACTTAATGAGACAGAAAATTTTTGTAGGTAAACACCTACTTAAATAAAGATAGATATAGTGTAGGTGAACGGAAATAAGTCGATACGACGACAGAATCGACCTCAGTTCAACCATCAATGCCACAATGAACCTCGACAAACGTTTCCAGAAAGGTTAGAGGCGGCAGTCGGCACGCAAACACCGCGGCGGCGTGCGGAGGGCCGCTTGCGCCGCACGCACGCCGCCCGTCACACATAACAGCCCTTGTCAACCATAACGCGGCCGCAGCCGGCGCCGGTTAACCGGGTGCGGACCGGCCCGGTACCAGCCCGGTTAGCCGGTTAGCCACGGAAAACTACCATTTCATTTACGGTCGCCCCTTGGTTTCGGGTAGTTGCTAACGGCACAACCCGCAACTTACGTAACTATGCTTTGTGGCGCGACTCACTCACGCTCTATTAACCGGCGTTTTGTTATTAGTTTAGCTATTGGAGTTGAATGTGCTGCTGAAATATTGTAATGTCATTGCAATATTTGGTTTGCTTTATGCGTGTTAGATAAGTTGCGGAATTGTTGAATGACGCGTACTGTTGCGCTTACACGGTCACGTTCTTCACTCGGCGATATTTTGATACCACTTTTGTTTTTAGCAAATTTATCCTAGATTTACATTATTACCTAAATTGCTATAACAATAAAACAAACATCAAGAAAAAAAATCAATGTTCTATCTACAATATCAACTTGGTACATAATGCAAATTCAAGGACAACGTATTCATATTTGTACATACGTAACGCTCTCATGAAAAAACCAAATTCAATTCCAAGAATTAAAATTACTAACAAAAGAAAGCATTCACTACCAACACCGAAAAAATATACGTCACAAAAACATTAAAGCAAACAATGATTATTCTTTCTGAACAAGTGACCTGCGATCTTTAGAATATCATTGGCCATCTCTACATCTTCCACACACACCTGAGCAATCCTACAGCCCTACAGCTTACACACATCATCCTACCGTCATTCGCAACACCTAGCTTACACGGCATATTAATTCACTCAATTAGCAGCAAGGGCATTAGCACGTCGTTATCGCGACTACGACGCTTAGTAATCGCTGCGACTGCGACAAGCCGACGAGTGTATTTGACAGCTGTCAAATTGGATTGCATCCAGCTATTAGGGAATGTCGGTAGACGATGGAATTGTCTGGATGCGGTGAGATGTGGTGGCCTTTTTGGGTCAGGGGAGATTGTTTTTTTTTTAGGACAGTGGAGGAGTTTTCTGAGATGAGATGATATTTGCACATTTTACGTCAGAATCGTGAAAAGACCGTTCATAGTAAAATTAAATTTTACTTACCTATTTACCAAAAACAAACACACTGAACTTACTGACATGTAATAGCTGCTTTCACGTAATTCATTACTAAGTTATACTAATTATGATATTTGTACTTTGTTCTTATTACCGACATACTCTACATACTCTCTTCGCTAGCATTTTACTAGTATTTAGTTTAAGACATCGATATTTGATAACATTTCATTTATTTAAATACATCTTGAGCTCTATGTACTACTATTTGTCTGTAACTCCAATCTAATAATAACATGAGCAAATCTCTTTAAAAATAATAATTTAAGAAACTCCCTTTCAAAACTAAGCAATACCTAAAACGAATTTTCTTTAAGGCATATCCACATGTTAATCAACCATCACCGATTGAGATGTCGTTGGAACTTAGTGTCGCCGCCTCGCCTCCAGTAGGTCTCTGTACCTTATATAGATTGTTACAATCAGATACCTTGGAATTAGACACATTAGGTTATTTGACTACTATTGTATTGGTATTTATAATTGTTACTCTTTCACCATCAACAGACTATCGTAGTCACTTCCACTGCTAGGCATAGGCCTCTCCAAGAGCACGCCACGAATTGTTATGACTCTTTGTTGAGCTCAATTATTTCCCTTAATTTCTATTTGTTCGTTTTTCGTCAACTATCAGTTAATTACAGTTATTGATTGTGATGTTTTCTTGGGTGTGATTGCTATATTAGGGATTGATACGAAAATGATAAGAAGTCATTGCGTTTAAGGGTACTTCTCAGATTTCGTGCAAAATGGATGCAATTGTGAGAATATATAAAATGTTTATTTTTCTGATGTCAACTCAAACCTATAATAAATTTATATTTACTGAGCGATTTATATGTCATTCCACACATAATTAATAAAGATATTGATAAAATAAATTTATGTTCGTTGAAGGTAATGAAATGAGTACATCTGGTAATGATATTTTTCAAGAAAGTAATGAGTAAATATAGCTGGAAATCAATAAAAAACTAGTATGTTATCATAATGTATTTATTTAGTGATTTTAATTACTCGTCGATGCTGAAGAATCAACACCTTACTAATTTTCTTGTTTTTCTTTTTGTTTTCTAAGCAATGTTTACTATTCACTTTCCACCGTTTTCGCTGTAGTCTTTGATTTCTAGGCGTCATATCTATAATGCACTTAATTTTCTTGTCTTCTTTCCTTCTTAAATATCTATATTTTAGAACCATTTACATAACTTTCACTTCAGCCTATTTACACATCATCATTAAAACTGAAGGTAATTGATGGTAATGTATTAGAGGGTAATGAGATTTAATAACATTTTTGGATATTACGCATTTAATAATCACACCATTTCTATAATAGAAGTTTCTAGGTATTGAAATATATCAACAAGTCTATTAAATCTAATCCCAAAATAAAAAGATGAGAACTAACCGTTAAATTTAAATGAAGGTAATTAGAAAACAAATTCTGGAAACCACTAATCACGACAATTACACGAGCATTACAGAAAATTGGGTAAATTTCATCCTCCTTACTGATTCTCGGGCGATTGGCGGCGTGTGCGCGAGACTGTTGCTATGGGAGCTGTACCTATAGCACTAAAATAAACTATAATATTTTGATAGTTTGTTTATGCTGAAGGTAATGCAACTTTTTTTTTGGGAAAATTGTTTTAGTTTCGGGAACGTCAGGGACAGTACATATTTATAAAATAAATATCAAGTTTTATTCCTAATGAAATACCTAAGGTTCGAAAAGTAACCACTTAGAATTAAAGCTTATAGATGAGGCTTGTTTTTAATGTGTTTGCTTAAAATTATAAAAAGGACACTGAAGGCAATGAAATTTTGACCTGTTTTTGTTTTTTTTTTAATTGATTTAACCATAATCATACTCTACTTATTGCAGCAAGTATACCTTATAGTTATAACTACAACATACAAAAATATTGGTTCGCATTACGTACTTAAAATCGTAAATAATTATCCGGACATGCGATTTGCACGAAATCTGAGAAGTACCCTAATTAAACTTTTGCTAAGCTATTTTCAGCACCAGTATATTTTCCTTTATGTGAACTTTTGCATTATGGTTGTCGTTATTAGTAAGGGTTGAATTTAAAACCGATTTCAATCAGTGGAAAAAGCAAAAATCTGTATTGAAATCGTATCCTGAATAGTATCCTCCCAAAAACAAACTGAAGATATTCAGCATTCAAACATTGTAAACTAAACAAGATGGTATAAATCAAGCAATACAAATGAGGTCACAACAATAACACTCCGTTGAACAGTTCACAGTAGATAACGAGCTGAACACAAACTTCGCCCGTCAATCGAAGGTTGTCGCGGCTCGAGTGAGGAAATTGTGAACTCATAAAAACTACGTATCGTGTGGCCCCTACATTAAGTAGGGTTATTTATTTTGGCGCGCCGTAGACGATGGCACGGACTGGCACCGAACTGCTGCCATCACTCATCGCCTTGTCTTGACGCGTTGTAACACTGGTTTGTTGTGCCGTTGTGTTTTTGGAAATGAAATAATAATGATGATGTAATGTGGTGGGGAGTGAGTTTTGATTTATAATTTTGTAAGCGAACAAACTACTTAAAAGCCATAAGGTACTATTTGTTATTTATAAGAGGTACAGTATAATGTATAGAGCAGTTGAATTGTGTAGCATTGTGTTCAAAGTTTAAAAAAAAAACAAAATACACGTCCAAAATGTTCCAATATTGAAACGACCTTCTAAAACAGGGGTAGATCGTGATAAAATGTAGTCTAAAGCGTAAAGCATCGCAAACACTTGTTTTGCGAACGGTGCAAGCGTTCCTCCGGTCGCGTTAATAAACTCCGATAGGCCGCAACAAGCTGGCTGCGTGTACGGCCTCCATTTTTAACGAGTCTCACCGCCGGGCCCGCAGAAAGTAGCCTACACATGAAATCACGTATGAATGAGGCTTTTTTCAGTTTTTTCGCGTGTAGCCGGTGGCTCGCCGCTCCCGGGCCCATTAAAGCTTACATGTCACTCTCCCGCGACCCCCCGAGGGAGGCGCGCCGCGAGGGGGCGCTGGAAAAATCACAAAATCGGTATTGGCTGCATCCCGCAGCGCGAGCGCCCGCCAAAACGCTCTACAATACAGCTTTGACGAACGGTCATTTAATATTAACTGTGGTTTTTCCGCAGATGGAAATGTTTTTTTTATTGCCGGCGTTACGCTGTGATGAAGTGGTCGGCCCGCTGTTTGTGACGCGCGCTCATGTGTTGCGGATGAGTTGCTCTTTTACACACTCCACGTTTGAATGAGATTGTTTCGATTCAAGTGCTTGTTTTCGTTTGTACTTTTTTTGTAGTGGTCGTCTATGAAACGGCTTTTTTGTAATAAGTGCGATAAAACCCAATTTGTGTAAGCGGCGAGGATATTGATATACCGATGCGGCTTGGGGAGTTTTGATTGTCAATATTTGTCGCGGCAGTGTAGTGCCTATTTCATATAAAACGAATTCATTCGGCGCACAGAAATTGAAATCGAGCCGGCAATAAATTTTTAACTTTTCGAACAAGTGATCAAAATCGAACTACAAAAAGTGGGCGCTTGCCGAAAAGAGTGGCGACCACAGATTGAATTTATGGCTTACGCTCACTTTGAGTGAAAAGTTTGCGCAAATAATATTTTCAGTTTGTTATAATTACTTTTTCACAACGAAGCGATTTAATAAAATGTATGGACTCTGAGTTAAGGGAATGTCGTTATGTACATTTTAACGTGGAAGATGAATATTGGATACATTTATGTTTTTATTATTCGGTGTCTGGTCTTTATTCTAAACCCGTTCTTACACGAATAGAAGAAATTAACGAATAATTTGTCTTGTTTCAGGTAAATCGTTCACATTAACGATAACAGTATCGACGACGCCGCCGCAAGTGACGACGTACAACAAAGCCATCAAGGTGACGGTGGACGGACCTCGGGAGCCGCGCTCCAAGACCAGTTAGTATCTTAATTCCTATTGATAAACCTTTTTTGTTAGAGGTTACATAACTAAACAGGGGTTAGGATGCCATGTATAACAATAACGACTGGCCAGTTGGTCTGGTGGTTAATGGCCCTACCTATATATAGCTATACCAGAGGTCGTTAGTTCGATTCCCACCGAGGACAAATATTTGTGTGATGAGCACGATTATTTGTTCTGTATCAGGATGTAATTTGTCTGTAGTGTGTTATTTTGAAGTATATAAGTATGTTTATATTAGTTATCTAGTTCTCATAATACAAGCTTAGGTTGTGAATAGATGGCGTTGTGTGAAAGTCGTGGAATATTAGTTATTAAAAAAACAGGTTTTAAGCAAAGATCGATGATTTTTTTATAGTTGTTATCGTACGAAGTCTTCTGGTTCTCAAGAGAATTCTTATGAAAGCCTTTCGTAGTTTAAGGCAGATTTGATCAACTATAGGTTACTTTTATTGACAGTTTCTTTTCCGCATAAGGACAGTAATTAGGTAGGTACAAAGCCAGGAAGAAAATGTACTATTTCTACGCTCTGCCTTTGTAGTATTTCAATACAAAAACATAAAAGCTACCATTTTAATGATCATCACAACTCCACCTAATAAAATCATAACAACGACAATACAAATAACAAACACGCATCGCGTACCAATTAATTCCACCTCACTATTCCATTTGCACAGTCCCACTCCTAACATCAAAGCGTCCAAATATCTAAACACTCGACAGCAAACGAGCGAAACCGCAAAACATTGTAAAACGGCCCTAATGAAGGTAATTTATTAATAATTTGCCAAAATGTACCTTTTTGAATTCAGGGGCCTACCATCACTTCCGAATGTGAAACTGTTACAGTGGTTGAAGCGAGATACCGCTCTACACAGTGTAGTGCTCTATCTCGCTCTTTCAACCGCTACAGTCTTACTTTAAGAAGTGTTAGTAGGATCCAGATACCGTGAAAAGGGAATGAATTCTTGAAAATGGCTTAACGGGTGAACGGTGGAGGCTTTGATTGGTTGAGCATGTTATGACGTAATCATATTTGACATTGACGGGAATGATATAAATTTCTCGGAAATGGAAATGTTACTGGGTTAGCGATGAGCGCTTTTCGTACGATGTTTTAATTGCTCCAGATTGCGTAGAACAAATTGTATCTGTACTGAATTTGCCTTTTGTTATTTCTTTCTGAGAACTTTGTATGAGTGCCATGAGTGGTTTTACTGTCGTTTGTTTTTTGGATTTATAAATATAATTTATATTTGCCTGAAGTAGGGATTTTTGTTGAAGAATTGAGCACAAATCTCAAAAGTTGGCAAGGTAAGTAATAGTATTTAAATTGAAGCCATAATTTACTTAAGCAAATTGAAAAAAAAAATCTGATTACAACCCATACTGCCAGCCAGTTTTGCCGTCGCACAAAACAAACTAAACTTCTATTTTAATAGCAATTACCAAAAACTAGTCAACAAATGGGCCAAGAAAGCAATTTAAATAGTTACGTTAGGTGACGGTAACAAATGACGGGGCTCGACGGTCTCCGAATCTCACCTAACTCTCGATCAATCCTCATCACGTGAGAAATTAAAATAATGGCAGCATGGGATAGTGCCGGTCGCTCAGACCCGAGCGGGTGAAGGGTTGGGTACCGTCGGACGTAGCATTAGGGTTAGAAAAAAAGTTTAGTTTGAAAAAAGTTTCGGGTGTTTTGGTTGGTTAGTTGGGTGGTGTATGGAAAATGAGGCATAGTAAAAGTTTTTGGTTTCCTAATTAGTCAGGATCAGCTGGAGATGACGGCAAAACTCGCACAGCATGGCTTTCAAGAAAGGGATTAGAGATGGTTTTACTTGAAATAGGGGAAAAACGGGAAATACTTAGGTGTAAATGTATAATTGACAAAATAGCTGAGATATGTGAAATGAAGGACTATGGCCATAAATGATTAGGAAAACTTTTCCGATATTTTTGTTCATTTTTCTAACACAAATCTTACATGAAACTATTCTCAACAATAGCTTGTAGTTTATGGCATTAATTTCCTCCGAATCCCTAAATTCATTCACAAGACAAAAAAATACTTCAAACAGATAATTAAAATTAAATAACGGCGAATGCTGTCGGTACCTCACTAGACGAATGTGAGGGTACAAAGAGGCTGCTGTAATGAATCGGTTGTTTAATTAATTAGTCAAGAAAGGGCCGGGGAGGCGCCTCCCTTCCGCGTGTGTGCATGCTCTGCATATTGATTTATTATGCCTCCGTCTATACGAGCCGATAAATTATTTAATTCTAGTAAGTTCCGACGCATGTTAACATGGGTGCGATATCTATAGTTAGCGATTCATGGGAGGCATTTTGTTTGGCGTTGTCTTAATGTTATACTGTAGAACGATTTTAGTTAAACTGTGTTATGGGTTACAGTGTATGTTATGCATCTGTAAATAGAATGTATAGATGTGTTACATGATTAGTTAAGGTTGAAACGCAGTATAAGTGATAAAAATCTTGACAAAGCAAAGGCACTTTTCAATAAGTCTCCAAAAATAGGTTTTATGCATGTCAAGTGTAAATGGCCAGTGTTTGCAAAGGACTATCGAACAAGCAGATATGTATTACTTATTGTGCTTAACCTCTGATATGTTTCAAAGCTTAAAATATATAGTACGTTCAGTAGTGCACCAGTGCAGATAATAACATACCGGACACACTGCACCCTTACTTATTTTTATCCTCCGAGTGGGTGGCACGTTTTATCGTCGGCAGTAGCTGACTACAATTTAATAATCGCCCGACTATTAACGATGTTTTTCTTAAGGCGTGTTCGGCTCATTTCGGTTTATTTCGGGAGCTGCGCGTTTGGACCACCCGCGCGCGTGGCGCTAGCGTCGCCTGCGCTGGACCATTCAAATGTTTACGACAGTAAAGTTCGTTGTTTACGTCACACGGCGACTTAGCTCATAACTTTCATGCATTGTCTATAGTTAAGGGTGATGAACTTTTGTGCTTTATTAATTTGTGTTATAATACAGAATGGTATGGAAAAGATTTTGACAAAGACTAAACGTCTTTGTCAAAATCAAGAGATAATTGGGTACATTTCAAGTGAGTTATACTCTAAAATCCGAGCAGTAACGTCCAAAACACATAAATTATAGATCAAGCTTAAAGTCCAACTTAAATCTTCTAAACGAGCGGCGATCAAGCAGACCCGTTCTAAAGCAGAAGCTAACTAGTAGAAATACTTGGCATTATAAATTTAACTAGACCGGACGCCACCCCGGTGTAATCCTTTAATCAGGTCCACAGTAGCCCTTGCCCGCACCCTATTTTTCCCTCCCATCTGTAATACCCCCTTGCTCCCACCCTGGGGCCCCTCGAACGGTGCAAATGACAGTTTCTAATTCCAACTTGCCATGAAAGTGTGTAATTGTTGCGCCGTTGATTTATACACTGGAGCCTTTTGCACGGGAATAGAGCATGTGTGCGCTTAATAGGGCTGTCAAGCGATTTTGTTTTGGTGCGTCGCTTGTGACAGATATTTTGGCATATCGT